>OY728130.1:733450541-734672684 GCA_963277665.1 Viscum album
ATCAAAATGTATAGCCATGAAAAGAAAACGACAGAACCATAACATTCAAATTGATTACATGACCTTCACCAGACACCTCCTAGACCAGAGAAACATCATCGATAATCTTAAAAGACATATAGTCCTGAACCATAGAATCAGTCTAAGGATGATGATCAAGAACATGAAGTTGTGTTTCATCTAGCACCCTAACACGAACCAATTGATTCTTGAATAAAGTATCAATATTCCATTGATGTTTTCATAGGGAAAAATACCTAGAGACTATGGGAAAATAATATTTTTTTCATAATGAAAATTACAACCCCATACGTAGTTGAATTCTATGAAGAAGAGGAGATTCCATATCAAACTCCACACAAATACGAGCCTCCATAGTATGCTCCATCCAGAGAGTAGCAACATAAGCACATAGAAATAGACCCAAAGTATTTCCTGTTGATTTAAGGACAAGAAGATTCTGAAAGGGTAGAGTAATCCATGGTAGACAAATACAAAGGTCTTCATAGAATAATAATTTCTTCATGAGCATCAAGAGACCACCGAAGGAGAAGGAACCTCAAATGTCCACAAGAACGGTCCTCCCTAGACCATGCCTGAATAAAGTCCAATTCAAAGAATATCTGGATATTGAATGATTTCATAGAGAGAATATAAACCGCCACCACACCCGTAAGATCCCATGATTCAACAAATCTTAACAAACCTCCACCTAATGATGATTATTTCCAAACATTGCAATAAGGGACCAATAGTGATAATGGGATGTTTAAGATAGTTCGACTTTTGAAAGAGAGAAGGATGGAAACCCTCCCACTGATTCATGTTCCTTTTGTTCCAGATATATTGGAGTAACCACAGGGTGAGGGGGTCAACAAACCATCTAAAACTCACAATTATCCATCGATCTAAAAGGCGAATCCACCATTGGAAAACCAGAGCCAACTGGAAAATAAGGTTGAGGGGAACATTCAGTTGTAAAAGAGGATGAAGTATCTTCTAGAGAAGGACGATATGGGGCCGACAAAAGCGCTAAGAAATTCTCATATGGGATCCCTATAGCACTGCTCACCAAAAATGAAGCTAGAGTAGCAGGATCCAATGTTGCATCGCGAGAAGCACAATCAAAAGAAGGCATAAAATTTGAAAAAATGATAGGCACATGAGGCATATACATCTGAGAGGGATTATCCATTTCCACTACTTTTCATGAGAGTGATCTATAGGGTTTCATCTTAAAGAAGTGACACTAGTGTTATCCCATATTGTGTGAGTTTTTTTAAAACTCACTCCATAGTTCGTGAGTGTGTGGTGCATCCAAAAAACTAGATGTTCTACATCATTTCAAAAGGAACATAAAGTACTTATGGGTTGATTAACATCACCAATGATATTATCACTAGGTTGATTTTTAAGAATCAACTATTTTGGGTTTTGTAAAACCTATTTATCAACATAAGGTAGAATGTCTTCTGGGGTAAATACTTCAGAAAAAATTTCTTGATTATTTTACTTATTAAAATAATCATGAATCAAAGGTTGATAATAATTTTTGGAAAACACATCAGAAGATGTTGGTTGTGGTTTTTAAAAAATAAAAGGACCTGTTTCATAAAATTTTACATATATTGTTTCCTTAATAGTACAATAATATTTTTTTAAACTATATAATCATTAGAAGTAGTGGAATAGAAAAAAAATACCTTCATCGGATTTGGGTGAAAATTTATGTAAATTATCTGTTGTATTCAAAATGTATGTTCTGCATCCAAAAACTCTGAAGTATGAGACTTTTGGTTTTCTGCCTCTCTAAAACTCAAAAAGTTTTTTATTTAGAAATGGTCTGATTAAAACATTATTTATAGTATAATATAGAGTACTCACAACTTCAACCCAATTTTTTTTAATAGAGTATTCACTCATCGTGGATCATGTTATCTCTTAAAGAATTCAATTTCTTCTTTCAACAACACCATTTTGATGTGGAGTTCATGGAGATGTGAAGTTATGGGTAATGCCTTTTCTACTACAAAAATATTAAAAATAAAAAGTTTCAGATTCTCTACCATGATCACTATGAATAGTTAGTAATGAAATATTTTTATCATTTTTAACTTTAACTATTAATGTTTTAAAGAAAGAAATAGAAAAAGGGTTCTTTGCGAGTGAATTTACGCATGTAAATCTTGTGTAATCATCAACTATATCAAATACATTGTATTTTTTCCAATACTTCCAGTTTGTGTAGGAAAAAAGAAATACATGTTTAGTAACTATAATTCATCAGTAGTTGAGACTTTAAAAACTAATTTAAACATTTACTTAGGTTTCAATTTATATTTACAAGGTTAAGATACATTTAATAATTGAAGCATATGATTTGGTATAGCATTAACAATTCGTTTCATAGATAGTTTAAAAATGTTCCTATGGTTATAATGTCCTAGACACCTATTCTATAATGAAGATTGATCTTCCATTGCACTAAGGCAGGGTATGTATGGGCTCCTATGGTCTTCTATGTTAAGTGTATGGAAATTTTCTTGTGGATGGGTAAATAGAATAAACTAATCCATGTAATTTTGTACGAATTATTTATCATTCATAAAATTCACAAGGTAAACCTCATCAAATAATTGAATTATGATTATAAGGTTAGGCTTAAGACCTTTAATAAATAAATTATTTGAAGTTAAATATTATTCAAGAGGAACAATGTTACATATACAAAAAATCCTTCCTTGAGCATTATCTCCGAAAGATACTTTTACACCATTCATATTGATAACATTTTCAAAGAAGTTTTTTTTACCATTCATGTTTTGGGAACATACACTTTCCATATACCATATATTTTTTGTCGGTACCTTATTTTTTTTACTAAAAATAAATCAATTATATTTTTTGAATCCAATCTTCCATGGATTCTGTATTACAAGAAAATAAAATATTAGGAATCCACATATGTTTAGAAAAATGATCTTTAGGAAATCCTAAGTATTTTTTAAAGAATAATTCTAGTTCCAATTTCCACCACCTTAACACTTAGGAAAAAATGCGACACTTTTGGGAACAAAATAGTTGTGACTAAAAACTGGTTTTGAGTGAGAATATCCAATTTTAGAACTACTATTTAAAGGAATAATTTGTTTATACATTTTATCAAATTATTCCTTACCAAAAGTTATTTTTGATAAATGTTTATTAAGATAAAATATTCTAGATTTTAGTCTAACGAATAAATTCTTATCCTCATTAGTATTACATTGGAAATTATATTTTCACTCAAAATCATCTTTCTTAGAAAAAACTTTTTCAAGATCCTTAGAAATTTTATCCATTTTAGAATTTACATCCTCATGGTTTTTTGAAATTGAAATGATTCCAAAGGATTTTTCATGAAGATCATTAGAGAGAATACTTATTTTGTTAAAACATTGGTACTAGAGTTTTCATTATCAAGTTTCATTTAGATCTTACTATTTTCATATTCGAGAAACATGTAAAATATAGACACTTCTTCAAGATAAGGAAAAGAATTATCTTTTTATGAGGAAAATTATTTATTCGAGGATTTAGAATATTCTTTATCTTGATAATTTCCACTCAATGATATGTTAGTTAAGGACACAACAATGTTTATCTTATCCAGGAAGCAATGATTTTTAATAGGTATTCTGGAAATTCAACCAATATTTTTGTGTATAGAATTTTCATTGTGTGAAGATTCATCAGATGAATCTCTACCACTTGCACTCCAAGAACCATTTTTATTATTAAATTTCATTCCTTTAGGATTATAATATCTTATCTGAATTTTTTATAATGTTTATCTTTCATTTCCTTCTTTTCAACTTAGGATAATCATGCCTCATATGTATGTATTTCGTGAATTCATTACATGTGAATTTTGAATATTTATTATCCTTATTATACCTTCTCTTATATATTTATTATAAAACCTTCTTACCAATAATCTAGTTTATTTTTTTATAATGATTGGATAATTTATTATCTGATTGTTCATTTTAAATTGAGTCTGACTGACCAACCACTTTCTTTGTCTTTTATTATATAAAAATTTTCTCAGGTGTTTTGGATTTAATCTACTTTATGGTTATAATAAAAGAAAAACTCCCTTAATTATTATTTACATTTTCTACATCTATCTATAATCTATTCTCATGTTGCAAGATAGTTCCAAATAACTCTTAAAGAGTTATAGTTGTAACTTTCCTTAACTCATTAATAGTAGTTCTCTTTGATTCCAATTCATTAGACATGATATCTATAATCTTATCTACAAGGATTTTGTCATCTAATCCTTTCTCTCCCATTTTGTAACACCCCAAGATTTTATAGTGTGTTATTTCTTCAAAATAATTCAATAACTTTCACTACACGCAACACCAAGTTCAATTGCACCATGACTTACCAAAAAAAAGCCATTAAAAGAGGTCATGAATAGCATTAACTACATTTTTAACTTTATATAATCCTTATAATTTTAGAATCCATATTATGAGTTTCTTAGTCATAATGCAAGAACAGATTCATTTTCAGTATTGCACTTTTATCAAATTTTGATAGTGAAACCTTTTTAAATACAATATTTTAAACTTTTTGACTAAATGGAGACATCAAAAAATTTAAAATGAAACATCCCAAGCTTCCACGGTACGCTTTCCTTTGAATAAAACAGTAGCGTGTGTTGTACGCAACTTCGAGTTCTAACACACCGTAACCAATCAAACTAGCTGTTATGAATAGTAATACCTACTTTTTGAAGTTATATATATTTTATATTTTAAAATGGACTTCATTTTTGGATTTGGAATATCAAATTTAGCCTAAGGTGAAATTTTGGTACTTTTCGGATAACTTTCATATTTTGATGAATAGTGAAAATTACTAAATTTTAATTAAAAACAACTTTTTTAATCAAAATAATTAATAGTGATAAATTATGAATTTGAGTGGTTTTAAAGTATATTTAGAATATATTTTTACCATTTAATATAATTTTGGTCATTGGACATAATTTTACAATTAAACCGAACATAAACAAGTGTCAATCTTTTGATAGTTATTATCTCTTAAAAACACGCTTTTTGTTTTGACAGCGGGAATTAATTTTAAATTAATTTCTGCCACTTCTGTGTTTTGAATTTAGGAAAATGGATTCCATATTTGGAATCAGGATGTTCAAATTTTGTAAATAGGTAACTTTTATTTTTAGACATTTTGAATAATTACTGCGGTAAATATTTTATTTACCATGGTTAAGGGTAAATCCGGTAAATAAGGGTTAAAAAATAATATTATAATAAAACTAAATTACCCTAAAACGTGTCTTAACCCTATTGGTTGATACATGGTCGACCATGGGCATCTTTGTGTCAATTTTGGGAGCCCATGGATCCACTTGTAAGTGATAATGACACTTTATTTTAATTAAGTCAAAATGAATACAAAAATGACACAAGCATATATCTTTTAGAAAAACAATTGTTACATAGGGTTATATAAGTTGGATTTTAGTTTATAAATATTCATTAGAAAGCTAAAACGATTTTCTACATAATGATATTTTATTTATAATTTTTAGACATTAACTAATTTATTTTATGAATGACACAATGATGATGCAGTAATTACTATAATAGTGAAAAATTAAAATAATTGATATTATAAATACCCAAATAAATATAATATGAAACTTTTAATGAATTAAACTAATTTTCTAGGATAATATGATATATTAGGATTTATTTAATTGACTTTTTTCGAAGTAATCAATCTGTTATGAGTTTCACAAAAATCAACTATTGAATAGTGTCAAAATTGACATAAAAGAGTTCTTAAAACAAATATTATATTATTAATTGATATTAAATTCCTAAAAATCTAAGGTTCGGCCAAGAGACTTATATATTGATAGTTTCATCATTAATGTACCACTTGGGGGTCTCTTGGATGTATATAGTAATTTTATTAACCATATTATATAAAAATACAAAGAGACATTGTAAAAGTGAAACTAATTAACTTAGAGTTAATACTTAAAGATAAGGTTAATATAAGTACCCAAACCTGTCTAAATTCTATTGGTTGAGTGGTTTTCGACATATCCCCACATTAACCTCTGAATAATCAACTTTTTAGCCATTAGAAACCGAATATTAATTTATTATAAATTAATATTTCTAGCTTTTCCAAAGGTGCCCCTCACCTCTCTTATAAAAGGGCACTCCTCCTTCCCATTTCTTCACACCTTCACAGCCTTTTGGTTCGGCCAAACTCTGCCCAAATACTCTCCCAACATCCCTCACTACAACCTAGAGGCCTTAGTTTGATCATAATGCCAACCTAAGGAGCCCTTTTGATCAAATCAAAAGGAAGAACCCGAAGAAGAGGTAATGATTTCACCACCCTTTTCTAAGTTCCTTTCTTCTTCCACTTCTTCTTCCTTTGTTCTTACCATCCTAAAATAATAACTCCAGTATCTCACATATACTTTGATGTTATTATAAATATGGTACAACCATATTCAGTATTCTATCCACCCTTTGAATAACATGTCACCATACGTGCGTACGTACGGCTTACCGTCTCCACGTCGTGGTGTAATTGTTATTCAATATATTATTATGTGGATGGGTATAAAATGATGTGTAACTCATGTAAATAATAAATATAACATGTTAATGATTCTGTATATATGATATACCATCCATTTATATATTATTTTAATATCAAAAGAATGATATCGTCGCTCGTGCGTACGTACGGACTACCGTCTCCACGAACGCGATGAGATTCATTCTCCATCGTATCCATTCAAGTATAATTATCATTTTATGACTTAAAAATGATGTTTAAGGACTTGATATCATTCTGGATATGAATAATATACAACAAACATGGCTTATGTAACAAAACATATAAAAGAAAATGAGTAATTTAACACCCGAAACGACGATAATTCTAAGATATTATTAACAAATCAATGTTAAAAGATCACATATGATATCATATTAATATATATGATTCTTGTATAATTTAATAACAATTATTTCACCATTATACAGGAGGTTAACCTACCCCAACCAAGGAAAAGTACAAGGTAAGGGTTTACTTTACAACCTCTTCATTATCCAAGGTTGTTTATACGTAATAATCTACTGGGATCTCTTTATCATCCACATCCATGTTTCTTAAAAATGCATTTCAAAACATTTTTACTATTTACTAGAATATGAGTTAAATTCATTTATACCCTTTTTGACTTTTATAAGTGGTTTATAAAGGAATCTTTCGGTCGTTTTCAAAACAAGGTCCTTTTTAACCTTTTCGACAGAATTAAGGTAAGAATGTTTTTTTAACTTATACGGCGGGTACGGCTATTTTCCACAGTTATAAAATATTCAAAGCTTCCCTTACAAGCTTATAAGAATATTTTCAAAGAAAATGTTTTATTTTATATGGATCTTAAATTATTTCAAAATAAAAGGAGATATTTCTTTAAAAAGAATTTTGATTTCATCTATGTCAACATCCTTTGATGGATTTTAAGATTATTTGAAGTTGATTTATTATGATACAAAACTTCTATATTGTATTGATAGTTTTGTGATATGTTTGACTGTGGATGTGCTATTTATATACCATTCATAGTTTATGGTGAAAGTATTGACATTTCGTATGCTAGTTTTAATACGAATGTTTATGTTATGTTTAAACCTTTTCATATGGGAATGCATTGGACTTAATATGTGACGGGTGGAGCCCGCTATAGCTCCTCGATGCATCGGTAGGTCTCATGAGACAAACTAGTGTCTTAGCACAAGGCCTTGACAAAATCTTATTTGTAGTCTTGGCACGAGGCCTTGACTATGTGGTTATGATAGTCTGGCATTATGCATTCCAACATTATGAAAGTGGTTATTGATTTTTGCATGTGATTATTCGATTAGTAGAATATCCATGTGAATAAGTAAATGGCATTATTTCATTTTACTTTTTCCATACTATGTTGAAGTTCAAGTTTAAAAGGCTTTTGTTTTAGTAATGCATTGCCTTAAATGTTTATTCTTATTTATGAAAGTTTCCGCTATATTGTTATCCTTACTGGGCATTTGAGCTCACCCCTTTTCTATGTTTTATTTTTCCCAGGATGTGAAGAAGTAAGTTATGAATGACCTGCAGGGATTTTATGAGGGGTTAATAGTGTGGATTGTGGAAACATTATGTTGTTGTAGTAGTTTTTCATTTTATGATGTAATGTAAAACTTATGAATATATCTAGTGTTTCCAAGGCTACTAAACCAATCGGTCTTTCGAGATTTGATCTTTCTTGTGATCATGCCAATGTTACGAAGTAATGCACCGACTCTGGGTAACTAGGGTCGGGGCGTTACAGTTGGTATCAGAGGAAGTTTAGTACAAACCTTGGAAACTAGATTTAGATAAACTCTGATTAGAGCATGTAGACCTAAGATGAACTTTGAGGATTAGTATAGAAGAACTTCCTAGAATTTTGGTATTGTGGAGATTTTGTGAGTTTTCCGAGCAATACATCCCTGTCTGGATATGAGCAGGTAGAGGCGGCTCTGGCACAAATGTACCTAGGGGTAAAACCCGAAAACACCGCTTTGAGCTAGACTCGAACGGGAACTGGTGCACGACAACGGGCCTTGCTGCACTCTTGGTTACGACACTCCCGGGGGATATTCTTAGGATAACTCTCATTTTCTTTACAAATCATTATAAAGGGTTTATGAGTATATACTTCCTCAAAGAAAATATTTTTTATGATTATGGATTATATCTATAAATAGTTCAATTTATGTTAAGTGTTTTATAAGTATGGGATTATGTATTTTGATTCATAAACTAATCTAGTGTATGCCATTGTTTAGAAATGGTGACCAGTAGAAGGAATGAGAACTCCAGAAATGCACATGATCCAAAGAGAAGGAAGGATCATATCTTTCATGGTCTTAAGCTAGAATTTATAAGAGAAATAGTCTCCCATGTATTATCATCATATGAAGAAATAATATCATGTGTTGATAAGATAAGTAAAGAGTTTACTGAGTCTTATGGCTTTGAAGGGAAGCAAGAGAAGAAAAGGATGGAAGAGAGAAAGATGGATAAAAGTAAGAGGGAAAAGAAGAATTTTCCCATATGTGGTAACTGTGGAAAGAAACACCCTGGAACTTGCCTGAAAGGAATGGGAGTTTGTTATAAGTGTGGAGGAAAAGGGCACAAAGTACGTGACTGCAAGGGTAAGAAAATGGTTTTAAATGTACAATGCTTCATTTGCAAGGAGTTTGGACACTACACGAACCTATGTCCCAGTCATCAGACTATGACGCAAATGATGCTATTGGATAATAATCAAGTTATGATACTACCACAGATGAAGAGGAATTATTAGAGTTATTATGTTGATTATGCCAATTGAGTGTTGTATCAACAATGTACTTGTTATAATAATTATGGAGTATATAAGGATTGTACTGCAGTACTATTTCATTAAGGACTTGAGATTGTGTGGAACAAAGAAAAGTGACTCAATAGAAGGTTAAATTTTTGGAAAATATATGGTTGAGAGAATGATAAATCATAATATAGTTCTGATACTGAGGTAGTGATTTTGGAATAATATGTGATTGTTTTGGATAAATTATATTGGATATTCTTGACTACCTTGGAACTGATTAATGATTTGTATATTCCATCATTGTTGGGGTTTAAACCATTTTTGGATTAATGAAGTATATCCAGCATTCTATATGGAATAAGGGAGCATGAATGTAATCAATAAGGAACATGGTAATACATGATGAAGGTATTCATATGCTATTACGGGGTAAAAAGGATCTATATTATGTTTACCTTCCTTATAAATGTTGGACTGTGAGTTTGGACAGAAGTATTTTGGATAGTTCTAGTTTGGATTATTTTGGATTACCATAAAAGGAAAACCCGGAGGTCGGGCGACAACCCGTCGCGTCTGGCAAGGCTGCGAGACATGAACCTGCAACCGAAGGGCGACAAGGGTGTATCACCTACCACTGGCCCACGAGATGTCCTGGATTAAATAATGTAGTTTTTATTAAAAGATCTTTTAGATGAATTATAAATTCGTTTATTTTGGAACCCTATACGAATAGTGTAAATAGAATTTTTTTTACATTCTATTATCTTTTAGAGTGAAATATGAGTATGTGGTAGAAATTTATTAATGGATAAAACTCTAATTATAAATTAAGTATATCTCTATATGATCTTAGCCAATCTCATAAAAAAATTCCTCAATATTAAGAAAAGCAAATTAGAACAAAAATGTTTTCCTAGATGGTACCTTAAATCATCACTAATTTATGGCTTTGGGATTGTTGGCCTTTTCATAGCCATGTTCTCTACCACTCTCTATTAGGTAATTGATGGTTAGATTTTTCTTCCATATCCATATTTTACTACATGGAACCCTAGTATGTGTTATTTTTGGTAATCTTCATACTTTCGACTCTTTATTTTAAATAGAGGCCTCATTAATTCATTTTTCGATGTGGGACTTCAACTAAGATATTTTGAAACGTCAAAAATGTGTTATCCCAATACCCTATGTTTTGTTGAACCGATGGTATTTCAAATCATCATAAATTGATGATTTTAAGGACCTCAATTTTATACTTTTTTGTGATTTATGACCTCAATCACTACCTATAAATATTTACATTTTCATCCAATTATATGTCTCTAATTTCCACCAATGTTCTCCTAATCAAGATCATAATTTGGTGGTGACCCTTTCATTTCTCTTTTCCTCATATTAAGACTAAATTTTAGTAACCCAATTTCCGATGTGGGGTTTCCCACAAATATATTATCTATTTTCAACCTTTTATTTTCGAAGAACAATTTCAAATTGCGAGGACGCAATTTATTGAAGGAGGGGAGAATGTAACACCCCAAGATTTTATAGTGTGTTATTTCTTCAAAATAATTCAATAACTTTCACTACACGCAACACCAAGTTCAACTGCACCATGAATTACCAAAAAAAATCCATTAAAAGAGGTCATGAATAGCATTAACTACATTTTTAACTTTATATAATCCTTATAATTTTAGAATCCATATTATGAGTTTCTTAGTCATAATGCAAGAACAGATTCATTTTCAGTATTGCACTTTTATCAAATTTTGATAGTGAAACCTTTTTAAATACAATATTTTAAACTTTTTGACTAAATGGAGACATCAAAAAATTGAAAATGAAACATCCCAAGCTTCCATGGTACGCTTTCCTTTGAATAAAACAGTAGCGTGTGTTGTACGCAACTTCGAGTTCTAACACACCGTAACCAATCAAACTAGCTGTTATGAATAGTAATACCTAATTTTTGAAGTTATATATATTTTATATTTTAAAATGGACTTCATTTTTGGATTCGGAATATCAAATTTAGCCTAAGGTGAAATTTTGGTACTTTTCGGATAACTTTCATATTTTGATGAATAGTGAAAATTACTAAATTTTAATTAAAAACAACTTTTTTAATCAAAATAATTAATAGTGATAAATTATGAATTTGAGTGGTTTTAAAGTATATTTAGAATATATTTTTACCATTTAATATAATGTTGGTCATTGGACATAATTTTACAATTAAACCGAACATAAACAAGTGTCAATCTTTTGATAGTTATTATCTCTTAAAAACACGCTTTTTGTTTTGACAGCGGGAATTAATTTTAAATTAATTTCTGCCACTTCTGTGTTTTGAATTTAGGAAAATGGATTCCATATTTGGAATCAGGATGTTTAAATTTTGTAAATAGGTAACTTTTATTTTTAGACATTTTGAATAATTACTGCGGTAAATATTTTATTTACCATGGTTAAGGGTAAATCCGGTAAATAAGGGTTAAAAAATAATATTATAATAATACTAAATTACCCTAAAACGTGTCTTAACCCTATTGGTTGATACATGGTCGACCATGGGCATCTTTGTGTCAATTTTGGGACCCCATGGATCCACTTGTAAGTGATAATGACACTTTATTTTAATTAAGTCAAAATGAATACAAAAATGACACAAGCATATATCTTTTAGAAAAACAATTGTTACATAGGGTTATATAAGTTGGATTTTAGTTTATAAATATTCATTAGAAATCTAAAGAGATTTCATACTTAATGGTATTTTATTTATAATTTTTAGACATTGAAAAATTTATTTTATTTATGACACAATGATGATGCAGTAATTACTATAATAGTGAAAAATTAAAATAATTGATATTATAAATACCCAAATAAATATAATATGAAACTTTTAATGAATTAAACTAATTTTCTAGGATACTATGATATATTAGGATTGATTTAATTGACTTTTTTCGAAGTAATCAATCTGTTATGAGTTTCACAAAAATCAACTATTGAATAGTGTCAAAATTGACATAAAAGAGTTCTTAAAACAAATATTATATTATTAATTGATATTAAATTCCTAAAAATCTAAGGTTCGGCCAAGAGACTTATATCTTGATAGGTTCATCATTAATGTACCACTGGGGGGTCGCTTGGATGTATATAGTATGTTTATTAACCATATTATATAAAAATACAAAGAGACATTGTAAAAGTGAAACTAATTAACTTAGAGTTAATACTTAAAGATAAGGTTAATATAAGTACCCAGACCTGTCTAAATTCTATTGGTTGAGTGGTTTTCGACCTATCCCCACCTTAACCTTTGAATAATCAACTTTGGATCCATTAGAAACCGAATATGAATTTATTATAAATTAATATTTCTAGCTTTTCCAAAGGTGCCCCTCACCCCTCTTATAAAAGGGCACTCCTCCTTCCCATTTCTTCACACCTTCAAAGCCTTTTGGTTCGGCCAAACTCTGCCCAAATACTCTCCCAACATCCCTCACTACAACCTAGAGGCCTTAGTTTGATCAGAATGCCAACCTAAGGAGCCCTTTTGATCAAATCAAAAGGAAGAACCCGAAGAAGAGGTAATGATTTCACCACCCTTTTCTAAGTTCCTTTCTTCTTCCACTTCTTCTTACTTTGTTCTTACCATCCTAAAATAATAACTCCAGTATCTCACATATACTGTGATGTTATTATAAATATGGTACAACCATATTCAGTATTCTATCCACCCTTTGAATAACATGTCACCATACGTGCGTACGTACGGCTTACCGTCTCCACGTCGTGGTGTAATTGTTATTCAATATATTATTATGTGGATGGGTATAATAATGATGTGTAACTCATGTAAATAATAAATATAACATGTTAATTATTCTTTATATATTATATACCATCCATTTATATATTATTTTAATATCAAAAGAATGATATCGTCGCTCGTGCGTACGTACGGACTACCGTCTCCACGAACGCGATGAGATTCATTCTCCATTGTATCCATTCAAGTATAATTATCATTTTATGATTTAAAAATGATGTTTAAGGACTTGATATCATTCTGGATATGAATAATATACAACAAACATGGCTTATGTAACAAAACATATAAAAGAAAATGAGTAAGTTAACACCCGAAACGACGATAATTCTAAGATATTATTAACAAATCAATGTTAAAAGATCACATATGATATCATATTAATATATATGATTCTTGTATAATTTAATAACAATTATTTCACCATTATACATGAGGTTAACCTACCCCAACCAAGGAAAAGTACAAGGTAAGGGTTTACTTTACAACCTCTTCATTATCCAAGGTTGTTTATACGTAATAATCTACTGGGATCTCTTTATCATCCACATCCATGTTTCTTAAAAATGCATTTCAAAACATTTTTACTATTTACTAGAATATGAGTTAAATTCATTTATACCCTTTTTGACTTTTATAAGTGGTTTATAAAGGAATCTTTCGGTCGTTTTCAAAACAAGGTCCTTTTTAACCTTTTCGACAGAATTAAGGTAAGAATGTTTTTTTAACTTATACGGCGGGTACGGCTATTTTCCGCCGTTATAAAATCTTCAAAGCTTCCCTTACAAGCTTATAAGAATATTTTCAAAGAAAATGTTTTATTTTATATGGATCTTAAATTATTTCAAAATAAAAGGAGATATTTCTTTAAAAAGAATTTTGATTTCATCTATGTCAACATCCTTTGATGGATTTTAAGATTATTTGAAGTTGATTTATTATGATACAAAACTTCTATATTGTATTGAAGGTTTTGTGATATGTTTGACTGTGGATGTGCTATTTTTATACCATTCATAGTTTATGGTGAAAGTATTGACATTTCGTATGCTAGTTTTAATACGAATGTTTATGTTATGTTTAAACCTTTTCATATGGGAATGCATTGGACTTAATATGTGATGGGTGGAGCCCGCTATAGCTCCTCGATGCATCAGTAGGTCTCATGAGACAAACTAGTGTCTTGGCACAAGGCCTTGACAAAATCTTATTTGTAGTCTTGGCACGAGGCCTTGACTATGTGGTTATGATAGTCTGGCATTATGCATTCCAACATTATGAAAGTGGTTATTGATTTTTGCATGTGATTATTTGATTAGTAGAATATCCATGTGAATAAGTAAATGACATTATTTCATTTTACTTTTTCCATACTATGTTGAAGTTCAAGTTTTTAAGTCTTTTGTTTTAGTAATGCATTGCCTTAAATGTTTATTCTTATTTATGAAAGTTTTCGCTATATTGTTATCCTTACTGGGCATTTGAGCTCACCCCTTTTCTATGTTTTATTTTTCCCAGGATGTGAAGAAGTAAGTTATGAATGACCTGCAGGGATTTTATGAGGGGTTAATAGTGTGGATTGTGGAAACATTATGTTGTTGTAGTAGTTTTTCATTTTATGATGTAATGTAAAACTTATGAATATATCTACTGTTTCCAAGGCTACTAAACCAATCGGTCTTTCGAGATTTGATATTTCTTGTGATCATGCCAATGTTACGAAGTAATGCACCGACTCTGGGTAACTGGGGTCGGGGCATTACACATTTACTGTAGACTGTTTATAATTTTCATCAATCATTGGGGATCTTTAGTTATAGGTTCTCCATATGAAAAAAACCATGATAATCTACTCTGAGCATGGATTTTCTAGACTCCATACCTATAGAGTTACGCAAATATATAATTTCTAACATCTTCTATATAATGTTATCTACTTCACAAGATGATATATGGATGCATATACTGTTGGTTATTGATCAAAGTAATGAATTATGTACCTTATAGTTAAGCTAATATTACACCATTTCTTGATTAGTAAAAGTGATGACTTCTTTTGCAGGTATCTGGAAATCTCAAATAGAAATTAAAAAATTACCAATACCTATAATGATAAAATAACATCTTCATTTTGTCTCTTTATTATTCATAATAATTACCACAAAAAAATTGTAGTATTTTAGAATTTAAATTTTCTTTGGATCCGACATTGATTCATTCTATCTTTCAATACCAAAACTTTTCCACTCCACACGTTAGGGTAGTATGTATTTATAAAAAAAAGTCTTCATAAAATAAATAAAACTAACTTGAAAAAGTAATGTAATGAAATATGTTTTTGGTGGAAACGTACTCTGATACCAATTTTTTGATCGATATATGAATGCAGATAACACAATACAATGGGGGTTGTTTAATTTTTTTTGTTTTTATTCCATAAAAGGATATTTGTTAAAAATAATTCAAATAATCAAATTAAATAGACCTATTATTGTATTAAAATAAATAATAATAACGGCCATGGGTTCTGTAAATATCTTAATAATATTTATTGTGATAATTTATTTCATAGGGAATAATGGAAACTAATAATATTCCCAAAAGAAATGACTTAATCATAGTGAGAATGTATTATACCTTAATCACAATGGTTACGATGATTAAAATACAATATAATCGATTCAATCATAAAGCCTACAACATCATACTGGTTATTAAAATGATCATTATTAGTGACTTACATATAAATCATAATCAATGTATTATATATTTACTGTAATCAGAATGGTTATGATAAAACAAATAAACAATATAAATATGAATAAGTAAAACAATTCAGTCTCTATAGTATTGCGGTGAAAATGTAAAAGAATACAATTATATTAACCTAAAGATATTGGTATCCATTAAAATATGATATAGGTCCTTTTGGTTATTCATTCATGAAATTATATCTAACCAATACCAGGGTAAGCCCTCGATATGATTGTCGACTTCAGTCTATCTGGATATCCTCGACAGCCCTTTATTACAGAGGTAATTGTCATATATACCTTCCTAGCCTCAAAAGCACTAAATTTGAAAAATATGGGTACTAGTATATCTTAGAACCACTAGTCACCCTCAATGATATACAATATTTATAGGTATCACTCAAATAAAAACAAAACTCCTTGATGATGCAAGTATTTGGAACATTTTGTTTACAACTTGTATACATCAAAGTTTTTGCACAAAGTGGTATTTTGAAAGACCTCTTGTAGAGTGTCTCTAGTTTGTCAAAATTGTTGAACTCATCCAAATTACATTTTATTTATATCCTCCAACCTAACGGCCATATTTTGGCTCCAATGGTAATATTTCTTCCAAAATTCTTAGTGGGGCGTGTACATGTGGCATTACAAGGGTCATATTGTAACTCAAACAACAACATTGTTTCAGAACATGTATCAAAAAAAATACACAATATCATTTTGATTAAAGGTTTTATTTTTTATAAAATAATTGTTCTCTAAAAACTATAGAACGAGTAAAAAAATAATATTTCTTATCCAATAAAATAAAAAGGGGAACAGTAAATTGATATAATAGATTTAATTAGAAATAGTGAGTACGATTTATCCAGTCACTGCGATTTTGTCGGTGAGTAAGAATAAAAAATTAATCAGTGAGACCGATAAAAACCATATTCATATTTTATCTTATTAGTATTATGATGTTTGTATCTAGGATAACTTTAAAAAAAGGGTCATTTTTATAAAATAAATGGGTACAATTATTATCTTATCCATATAAAAAAATCATAGTTATAAATGAAACCAAAAAGTCTTAAAGACAATATATGTACTTAATAAAAAGGTGTTTGAGATTTATAAAAAAATTGAATAAATAATTTAAAAGTGAAATTTTTACTTAACACTTTCTTTCATGGGGTTTATGTTTTAAATGACGCCAAATCGGTAATATAGTTTTGTCTCAATTTTCATTCTATGAGGCAGAATTTTGATTATTCTCATACATTATTTTTTGAGATTTATAGACATAAATTTTACATATTATATCATGAAAATAAATATTTTTATTATTTTATAATCTTCATGTAATTCCATTTATTTACACGGAGAGTATAATCCCAAGTTACCATGTGGTAAGAGTTTATTGAAATAATCTCGTCATTTATTGGTATAGTTTATGATGATGCTTGAATTGATGAAATATTATGATTCATCTATCAGAAACACTCATTAATTTTATTATCCTCTATTTATTCATGATATCTCAATGTAAAAGTACCATTTTTACTCTTTGGTACTTAAGATAATTAATAAAATGGGTTTAAGAAATATATGACCATATTTATCTATTTGATTATAAGTCAATTTTATTTAAAAACCATGATTTCAAAAATATTTTCAAATGATATTTGATGAATATTTTAATGAAAATGTATTTTAAAAATATTTTATGGGTCTAAAATCTTTTTTATATGTTTTCAAAGCAATTTTCCAAGAAAAAGATTTTAAAAAATGCTTTATTTTGTAAAAGGTGTTTTACAATGAAAAAAAGGATATTTTACTCCTGAAACATTTTTAGAAGTTCATTAAAAATTACTTCCCATATATAGTGACATATTTGGGTGTTACGCATTACTTTTGGAAGAATTTATTTAATGTTTCCAGTCATATTCTTTCTCTAAATGGTTTATTTTTCTATGGTTTGATGTTTATGAAACCAATTTCTCTTTCACAGGATATAGGTTTATGAAACACATTAATAATCTGTGGGTTTTATTCGGATGAAACCTTCTTATTCTAATAGATTATTATTTGATGAAATTATTATGAAATATACCATTTTCCACATGTTAAGATATTCTTACATGATTATGAAACCTATTTCATTTCATGGGTTATGATATGATTGTCTATGATCATGTTCCATATGTATGTATGATTTTATTATATGTTGGGAGGGACCTATATCTCCATCTAATTCCTTGGGTATGGATTTATATCTCATGATATAAACTAATATGGTATTGGTATTGAACCTTTACAAATTTGATGTCCATGGGAGTGGACCGTGTCTACCAAGATGGTATGGGGAGTGAACTAAAAAAACTTATATGACTATGGGATTTTACCACAACTACCAAGATGGAATGGGGAGTGAAAAAATAATAATAATATGGACTTGGAATCAATTCAATGAATACTATGGAAATAGTTTTATATGATTTTGGGTCTGCTAAAATTCCTGGTCTTGTTCATATGTTACGCTATCATTGAATGTGTACTTTATTTCCTCATGATTCATGTCTTATGAACTACTAATATTTTTTGAATAATTCCCATTTTAGATATTTTATTTGGAGGGTATGATCTACTATTTTAGGGTCCTATTATATTACCCTTATGATGAGGATTATGTTTACATATATACCTTTTTTACCCTTACTAAGAATCTTATATCACCTCTTTTTTTTACTTCCCCCCAGGTTAGGGAGATATGTATTATGTTTTTTGTGTCCAAGAAGGGTTAAAGTTAAGAAGAACCTAGTGGGAGATAGTGCAGCTCACTTTTCAACCAATGTTTATTTTTCCATGTTTCCAAAGACACTATACTAACATGGTGTTGGGAATCTGTTTGTGTAATTTATTAAAAATTCTTCAAAAGTAATGTAATGGTAATTTATGAAAAGTTAGGGTCTCTATAATTCCAATTTTCTAGCCATCACAGGACATATTATGATATATCTGAGCAGTTCATTACGATCAATGAAGTTAACCTCATGGGGATGTAGGTAGTGCTTCAATTTCTTAAGTGAAAGGATTAATACAAGGAAACATATCTCAATATCTTAATATGAAGTCTCAAAAATGATCATAGTTATACTCAAATACTATAGACTGTTCTCATTTTTTACATAATTATTCTTTGCAATAAAAGATCCTAGTGATAAGTATAGTGTTATCATATATAGAATGAGTTTTTTTCCTTTGACATGAGGCACTAAAACAAGTTGGATCAAACTGAAACAACCTGAGACATGTTTTTAAATATATTTCATAAAAACATATTGTGTTTTTCATAAAATATAGAAATAAATACATAATTTTTTAAACAACTAAGCATATTTTCCAAACTAGGTTTTAGATAATTAGACAAATGTATAAAATTTATCATAGTTGTACAAATGTTTTACAATTAACTTATTTTATTTATGTGCTTTACCTATTTATAAGAAAAAATAACCATTGTAAATTATACTAAACCAATGATTTTCTTTAAAACTAGGTGTGATAATAAAATTTCCCAGTAAGGGGTACCAATGATAAATAATTTCAATTGAAATAAAATAATTTTTTTTGAAAATATTTTACCAACCATGGAATTTGATAAAATAAATAATTTCCAAAAGTATTTTCAAAACCTTGATATTATTATGTCATAATCCATTTAATTTTTATATTATTTTGAAAACCATTAAATTTGGAAAATGAAAATTTTTTTGAGCTAATCATTAGATTTAAACTTTTATATCATTTAAAAGTAATAACTTTTATAAAATTATTATGACACTTATAATACATTAAGAAAACCCTTGGGAAAATTGTTGTATCACCTATAGGAAAGAATCCTGTTTCCGTTCATGGGTTGAATCCCCATATCATACCATCTCATTTGATACCCATGTTCTGAAATTTAAGAAATCATTATTTTAGGTTCTTCCTTTCATATTCATAACCCATTAAAAATGTTAAATTAATACATAACATATTTTCATAGAATAAAGTAATTTTATAAACCTAATCCTAAAGAGAGATAAATTTTATTAACAAAATAGTAGAGGTATGTGAAATAAATATTTATAAAAGAAATAATTACCCTTATATGACATAAATAAGAATTATTTAAAAATTAAAACAGTTTGTGTTAAAGTGCGTGAAATATGAAGAACATTTGTAAAATATGAAAATATCTATTTGAATGAAATTAATTGATAAATAATATCATTTTCACATAAAATTATAACCTTTCTCATCCGAAATTTTAACAAATATATTTTAATAAAATCAAATTCCCATTTGAAATTAATGTTAAAAAATAACTACACAATGTTTGGTTATTATTTTAAATCATAGATAAAAATGAATTTTTTTGAGAAATAATTTGCGAATGTAATTTATTATATTAAATAATAGAATAATTCTCTATCAAATTACCACCCTTATAAAGGGTTTTTTAAAAGAGGAATTGTAGAAAAATATATATATAACCCTTACAAAATTGAATTTATATAATATATCAATTATAGGTTTTGAAAATAAAAACACAAAAATTACTAATATAATATATATGATATGAAATTAAAAAAATTGAGACTTTCCCTAACTCAAAATGGAATAAGGTATCCTTGTTTTGAAGATTGAATCCACTAAAGCATAGATGAGATAAATATTATTTCTCGGTCATGGATAGTTTTCTAATAAAAACTACTGATGGAAACGTTTATTTATAAACACAAATGTATAATAGTTAGTGGTAATGATGATATATTTAACTTACCTAGAATGATATAATATAGAATTTATATATATATGTATGTATGTATGTATGGATTCATAATAGGAAAAATAGTCAAAGATGAACAGATCTATAAGGTGTTTGAAAATATTACTTATTCATGATAGATGTGGAAATTTATTTATATTTAAACACTAAAATAGGTCATCTCCATTGGTTATTCGAAAGATTACTATAAATCATCCACTGGTGACTTAATAAATAAATTAAAAAACCATAAATCAATGAACTTTGTTTTGATTCAGGTTTACTAAAAAATTCTTCCTAAATTATTGGTCAATATGCATTAAAAAAATGACCCAAATTTGACAAAAACATTTACAAAAAATGGTATGGATTAAAAATTACCATAGTGTTAATCAAAATGTTATTTGAAAAAACATAACCATTATATATGATGATACTATAATATATTTATATAACTCCAAAATAAATATGATGAACAAGATTATCCATTGTCGACCGATGAAGAAAATTCAAGAAAAACATGAACAAATCGATGACATGGTGATATTGATCCTTGAAATATGATCTCTGTTAAATTTTTTGATTTTTAGATAAAAGATATATGTAATATGTGATTTACAGAAGATGTACGATAATGGTTTCTTCATTTTACACCATCCTTACTTTAATCCTTTTTATCATTCATCCTTAGCAGTGTTTGATTCATCACATTTGCATACAGATATCCCTCCATGATCAAATCCCTCTCTAGTGGTCAATACCCTTTTCTTGTGATAAAAATCTCTATATATAATTGAACTCTTCCAATAGTTTCATCCCATCTTTTCATGACCTCTCCATCAGAAATCTAATTCCCTTTTGATTTCCCCTTATGAGCTTAAGTCTCTTATTTGAACTTCCCAATTCTATTGTGATAAAGTATTTGGATGATATTTTTTATAAAAATAATAATAATAAAATTTTAGAATTATTATAATATAATTAATTTAGAATTTCATTGATTTATAATTTTATATATTTTTAAATAAAATAAGTTACATTTAAGATGGGTATTTAAATAAATTAATAATACTTATTATCATTAATTTCGAATTAGATACATATAAAATGTATGTATTATGTAACATAATGATTTTTTTTAAATTTTATATGTCATATAATCATATATTTTTAATTAAAAATTAATATAAATTATTTATAAAATTATTTACTGAGATAATTTTTTATATTTAATTTATGTATTTATAATAATTTTTAGCGGTTAATTTATTTACATAATGATAAAATTTTATGCATAAATTTTCTATTATTATTATGAAATTTATTATTAATGTACTATATAAGAAAACCATTATTTAAAAATCACTATAAATTATTATTACATATATAAATTAATAACTAAAATTTTAAATTTATTTTATACATATAATAATTTTGAAAAATATCACATAATATTTATATTAAAAAATAAATACAATTTATTATAATCATCATTTTTAATATATAGAGTACATATCTAACTATATTATATTTTTAATTATAAATATAATTTAAAATGCATAAATATATTAATATAATTTCATTGAAGAAAAGAATATTTATATAATTCAATAAAAATATCATTGTTTGAAAAATAATATAATTGAACATTATTTCTAATTATTATTTTTAAATATTTCACTAAACATGTAATCCAATTTTATTTGGATTAAATAAAATTACTTAACTTCATAAAATATTTTCATAACATATTTTATTTGAATAATAAAAAAATGCATTTAAAATCCAAAACTAATATTCTAAATTATCATTGATATTATATTCTTACCCCTATTAAGTGAATTATTCCCTTATAATACATTCATCATATCGATGATAATTCTGAATTTCAGTCTCCATAATTATGAAAACAATTATTTTTAATCTTATATAATCGAATGGTTATTTAATTTCCT
This sequence comes from Viscum album, assembly GCA_963277665.1. Classification (NCBI taxonomy): domain Eukaryota; kingdom Viridiplantae; phylum Streptophyta; class Magnoliopsida; order Santalales; family Viscaceae; genus Viscum; species Viscum album. The sequence continues at coordinate 733,473,343 of OY728130.1, forward strand.
AGAAGTTCAAAATAAAACTCTAACTCTTAGATTGTTCATCGAACAACGATGTCTAATCTCTATGTTTATCGTAACCATTGCTCTAACATGAAATGAAATGACCTAAGACCTATGCTTCCAGATCTGGTGTAAAAACATGTTTTGTATTTTTTGATAAAATAGATAAAAAATAAATACACCACTATTTTAAAAAACTGATGATCATCTCTGGTTTATTTTTAGATAATTAGATAAAAAGATAAAATTTATAAGATTTATATAAAAATTTATACAATTAACAAATTTTCATCACATGCACTACATCCTTATATGAAAAAAGAACATCTTGAATATCTATTGAACCTATAATAATTATTTGAAAACTTATGGTGATAATAGAATTTCCTAGTAAGGGGCTTTAAAACAAGTTAAAAATACATTTTTTTGGAACACTATAAATTTATCTGGAAAATATCTAACCAATAATTGTTTTTTAAATTACTTTTCTTAAAGAATATTAAAATCATATAAATATTTACTTAAAAATCACATTAAATTATTTATGTTTTTGGATATAATTTAATTTATAAAAATAAATAAGCATTTTAAATAATCCTTGGATTTATACTTTTAAACATTTTAATGTGACAAATTTTACGGATTATTTATGATACTTGGTATAACTTTAGAAAAACATTTGGGAACTATAAGTATCACTTGTTGGATATCGTCCACCTTGAAGACACTGTTTCACTCCCCATATAATATCAACTCATTCAATATCCATGTTCATAATTTTAAGAAAATATTTTTAGAGGTTCTTCCATTCTTTTTCATGACACATTAAAAATAAATTTAGAAATATTATGTAAATTATTTTCATAGAAGAAAATAATTTTATAACATCTCATATTGTGAAAAGCTCAATTTTATTAAAAAAAGAAGAGATATAGGATACATATATTTTTTAGAAGAAATAATTACTTTTAAAGGTCCTAAAAAATATTCAAAAATAATTTCTTATTGTATATAAGTGTATAAAATGTCAAGAAAATAAATAGAATATAAAAATATCTATTTGAATGAAATCAATTGATAAGAAAGATCATTTTTCATATAAAATGATATCTTTTTTAATTCGAAATTTTAATATAGATATTTTAATATAGATATTTTAATATAATCCTATACCCTTTATAATTAATGTTAATTAATAACAAAGAAATGTTTTGTTATTGTTTTAAATCATAGATCAAAATTTATGTTATGTAGATAAACATTGAAAATATAATTTTTTTATAAAAAATCATAGAATATTTTTCTAAAAAATTAATGCCCTGACTAAGGGTTTTCTAAATTGTAATTTTAAATATATATATATATATAACACCCTTATAAAAATAAAAATCATCTAATCAGTAAATTAATGGTCTTCAAAATAAAAAATACCAAATTATTAATATAATTTTAATGATATAACATTAAATAAATTAATTACCTAACCTGAAAATTAAAATTGAAGCCTTCTTCCAGAGCTTAAATACACTAAAAAGAAAAGTATACAATGATATTTTCTGGTTGATGGATCATTTTCTTCTTCAATATCATGATTGAAACATTCTATTTATATTCTTGAATTATGAATCAAGAGTGATATCAATAAAATATATATCTTATAAGAAATCTATAAAAAAAGAAGTTATATATATATAAAAATATTATATTCTCACCTGATACAACTTGGATATATAACGGGGTTTAAAAATCTTGCCAAAAAGAGAACAAAACAAGGGTGTTTGTTGGTAAGTATTTAAGATACACCAAATTGAATTTATTCATTGTAAGTGAGATGATGATATATATAAATATACTTATGGTTTACTAATAGGTAAACTAGTCAAAACCAGATGGATCTATGAGGTGTTTGAAAATATTACATTGTTAATATTTATGCTTAAATTTCTGTGAATATTTTATACCTATAACTGGGTGTCGTCGATGGTTACCCAAAAAAAAGATTATGATGCTTCCACTGGTGAACTGAAAAAGAAATGATGAAACTGGAAATAAACAATCTCTGTTTTTATTAAATTTTACTCAAAGATTATTTTGGATACTTGTGTCTATATCCATTCACAAAATGTGCCAAAACTGACAAAAACATTGAAAAAAAAGATATTCATTGAACATTGAAAGAATGGTAATTAAACTGGTATTTTACAAAAAAAACCCCTTAAATATGATACAGGTATAATATATTTATATAAATATAAAATAAATATGATGAAAAGGGACAACTGATGTCAACTGATGAAGAAAAATGATCAAAAAAATGAACAAATAAATGTAATAATGAAAATGATCATTGAAATATTATCTCCATAAATATTTTAAATATTTAGACAAACAATTCCTATAATCCATGATTTATTAATGATTGATACAAAGGTGTTTTCACTAGTTATATGAATTTCTCTTTAATTATTAGTGATTTTCGTAAAACTCAATATGTCTCCTCTCCTCATGATCATTATGGAGAAACTTTATGATGTAAGGATCTATATTTAAAGAGAAATTTCCTAGATTTGTGTGTCTAGAATGTAGCCTTTCCAACATAATATAGTATCTAGTGGAGATGGATCAACCTATAATCTCAATGTATCTACTATAGGAAGCCATGAAATGAGTCCATTGAATATATATTTTTTTAACATTGAATGGGAAAATGTAGTTTAGTATTCATTCATCCAATTCACATGGTAGTTTAATTATGTTTTTTCAAATGATTATTTACTCCAAAAGTGGTTGCATCATGAGAGATGACTTGATTATCAGATAAAAGAAAGAAATTTGATCTTCACTACTGGTTGGTAGCTCCTCTGTTCATCTAGGAATGATAAAAATGACCGGTCTTCACAGGGGACCATCACATGTATCATCTTCAAAACGTGAAACACAATTCCAAGCATTTCCAAGTTGTGCAAGGATTCAGTGATTACCCCTTCCCACATTCCTTTGATTCCCTCATGCTCCTCCCTCAACAATGAAACTAAAGTTCTTGGAAAATGGATCAAATGGAAACCTCATATCTCAAGGAATAAATAAAACACTTAGGTTTTTTATTTCATGGTATCAATGCATGGAGATGGACTGGTCAGAGACCCCAATGGTTTCGTTGTTGTTTTTTACTTAGTATTATTCTGGAGTGGTGAATCACTTTATGAAAAATCCCATGTTATCTTCACATTCATGGTCCAATAAAATCATAGGAACATTCAGGTCACATAGATTGATAATGATTCATTAGAAATATATAATTTAGTGTTAGGTAAAGGACCTATTCCTTGGTCTATTGAAAACTTCATCAAAATATGAAAGTGGATAATGATCATTTACATGGCTAATATTTATACATGGCATGAGGTTGATGTTGTGGCAGACTATATTACTTCTAAAGCTTCTCAGAATGATCGGTTCCTTTTCTTTTTTAACCTTGGTTCTATCCCCCTATAAGGTATCATCTTTGCTTAGGATGATTCTCTTGGACATCATTATTGCATACCACTTTAATTTTCTACTTGTATGATCACCATTCCATTATCAATTTACTAAAACAAAAAGTCTTTTTGCTGTACAATATCTCTATCACATGTCATCCATGATCAATCCCCTTCCAGCATTCATTTTTATTGGTCTATGGTACCTATCATTCAAATATGGATATCTCTTCATGGTTTAATCTATCTCTGGACATCAATCCCATATTGATCACCTTTTCAATGATCTAAATATCCATCCATGGTTGAACTTCTCCCATGGTTTTGACCCATCTACGTTTGGCCTCTTCATTGGAAATTGAATCCCTTTTTGATTTCCCTTCATGAGGTCGAGCCTCTTATCCAATCATCCTTATATATTTTTTTTATACTATTTGAAATATTAATTTTATAAGTAACAGCAATATTAAAATTTCATAATTATTTGAATTTAATAAATTTATAATTTCATTTATTATATAATAAATTATATTACCATTAATATAGATATTCAAACACTAATAATATTTATTTATTTTAATTTGAAAGTATCCAAATAAAAAATGTATGTATTCTATAACATTATCATTTTTTTAAATGTTTTATGTCATATATATCAAATAATTTTATTTAAAAATTCATATAATTTTTTTGTAAAATTATTTTATAAAATTACTTATTAAAATTAATTTAAGTATTTATAACCATTTTTTATAGTTTCTTTAATTTCATTAATGATAAAATTTTATTCATAAAATTTATTTTATTATTGTTAAATTTATTATAAATCTAGAGTATAATGACCTTTTGTTTAAAAATCACCATTAATTCTTATTACAAATAATAATTATTAATTGATTTTCTAAAATGAACTTTGTACATAATTATTTTGGAAATGGGATTATTATTTATATTAAATAATAATGTTTATATATTATAATAATATTTTTTTAATATATAGATAGAATATATAAAAATATTCTTTTTTAATTATAAAAATAATTATAAGGATAAAAATATATTAAAAATATATCATTGATGAAAAAAATTTATATTCTTCAATAAAAATGTTATTCTATGAAAAATAAAATAATGTAATATTATATCTATCTATATATTTTAAATATTTTACTTAACTTATAATCAAAAATTTTATTTAATAAAAATATTTATCATTATAAAATATTCTCATTAGTTAGTTTATTTAAATTATAAAAAAATATATTTAAAAGAACTTATTAATATTTTAATTTTCTGTGATGTTACACTAATGATATTTCCTAATAATATCAAAGGAATCCTAACAATCAATGGTCCATTGATATGTGTCTCCATTTTTCATTTGTATGGTGAAGGGTAAAAATTTACCTTTATAATTTTCTATGAAGTGTACAATGTAGGCGAGGTGTCCCTCGAGTCCCCTAAACACTTTATGGTTTTGAAGAAGTGACATGTAAATGATAGCCTTTGTAATCTTAGGATCAATTTTAATTCCTTGATAGCATACTATGAATCCAAGAAAAATTCTTGAAGTACCATTGATTTCAAATTTTAAGGGATTAATTTTTAAGTTATGTTGTAATAGATTTATGAAAATGATCTCAAGATCCATAAGATGATCATAATTCATTCAATATTTCACCACTAACTGACTGGTGTAAAACTTAATGGATGTTATGAAGAAGGATTTGATAATGTGATTCATGTCACCTTGATATGTAGAACTAACATTATTTTAATCGAGTGGTGTCACCTAATAGTTGTATTTTTATTATAGTACCCTAATAATTGTGGACTATTTATCTTAATGGGCCTTCCAGATTCAGTTATATCTAGAAACTCCATCCATAATGTGGAGGAGTTGATAAAAATTAAATTCATTCATCATATGTTCTGTAATAGGGACTAAGAAATTAACATTTGGACAATATTGGTTATGATCCATGAAATCAATGATAACTAAGATATTACCATTCTTTTTCTTGATTGAGAAAAGTTTTTCATGGAAATTTTTGTATTATACATCTTGAATGATGTTTTCTTTTATGTGATTATTAATTTCATCTTCATCCTTGGTAACGTGAGTTGGATAAATTCTTTTCGACACCTTCTTGTAATTGTGGTGATCTTCCCAAAAAATATAGGTGGTGATTAGATACATGGGATAAAGTCTTTAATTTCTTGAGTAGTCCAAGAAAACATATATCTGTTCTTATTTAAAAAATTTATATAATCCTTATATTATTTTGGGGACATGTAGGATCTGATAAAAATAGATCATAAATCCTCCTCTATATCTAGATTTATTTACTAGATCTCATCAATAGTAATAGAGGAACCTCCCTTAAATATTGGTGGGGGTCTTTCATATCCTCAACTTAGTCTTCCTCTACACCAATCATATGAGGATTGGGTGATGATAAGGGTTCTTTAGAGCTAGAATAAATATCTATAAACCAATATTTGAAATATGAAGTTGGGTTATTCCCACTATCAACCAGTGATACTAGAGTTTCCACAAACACAACTTACGACAGAGTGGTATTCTGAAGCTCTAGGAATAAAACAATTGAATTTTCACATGGTGTATCACTTCAATTGTAAATCTAAGTGAGTTATTTGATAATTTCAAGTTCATTTTATATATTTAATATCAAAAGAGTATATGAATAAACACATAAACCCCAACTTTTATTATAGATTTAGTTGATGGTAAATTTATATTCATCACTGAGATCATTAAATAGGTAAGATGAGGTAATTTTGAGACCATTTGGGGCTATAACAGAAGTGAAATCATCAATAATGGATTTCTTTTCATCTCTTAGGTAAAATATAACATCGATTAAATGAGATTAAAAATACTCAAATAGTGATTTATCATTATAAAATGTCCATATTTTTTGATTGACACGTTATTTGAGACTTGGTGATATGATTAATGTAATTATACATGTTGATGAAAGTAAGTTCTATTTAGTAGTACCTTTAATTTTATGAATTTATTAAAAATAGAATTTAAAATCTAATATAAGGTGCCTGAATTAAATTCTAACGTTGTTTCGGATGAGTAGTTTTTCTTAATCTTATTATAACCATGATGTGTCAGAGTAGAAGGGGAAAAGTTGTCTTTGTTGTAACCCAATCAATGAAGTTTTCATACTTGAATGATATTGATTCTTAAGCCATTATAAAATAAATATCATCGAATTTCATTATCATCTAGCTTTTCAAATACATATAAGGGGATGATGCTTCCATATAGAAAAGTATCCACAACCTAATTTAAGAATTAAATAACAACATTAAACTGCATTGGATCAATATATTCCTGATATAATTCATTAATATTAACCTCATATTAGAAATATTTAGATATTATTTGGTCTCCCATAACCACTTCTCATAAATATTTTAAATGATTAAGATAATCCAAGATTTTAATTATCTCTAGGAACAATAATAATTTTATTATGAGTACGTATTTTTTTATCAAAGGACTACAAATCCCAAAATGAGGTTTCTCTTTAGAATGTTCATTTGGGGATAAAGTAATTGAGTTAGGAGGTCCATGAATTTGAATAGAAGTTTATGTAACTCATGTTACTAGTGGATTTGGACAACATGGTTTTACCACTCCCGAGGGTTGATTGAACTATTTCACCCCCTCTGGTTGGAGCTCAAAAACAGTTTGGTCTGTATGAATCTTGAAAAATATGGAATAATTTTTATGCTATTTTTTGTTATGCTAAAAGGATTTCACATGGGTTTCAATGTCCTGAATATATTTATAAGTGAATTGGTTGGAATATTGATTTAGGAAATGAATACACATCATTCTCTTCCCACATATCCTATGGGCATTTCAACTATTTCCCAGATTAGGCATCGAGGACTTGGATTTATTGGTATACTCATCACTAGCTGAGGGATCCATTAAATGAATTAAATTAACCAAATTTACGAGTAATTATTCATTTTTTGGGGATTATTTTTGTGGAGAGGTGACTATGATACCATTTTGTGGGACGGTTCACATACTATTAATATTGGAGGCATAAATTCTGTGAGGGTAAATACTACCTTTGGCAATAGTATGGGTTTATGTTCCTATAATAGAAATTTATCTTTCTAACTATTTCATCTCAAAGAATACCAGCTTGTATAGGATTTTGGTATCAATGACGTTTTTCTCAACATAAAAGTAGTGACTAGGGTAAAATCTTCTTATCTATCATTTACATAAGAATAACATGAGTTTGACTAATTCTATTTATTATAATACATTCACTGAACTTGTGTGAACCATTTCTTATTAATTCTTTCCATTAACCTTCTTCCACTAGGACAATAGTCAAAATAGAGTCCTTTTATGTTGGTGGATTTACAAATTTTACTTGCCCAGAATCATTCAAATTTAATAGAATATCATTAAAAATAAACAAATTATGGATGGTTTAGCGTGATATTTGGTGGAGGGATAAATAATCATGTTGATAATTGTGACAAACATGATCAATACTTTTAGTCTATGAAAACCATTGAAAATTACATTCTATAGCATCTATAATATAGGTAGGAACATGTTCATATCCAAAGGAATATGATTTATTTATATAGTCTTTTAATCGAAGATGTGTGTTCTCCATTATCTCATCATTATGGGGATATTATAATTTTATTACTGCATAGGAGGAGGTTCCGCCTGATATCGCATAGATGTTCAAGTTGGATCCAGTGTAGGAGCTAAAATAAATGTTGCATTCATTTTCTCCACCTTACATGTTCTCTTTCCATGGGCTATTTGAACTGGTTGATAGTTGGATAAGGATATCCAAATAGAATATTTAAAATGGTTTTCAAATTCTGAAAGTTATTAAAATGTTACTAGATAGTTTATCTTAATGAGTGGCCTTTTCAACACATAATGAATTTTATATATGTCTACACCCAAAAAACCTTCACGAGGAAGATGAAGATTTTTTGGATTGAGACAAACCCTTCCACCTAAAAATTAAATACAAGAAACCGTCATTCATTCACTAATTATAATTTGAGAGATAATGGATTTTAGTCTTTTATACCATAGAGCTGAATTTATAATGAAATTTCTAAAGTAGATCTTCCCACCCTTTGATCAACCAAGATGGTAATATAGTATACCAAAACATGGATGTTCCTTAATAATTCTATACAAATAATATAAGGTTGGATTCTTCTTATTTCTCACGGGTTCCCATCTTGGGACCACATTGAGATATAATAGTTTTCATGTTATCTTCTAGATCCCCTAGGACATTGAAATCTAGAAAAATAGGATTCCTTAAAATGGGTTGGGGAAGAGTAACATCTTCCCAGTTAGGGTATGGTTTTATCTCTAGTTACACCAAGGATTTTCGTCCATCTATTTATTCCAAAATAGATATCAATGAATCAATTATGTTGATGAGATCTGATGGGAAGCGAAACTCAGATGTTGTTTGAATAGACACAAAAATGGGTGTAGCCTGATGTAGCGAGTCTTCTTTCATTTTCAAATTATAACTAAAATGATATTTCATGTGGTAATTCATATGAAATATCATTTAATTTTTTCATAATGTTAGGAGATCCTAACATCGATCCATAATATTATGTAGATAAATTGTTTTTCTAGATAAAAAATTAAATAGGAATCCTAGATCCACTTTTATTGGTAGATTTGGAACTTCCTATTGAGAGATATATTATGAGAGTAAAATTAAGATTCACTTGAAGATCATGAACAACATGGAAATTTCTTATCTATAATTCCGTAATGATTTTCTATAACTCTATTATCTCCATATCATATTGGGGAAATCTTTCCTCAAGTTTAATATGTTCAACTTCCTCATGTAACATATTGGATGTAGCCACACATTTACCCATTTCATTAATTGAATCTTTCCAAAGAGGAGGAAATTATAAATTTGAGGGAGTACCCAAATTTTTAGTTGGATATTTATTTATGGTATACACACCCACTTCATTTATTTCAATGTAGACTCTGTATTAAATAGAAACATCCTCATGTTGTTCTTTGACACCAGTTTAATGTTTTGAAGAATATGCACAACTAGTACTAGTGATGTTTACCGACCATAATGAATTGTATGCATCACATCACCATTTTATGGTATTGGGGGTTTTCAACCTTAAGAATTCCATTGAAAATATCTTGATAATATTGAGAACTAGTTCCCTTTTTGGGATTCTTTTTCTTGAGACATTTATGAGGCCTCATATTTTCATTCAATGATTCTCCCGGATCCACTTTGTGATGGGTAATCTGGATAGATTTCTCAAAAAACATCACTTTACATATTAGAAATAATAAATACAGGTCACAAGATAACAGAAAATAAATAGAATCATTTTTTATGAAAATACTAATGAAAAAAATATGGAACTTCATGGAGGTGTTTGCGGTATAATTGGCTCCAGCTCTATTGGCTAGGGCGGCTCCTACTCAATTTCTGTAATATTTCCGAATGGATTTGGAGGACCTGAAGGAGGGTTCTATGATAAAAATTACACAAACACTACATGATTGGGTTGCTTCTGTATTTTTGTATCTCCATCCATCATGGATTCCCACTTAATCTTGAGGATCATTGTTTGAGCATGATATAGGGTCAACATATTGTTTGAATAGTAGTTACTTCCTTCTAATGGTATTACCACATGCCGATAATTAGCTACTATTAAGTGAGAAGGTTGGTAAACATTTTCAAATGTCTGAAGAAAAGTCTTTTAATTGATCTCTCTCATCAGGCCAGACTCTTTTGATATTTTTTCATGTAGGATTCATACTGGGTGTACCATCTATTATTGGCAATGCATGGTTTTATGATTTTTCTTGAATATATGGTATTAAATGATTTCATTTTTGTATGTTTTTGTGACCAATGGGAGAGGTGACATTCAACATCACATGTTTTATCCATCCCATGATATTAATTATATATGAGGAATTAGTGATCAACATATGTTGATTATATAAAGCATTAAATCATTTACATTGGAGACCCACACACTGGTTTCCCAATTCTAGGTCCCATATAGTTGAAATGGTCTCCCATTCAATCTTATGATGATATCATTCTATTTTCGAGATGTGATTTGAATATCCATCATAAGGTGATAATTGTACATTAAATAATAAAGATTCACCCAATTATTGAGACAAATATGATGTATGAATCCGAAGGAAAAAGCCTCCAAAATGCTATACTGAGGAGTGTCCAGATGCCCAAACATGACTGGAGTGTTATCTTTGGCTAGTTGTTTCCTGATGAGAAATGTGTTCTATTCATATTCATTAAGATATTCTTCCACTTGGTCTGACCATAGTCTATATTTTCTAGCTTCTATATCATAGAACAAGGTATTGGAAGGAATCCACTATGTTGTGATTTAATCAAGGCGATCTAAGTGTGGTTTTGAAAATGATCATCTCCTTAGACTATCATATTGTTGTGAAAGAGTACATTTTTCCATGACAAGGAAGAAATCATTACTAGCCTCATCTTCCTAAGTGAATCATGATATTAGGGATTTTACATAATTGATTCTAATAGAGAAAAACCTTATTTCTATTTTATATTATATCCACAATCATATTTTCTATAGTACAAATCATATAAAAGGTTCTCATGATCCATATCTTTAAGTCCAATGATGTGAAATTCAAAGTGAATGCTCTAGGGAGGACCTCTAAATCTTATGGTAGTAAAGTTATGAGGAGGACCCTCACATCTGAAACCAATAATTCCTTGATATAGTAATTATTCAATAGGATCATGGTAAACTATTAATATATATTTGAGGGCCTCAATAACACAAGAATTAATATTATTAGGGATTTGGGTCTACATATGAAATTTATATCACCCTTTGTGAGATTAATTTTTCCATATTTTCTATTGGGAAATCAGAGTCACATGTTGTGGACTATAAATTTCATATATTTTATCCCAACTCAGTAAAACTTGGGCTTCAATTAGGATACGATGAAAATTTTTGTATTTTTATAGGATATATTCCTGGACTGATTTGGAAATCAAACTAGAAATACAATCTCTAGTAAGAAAGGAAATGATTTCTTGATCATGTTTTCCATTTATCGAAAGAGTGTGATGATGAACCACCTGGACATGAGAAGGAATTTGTTCCTTCATCTGAGTAGATTTCTCATTATACTGATGAGAAACTCTGATGGTGGGGGTGGGATTGTGTACTCAATCCCTCACTACTTCTTTTACATTCAATATATTGGTAGGGATATGATCTTGTCCTTCAATTTTTGTGTGGATGTATTGGATGACCTACATAGCTAGAATGATAAAGTATTATTATTCCTTTGTTGGAGTAGCGACATCATCCAACCCATATCATCAAATTTCTTTTGAAATATAACAAAATGCTTCATGTTTGGTGGTGGAACCATAGGTATTCCATAAATTTTTCTAATTTATGCTAACAAAGTTCTCAGGGTGCTACAAGATTATACCGACTGGTATGATGGGTACAGAAATAATATGAAACTGCTCATAGATAGTCGCAATAGTATATTTATAGGATTCATTGGTGGAAATGGGGATGTAGTCATGCTCTTATTTTTTACACATTTTTCGCATGGTGGGATTTCCTAGGAATCTGGGTCGGGGTGACATGAGTTGGGGCCTATAAGGTGGCATCCTCAATAGGTTATGGGGTTGACACCGCATGACATCAGTGGTGATGACAACTAGTAGGGGTCATTTGGGGAAACTCTTGTGTTATTAAGATAAATCCTATTTTGGCCTTTGGATACACTTCCCTAAGATATGGTATGGATATAAAATTTAATTCTAGAGATAGGGTTACAAAATTTGTTTAGATGGGAACCAGTACTGCTTACTTCTACATAACCACTTATTTCTGGTTAGATAGTTAGTGGTGATTCATATCATGGAGATCCTCACATGAAAAAACAAATATTTGGATAGTACCATTTATATGTTACTACCAAATCAGTGTTTTTTTACTTAGTGTTGAAGACAATGGGAGGGAAATGGTGTCCTTAGGACCGACGAGGACCCTGCCCATACAAATTCATTATTTCTATGTTTTCCATGGATGGTAAGACACTATTTTGGATTCCAAGAAGTTATGGTGGATATTTTGGAAGTTTAGTAAAATACAAACAAATAAAACGTGTGAAAGTATCATCAGAAGTAAAAAAAAGATTCATGATTAACTGCATTAAAGGATCCAAATTGTTACATTTTATTTTTGTAAAAGTTTTTAAGATGAAGTGTCTTGACCTATGGGAAACACTGTTATTCTAGTTAATGAAGGTTTCAAGTTGATTTCATCATTGTTTTCACATCTGAGTGGAATAGTCGTGCCACTATTATATATATATATATATATATATATATATAAATATAATCACACACACCCTTTAAGAAGTTTCTAATGAGGATTATTCATGGAACTAAGAAAACAATAGTTTCCACATCCATGATGGGAAATAGACCTTCTTTCCAAAGGCATGTGATCACTGGGAATTTTTTCGTGATTCTTAGGAACTCACATTGGTTAAGAGGATGGGATATTGATATAATCCCACCCTTTTGGGGGAAATTATTTCCTACTCTAGGGCTCTCTTATTGATTTATTTCATGTTTGTGATTCCGTCCTAAATATCAATATAAGATTTTTCACCATTAATATAAGAAATTAGTTATATATATGCATATAAAAATATGTATGTATCATAGGATCTCCATTTTTCATTCATTGTTGTTTTATTCTAGTTTTAATCCACATATATTAGCACTACAGAATTTATTTTTACCCACGGAGACTGTCATTGTTTCGCGCGGAATCCGGGGATGACCTCTTGGACGGGAGATTCAAACGTTCCGATCGGTTTCTAACGGGTTTGTTCGTAGAACCGGAAACATCCAATGATTCCACATCCGTTTGGACCTACTTTCCAAAGGCATGCGCTCATTAGCTTGTGGGCTAATGAGGCTTGGGAATTTGCATTGGTCGAGAGGATGGGAGGTCGGACTCATCACACCTTTTTGAGGGGAATTATTGTCTACTCCGGGACTCTCTTTATAGATTTAAGTTAAGTTCGTGAATCCTTATTACATTACCAAGTATAAAATGAGCTTTCCTTTAGTTTTAACAATCAATGAAAATATGCAAGAATTTTAGAGAATCTTTTATATGTATTCGAGGTTCTTCATCAATATAGAATCATCTATATTTGTTTAGAGATTCTTGGTCAATGGTATCCTTCAAAACATTTATATAAAAGTCTCTTGGTCATTTTGATGACCAGGCTGGTTTTAAAGCCACTCAGTGGGGCACTTGAAGTTTATCGTCATTCAGAAGGACAGAGATTATTTCAATGTTGGGATCGAACCCATAAATGGGCTACCTACGTATCCTTTGTTTTTGAAAAAAGGAATCAGAACCCATGTAGTTCGAGGAATGGGATATGATGTTTTATGATTGATGGCTCAAAGATGAATGTCATAATTACTTTTACACTCTAAGCTCACGTGAGTCATGCTCGGTGTGAGAAACAAGAGGTATTGGTAAGATTTAGACCATTGAGCCGTAAAAGATGCAATCATAAGAATTTTGTTTTGGGGCTTATGTATAGATGACTGCCCAGATAGGCGAAGGTTTAGGATTTACTTTTAGGGAGAAAATCCAAGAACAGGGTCCACAAAGTTATATGTGCTTCATGGAGATTTGAATACTCTAATCTTGGGGCTTACTCCTAAGGAGGATGCCCAAGTTAAGAGGGGACTTATGATTGGGTTTTATTCCTAAAAAGGAAACCCAAATCAAAGAAAATTTGTGACTGGTTAAGAGAAATTTTAAGAGACTTGGGGCTTACTCTTAAGAAGGATGCCCAAGATTTATGACTAGGACTTATTCCTGAGAAGGAAGCCTAGGTTAGGGGACTTGGGGCTTACTCCTGAAAAGGAAGCCCAAGGTTATGACTGAGTCTTTATTCCTGAAAAGGAGACCCAGGTTAGGGATTAAGGTTTGGGGCTTACTCCTGAGGAGGATGCCCAAGATTAAAGGACTTGATTGGGGCTTATTCTTAAGAAAGATGCCCAAGATTTATGACTAGGACTTATTCCTGAGAAGGAAGCCTAGGTTAGGGGACTTGGGGCTTACTCCTGAAAAGGAAGCCCAAGGTTATGACTGAGTCTTTATTCCTGAAAAGGAGACCCAGGTTAGGGATTAAGGTTTGGGGCTTACTCCTGAGGAGGATGCCCAAGATTAAAGGACTTGATTGGGGCTTATTCTTAAGAAAGATGCCCAAGATTTATGACTAGGACTTATTCCTGAGAAGGAAGCCTAGGTTAGGGGACTTGGGGCTTACTCCTGAAAAGGAAGCCCAAGGTTATGACTGAGTCTTATTCCTGAAAAGGAGACCCAGGTTAGGATTCTCTCATCTTAAAGGATGAGGTTGAAATGAATGAACTCTCAATCTTTGGTGACATAAAGATGTTTAAATCACTGGGTGTTTGAGAGGTATTTCACAGAATTCCTTTCAGATAAGGATGTCAAATCAAGAAATCATGCCATAAATGGCTTTTGAAGAGTATCTTGAAGACTGAATCTTGAATAGGAAGGGTGAAATGGCTTAAGAGGGGTAAAAATGGGCAAGATGGGCACCCAAAAAGCTAGGGGCGCGCAAGTCTTGAAGGTCGCGCAAGTCCTGCGTCGGCGCGCAAGTGTTGGTCGCGCAAGTATATTTGCGCGACATGAGGGATACTTGCGCGATTTTCAACCAGAGTTGAATTACTTGAGCGACTCTTTATTAAACCCTTTCCCATCCTCTTGAGGTTCTTCTAGAGAAGGGACGCGCAAGTTATATTGAAGGAATTAAGTTGGCACGCAAGTGTTTGATAAGTTTCAACACTTGGGCCTTCCTTCTTCTCTTTAGATCTTCCATTCTAGGTAAGAAATTACCTTAGAAGTGTTCCGGAAGCTTTGAGAAGAGACTTGAGCATCGGGAGCTTTGATCCGAGTTTCTGGAAAGAGATCCTCCCGAATGGGGGGCCCACAGGGTCTATTTATAGGAAAAAGAAGACCCCGGGCGGTTACTGGGCGGTTACCAGATCTGTCGCGCAAGTCCCTTGCACGACCATGAGGGGTCGCGCAAGTGTTGAGGCGGCGCGCAAGTGTACTTGCGCGACCAAGAGGGAACTTGCGCGACCTATGGGCAATGTTCTCCTTTTTCATCCCTTTGTCGATTTTTGATGTTTCTTCCAAGGATTAATCACTTTGAGCTCAGATATTCCCTTTTCCGAACTTTAGATTCCGTGACGAAAGGAGCGTCAACAAAAGTCCCCCCTCAGAGTTGGATCCGGAGAGAAAATGAGGATTTGACTCTGAGGAAATCGAATTCCTCTAAAGGAAAAGGGCGGCGCGCAAGTCTTCAGTGCGCAGAGGGAGGCGCGCAAGTCTGCATCGCGCAGGCCTTAAACCCTCTGGTATGGCGCGCAGGTAGGCCTCCTGGCCTATAAATATACGGCCTCACCTCCGTACAAGTATCCGGATTTCCAGACCTCATACCTTCTCGAGCTCTCGCCGCGCAGGTCACCTAAGCCGCGCAAGTCTGCTCTGTTTTTCCTTGATGTCGCGCTCCTGTAAAGGTATTCGTACTTGCGCGGTTTATACTTGCGCGACTAAAACTAGCGCGACACGTGATCACTTGCGCGCCATTTTGTAGACTTGCGCGCCTTAATGCCTTAGCCATTTTTTCAAATTTTTTCACAAAATTTATGAAAAATAAACCCATTTAAGAGTTAGTTTATTCATCTTTTGTGCAGATTCAGTGGTTCCCAAGGGAATTGGAACGACTTATGAACTGGCTAGCAAGCGGATTGATGACATGATGAACATCATTGGCCCTGATTACTATGACACCTGCGACAACACTCTTCCAGTTTTGGCTAAGTACTTGAAGAAATATCATCTTAATTTCCCACAGAGCATCTACCTGTCTCTATGTGGTCATGGTCACTTGCAAGGAGTCAATGTTCCAAATGCAAACAACTATACACCTGAAATGCAGCTGCGCTGCTACTCCTTCATTTCGGTTATGCTGTGCATTAAAAGCAACAACAATGGTGTGAACTTTCAAATTCTCCTTGCATGCCATTTCCTTGCAGATATAAAAATGGCAAACCCATGGGCTGAAATGTTTTCCACTACCGGTTGGTGGAGAGAAGACAAACATGGTATTAGAGCAATATCTGAAAAGAGTACTCTCTTCAAATGTCTCTTTACTTCCAATGCTCCATTCTCAAATCCATGTATCCATCTTTCAAGTCTCTTGGACAGAAACAGAGTCACTGTTTGATCAGCAGAAAATTTTCTCAAACCGCACTCAAGAACATCCTTTTACAATTGTTCCAAGAAGAGCTGGTATCACTGCATCTCCTTTTTGTTTCCAGTTGAATGAATGAATTCCAGGTGGTTGCTGATGAATCTCGGGATGCCGTAAATCAAATGAAGTGTTATGTTGAAAGCCTCTTGTAATTCTTGAAAAAGAGAAGAGACTCCAATCTGTGGATGTCCTTCTAACTCTTGTGTATCAATGAAAAACACTTTCGTCTCCAATCATTTGTACCTGCATTCTTTTATTACCTGCTTCAAATTTACTTAAGCTAATGGGCTTAGTAAGCATAGTTTGATTTTTACTAGGATTATTACAAATAACCCTACAAACTTTGAATCTTTTAATTGCTCAATATTAGCTAAATCATACAAAAAATGTATATTTAGTGAGCTGGAACTTTGACTTTTATTCATAGTTCCTCTGTCTTTTGTGTGGGCAGTTTAAAGTCATGCAAGACGGACAAAAAGAGGCTAATGTTTAAGGTCGAAATAGCTTTGAACGAAAAATGGATTAAAATGGATTCAATTCCTTGATAATTTATCTGAAAACAAATTACCATACTCAAGTATGAGAGAAAATATGTAAACTATGACTTAAGAATATTTGAATCTGAGGAATGATATGAAAAAGAGCTAAATAGCATTAGAAGAAGTAGTTCCCAAGAATGAAGTTACTATTATTTAACAAAACCCGTTAGGGGGTTGAAATATGCAGGGCCACCTATGGGCATTGGCTGCATAGTCAAATAAAATAGCATCTTTTGGCTGATAAGTCTGTTATGTGGACTGTTTATGCAAGGCCACCTATGGGCACGTGCTGCATAGTCAGGCAAAAGAACTCCCAGAAATTTACTTTCCTAGTGCTAAAAGCCAGTGAAAGTTTATGGAGATTCAAATTTTCTAAAGCATAGAGTTTGTTGTATGGAAAGAGGTACTTGAATATGGAGAGGATATTTCCGAACAAGAATATCGAAGAACTGGATGAATATCACTCCTACGAAGGTCTGACCCAAACGTAGGGAAGAAGAATAAACCATAGACTTGAATACTTTCAGATCATGAAAAAGGATGTGGGACAAATATGTTAAGGATGGCTATTTTTGCGGATCCCTACATACTGCCGTTTAAGACAAATAAGGACAAAAGAGGCATTCTTCCCAAGAATGAAGTTACTATTATTTAACAAACCCGTTAGGGGGTTGAAAACATGCAGGGCCACCTATGGGCATTGGCTGCATGGTCAAATAAATAGCATCTCTTGGCTGACAAGTCTGTTATGTGGACTGTTTATGCAAGGCCACCTATGGGCACGTGCTGCATAGTCAGGCAAAAGAATTCTCAGAAGTTTGACATTTTTGTGACCATAAGTCATGAAAAGGGTTATGAAGATCTGAAAATATTTAAGGTTAGGATTATAATACATAAAGATGGGTATTTTCCAATGTATATAGAGATACATAGGTCAATGAAAACCATAATCATGTTGTGGCTGGGTCCTGAATTGAAACTTGGACTTCACTACGTATCTCATAAGAATGAGAATCAAGCCATACGTAGTTCTTGAAATGCAGTTTAACGTCGTGCAGGACGAAAGGATGAGTGATCTTAGTTTTTGGGGTCATAGAATTCGGACCATAATAATGAATACACAGTGTGTGTTTTCATGAGGACTTTTCAGCCAAGGGACTGAAAGTGAAATTTGGGGTTAGGCCCAAAAGACTTGGGACTGGATTCGAGGGACACTCGAATGTTCCTACGTATCCCATAAATATGGGAATCAAGTCCACGTAGTTCTAGAAACTACCCTTTGTACAAATTTGGTTCGTACATGTGAAGGGTGAAAAGGGACTTTAGTGCAATGATGGTTTTAACCTAAGATAAAAAGTTTAGGCATTACCATGTATGTACGTAGTCTTTTTGAAAATGAAAACCATGATTGAAAAAGAATCAATGTTAATAATGGTTTCTTCTCAAATGAGGAAATCAAAGAATATTGTAGTTTATTGTCGTACTGGACAAAAGTGTTGTATAGTTTAACGTCATATAACAAGGACGAAAGTGAATCAATGTAAAGATATTGATTCCAAGGGTGGTTTCACAAATCATCATCATATGAGATTGTGGTGAACCAATGTGAAGAGATTGTTTTTGGGCTTGAACCTTTGGGAGGTTGCCTACATACCCAGCCTGGAGGGCAAGGATCAAAGTCTGTGTAGTTCAATTAAAGAATGAATTAATGATCAAGTTGTTCTTGTGGACAATGATCTAAAAAAAAAATGTTGTTGGGACTTACACATGGTTAGTGGCCCAAAGGGAGTGTTATGGTTGATGTTCGCTCTAAGCTCACGTGAGTCATACTCGGTGTGAGAAACAAGAGGTAATAACAACCTTAACGATGCACAGTTTAATGTCATGTAGGACATATCAAGGATTTTCTGTACAGTTTAGCGTCATGTAGTTAGGACGATGGGGACAATACAGTTTAACGTCATATTGGACGAAAGGGGGATTGTGCAGTTTTAATGTCATGCTGGACTTTTGATGATTATATAGTTTAACGTCTTTCCGGACGTGAGAGACTTTTATACAGTTTAGCGTCATGTAGTTAGGACGTCACAATTTAACGTCTTGCTGGACATATTTGCAAATAGTTTATGGTCGTATACATGGACCAGGAATGATGCAGTTTTAAGGTCATGCTGGACTGTTTATGGAACTTTTTCACAGTTTTAATGTCGTGTGGGACGAAGTTGCAGTTTAAAGTCATACTGGACCATTGCTGTATAGTTTTAGCGTCATATAGCAAGGACGAACTGATGCTGTACAGTTTAAAGTCATGTAGCTAAGACTAAGGTGAATCAATATGAGGATATCAGTTCTGATCTTTTTACAGTTTATCGTCATGCTGGACGTTGGAAGTGCCACACAGTTTAATGTCATGTTGCTAGGACACAATATAGTTTAATGTCATCTCGGACAGAATACAGTTTAGTGTCATGTAGGACAATAAGGGACTTAACACAGTTTAACGTCATGCTGGACGATGAAAGTGCCACACAGTTTAATGTCATGTCGCTAGGACAAAATATAGTTTAATGTCATCTCAGACAAAATACAGTTTAGTGTCATGTAGGACAATAAGGGACTTAACACAGTTTAACGTCATGCTGGACGATGAAAGTGCCACACAGTTTAATGTCATGTCGCTAGGACAAAATATAGTTTAATGTCATCTCGGACAAAATATAGGAACTTCTATACAGTTTATTGTCATGTAGGACAAAATCAGGGACTATGCAGTTTAAAGTCTTGCAGTTAGGACTATTGGTGCTGCACAGTTTAATGTCATGTTGCAGGGACAAAATTTAGTTTAATGTCATCTCGGACATTGAAGGTGACACAGTTTAACGTCATGTTGGACGAAGTTGTAGTTTAAGGTCATACCGGACCTTGGTGTAGTTTAAGGTCATACCGGACCTTGGTGTAGTTTAAGGTCATACCGGACCTTGGTGTAGTTTAAGGTCATACCGGACCTTTGTGTATGAACCAATTGTAAGTCTTGGTTCTAGGAACAATATTTTGTGTTTATACAAAATACTTCTTCAGAAATCTGGCATTAGTTGGAGTCGTGATGTCTTCTCCATCCATTGAGATTAAACAGAACCAAAGATTAACTCTTCGTCTGATAAAGACTCTGCCTGATTAGCCTGTTTAGGCTGTGCCGTTTGGTGGGACGGTGCCCGTTGCTTTGAAGTAGATGGCATGAAATCTGCCAGAGTCAAAGACAATTTAGGCTTTGATACATACTCATCTTCTTCTGATTCCTCTTTCTTCTTTGAATTGCTCTGCCCTTTTGAGGATTTGTCTTTTGATGGAGGCTTTACTGCAACTTTTGTAGGAGACACAATTGGCTTCTTCAATTGTGTTCGCAAAATGGAATGGGTCCGATTGATTGTCTTTCTGACCATCCAATCATCATATTTTTTCGCAGTTTTGCTTTTGACTTCCTGCCACTCGCCTCCTTCCTCTGGATCTGTAGCGGTAATACACGCTACATGAGCTGAAGAACCCTTCAATTTGACTTGTCCCAAGTCGGCCATCTTTTGTAGGAGGTCTTTAAAGACAAAACACTCCTGGATGGGATGCCCCAACATTTGATGAAAGGGACAATAATTGGGACGGTCTTCATCTCCTTCCTTGTTTGGTCTCTTCGGCACTGGTAATTGAACCAAATTATTCTCCAGAGCTGAAATGAAGTAACCAGGAACTTGCTCACTTCGGAAAGAGTATGTTTTACTCTTCATATCCTCAAATTGTTTTCGTCGTTGATCTTTTTGATCATTTGGACGAAACAGCCTTTGTTGTTGGCGTTCAGGAGGTGGAGCCCTTCGAGAAGATGAAGGTTTTGAAGTAGAAATAGGTACAGGTGCCTGTTTAAGCATAACTGTAGCAGTTTCTGCTTTACCCATTCTTCTTCCTGGAGCTGATGGAATTACACGAGATTTAACCTTAGCCTGCATAAGGGAATCTTCAATCTGTTGAGCGATTGAAGTAAGGTCTCGAAACCCTCCTGTGTATTTCACAGGGATCAATGGCGTGCGTAATTCGTCACGCAAATTTGCCACACAGATTGGCAACAATTCCTCCAGAGGGAGTGATAAACTCAAGGAATACGTTAATCCCTTCCAACGAGCAATGAAATCAGAGACTCTTTCATTCTCCCTTTTCTTGCAGTTTGTAAGATCGAAAACTGTCGTTTTTGGCAAAGTTGAGCTGAACTGAAGAAGGAATTTTTGACGAAGATCCTCCCATCCGATGACTGACCGGGATTTCAAGCTTGTATACCAGACAAAAGCTGGTCCTTGCAAGGTTCGCACGAAGCATCTGAGTTTCACTGCTTCTTGTTGCTCTGGAGTTCCCATCATAGGATCACAACAAGACACGTAATGCGTCAAATGTTGTTCAGGGTCACCTGATCCATTGAAAGTAGGGAAAATAGGGTTTCCAAAACTGGATGGAGGAGAAATTGAATCTACCCATTCAGGGTAAACTTTCTTTTCAGGTTGAACTTGCGCCCGTTTCCCTTCCATAGTTTCTAACCGAGCTGTTAATGACTCAATAGTAGTTATTAACTTTTGAGAAACGTCAGGTTGAACTTGGTTTTGGGTAGGTGCAATGAATGGAGCTTGGACAGCCGTGGAGGTTGGTGCTGCAACTAATGGTAGTGCTGCCAACCGTTGTTGCGTTTGACCCGTAGGATTAGACCTCTGTGGGTGTACTGATAAAGGAGGATATTCCTGATCCATCTCAGTAGTTACAACAAATTCCTTCGGCTGTCGGACTTCAACATTCTTAAGAAGAAGACTACTCTGAAGTAGTTCTGCATTCAACCTTCTTAATTCTTTCATTTCTTCCTCCTGTTGTGCAAGCCTTTGCTCTAATGAGAGCGATTGAACTCCTTCAGAGGAAGGGTGAGAAGTAACCTGATTCTTTCCTTTCCCCTTATTGGATCCTTTTCGGAGAGGGGGAAGTGGGTTACTTGAAGGAATACCCAGATTTTGGGTAAGCCTTTGATTACGTGTGCGCACACCTTCTTCATTTAGGTCTGTGTGCGCAACTTCTTGAGCAGGAACCTCTTCATCTGATCCCTCTGATTGAGCCTCATTTGGTGAATCAGCAGCAACGACAGTGATGACATTAATGGATGCATATTTCATGGAATCCTTTCTATCAGCATTTCTGTGATATTGTCTCCTTTTATGTCCATGATAAGGCATGGCATTCCGTTGACTTGACCCCTTAGGAATTTCTTGGAGAACCGTCACTTGGAGAGAATCTGCTGACATCTTGGCTCTTCGTTCCTCTTGAGGCTTATTCCCTAATCGAGAGAATACTGACTTTCTCTGAGGGAGGGATTGAAGATTTGAAAAAGTCCCCAGTCCGGTGGACTGGGGGTGTTCCTGTTGCTTCTGCTCAACTCCTCGAATCCCATTCGTTGATTCTGAGGGTTGGGTTAGAGAAGTCCCCAGTCTGGCAAGCTGGGGTGTCTCTTGACATGCTATGTCTGAGATCTTCTTGAAATCTCTCTTGATCTTGCGGATCTTAGTTCAGAAATTAGCTGGATGCATTAACCTGTATCCACTTTTATCACCTGGTTCAACAGACCGTTGGATGATTTCCGAAACTTCTGTCATTTGATGACGTGTTTGCTCCAGACGAGAGGCTTGCGCAATATTCTCGCCTGCTTGATGTAGGAGCAATTCAACAACCTGTTCTCTATATACTTGATTTTGAGAGGAACTAGTTGAAGCTTGATCTCGAGCAAGATTTTGATTATGAACAAAGCCCATTGACCGTGGCCGGCCATGGGCAATAACATTGCATGAGACCATTTTCGGCGGGCTTTGCTGACCGGAAAGCACTGTGAAATGTAGTGCTCCGTGAATACCCCATCCTCTGATATGAACATTAGATGGAGCATTGGAAATTAACTGACGCAATCTTCTTAGTGCGCCAAGGCATGAACGTTGAAGGGTTCTCTGTTGCTTTTCAGCCTTCGGATACCGAGAGACTGATAGAGATGCCAAATCAATCTGGCGTTGTAACCCTTCTATTATCTTAAGATGATTTTCATATTCATCATAAGATAATACCTTCTTCTTTAATTGACAAAGAGTTTTCCATATGTTAAGACGAATATCATGGATTCCATCATCCGTCAACATCTTTGGAATGTCATACTGTGAATCAGCCAAAGGCCAAAACATGACTGGTACTTCACCTTTTGCCAGTTTTTTCCTCATGTTCAGCATTTCCTCTTTATCATTAAATGAAGATTCTTCTACCTGTTTGGACCAGAGTTGGTGTTTCCTTGTTGCTTCATCGGATTCAACAAGATTGGTAGAGGAATAACTATTCATGCTGGAAGATGAATGACCCAGGGAAGGTTCGGAGAATAACCTGAACCCCAAGCTATCTTCTGATGGAGAAAGAGTTTCACCTGCCGATAGTAAAACTTCAGACATGACTGGTTTTACGTTTGCAAGTGCCTCGAGATAGGAGGGCTTTCTCGTCACTACATTGCCTTCTGAAGAATTTTCGAGACAATGTGAATCACTACTGCGGAGAGGACTTTCGCAGCGAAGTTCATCACCATGAGGAGGACCTTCATGATGGGTTACAGCAAAAGATGAGATCTCTTGCTCCTTGGTCTTCTGACCACACAGAGGGTTCCTGTGGTTCTCATCTGAAGAAGAAACTTCAAGATTGACCGAATTTTCATGAAGCAAGTCTTCATGAGGAAGTGTCTGTTGAAGACCTTCGGGATTAATGTTCCTGTTATTGGGAACTGAGGGAGTAGAATCTTGAATTCTGACAGATAAATGTCTGAGGGCTTCAAGAACTCCAGCATCGAGCAAGGCCTTGTTGTAGATTGGCCTTTGATCTCCTGACTGTGCTGGGCGGATCTTTTTCTTAGATGCCTTCTTACTCGCTTTAGAAATCACTTGATGACGAAAGTGATTGCTCTGAGCAGGTGTATGTGCCTGATCAGGAAAGATGGTCAGGTTAGGCTGACGATCATCGCTCAAATCAGGTGTATGTGCCTGACTTGGTTGTCCATATGATATGGGGGAGTAGGCCCCACAACCCTCTTGGACTGGAACAGATGTGTGTGTCTGTTCCGGAGTGAATTGTTGATGTGTCACTCCACTGCTAGGGATAGATTTATGTGTCTGTCCCTGAGATGATGCTGAAGCTGTTATGATATCCTGGCAAGCATCCAGAATATGAGCAGGAATTTTCTTCTGCTCTTTCACCATTGACAAAATATGTTTGGTGACTTCAGCCGCCGGAACAGGGATATACGTCCATTCCGGGCTTGGAGTAGGTGTATGTGCCTGCTCCTGTCATCCTTTTCCTGTCAGTGAATCCTGACAGTACTCAAGTGTGGAGGCAGAGAGTTTAGTCTGCCTCCTGTTTGTCGTCGGGGCTTTCCGACTGACTTCTCCGTGCGCTACCAAACGAGACTGTTGGTAGGCTTGATTAGTATTAGCAGGTGTATGTGCCTGCTGATTACACTTCGCCAAACGCTGTTGACGAGATCCATCATATGTAGTCAGACGAGCCTGCTGACTAACTGCTGATGTATAAGCAGGTGTATGTTCCTACCTATGGTACTCCGCCGGAATTGCCTGGCGGGATCGGCTTGATGCTGCCAGACGAGTCTGCTGGACAGCGGGATTAAAACGAACAGGTGTGTATGCCTGCTCGTTATTTGCCACCAAGTTAGGTTGGTGGACTTCTCCGGAGATGGCAGGGATGACAACCTGCCTATTATTAACCGGATTCCGTCTCTGGTGATTCATCTTGCCTGCTCGGGTTCGAGGAACCTGAGCTGAATGCCTGGAGCCGGTACCCTCATCATGTTGAGGGCGCACTACCGCACGAGTCTGGCGGCGATTGTTGATGGGAGCCCTTGAGAAGGATTCCTGTCTTTTTGAATTAAGGTCCTGCGGGACCTGCTCATTCACTTCCTCGGAGTAAGGGAGTGAATGGAAATTGCGTTCCGGGGATAACGACCCGAAACGGTTGGAGACGGTAGTCAGCACCGCCTGCTTCTTGATTGCTGGTCGCCGTTGTCCGGACGACTAGGTAGAATTGTTAACTTGGAGGGCTTGACGAGCGGCCTCCAGAGTTGGGATAGTACCGTTGCGACAGTACTCCTTAACCAGTGCATTAGAAACACAGCGTTGAAGACGCTGAGTTGGTGATGTCATCCTCAGAGCGGATGACGTTCCAGCAGGAGTAGCAGCATTGGTTTTCACAGCAGCAGACCTCACAGTAGAGGTGTTCCCAGCAGCAGTATTCACAGGGGTGAATTTAAGGAAAGCCATTTTTGTAGAAGATCTTGAAAAAAAAGAGTGCCTTTTCCATGTAACAGACATAATCAAGATGAATCCGGCCACTGCATCTTTTGGATGAGCACATGTCAATGATTGCCTTGTTGGCCCAAAGGGCCTAACAGATAAGAAGAATCATCACTTTAACTTGGTTAAGGATTCACGTCGGGTTCACCATTTTTGTTTCGCGCGGAATCCGGGGATGACCTCCTGGACGGGAAATTCAAACGTTCCGATCGGTTTCTAACGGGTTTGTTCGTAGAACCGGAAACATCCAATGATTCCACATCCGTTTGGACCTACTTTCCAAAGGCAGGCGCTCATTAGCTTGTGGGCTAATGAGGCTTGGGAATTTTCATTGGTCGAGAGGATGGGAGGTCGGACTCATCACACCTTTTTGAGGGGAATTATTGTCTACTCCGGGACTCTCTTTATAGATTTAAGTTAAGTTCGTGAATCCTTATTACATTACCAAGTATAAAATGAGCTTTCCTTTAGTTTTAACAATCAATGAAAATATGCAATAATTTTAGAGAATCTTTTATATGTATTCGAGGTTCTTCATCAATATAGAATCATCTATATTTTTTTAGAGATTCTTGGTCAATGGTATCCTTCAAAACATTTATATAAAAGTCTCTTGGTCATTTTGATGACCAGGCTGGTTTTAAAGCCACTCAGTGGGGCACTTGAAGTTTATCGTCATTCAGAAGGACAGAGATTATTTCAATGTTGGGATCGAACCCATAAATGGGCTACCTACGTATCCTTTGTTTTTGAAAAAAGGAATCAGAACCCACGTAGTTCGAGGAATGGGATATGATGTTTTATGATTGATGGCTCAAAGATGAATGTCATAATTACTTTTACACTCTAAGCTCACGTGAGTCATGCTCGGTGTGAGAAACAAGAGGTATTGGTAAGATTTAGACCATTGAGCCGTAAAAGATGCAATCATAAGAATTTTGTTTTGGGGCTTATGTATAGATGACTGCCCAGATAGGCGAAGGTTTAGGATTTACTTTTAGGGAGAAAATCCAAGAACAGGGTCCACAAAGTTATATGTGCTTCATGGAGATTTGAATACTCTAATCTTGGGGCTTACTCCTAAGGAGGATGCCCAAGTTAGGAGGGGACTTATGATTGGGTTTTATTCCTAAAAAGGAAACCCAAATCAAAGAAAATTTGTGACTGGTTAAGAGAAATTTTAAGAGACTTGGGGCTTACTCTTAAGAAGGA
Source organism: Viscum album (assembly GCA_963277665.1). NCBI lineage: Eukaryota > Viridiplantae > Streptophyta > Magnoliopsida > Santalales > Viscaceae > Viscum > Viscum album. The sequence goes on from OY728130.1 coordinate 733,500,446, forward strand.
TGCCCAAGATTTATGACTAGGACTTATTCCTGAGAAGGAAGCCTAGGTTAGGGGACTTGGGGCTTACTCCTGAAAAGGAAGCCCAAGGTTATGACTGAGTCTTTATTCCTGAAAAGGAGACCCAGGTTAGGGATTAAGGTTTGGGGCTTACTCCTGAGGAGGATGCCCAAGATTAAAGGACTTGATTGGGGCTTATTCTTAAGAAAGATGCCCAAGATTTATGACTAGGACTTATTCCTGAGAAGGAAGCCTAGGTTAGGGGACTTGGGGCTTACTCCTGAAAAGGAAGCCCAAGGTTATGACTGAGTCTTTATTCCTGAAAAGGAGACCCAGGTTAGGGATTAAGGTTTGGGGCTTACTCCTGAGGAGGATGCCCAAGATTAAAGGACTTGATTGGGGCTTATTCTTAAGAAAGATGCCCAAGATTTATGACTAGGACTTATTCTTGAGAAGGAAGCCTAGGTTAGGGGACTTGGGGCTTACTCCTGAAAAGGAATCCCAAGGTTATGACTGAGTCTTATTCCTGAAAAGGAGACCCAGGTTAGGATTCTCTCATCTTAAAGGATGAGTTTGAAATGAATGAACTCTCAATCTTTGGTGACATAAAGATGTTTAAATCACTGGGTGTTTGAGAGGTATTTCACAGAATTCCTTTCAGATAAGGATGTCAAATCAAGAAATCATGCCATAAATGGCTTTTGAAGAGTATCTTGAAGACTGAATCTTGAATAGGAAGGGTGAAATGGCTTAAGAGGGGTAAAAATGGGCAAGATGGGCACCCAAAAAGCTAGGGGCGCGCAAGTCTTGAAGGTCGCGCAAGTCCTGCGTCGGCGCGCAAGTGTTGGTCGCGCAAGTATACTTGCGCGACATGAGGGATACTTGCGCGATTTTCAACCAGAGTTGAATTACTTGAGCGACTCTTTATTAAACCCTTTCCCATCCTCTTGAGGTTCTTCCAGAGAAGGGACGCGCAAGTTATATTGAAGGAATTAAGTTGGCGCGCAAGTGTTTGATAAGTTTCAACACTTGGGCCTTCCTTCTTCTCTTTAGATCTTCCATTCTAGGTAAGAAATTACCTTAGAAGTGTTCCGGAAGCTTTGAGAAGAGACTTGAGCGTCGGGAGCTTTGATCCGAGTTTCTGGAAAGAGATCCTCCCGAATGGGGGGCCCACAGGGTCTATTTATAGGCAAAAGAAGACCCCGGGCGGTTACTGGGCGGTTACCAGATCTGTCGTGCAAGTCCCTTGCACGACCATGAGGGGTCGCGCAAGTGTTGAGGCGGCGCGCAAGTGTACTTGCGCGACCAAGAGGGAACTTGCGCGACCTATGGGCAATGTTCTCCTTTTTCATCCCTTTGTCGATTTTTGATGTTTCTTCCAAGGATTAATCACTTTGAGCTCAGATATTCCCTTTTCCGAACTTTAGATTCCGTGACGAAAGGAGCGTCAACAATCATTATTTTGATTTTGGTTGAGGACCATGAGAAGAGATTCCTATATATCCTCATGAATGGAATTAGAAACCTTATAGTTAGGTGCCACACTAAGAAACATGTATTACATTTTAAGGCCATGTAATAAGGATCATACCATGTATTTTAGCATCATGTGGTGAGGATGTCTATGAATAATTTCCCAAGAAGAGGTGGGTGAGGGAATTACACATGAATACCCCTTTATGGATGATCCAATAGGGAATATGTCCTATTATTATTGGGATGATATTATAAGTGGGGAATCCTTATGAATATATCTCTCATCAAGATATTGGTCCCATGAGGATGAGGTGAATAGAACCTGAAGAAATGTAGGTTTCATAGTGAGTCACGATCTTGATAGTAATATGGGCCAATATATATAGTAATAGATTTAAGAAGTTTGGTTTGAACCTTGGGTAGGTGTCTTACATATCCCCTCAGGATGTGAATAAAATAAAATGTAGGGTAAATTTTTTGGTTCATTAACCTATGGGGAGGCACAAAGAACCTATTTTTATTATTCAAGTGAAATTATCATCACTAATATCTACGACCACATGATTCATGCTTATTGTGAGAAAGAAGTGATAATTGAAGATATGTCAAATCAAAAAATCATAGTTTAATGGGACATATAACTGAATTAGAATCCCTAGGGTTAAACATATATCCTCTTATGAAGGTGGAAATAGGAGGGGATGTGAAAGTAAAGAAGGGTATGGATTCCTAAAACAAATCCTATTCAATTTCTCTAGGTGGGATTCCCATATAGAAATTTTATTCCATTATTAATGATGGATGATGGCATGGTTATGGTGAGGTAGATAGGAAGAAATACTAGGGTCTTACACCAGGAGGGATTCCCATTTTCAACTTCTTGCTTTGTTTTGAAACCCAAACTGGGGATTACATATGCATTAATATAAAAAATGGTAGGGGTTATATCTATTTTTCTTCACATTTTAAGTAGAATTTATGTGATGAATAATTCTACATAAACTGAGAAGCTTCCCACTACTATATCGAAGTAGGGAATCCTTATTACCAAAGGGATGTTCAATTGTTAATATCTTAGAGAGAAAAAAATGCTTGGGAGGTTAAGTGGGGTATATCATTTACCATGGGAATTTCTGATCGAAATTGGGACAAACTAGTGTGTCTAATACTATGGTTTTGTGAGTATTGTGGTCTTGGGAGAGGTCTAACTGACAACATTATCATATAAGAAACTTGAGTAAATAATTTCTCTATTATTTAAGTATAAAATGTCTTTAATAAAACCATATAGAAGGATTATCTTTAGTGTTATTAATGTAAATTCAATGGAATTTCTCCTAGTTATACATAGGTGGACTAGAGGTAACTTCTCCCAAGTGATTCATTGAAAAACTAAGAAGTTTTTTTCTCAGTTATAGTTGGGTGAAATGAAGATGAATTTTCCCTAGTGATACTTGGTTGAATTGAATATGAAATCTTGGGTGAAGTATAATATGGGTAACAACATTTGGGAAAGTATTTTTTTAGATGACAGTGAGACTCCTTAGACGATTTTGGAAAAAGGTTAAAAAAATTTGTAGACCGGTATGGGTCCTTTACCATAGAGATATTGTACCAGGTAAGAAGTGGTTCCTCACAATTATTATTTGAGTTTCAAATTTTTGTGAACTCAAATTCCATTCCCATATATTAATTCCCTATTATTTTAATGCTTAGAAAGCTACTTGATGGTTTTATTACATTTTTGAGGTAATTGGGAAATCAGAGAATCATTTATGAATTTTTTATCCAAGAATTAAAAATGAGGTGCCCAACGGTACTAGTTGTAGGAAAATGCAGAATCATTGGAATTAGGGGAACCATATGCTAGTGAATTATGTGGGTAAAACTTTCACAAGTTAACTAGTAACCCAATTGATCCATGTATTTAGAACATTAAGGATTCATTGATCATGTTAGTTTTATGCCCATGTTTTACATCTATTCACATCAAGGGGTTTAGATAGTGTATACTTTTATTCCCTTTTTCATTTCACTTTCATGGGTTTGAGGTATTTTTCCTCAATGATCATTGTCTTTCATTATAAAAGGTAGTGGGAAGAGCTTTCTCTTAGAATTTACATATAAGAACACTAAGAATATTGAGACACAATTAGAAATTTAAATCTTCATGCTTCCTCACATTATGTGTTCTATGAAATCCATATAAATCTGTGAGATACAATGATTTATAGATAAATTTCTGGTATGAGTTTCATTGAAAAATTCCCTCTTCATCTCAGGTACTGATGGTATGAATACTATTTTTCATACATCAAAACACCTTCATAATATTTTATGTCCATAAATCTCCAATAATCTTTGAATTTAACGTTATTTTGTAAAACCATTCCATTTTATTGAGAATTATTTAACTCTTTACATTAATTTATTTTGTAAATTACATAAAAAATGAATGTTGATTCCTTTTCCCAAAAATTATTTATGTCTAACTTTACAAAATCCTATAACATTTAATCATTTGTAATCACAATCATAGATGAAAGTCCATGATCCTTCATAATCAATGCATCTACTAAATTTTAATATTTCTAGGCTGGTGGTGTACAATAAAATCATAGTCATTGAGTACATAAATCCATATCCTTTATCTCATATTGAGATATTTCTATGTGAATATACAATTTTAACTCTTATGATCGCTTTATATTTCATAAAATTCACTATAATGTTAATTTATATATATCTTATAGTCCCAAGGTCTGTATACCTAGTTATATATTGTTATTAACATGCATTTATTTTTTTTGTGGTACATATGTTATAACACTATCATTTTCCATAAGGACACACCCAAACCCTTTATTTGGTGCTTCATTATATATAACAAGTCATTCCTTCTCTATAGGTATAGTTAAAAATAGTTAATTGATTAATATATTAATCATTTCGATAAAAAAATTATTTAAAATCCTATGAAAATTTGAATTTTACCCCTTTGCAAATAAATGTGGTTAACTTATTAGCTGATCAAATTTTTTGTAAAAACTATTGATGAGAGTAAATTTCTAAGACAAAGATACTATATTTATGAGTTATATTCATTATTGTTTTCTATTATTCAACTTCATTGTTCCTTTATGGGTCAATATATATTCAATCCTTATAGACAATATAACCAATAAAAGAAACTTGTTGAATCTAAAATTCACCCTTTTTTAATTTCCTATATAACTCATGTTCACTAAGGGCCTTAGGAAAAAATATCTATAAAGATATAACACCCTTTAAAAATATTAAAGTATTTCAATATATCATCAATAAATAAATAATAATATTATTAATATTATCCTTCAATTAAATATTTATATATCTATAATCATAGAGGGTGAAATTGTTAACAAAAAAGGTGTTACTATGAAATCATAATCTGTATACCTTGAGGAAATTTATATTTTTTGTATATCATCATTTTTAACATTTAATTAGTGTGACCATAAACAATGATAAATCTATGATACATATTGAACCGATTATATTTAAACAAATATGTTATAAATTCATGGTAATTGATACTTATTCTCAATAGTAATGGAATTGTTTTAACTATAATCAATGAAAAAGCTTATAAATCCATCATTCTACTTAATAAATATTATAAATGATCTATATGGTGAGAAAATATATTCTATGAATCCATTATCAGACAAATCTTATTGTTCCATCTTTAATTACACTATTTCATTTTATATTATTCTATATGCATGATAATTAAAATTTACAATCAGAAGGGTATTAATTTAATTCCATATAAAATAAATAAATTTAAACTTGTATAATAGATACATCCTTTATTCTTTTGATACCATTCTCACTCATAAAGAATAATTAATTATTTATTGTTTAAGAAAATTTTTAGATTATCCCCTATATGTGGTCTTGAATAATACCCAAGTAATGAAACATATCCTTTAAAAATAAGTGTTATTTTCTTTCCTGGAAAATTATAATCCCTTTCTCTTAAAAATAAATTAATTTATTATACATTCAAATCTAATACATCAGAATATTTGTTCCAGATCCAACCATTAGAATGAAAAATATATTTTTACCTAGAAAATCACCATTCATTCAAATAATCATACGCTTATATATTTTAGAATAAATAATATTTACACTATAGTTTTTAACTAAAAAAAATTAATTTCATATATTATAGAATCATTCAACCCCATTAGCACAATTTTAATATATAAAGTAAATTTTAGATCTAGAATAAAATAATGTATTAGCTAAATATTTAATATATTAAAAGTACCTTCTATGAGATCATTTGGGACTTCATCTTATAGCATAGTAATCATATAATATTAACCTTACTCACATCACATATTATAAGTTAGATTCCAATAATTATTCAATAATATATTATAATAGTATCCCATATCCTTAAAATTTAATCATTAGGTATTGAAATATTCTCTTTTTTACTTTTCACTCCAAATATTGAAGGCCGATATCCCCACAATTAAAAAACCTAATTACTTAATGAAATCCAAATATGGTTAATTCAATAATTATGACACATATGAAATTATATCCTTCCCCTAAATTCATTTTCTAAATTTATTTCTATTCATCAAACATCCATCCCATTTGTCTCTTATTTTCTATTGAAAATGTTAGACTCTGAGAGATCATTCCAAATATTGATATCACTTATCATTATATCCTAATATATTGAGAAGGTTTGATAGAATAATTTTATTCGATGTAATGGATTTAACCAATTAAATAAGTGGCCCATATTGAATTCTAGATTTTCTACATAGTGTAAATTATTTCTTTCGAGCCTTTTAATATTAACCTCATACTTAGTAATAGTTTATTATTCCTTTTGAGTTAAATTTAGGATTAACCTTTCCATTCCATGTCTTTACTCTCAAGGAAAATAATTTTTAAGAAATATTTCCTTAACATCATTTCATTCCATATTGTATATCTTGTATTCTTTTTTAGTGTTTTAATTATTTGTAAAACATTAATAAGAACCCCTCATTTGATAATATACCACAATAATAACCTTTCCCTTTTAATTATATTCCAATGTATGGTGTATCTTCACTAAATAAATAATTAATTTCTCAGTCATTAATGTATTAGTAATTCCATTTATCTATATGGATTTCTTCCTTGTGAAATGATTTAAATTTTCTTACACATATTAGGGTTAATAAGTTGTTACATATTAGTGATGTTATTCCTCATAACCTCAGTAAACCACCTTAATATTGTGATAATCTTATCCGCTCCAACACCAGCTTTGTTAGTTTTTTTGATAAGTAATTAACTACATTTATTATGGGTATTTATATATATTTTATTATTTTTATTAGGAAATATTTCAATACGATTTCATATACTTAACAGATTCATGAATAACATAGTGAATTATGAATAAATTATATAATATCTATGAATTTATTATAAACCCGTTTCTGGTATTCACTCAATTCTGGATTAATTAATATAATTTTCTAAGGGTTTTCGCTAGGGTTGTTTAATCTAACTAAGTTTTCTAAATCTAGATTCCAATATCTATACTTAAGTGGATTCAAGAGAAACTATATAAACCCAAAATTGAGTAACCTATAATTACAGGTTATTTATTAAAATGGTATAAAATATATATATCATAATACACAAGATCTAAGGTTTAATAGTGTTATGAGACTAGTTCCATGCATGATTAGAACATTTCATGGGAAACATTACAATAATTCATGAAAAATTATTATTCCCCCTATTCGTATCCTTTAATCATGTGTAGAAATGAACATGTTTTTTCATGTAAATGGGGATGATATATGGGGGAAATCTCATAAGCTTAGTAAGGAAAAATGTACAATGGGAACTAACAGGATATAAACATGACATACATAATATATAAATAAATAATAAATAATTGGTGCCATATAATTTTTAGTATGACCATTATATATAAATGGATGATATAAAAATAGAAAGAAATTATTATATGCATAACAATAAATAATATTATCATGATGGAGTAAATAATTTTGAACATAAAAACCATAAAAATGAGGCCTCCCCATAATACACTATATATAAACAGGAACGATTATAATAAATAACCATATTAGTATTTTATGAGACCTACCGATGCATTGATGAGTTATATAATTATGGGACCCACCCACACATAATAATTATAATGAATCCTTCATTTCAATATAATAGCTAACAATACACAACAAAATGTTTTCTATGTAACCTCAGGAATTAAAATGGATATATTATTACTAATTATACATATTGATTTAATATATTTATGGATTTTCAATATTTTACCTTATTGGGATAATGTTATGTCTATCTAAGAGATTAAAATTCATTAAATATAATCCAGTATAGGGTATCCAAAACTTATATAATAGGAACATATATAACTATGTCAAATGATTTTCCCATTCAATGAAATGATTGAGATATAATCGTGAATATCCCTAAAAAATTAGAAACTATAGGATAATTATACTGTAATAGAAAGTAACCTTTTTCAAAAGAATGATAATGGTGTAACAGGTTATAACAATATTATCAATTAAGGATATCGATAATAGTTAACTATTAATTAAATTAGTTTATAAGGGTAGGTGACTATTGTAATGATAAAAAATTCGCTATAAAAATAGTATTATGTGACACATATATTCACTACATATTATGGATATAAAATTTCCTTAATGAAAAACTTTTATATTGTTATTATTTGATTCCCCAGGTGAATTACCTGGGGAATTCTTATGACACCATAGGGATGGACCACTGTGATATGCATTTGAATGTCTAAATTAAATTTTGTAGCCACATTTTCAAATTATTATTCAAGATATTATTATTATGATATGACTCTTTATCATGCCTTTACTTTATTCCTTAGGTTATTATTGATATTTCTCAAGATCACATGTAAATTGTTTTCCCTATTTTCCCTAACTCGGCCTTAACCTCACTCTTTCCATTTATGTATGTCCCCTAGTTATGAGTTACAGTAATTGTAATTAGGATGAAAGTTTCAAGAATCCTTTCAAGTGGATTAAAATAATGTTATATTTTTTCATGTATTATGTACCCTATTTCTAAGACACTATACTTTTTAGATCCTCTGTTTGTAGAATGTAAGGAAATGTTAGGTAATAAAAAGGTAGGATGTTATAGTTGGTATCCAAAGATAGTTTAGTTATTTTTGGAAATTATGATTTGAAAATAATAGGAAGAACCCGAAGGAAAATATTAAATATAGGAAAAATCCATGTATTTTGTTGAAATATTGAGTAAGTAGTTTATTAAAAAATAAATCCTAGTCTGTATATGAAAAAGTGTATATGGCTATGACACAAATATATATAGGGGTAAAACCCAAAAAAACATCTTTTAGAAATACTCAAATGGGGGCTGGAGCCTGACAACAGGCCTTGCTGAACTCTTGGTTTGATACTCCTGGGGGATATGTTTTGTTAATACCAATTTTTTTACGAATCATTATGAAGGATTTATAGGGAAATGTAATTGTTGTTAAAGAACAATGCATTTAACAATGATATTTTAAGACATAAAAATCCCTTGTAGTTAAAATATCGAAAATGAGATAAGTTTCTCAAAAAGGTTTTATTCATTTACAAAATGGTGAGAAATATGAGGAACCATTCAAATGTTGACCGCAACAGACCATGTACTGATGATCCTACAATGGAAGCCAAAATGGAAACATTCATGTGAATGATGAACCAACTGACTCTAGTTATGAGGAATATCATGAATCAAATAGTGAAAATGATTTCACCATGATGGGTATAAAATTATATTGATCACGTTTTGCATAAAAAAACAACAATGTTTGGTGGATCTACTGTCCCATTGATTACTAAATAGTGGAACGGGTCTATCCAAATTATATTTCATGTACTCTACTATTACAAACAAGATAATTTTACCCTAGTTATTTATTATTTAGATGGATAAACCGACCAGTGGTGTGAAAACATTAAAAACATGAGGCCAAGAGGGGAGATTGAATCTTTTGAGTGGTTAGAGTTCATATGGATATTTTTCAATATTTATTTCTCACGTTTGATGAGAATGAAAATGGAGAAGGAATTTCTTGAGATAAAGAAGATGGATAATGAATCTGTAGAATTGTGTGAGATGAAATTCACAAGACATTCCCATCACACCACTACCATTTTCATGGATTCTAATGGGAATGTTGATAGAATCATTTGCATACAAAGACATCATCTTCACAAGAATATAGTGGAATGAGACTATGATAGAAATGATGATATTGTGATGAGTTCTATGAATGATTAAATGGTGTTCGGTGAGATGAAATGGTTCCATAAATTCAATTAAAATAAGAGATAAATAGAGCCAAACTTGGGGTGGATATTTGATCAGGGAAGAGGTAGAAAGAAAATTCAACATCCCATGTGAAATAAATGTGGGATGAATCATTCGGGGAACTGAAATCATGAGAGTGGGATGTGGTAAAGTTGTAATAGATATAGACATATTTCTCAGAATTATCATAGTGAGGTGAAGCCTCAACTTCCCAACACCAAAAACGAGGGGATGATGGTGCAGACCCTACCTGATGTCCAATGATTCTAATGTGGAAAACTTTGACACATTCCAATCACTATCTAAATCTATGGGTAGTGGAGGGAAATCAACCTCAACATTAACATAGTCCAAAGGACCAAGGTCACACTTTTTCTATCATGACTTCTCAAGATGAAGCTCCAAATGATCTGGTGGTAGGTACCCTTTTTTTTCTCTCAAATCTAGAATCTAATTTATTTTATTTTGGTTATATATATTCCTTTATTTCATCATTCTTTGTAATGAATTTAGAGTCAACCCCTAAATTACTAAATGTGGAGTTATCAGTCAAGACTCTTGGTGGGATATCCAAGCATAATTAGTGTTTAGAAACTCTTGTATTTAATTTAGTGGTCCCAATATTAATGAAAATATTGTAGTCATTCCCATGATATTATTAGACATTATATTAAGGATGGACTGGCTCTCAAATTTTAATGCTTAGATCAAAAGAAGAAGTAAGGAAATATTGGTAGTATGGAATGGAAAACCAATAACTATAATAATAGGGGAGATATCTAAAAATGATTTTTGTCTAGAAGAACCACCTTTAGAGTTCTTTATAGAGTTTATCGGTGAATATGAAGAAGGAAATGATAGTATAAGGATAGAAAATGTCCCCATATACGAGGAATACATTTATATTTTTCATCAGGAGTTACTTGGACCTCCCCTAGAAAGAGAGGTAGATTTCTCTATCAAACACATACATAGATCTCATATGATATCAAAGATCCCATATATGATAGAAAATGTAGAGCTCGTGGAATTAAAGAAACCACTCCATGATATTTTCGAGAAGGGTTTAATCTGACTGACTGTGCCCCCTTGGGGGAACCTATTCACTTTGTGAATAAGAAGGATGAATAAATGTGGCTATGTATTTACTATAGAAAACTGAATAGGGTTACAATGAAGGAAAAATACCCTATTTCAAGAGTTGATAAATTATTTTACCATATTTGTGGGGATCAATTTTTCTCCAAGATTAATATTTAAACAGGTTAACATTAATTGAGTTTGAATAATTAAGATATTCTAAAATAATACTTCAATTCAAAATATGGTAATTATGAGTTTATTGTTATGCCATTCAGATTAACTAATGTTCCTATTATTTTTATATATTTGATGGATATAGTATTTATAGACTACCTTGATAAATTTTTTGTAGATTTTATTGATCATATTCTGATATATTCCAAAACTCGTGAGGAGCATGATGATCATCTAAGGATTATGTTTCACACTCTGTGGAAGAAGGTTATTTTTTTGGGAATTTCAGAAAATGAGAAATTTGGTTACAATAAGTTTCTTTATTACGACACATTATAACCAAGGAAGGAATCTTAGTTGACCCCGCAACGTCAAAGGATATAGAGGAGTGGCCTCATCATAAAACACTAAATGATATTTTTAGTTTCCTAGGTTTACAAGGATATTATAGGAGGTTTGTGAAAATAATTTCATGCCTTTCTAATCTATTGAACAACTTAACTCTAAAAGGGGTCATGTTCATTTGGATAAAGGAGTGTGTGGAATGTTTCTAAGAGCTGATGAAGAGAATGGTTAACATGTGTTATCTCTTCCGTAAATTATTGAAGGATTTACTAATTTAAGAGATGCATCTATAAATGGGTTTGGGATTTTTCTCATGAAAAATACAAATTAGTTTATTATGAATCTTGATATTTGAAGCCTCATGAGAAAAACTATCCTATGCATGATCTGGAGTTGGCTATAGTTGTTTTTTCTCTGAAGATATAGACGCAATATCTTTTTCACATTAAGTGTGATATATATGTATCCCATCAATGATTAAAGTATATTTCCACAAAAATGGAACAGAACATGATATAGAGGATATGGTTATAACATTTTAAAGACTATTACTATTCATTTCATTATCATCAAGGTAGAGAAAAAAATCATTGATGCATTATGTAGGAAAGAACACATTGTTATGGTAATGATGAGGATTCAAGGACATCCCTTTATCAAAGTCCTCGAAAAAATAGACATGGGAATTATAAGGGAAGGAATGTCATCCACCCTATCATAAAAGATTTATCAACTGTCATTACTTGAGAAGATCAAGAAATCTCAAAAATTATATCTTTTGTCAGAGAAGATGTTTGTGGCTGTGAAAGATGAGAAGTTTCTTATGTTCAATATTGATCAAGCAGTTGTACTTAAATTTTGTACAAGGCTATGTGTTCTATCTATTTTGGAAATAAAGAATGAGTTTATGGATGATGTACATAGTTCAACATTCACTATACATCCTGGAGGCACTAAAATGTATAGAGACCTTCATGATCATTATTGGTGGGTTAACATAAAAAGGAAGATTGCTGAATAAACTACAAGGTGTCTGGTGTGTCAACAAGTTAATGATATGTAACAACATCCTAATGGAGAATTACAACCACTACCCATACTAAATTGAATTTAAAGGTCGATGGGATCAACAAATACCATTTTTTGAGTTCAAATAGCTGAGGACATGTTGAGAACATACTAAATTGAATTTAAAGGTGGATGGGATCAGTATCTCCCATTATTTGAGTTCCCTTACAACAACAGCTCCATTCAAAATTCAAATGGAACTATAAGAAGCTCTAGATTTAAAGAGACATATAACTCATACTTGTTGGGATGAAAATGGTGAGAGAATGATTCTTGGGCTTGATCTTGTATAAGAGATGTCAAAAAGGGGTCATTCCATCAAAAAAACACATTAAGGCTTCTCAGAGTTAGTAAATGAGCTATGAAAAAAACTTTCGAATAGACATAGAGTTTGATGTGGGTGATAAGGTCTTATTTCAAATTTATCCCTAGAAGAGATTCATATGGTTTGGAAAGAAAGGGAGGATCATCCCTGGGTACAATGGACCCTATGAAATCCTTGATTGCATAGGAGCAGTGACATATCAGCTTGCACATCCTCAAATTCTAGCTCTAGTTCATGAGGTATTCGACATATCCCTCTTAAGAAATTACATAAATGCCCATTCACATGTATTGAAACTGGAGGTTGTACAAATCGAACACTACCGATCTTATGAGAAGAAGCCGATAGAGATCATAGATTGTATATACAAGGTTATACACAATAGGACTACCACCTTGTTAAAGTGTTGTGGAGGAAACACAAATATGAAGAAGACATGTGTGAACCAGAGGAGACTCTGAGGCATAAGTACAAAAATATTTTTTCTTCTGAGGGTACGTGTTCAAATTTAAGGGATGAAATTTCTTAAGGGGTGGGGAGATAATTTAATGACCCAAACATTTTAATAGTATTTTGTTTCCTGAAAATTTATGCCTTACTATGTCATAATCAATAAAAATACATAAGTATAAATGAAATGTTATCATCGGGTTTTCACCATTATATGACCATTGGTTAATATGACCTTTGGGAAAAATAATAATTTTTAACATTATAACTATTTCATATAAATATACATGATAATGGATAATTAATGTAGAAATAATATTTGATTGCCTCATCCAGTAGACTCAGGCCGCACGATGACCATTTTTCTGAGCTTGGGAAGGAGGTAGTATCACTGAGATTTTCTCTATGCCAAACCCACGAAAAGCTTCCACATGTTATTCATGAAAAAAAATATCATTCGTAACACCCCAATGGTCCATGGTATGTTTCCCTTTGAATAATGCAATAGCTAGCATCGTACGCAACTTTGAGATTTTAACAAACCGCAACCAATCAAACAAGCCGTTATGAATAGTAATACCCAATTTTTGAAATTTTATAATTTTTTTCAAAATGGAATTCATTTTTGGATTTGTAATATCGAATTTAGCTTAGGGTGCTTTTTGGTATTTTTCTGAAAACTTTCAAATTGTGATGAATAGTGAAAAACACCGATTTATAGTATAAAACTGGCTTTTTATTTAAATAAATATTTATATTTATTTAAATTTATTTTAGGTAAAAATAGATACATAATACCTATATATGTTTAATTTCATTCATTGGAGTCATTTTATAATAGCTTTAGATATATAAATATTTTATTTAACTTTTTACCGTCTTTTACCCACCTCCTATGATCATTTGCAAATTTGCATAAAACATAATTTTACTGCTTATGTGAGTTGAATTTAAAAATTTTGAGAGTCACAGTTGATATCAGTAAGTAAAATGTGGTTCTATAAGATGAAAATAATTTGTGGTGAATAGTAACTTTTTACTTTTATTTCCCACGATTAAATGTAAATAGAGTAATTAAGGGTAAAAATGATATTATTATTACCCTACCACGTGTCATAATTATATTGGATAAGTATAATTAGACAATGAAAATACTATGAATAAACTATGAACCTCTTTGATCCACTTGGATTATATTAGAACATTTATTATTATTTTATTTAAACAAGAGTTAAAAGAGTTAAATTCAAAGTTTAATAACTATACCGTTTTTAATATAGAGTTACAAATAATATAAATTGGACTATAAATATTAATTAGAAAGATAAATAGATTTCATACATAATGGTATTTTCTTTATAATTTTTAGGGATCAAATAATTAAATTTATTTATGACACAATGATGATACAATAATTACAATATTAATGAAAGATTAAAATAATTGATATTATAAATATTAAACTAAATTTAATTTGAGACTTTAAATGAATTACGATAATTTTATAGCATTATATGAAATTTTCGGGTTGATTAAATGTATTTAGTTTGAAAAAATAATCTTGTGAGGACTTTAACAAAAATAAATTATTAAATAATTTCAAAATTGACATAAAAGTGTTTTTAAAACATTATTATATTATTTATTGCTATTCTATTCCTAAAAATATATGGTTCAGCCAAATGACATATATAATTATATTTTTATCATTAATGAACCACTTGTGGTTCTCTTGGATGTTTATAGTATGTTTATTGACCCTATAATATAAAAATACAACGAGACATGGTAAATGTCAATCTATTTAACTAAGAGTTAAATCTACAAGATAAGGTTAATATAGTGACCCAAACTAGTCTAAAACCTATTGGTTGAGAGGTTTTACACCCATAACCACCTTATCCTTTAAATAATTCATTTTGGAGCCATTATAAACCGAAACAATTTTTATTATAATATAATATTTAAATCATTTCCTAAGTTTCCCCTCACCCTCTAATAAAAGGGCACTTAACCTTCTCTCAAATTCACACCTTCATTGTCATTTGGCAAGGCCAAAGCCTACCCAAATATCCTATAAATTTTCCTCCCTTAATCCTAGAGGCCTTTAGTCATAAGACTACCTAAGGATCCCTTTTGATCAAATCAAAAGGAAGAACCCGAAGAAGAGGTAAATATTTAATCACCTCTTTCAAGTTCTATTCTTCTTCCACATCCTATTTTTTTGTTGTTTCCATTCTAAAATAATAACTCCATTATATTATATATAATGTGATGTTATTATAAATATGGTACAATGATATTCATTATTCTATCCAACCTTTGAATGACATGTCACCATACGTGCGTACGTACGGCTTACTGTCTCCACATCGTGGTGTAGTTGTTATTGAATACATTATTATTTGGATTGGTATAATAATGATGTATAGTTGATTTAAATAATAAATATAATATTATTATGATTCAGTATATTTTATATAACATACACTTATATAATATTTTTTCACTTGTGCGTACATACAGATTACCATTTCCAGGAACACGATGAGATTCATTCCCCATTGTTTCTATTCAAGAATAATTTTCATTTTATTATTTAAAATAATGTGTAAGAACTCAATATCATTCTGGATGTAACAACCCAATATTTTTTTAAAGGAAATTACTTTCTTATAAATATTTCATAATTAAATTAACTACTGATTGCTATGGGACCCTTACAACATAAGGTTTTCACTTCTGTGATGTGAATTTCAAAAATCTGACACACCCAGTTGCAATCAGTAAGTTATTTAGAGTCCAATAAGAAAAACATAATTTTTTGTGAATATTAACCTACCCTTATGAATATTGATATACCCTAGTGAATAGTAACATTACCTATGATAATATATAAATAATATTCAAGTTGATAGTATGATATACCTATATTTTAGAATAAGTTAATAAATGTTTTAAAACTGGTTTTTGATAATAAATTACGATTTTAATTAAATATTAAATTAATAATATTTAGAAAATTATTTTTGAAAAATGGACTTCATTTTTTGATTCTACACGTCTAAAAATGGTTAGGGTGAGGTTTTGGTATTTTTATGAAATACTTGATTTTTTGATGAATAGTAAAATACTGTAATTTACCGTATATATACATTATAAGATAAATATACTATTCCTAGCATCATGTATGATGTCACCACCATTAATCCAAATTCACATGATAAAATTACTATTATTGGCCATGGAATACTTACTATTACTTGTCTTGTGATGAAATAATAAATTAATGAGTTTTATATTAAGAAATCCCCTCTCTCCTCCACTATAAAAACCCCCTCTCACCCACTCTTCCAATCACTTCTCTCAAGACTTGTAAATTTTCTAAATTCTGGCCAAATACCCTCCCAACCTCATCTCCCACGTCCAGAAATATTTTGTCTCATTAAAAGACCAAAACCTCTCCCTTAAGTAGGTTCTCAAGGAAGTTTGTTTCAAGAGGTAAATTCCTCTTTTCAATTCATTGTCTTTCCTTTCAAGTTCATTTGTTTTCTTCTTCTATTACCTCTCTTTATCCGAATTTTGTGATGAATATAGTACCTTATATGTACTGGAGTGTTTTCATGATAGTGGAATAATTTATCATCATCTCCCCCTTTTTACCTTCTTTTATACTAGTACCATGAACACCATCTGAGATGTGTCAATTTTACACATTCAAGGACGATGGACTTTCGATTTCTTTTATCATTCTAAATTCTGGACATGAAACCATTATTGTTATCATTGAACCATATTATTATATATAATACAACCCATTTAAGATTCTATAATACTTTTTTCCCAAATGGTGTTAGGTTATAAAGAAAAACGAGTTCGTTGTAATCAAAACCCACAAATTAACTGAAACAATTATCATAAAAGTTCTATATGATAATTTATCATCGTTCCATGTAACCAAGTTATATAAATTAAAAATAACACCTATTTATGTTCATAAATAATATATAATTTCAATTTTGAAGATTTACATCCATTCCACTTCATTACATAAAAACAAGTGAACTGAATATGAAAATAAGAGAAACGAACACTCCAGAATGACGAAATTCAATACAATAACTTGTCAATAAAGACATAAATGAACTAACCAGAAATATGGTAAACTAAATAAATGACTAATAGGATCTGAAATAAGTTATTAAAATGTATCATTTCATATTTGTGGATCTCGAGTACACGAACGGAACACATTTGGAGTTAAGGTAAGGGTTTTTTCACACGAACTTCCATTTTAATTTGGGATACATTCATTTTCTAATTACCTAGATATAATTCTTACGTATTGTTATTTACTCATTATATATTCTGTGTGAGTATCATATATATGTTTAAAAACCATAATACTTCATTATTATATGGATATTTAGACATTTTAAAAGGAACTTTCAAAAATGTTTCCAAAATACAAGCCTGATTCAAGGGAATTTCTCAAATTCTTATCTATTTTCAAGGGAACTATATAATCAGTTTTTGGGAACCATTATCCTTATAAAATAACTAATTTTATTATGAAAATACTATCATAATTCACTTATGGTTTTATACAAATATTTTTTCCAAAGAACTCTTCTTTTCAAAATAAAAGAGTATTTATCTCAAAATCGCTTAATGATTTTTTAAGAGAATTTTCGTTCGACTCAATGCTCTTGATGATTCCATGGAATTATTGGGTTTAATCATTTATTAATTCATATATCATATTTTATTTAATGGTTTATGACTAAATATATTATGGATGTTCTATCCTAAAACCATTCACCATATTATTTCGAATGGTTAGTGTTTTTATGTACAATAATAGGGAAAAGTTAGTTACATTTTATAAGATAGTTTTAATATGAATGTATATGTTGTTTATGTTTATCCCCACTCATATGAGGAATTCATTGGACTTATTATGTGACAGGTGGGGCCCACTATAGCCCCTCGAGGAATCAGTAGGTCTCATGAGACAAATAGACGTGGAATTGGCCGAGGCCTTTCTTAATGTGATATAGATTTTGGCCAAGGCCTTAATCATTAGATGTCTTGGAAATGGAAATTACAATATATATTTCAGAATGTCTGGCATTATTAATTCCATCATTATGAGTTCAGAAATTGATATTTCATGTGTTTTTTCAACAACTAGAATACCCATGATTATTTTTTATTACAGAATTATTTAGACACCTCATATTCCTGCCATAATGTGTTCATGTTTATTATTAAAGGCATGTGTTTTCAATTATTCAGCATGTCTAATGTTTTTATTTTCTTCCTATGTATTTTTTACTCTTACTGAGAATTTGATCTCAACCCTTTCTTATGATTCATTTTCTCAGGACATGAAGAAATATTTTATGAATGACTTGCAAGCATAATCTAGGAGATGTGATGATGCTACTGGAATAAATTAGTGTTGTTTTAATTTTCCTTATGTAAGGTTGAACTTATGTATGTATCTTGTTTCCAATAATACTAAACTACTTGGTCCTTCAGGATTCGTATTCCTTGTATGTATTTCAACCTAATCAAATAAGGCACCAACTCTGGGAAATTGGGGTCAGGTTATTACAGTTGTTATTAGAGGAAGTTTAGTAGAATACATGGAAACTAGAATTAGAAAACGTAGAATTAGGGAAGAGTCCCTAAGTTAGTCTTTGAGGATATACATACCATAATGTCTTGGTATTTTGGTAATGAATAGATTATGTGAATCATTAAATCAATACATCCATGTCTGGATACGAGAAGGTAGAGGCGGCTCTAGCACATATGTATCTAGGGGTAAACCCCGAAAAAACAGCATTGAGATAGACTTGAACGGGAACTGGTGCACGAAAACGGGCCTTGTTGCACTCTTGGCTATGACACTCCCTGGGGATATGATTAGGATAATTCAAATTTTCTTTACAAGCCATTATGAAGGAGTTTAATGTAAATATTCCTCAAAGAATCCATTTTTGTTAATATGGGATTAGCCATGCGTAGGTTCTCAATTTTTCTGAGTATTTTTAAGTTAAGATTATAAATTTTGATTCATAACCTCATATAGTGTATGACATTATCTAGATATGGCACCTAGTGGAAGG
The DNA here is from genome assembly GCA_963277665.1 of Viscum album. NCBI lineage: Eukaryota > Viridiplantae > Streptophyta > Magnoliopsida > Santalales > Viscaceae > Viscum > Viscum album. The sequence goes on from OY728130.1 coordinate 733,519,925, forward strand.
AATGGAAATCACACGAATGCACGGGTTCCTCGTAGGGATTTTCCTCTAACGCAAGATAATGATGTTGGATCTAGTGTTGTGACTGGTGCTGAGAAACTTATAACTATACTGGGACAACATACTTAGGTTTTGGATAATGACCTTACCCATAGGACCATTCGGATCCACCACATGGAGGAGCCATGCTATATCTCTTTATACGGCAATAGCCTCCATCATTCAACGGGACTACAAACCCGTTTGTAGCAGAGCAGTGGATATGTTCCCTTGAGAAGATATTTCTCACATTGGGATGTAATGAAAGAGAGGAGGTTTTCATGGAAGTATATTGTATATTGGGAGATTCGGATTAGTGGTGCCCATTAATCCAAAACACAAAGGAGGAGGAAGAGATAGGAGATGTGGAATGGAGGGATTTTTAAGAAATATTCTTAGAAAAATATTGTCCTCATGAGCAGCGAGAAGATGTGGGGAGAAAATTCTTGAATCAGAGGCAGAAGGAGGATGAAAATGATTCCAAGTATGAAGCCAACTTCACAAGGATAGAAAGACATGTTGTGGACTATATACAAAATCTATGAATAAAAATTGATCGATTCTTTGATGGCCTAAATCCATTCCTTTGGCGGGCACTGGTCTCCCAATGTTTTTCGTCATATGAGGATATAGTTTCGTGTGCCATTAAGATAGAAAAATAATTCTATAAGTCTTATGACTTTAAGGGAATGCAAGAAAATAATAGGGCTACTGAAAACCCTGGTAAAGGATATACGTAAACATGGAAGAAGGGAAGAGTAAAATTTTCACCATGTGAAAATTGTGGAAGGAAACATCCTGGTGCATGATTAAAAAGAAAAAGGAGTATGTTACCAATGTGGTCAGAAAGGCCATCTTGTTGGTGATTGCCAAGGGAAGAAGGAATCCAGTGATGTTCAATGTTATAGTTGTCGAGAGATGGGAAAATTTACTAATGATTGTCCAAAACATCATGGAAATATGCAACAAAGAAGGGAAATGGATCAGGGAAAATCTTATGAAATCACAACTGCAGAGGTTGAAGTTCCTAGTGATGTGGTGGCAGGTAGTTTAATTGTTTCCTCAAGTTTGGCCAATGCTTTATTTGATTCTAGATCATCGCATTGTTTCATATCTTCCCAGTTTGCTATGAAAATTAGATAATTCCAATTTTATTTAACAAGGGAGTTGTCAGTAAAAACTCCTAAGGGAAGTATCATTGCTACAATGTTCTATGAATCAGTTCCCTTTAGGGCATAAAAATGTTCTTTATCTACTGATCTTATCATCATACCCACGATTGAATTTGATATAATCCCCGGCATGGATTGTCTTTCGGACCATGATGCAAAAATTTATTTTAAGAAGAAGTAGGTTATAATTTTTGATGACGATGATAAAGAAAACCTTATCTTAAGAGAAGAATCATCACCACTTGATTCCTTTCTAGATCCACCCACAGTAGCTGAACTAAATTCAATCATTGGGGAGGATGAGAATGAAATAACTATGGGTGAGGAAAGGAATGTTAAAATAGGGGATGTACCTATTGTGAGAGAATATATTGATGTGTTTCCAGAAGATTTACCTGGACATCATCCAATACGAGAAATTTTGTTTTATATTGATTTAATTCTTGGTTCAAGGCCCATATCGAAGACCCCATGTAGAATGGCCACTATAGAATTAGTGGAACTAAATAAACAACTAGAGGAATTGAGTAATAAGGTATTTATCTGCCCTAGTGTTTCTCTATGGGGAGTCACTGTCCTTTATGTTAAGAAGAAAGATTGATCTTTGAGGTTATGTATTGACTACAGGAAGAACAATTCTATAACAATAAAGAACAAGTATCCCCTACCTCGCATTGATAATTTATTTTACCAATTGCATGGATCTCAATACTTTTCAAATATTGACCATCGATCTGGATATCATCAGTTGAGTGTGATGAAGGAATACACTCCAAAAACAGAGTTTCAAACTAGGTACGAGCATTACGAGTTTAAAGTAATGCCTTTTGATTGAATAATTCACCCTATGTCTTCATGGATCTATTGAAAAAAGTTTTCAAGGAATATTTAGATGATTTTTAGTGTTATTTATTGATGATATATTGGTATACTAAAAAAGCTATGAAGATCATGAGAATCACTTGCGCATTATTCTGAATACTTTTAGAAGACATGAATTATATGGGAAGTTTAGCAAGTGTAAATTCTGGCTTCAAGAGATTTATTTTCTTTCCCATATTGTTTCTAAGGATGGAATCCTATTTGATCATGCAAAGACAAAGGCAATCCAAGATTGGCCCACGCCAACAAACATAACTGAGGTACACAATTTTATTGGAATTGTAGGTTATTATAAGCGCTTCGTACTGAATTTTTCCTGACTGGCTAACCCGCTAATGATTCTCACGCGTAAGGGGGTAAAATTTGTTCGGACAAAAGATTGTGAAGAATGTTTCTAAGAACAGAATAGAGGATTAGTCAATGCTCCAATATTGACAATACCATCGGGGAATGAAGGGTTTGTTATTTATAGTGATGCTTCAAAGAAAGGACAAGGTTGTGTCCTTATGAAAAATGATAGGGTTATTTCTTATGCATCAAGACAGCTAAAAATTCATGATCAAAACTATCCTACTCGTGATCTTGAGTTAGATGATGTTATCTTTTCTTTGAAGATATGGAGATATTATCTCTATGGTGAAAAATGTGAGATTTATACTGATCACAAGAGTTTGAGATATATTTTCTCACAGAAAAAACTCAACATGTGTAAAAGGAGATGTCTTGAACTACTCAAGGATTATGATTGAACGATACACTACCACCCATGGAAGGAAAATAAGCTGGCAGATGCCTTGAGAAGAAATGATCATGGAGTTTTGAGAAAGATGATAGTTGAAAGGGATCCTATTTTCATGGATCTAGTAAAGATGGATATGGGAATAACCATGGAAGGTGAAACATCAATGATTTTTCAAATGGTTTCCAAACCATATTTACTAGAAAGGAGAAAAAATCCTTAGGCTGATGATGGGGAGTTTCAAAAGAATATTAAAGCTGTGAATGATGGGAGATTGAGTGACTTCGTATATGAAGATGGAATTTTGAAATTTGGGAAGATACTTTGAGTTCCCGATATACCTGATCTAAAAAGGGAATTTTTGGATGATTCTCATAATTCCAATTTCTCTATACACCCTGGAAGCACTAAGATGTATATAGATTTGAAGGAATATTTTTGGTGGGACAACATGAAGAGGGAGATTGCTGATTTTGTGTCAAGATGTATGGTTTGTCAACAAGTGAAATCTGGAAGGCAACAGCCTGGAGGAGTATTGCAACCTCTTCCCATACCTGAGTGGAAATTGGATAATATCACGATGGACTTTGTCATGGGACTACCAAAGTCTCCTAGAAGGAACAATTCAATATGGGTCATTGTCGATCGTCTTACCAAGTCAGCACATTTTCTTGCTATAAGAGAAAATCTACCACCTGAACATCTAGAAAGACTATATATTAATGAATTTGTGAGACTTCATAGAGTACCCCTATCGATTGAATCTAATCGTGATCCACATTTTACATCAAGATTCTCAAAAATTCTTCAGAAGGCCCGAGATACTGGTCTTCGTTTGAGCACTGCCTACCACCCACAAACTAATGGACAATCGGAACAGACAATTCAAACATTGGAAGACATGTTGAGGTCTTGTTCACCAGATTTTCAATGATTTTGGGGTCATTATTTAACTCTCATAGAATTTTCCTACAACAATATCCTCCATTCAATTATACAGATGGAACCCTATGAAGAATTATATGGGAGGGGATTTCATACACCAACTTGCAGGGATGATGTTGGTGAAAGAAAGCTCGTGGGCCCAGAACTTGTTGAAGAAACAATTGAAAAGGTGAATATTATCCAGAACCACTTCAAAATAGCTCAAAGTAGGCAAAAGAGCAATGCAGATAACCGAAGGAAGGATTTGGAGTTTTATGAAGGTGATCACATTTTCTTAAAGGTATCTCCACGGAAGGGTATTATACGATTCGGTAAAAAGGGATAATTATGTCCCAGGTACATCAGACCTTTTAAAATTATGGAATGAATTGGAGCTATAGCTTACTGTTTGGAAATGCCTCCAAGTCTGTCCAAGGTTCACAATGTGTTCCACATGTCAATGTTAAGAAAGTACATGCCAGACCCAACACATTTACTCACTTATGAAGAAGTGGAACTTGAGCCTGATCTATCTTACTGTGAAGAGCCTATCAAGATTCTTGATACTAGAGAACAAGTGTTGAGAAATCAAATGACTCATCTGGTGAAGGTCCTATAGAGGAACCATAAGATGGAGGAAGCAACATGGGAGCCTGAGGAGCTTATGTTAAAGACATACCTGAATCTTTTTAGGTAATATTTTGTGAATTTCGAGGACATAATTTTTGTAAGAAGGGGAGAATGTAATGAGCCAATATTTTTTTTAAAGTAAATTACTTTCTTATAAATATTTCATAATAAAATTAACTACTAAGTTCTATGGGACACTTAAAACAAAATTTTGTCACTTCTGTGATATTAATTTCAAAAATCCGACATACACATTCACGATCAGTAAGTTATTTTGAGTCCAATAAGAAAAACATAATTTTTGGTGAATAGTAAATTACCCTTATGAATAGTGATATACGCTAATGAATTTTAACCTTACTTATGATAATATATAAATAATATTCATGTTGAAAGTATGATATACCTATATTTTAGAATAAGTTAATGAATGTTTTAAAACTGGTTTTTGATAATAAATTATGATTTTAATTAAATATTAAATTAATAATATTTAGGAAATTATTTTTGAAAAATGGACTTCATTTTTGGATTATACACATTGAAAAATTGTTAGGGTGAGTTTTTGGGATTTTTCTGAAATACATGAATTTTTGATGAATAGTAAAATACTGTAATTTACCTTATATATGAATTATAAGATAAATAGACTATTCCTAGAATCATGGATGATGACACCGCCCTTAATCCGAATTCAAATGATAAAATTACAATTCTTGGTCAGGGAATACTTACTATTACATGTCTTGTGAAGAAATAATAAATTAATGAGTTTTATATAAAGAAATCCCCTCTCTCCTCCAATATAAAACCCCCTCTCACCCCTCTTCCAATCACTCCTCTCAAGCCTTGTGCCTTCTCCAAATTCTGTCCAAATACCCTCCCAACCTCCTCTCCCATGTCCAGAAATCATTGGTCTCATTAAAAGACCAAAACCTCTTCCTTAAGGAGGTTCTCAAGGAAGTTTGGTTCAAGAGGTAAATTCCTCTTTTCAATTCTTTGTCATTCCTTTCAATTTAATTTGTTTTATTTTTCTATTACCACTATTTATACAAATTTTGTGGTGACTTCAATACCTTATATGTACTGTAATGTTTTCATGATAGTGAAATAATTTATCATCATCTCCCCCTTTTTACCTTCTTTTATACTAGTAGTAAGAACACCATCTGAGATGTGTCAATTTTACACATTCAAGGACGATGGAATTTTGATTTATTTTATCATTATAAATTCTAGTCATGAATACATTCTTGTTATGACTTGAAAGTTAACATTTTTATTTCAAATAGTAATCCCAATACAAGGAATGATGTCACGAGGGTCGAAAGTAATGCAACCCCAAAGCATCATCAATGACAAACTACAAACCCTCAACAGGAAAGGACCCCAAAGATGAGAAAGAAGAAAAAGTATTGGTTGATGTTTCCGTAGATGCCATGAAGTCCGCCACCATGTTTCCCTCCCTCCAGCTTTGAGAGATCACCATGCATGGCCTAATAACAGCCTGGAAACGCTTGAATGTATAAATAAAGTTCCACGGTATTCTGCTTTTATTTTGCAGCACATTAAAAAGCACCAATGAATCAGTTTCCACCGAAGAAACCACCATATTCCTTCTCACACACAACTGCAAACCTGTTTCCATAGACCAGGCTTCCACCTGAAGCACATCACCTCCCCCAAATGAAGCAGAAAATGCAGAATGTACAGAACTGGTATGATCCCACACGACGCCACCTCCCCGCATCTCCCCTTCGATCAGTGAGCCATCGACATTGAGCTTCAATCACTGTAGCGGTGTCTGACCCCTCACCCACTTCCCAAGTCCAAGAGATCCAGACCGATGATCCCCAGTGCACCCAGCAGTAATAGTGTGTAAGGAGGGGGCCGACTTGCAGTCCGGCCACAACCTAAGCAGGTCCAGCACCATGTTTTTAACCCTAAAATGAATACTGACCTGAGAGACTGAGTCGATACAATGGCTCTTGTTATTCCGGGCCTGCCCGATAGTCCAGCACCCAGTAGTGAGAATTAGTACCCCTGATTTCCTTTCAGCACCTTGGTTTTCAGCTCCCCTAAACCAGGAATAAAGAAAGCCCTCAAAGTTTCCATCATAGCCGTTCCATCCAAAAAAGGCCCTGAAGGTTTGCCAGACCCCCCTTGCCCATTCACTATCGTAAAAAAGATGCCCCACAGATTCTGTGCATGGGGACCTGCAGTACCCGCACCCAGAGACCATTGGGATCCCCATTCTCTGATGGTTAGCATCCGTTGGAAGAGCCTTGCGTCTCACTTTCCACATAAAAAAATTGAATTTGGAAGGAATCACATTACACCACAGAGTCTCCCCCCACCGGTCAATGTTCACCACCTCTCTTGTCAAGGTATTAAATTCTATGATGGAGAAGGCACTCGATGAGGTACCTGTGAAAAATAAATAGTCATCATCATCATTTGAAAAAAAAGAATTAAACATCTCCATTTGGTTTCCATCGAAGATGGCCTTGAGGAGCCTCGTATGGCAGGATGCCTCTTTAAAGGTGATATCTGGAGCCGGACAGCCCGAGAACCACAGCCTCCCTGCCCCCCAATAAACCATTCTTGTTATGGTTGAAAAATATTATTATATATAATATAACCTATTTAAGTTTCTGTAATCCCTATGTTGAAATGGTGTTAAGTTATTAAGAAAAACGACTTCGTTGTAATCAAACCCCACAAATTAAGCGAAATAATTGTCATTAAAGTTTTATATGATAATTCATCCTTTTTCCATGTAACCGAGTTATATAAATGAAAAATAACACCTATTTATGTTCATAAATAATATATAACTTCAATTATGGAGATTTACATCCATTCCACTTCATTACTTAAAAACAAGTGAACCGAATATGAAAATAAGAGAAACAAACCCTCCAGAACGACGGAATTCAATACAATAACATGTCAATAAAGACATAAATGAACTAACCAAAATCATGGTAAACTAAATACATGTCTTATAGGTTCTTAAAATAATTTATTAATAAGTATAATTTCATATACAAGGAGCTTAAGTACAATAACGGAACACGTTTGGACTTAAGGTAAGGGTTTTTTCACCCGAACTTCCATTTTCATTCAGGATAATTTCATTATCTAATTACCTCGATGTAATTATTATGTATTGTTATTTACTCATCATATATTCGGTGGGAGTTTCATATATAGGTTTAAAAACCATAATCCTTCCTTATTTTATGGATAGTTACACGTTTAAAAATGAACTTTCAAAACTGTTTCCAAAATTCAAGCACGATTCAATGGAATTTCTCAAATTCTTATCTATTTTCAAGGGAACTATATAATCTATTTTTGGGAACCATTATACTTATAAAATCCCTCTTTTTATTATGAAAATACTATCATAATTAACTTCTAGTTTTATACAAAGATTTTTCCAAAAGAACTCATATTTTCAAAATAAAAGAGTATTTATCCCAAAATTGTTTAATGATTTTATAAGTGTATTTTCGTTTGACTCAATGCTCTTGTTGATTCCATGGTATTATTGGGTTTAATAATTTATGAAGTCATATAAAATATTTAATTTAATGGTTTATGAATATCTCTATTGTGGATGATCTATCCTAAAACCATTCAACATATTATTCCGAATGGTTGGTGTTTTTATGTACAATAATGGGGGAATGTTATTTACATTTCATATGATAGTTTAAATATGAATGTATATGTTGTTTATGTTTATCCCATCTCATACGAGGAATGCATTGGACTTATTATGTGATAGGTGGGTCCCGCTATAGCCCCTCGATAGGTCTCATGAGACAAATAGATGTGGAATTGGCCAAGGCCATTCCCAATGTGATATAGATTTTGGCCGAGGCCTCAATCATTACACGTCATGGCCGAGGCCATGAAAAAATATTTTAGAATGTCTGGAATTATGCATTCCATCATTATGAGTTTAGCTATTGATATTTCATGTGGTTATTCAACTAGTAGAATACCCATGATTATGTTTTATAATGGCATTATTTACTCATCTCATATTCCTTCCATAATATGTTCATGTTTATTATTAAAGGCATGTGTTTTCAATTATTCACCATGTCTAATGTTTATATTATCTTTCTATGTATTGCTTACTCTTACTGAGTGTTTTAGCTCACCCCTTTCTTATGTTTCATTTTCTCAGGACATGAAGAAGTATTTTATGAATGACTTGAAAGCATAATCTAGGATATGTGATGACTCTAGTGGAATAAATTACTATTGTTTTACCTTTCCTTATGTAAAGTAGAAATTATGTATGTATCCTGTTTCCAATAATACTAAACTACTTGGTCCTTCGGGATTTGTATTCCTTGTATGTATGCCAACGTAGTCAAATAACACACCAACTCTGAGCAACTGGGGTCGGGCCCTTACACTGGATATGAATGAAATACTTCATATCCACAACAAACACTTCTTATGTAACAAAACATATAAAGGAAAATGAATCAGTTAACACCTGAAATGACGATAATACAAAAATATTATTAACAAATCAATATGATAAGATCATATATGATATCATATTTATGTATATGGTTCTTATATAATTTATTAACAATGATTCAACTACTATACAAGAGGTTAATGTACCCTCGACTAAAGAAAAGTATAAGTTAAGGGTTAATTTCACAATATCTTTATAATCTGAGTTTGTTTTTACGTAAGTATCTACTTGGACCTCTTTATCATCCATATCCATGTATCTTAAAAATATATTCCAAAACATTTTTACTTTTTACTAAACTATGGGTTAAATTCATTTATACCCTTGTTTGACTTTTTATAAAATGGTTTGAAAGGAATCTTTCTATCATTTTCGAAACATGGTAACTTATGTCCCTTTCGACAAAATTAAGGTAAGAATGTTATTCTTAAGTTATACGGCGGGTGCGGCTATTTTACGTCGTTAGAACATCGTCAAATAATCCATTATAATATTATGAGAAAATTTTCAAAATAAATGTTTTCTTTTATAATTATATGACTTTTAAATTATTTTAAAATAGAAATAGATATTTCTCTAAATGAAGTTTAGATTTCATATATGTCAACATCGTTTAATGGATTTTAATATTATTTGAAGTTGATTTATTATGATACAAAACTTCCATATTTTATTGAAGGTTTTGTGATATTTTTGACCCTGGATGTGTTATTTTTACATCATTCATGGTTTATGGATAACGTATTGACATTTCGTATGATAGTTTTAATACGAATGTTTATGTTATGTTTAAACCTTTTTCATATAAGGAATGCATTGGACTTAGTAAGTGACGGGTGGATCCCACTATAGATCCTCGATGCATCGGAAGGTCTCATGAGACAAACTAGTGTCTTGGCACAAGGCCTAGACAAAATCTTATTTGTAGTCTTGGCACAAAGCCTTGACAATGTGGTTATGAAGTCTGGGATTATGCATTCCATCATTTTAAAAGCGGCTAGTGATATTTCATGTGATTATTCGACTAGTAGAATATCCAAGTGAATAAGTAAATGAAATTATCTGATTTAATATTTTCCATATTATTCTGAAATTCATGTTTAAAAGTATTTTGTTCTAGTATTACATTGCCTTAATTGTTTATTCTTATTTATGAGTATTTCTGCTATATTGTTATTCATTCTGAGCATCTGAGCTCACCCCATTATATGTTTTATTTTTCCTAGGATTTGAAGAAGTATATTATGACTGACCTATTTGGATTGTCTATGGAATATGATTTTAGCCTATGGAGACTATGTTATTGTAGGTTTTCATTTTATAATGTAATGTAAAACACATGAATGTATCTAGTATTTTCAAGGCTACTAAATTAATCAGTCTTTCGAGACATGAACTTTTGTGATCATGCCAATGTTATGTAATAATGCACCAACATTGGGTAACTAGTGTGGGGTCGTTACAGTTGGTATCGGATTAAGTTTATTACAAACCTTTCAAACTAGATTTAGATAAACTCTGATTAGATCACATTATCCTAAGATTGATTTTGAGGATTAGTATTGAAGAACTTCCTAGAATTTTGGAATTGTAGAGACTTTGTGAGTTTTCCAAGAAATACATCCCAATTTGGATATGAGCAGGTAGAAGTGGCTCTAACATAGATGTACCTAGGGGTAAAACCTAAAAACACCATTTTGAGCTAGACTCGAATGGGAATTGGTTCACGACAATGGGCCTTGATGCACTCTTGGTTACGGCATGCCTGGGGGGTATGATTAGGATAATTCTCATTTTCTTTAGAAACCATTATGAAGTGTTTATGAGTATATAATTCCTCAAAGAAAACATTTTTTATGATTATGGATTATATACACAAACATTTCAATTCATTTTAAGTGTTTTATAAGTATGGAATTATGTATTTTGATTCATAAACTAATCTAGCTTATGCCATTTTTTAGAAATGGTGCCTAGTGGAAGGAATGGAAACTGTATTAATGAATGTAATCCATGTAGGGATTCTCCTCCTACTCACGATAATTATAGCATAGCTGGTGATTAAACTAGTGTTGATTAACTTATCACCGCACCGGGACAACTCACTCAGGTTATGAATAATAACCTTACCCTTATGGAGCACCCTGGTCCACAACATGGAGGATCAATGTCAGACCGATTCATGAGAAAACAACCACCAACATTCAATGGGAGTACAAATCCATCAGTGGCTGAGCAATGGATAAATTCCATTGTGAAAATATTTCACATTTTAGGGAGTAGTGAAAGGTAGAACTTTTTCATGGTAGTTTATCCCCTCACGGGAGATGCAGATAAATAGTTGTCATTGATTCAAAACACAAAGGAAGATGATGAAGTATAAAATATGGAATGGAGGGAGTTTAAAGAGCTTTTTGTAGAAAAATACTTTCCTCATGACCATCAAGAGTATATTGAAAGGTAATTTATGAGTCTGAGGAAAAAAGAGAATGATAATGTTGCAAATTATGAGGATATGTTTACAAGGTTAGAAAGGCATGAAACTAATTATATACATAACCCATGTAGTAATATTGATCGATTCATTTATGGGTTAAAACCATTCCTCCAATGAGCATTAGTCTCATAATCCTTCATTTCATATAAAGATATTATCTCATGTGCTATCAAGATAGAAAAGGAATTCTCTAATTCTTACGTCTTTAAAACACCACAACAGAAGAAGAGATATGCCGAACACTCTGGAAATGGAAATAAGGGGAAGAAGGGAAAAGTTGAATATCTATCCTCCAGTAAATGTGGGAAGGAACCCCACAGTACTTACTTGAAAGGAATGGGAGTCTGTAACAAGTGTGTTGAAAAGGCCACCATGCTCATGATTGCAAGGGGAAGAAAGAGGATGTCAATGTTGAAAACTACAATTATAGAGAATGGGGGAATTATACAAATGAATGTCCTAAGCTCCATGGAAATATACCTCATTAAAGGCCAAGGGATCAAGGCCAAGCTTATGTTATCACTACTGTTGAGGTTGAATATCCTAAAGACATAGTGGAAGATAATTTAATGGTTTCCTCAAGTTTAGAAAATGATTTATTTGATTCTGGATCGTCGCATTGTTTCATATCATCTCAGTGTTCTAAGAAAATTATATATTTTCAATTTGACTTAAGAAGGGAGTTGTCAGTCAAAACACCAAAGGGAAGTATCATTGCAACAATTGTTTTTGAATCAGTTCCCATTAGGGAATAAAAATGTTCTTTATATGCTGATCTCATCACTATACCCATGATTTAATTTGATATAATCCTTTTTATGGATTGGATTTCAGACCATGATGCGGAAATTTATTATAAGAAGAAGGAGGTTACTATTCTCGATGATGATAAAGAGTAACATATCTTAAGAGCATAAATGTTACCACCAAATTCTTATCTAGATCCACCCATAGTAGCTCGACTAAATTCAATTATTGGGAAGGAAGAGAATGGAAAAACTATGGACGGGGAAAGGAATTTTCAAATAGAGGATGTACCTATTGTGAAAGAATATGTTGATGTGCTTTAAGAATATTTACCTAGACATCCTCCAGAATGAGAAATTATGTTTTCCATTGATTTATTTCCGGGTTCAAGTCCCATATCGAAGACCCCTTATAGAATGCCCATTGTGGAATTTGTGGAACTAAAGAAACTACTATAGTAATTGAGTAATAAGGGATTTATTCTCCCTAGTTTTTCTCCATGGGGAGACCATGTTCCTTTTGTTATGAAGAAAGATAGATCTCTAAGTTTGTGCATTGGTTATAAGGAGATCAGTGCTATAAAAATAAAGAACAATTATTCCCTACCTCACATTGATGATTTATTCAACTAAAATTATGGAGCTCAATATTTTTCAAAGATTGACCTTCGATATGGATATCATTAGTTGTCTGTGAAGAAGGAAGACAATCCGAAAAAAGCATTTCAAACTAGGTACATGCATTAAGAGTTTACAGTAATGCCTTTTGTGCTAACTAATTTACCCTCTATTTTCATGGATCTAATGAACAGAGTCATCAATGAATATCTTGATGACTTTATAGTGGTATATATTGATGATATCCTGGTATAATCCAAAATCTATTAAGATAATGAAAATCACTTGCGCACCATTCTGAAAACCCTTAGATGAAATGAATTATACGGGTAGTTTAGAAAGTGTGAATTTTGGCTTCAGAAGATTTCTTTTCTTGGCCATATTGTCTCTATGGATGGAATCACTATTGATCCTTCAAATACCAAGGCAATCCAATAATTTCTAGCACCAATGAGTATAACTGAGGTACACAGTTTTATTGGTTTAGAAGGTTATTATCGACATTTTTTCAAGAATTTTTCTAAATTGGCTAACCCATTAACCAAGCTCAAACGTAAAGGAGTTAAATTTGTTTGGACAAAAGAGTGTGAAGAATGTTTTGAAGAACTGAAGAGAAGATTAGTCAATGATTCCATCTTGACTCTACCGTCGAGTAATTATGGGTTTGTTATTTATAGTGATGCCTCAACGAAAGGACCTGGTTGTTTCCTTATGCATAATGATAGTGTTATTGCCTATGCACCACTGTAGCTGAAAATTCATGATCAAAAGTATCCTACTCGTGATCTTGAGTTAGCAGCTGTAATCTTTTCTTTGATGATTTGGAGATAGTATCTCTATGGTGAAAATGTGATATTTATACTAATAATAAGATTTTGAAGTATATTTTCTATCAGAAAGAACTCAACATGATGCAAAGGCAATGGCTTGAACTACTCAAGGATTATGATTTCACAACACACTACCACCCAGGGAAGGAAAATAAGGTTGCAGATGCTTTTAGTAGAAAAGATCAGGTATTTTTGAACAAGATTAGAGTTGAAAGGGGTCCTATTTTCATGGATATAGTGAAAATGGATATGGGGATAATCATGGATGGTGAAACATCAATACTGTTTTAAATGGTTTCCAAACCATATTTAATAGAAAGGATAAAAAGTTCTTAGGTTGATGATATGGATTTTCAAAGGAAAATTAATGATGTGAACAATGGGAGATTGAGTTACTACATATATGAAGATGGAATTATGAAATTAGGGAAGATACATTGTGTTCCTAACATACCTGATCTAAAAAGGGAATTGTTGGATGATTCTCATAGCTCCAATTTCTATATACACCCTCGTAGCACTAAGATATATAGAGATTTGAAGGAAAATTTTGGGTGGGACAACATGAAGATGGGGATTGCTGATTTTTTGTCACGATGTATGGTTTTCTAATAAGTGAAATATAGAATGAAATATCTTGGAAGTGTCATGAAAACTCTTCCCATACCTGAGGGGAAATGGGGTAATATTACGATGGACTTTGACATGGGGCTACCAAAGACACCTAGAAGGAATGATGCAATATGGGTCATTGTTGATCATCTTACCAAGTTAGAAAATTTTCATTCTATAAGAGAATATTTACCACTTGAATGTTTAGAAATACTATATATTAATGAAGTTGTATGACTCTATGGTGTACCTATATTGATTGTTTCTGATCGTGATCCCCGATTTCTATCAAGATTCTGGAAACGTCTTCTGAAAGCCCTGGATACTAAACTTTGTGTGCGCACTTCCTACCAACCTCAAACTGATGGACAATTAGAATGGACTATTCAAACCTTAAAAGACATGTTGGGATCTTACTCACTTGACTTTCAAGGTATGTGAGATCAATATTTACCTCTGGTAGAATTTTACTATAATAATAGCTTCCATTCAAGTATTCAGATGGCACCATATGAAGCGTTATATGGAAAGAGATGTCGCACACCAACTTGTTTGGATGATGATGGTGAAAGAAAACTCGTAGGCCCAAAAAAGGTTGAGGAAACGATGGAAAATTTGAATGTTATCCAAAACCACATCAAAACAGCACAAAGTAGGCAGAAGAGCTATGCTGATAACCGAAGGATGGATTTGGAATTTTAGGTAGGAGATAATGTTTTTAGGATGGAATCTCCATGGAAGGGAGTTATAAAATTCAGTAAGAAGGGTAAATGAAGTCCTAGGTACATCAGACCTTTTGAAATTCTAGAACAAATTGGGGTTGTATCTTATTGGTTGGAAATGCCGCCATGTCTTTCCAAAGATCACGATGTGTTCCACGTATCATTGTTGAGAAAATACACACCTGACCCAATGCATGTACTCACCTATGAGTAAATTGAATTGGAACCTGATCTATCTTATTGGGAAGAGCCCATCAAAATTCTTGATACCAAAGGACATGTGTTGAGAAACTAGACGACTCATTTGGTAAATGTTCTATGGAGAAACCATAATTTGGAAGAGGCAATGTCGGAACCCAAGGAACTTATGATAAAGAACAACCTGGATCTTTATATTCGGTAATATTCTGGAAATTTCAAGGATGGAATTAATTGAATGAGGGACGAATGTAACACCCCAAGCTTCCATGATATGTTTCCCTTTGAATAATGCAATAGCTTGCATTGTACTCACCTTCGAGATTCTAACACACCGCGACCAATCAAAGTATCCGTTATGAATAATAATACCAACTTTTTGAAATTTTATAAATTTTATTTTTCAAAATAGAATTCATTTTTGTATTCAGAATATTGAATTTATCATAGGGTGAATTTTTGGTATTTCTCTAAAAACATTCAATTTTGATGAACAGCGAAAAACAGTGAGTTATAGTTTAAAACCAAATTTTTTTTAAATAATTATTTTTTTATTTAAATTTTTTTAGGTTAAAATAGATAAATAATACCTATATAAGTTTAATTTAATTAATTATAGAAATTTTGTAACAGTTTTAGATATATAAAAATTTTCTTGAAATTTTTATCGTCTCGTACCAACCTCCTAGCAGCATTTGAAAATTTGCACAAAACATAATTCTACTACTTCTGTGAGTTGAGTTTAAAAAATACGAGAGAGATAGTTGATATTAGTAAGTAAAATTTTGTTCAATAAGATGAAAATAATTTTTTGTGATTAGTAACTTTTTACTTTTATTTACCACAGTTAAAAGTAAATAATGTAATTAATGGTAAAAATGCTATTATTATTACCCTATCACATGTCCAAATTCTATTGGATAAGTATAATTTGAACAAAAAAACCTTATAAATAAAATATGAACCTTTTTGGTCCACTTGGATTAGATTAGGACATTTATTATTATTTTACTTAAAGAAGAGTTAAAAGAGTTAAATTAAAAGTTTAATAACAAAACCATTTTTAATATAGGTTTAAACAAAATATAAATTTGAAAATAAATATTCATTAGAAAGATAAAATTATTTCCTACATTATTTTATTTTATTTATAATTTTTAGACATTAAATAATTAAATTTATTTATGACATGATGATGATGCAGTAATTACCATATTAATGAAAGACTAAAATAATTGATATTATAAATATCCAAATCAATCGAATTTGAGAATTTTAATGAATTCCAATAATTTCTTATGTTAATATTACATTTTAGGGTTTATTAATGTATTTAGTGTGATTTAATAATGTTTTTAGGACTTTAAAAAATCAATTATTAAATAATGTCAAAATTGGCATAAAAGAGTTTTTAAAACAAATATTATATTATTAATTGAGATTATAATCCATAAAATCTATGGATCGGCCAAAAGACTTATATAATGATATGTGGATCATTAATGAACCACTTTGGGTTCTCTTGGATGTTTATTGTATGTTTATAGACCGTATAATATAAAAATACAAAGAGACATGGTAAATGTCAAACTATTTAACTAAGAGTTAAATCTAAAAGATAAGGTTAATATAGTGACCCAAATATATCTAAAACCTATTGGTTGAGAGGTTTGAGACCCATACCCACATTATCCATTAAATAAATCTTTTTTGATCCATTATAAACCAAAAATTATTTTATTTTAAAATAATATTTCAATCTTTTCCTAAGGTGCCCCTCACCCCTCTTATAAAAGAGCACTTACCCTTCTCTCAAATTCACACCTTCAAAGCCATTTAGCTCAGCCCAACCCTACCCAAATATCCTCCCAACTGTGGCCCCTTCATCCTAGAGGCCTTAATTCAGTCATAAATCCAACCTATGTATCCCATTTGATCAAATCATAAGAAAGAACCTGAAGAAGAGGTAAATATTTAATCACATCTTTCATGTCCTTTTCTTTTCGCACATCCTATTTATTTGTTATTTACTTTATAAAATAATAACTCCAGTATCTTCTATAGACTTTTATGTTATTATAAATATTATACAACCATATTCATTATTCTATCCATCCTTTTAATGACATGTCACAATATGTGTATACGTAGGGCTTACCGTCTCCACGTCGTGGTGTAGTTGTTATTCAATACATTATTATTTTGATGGGAATAATAATGATGTATAATTTATGTAAATAATAAATATAAATGATAATGATTCTATAGAATGTTATACCATCCAATTATATACTATTTTGTCACTTGTGTGTACATACAGATTACCCTATCCACGAACACGATGAGATTCATTCCCCATCGTATCCATTCAAGAGGTATTTTCATTTTATTATTAAAAATAATGTTTAAGAACTCAATATCATTATATATATGAATCAAATAAATCCTATCCACAACAAACACATCTTACACAACAAAACATATAAAGTAAAATGAATCAGTTAACACTCGAAACGACGATAATACAAAAATATTACTAACAAAGAAATATTAGAAGATCATATATGATATCATATTTTTTCATATGGTTCTTGTATAATTTAATAACAATGATTTAACTATTATAAAAGAGGTTAACGTACCCTTGACCAAGGAAAATTACAAGGTAAGGGTTAATTTTACAATCTCTTAATTATCCAAGGTTGTTTTTATGTAAGTATCTACTAGGACCCCTTTATCATCCACATCCTTGTTTCTTAAAAATGTATTCCAAAATATTTTTGTTATTTACTAGACTATGGGTTAAAATCATTTATACCATTGTTTCAATTTTTATAAATTTTTTTGAAAGGAATCTTTCATTCATTTTCCAAAAAAGGTACCTTATGACCTTTTCGACAAAATTAAGGTAAGAATGTTTTTTTAACTTATACGGCGAGTGCGGCTATTTTTCTCCCTTATAACATCTTAGAATCTTCCCATACAATCCTATATGAATATTTTTAAAATAAATTTTATTCTTTGATAATTATATGACATTTAATTAATTTCAAAATAGAAATATAAATTTCTCTAAAAAAGGTTTTGATTTCATCTAGGTCAACATCCTTAGATGGATTTTAAGCTTATTTGAATTTGATTTATTATGATACAAAACATCAATATTTTATTGACGGTTTTGTGATATATTTTACTATGGATGTGTTATTTTTACACCATTCATGGTTTATGGATAAAGTATTGACGTTTCGTATGCTAGTTTTAATACGAATTTTTATATTATTTTTAAAACTTTTTCATATGAGGAATTCATTGGACTTAGTAAGTGACGGGTGGAGCCCACTATAGCTCCTCGATGATTCGGTAGGTCTCATGAGACAAACTATTGTCTTGGCATAAGGCCTTGAAAAAATCTTATTTGTAGTCTTGGCATAAGGCCTTGACTATGTGGTTATGAAGCCTTGCATTATGAATTCCATCATTATGAAGGTGGCTATTGATATTGCATGTGATTATTTGACTAGTAGAATATCAATGTGAATAAAAAAATGACATTTTTTTATTTTGTCTTTTCAATATTGTTATGATGTTCAAGTTTAAAAAGATTTTGTTCTAGTATTACATTGCCTTAAATTTTTATTATTATTTATGAAAGCTTCCTATATATTTTAATTCTTACTGAGCATCTAAGCTCACCCCTTTCTATGTTTGATTTTTCCCAGGATGTGAAAAAGTATATTATGACTTACCTGTAGGGATAGTCTATGGGATATTAGTGTGGCCTATGGAAACTAATTTGTTGTTGTTTTTTTATTTTATAATTTAATGTCAAACTTATAAATGTATATGGTATTTCCAAGGATAATAAACTAATCGGTCTTTCGAGACTTGATCTTTTGTGATCATGTCAATGTTATGTAATAATTCACTGACTCTGGGTAACTAGGGTCGGGGAATTACATCATTTGGGAGAAGTTAAAGTTGATAAAAATCAACACTCGGGAAATATTTTAGAAGCCGCCCCATGATTCTATCACCATTTCACACCATACTCTTAAGTCCTGTACCTGTGTTATAAGGGGTCATGTAACTAGGCATTAGTTACTTTGTGTAATCCATTTGTTTAATTAAAAGTGTTATTATTGTGAAATAAATATCATTTTTGGAATTTATAAATTTTAATGTTAATATATGATGATTTATTAGTATTTTTCTACGAAGTTTCATACAATTGATGAATATTGAAAAAATGTATTTTAAAATATTTTTATACATTAAATAATTGAAATTGTGAATTGATTTTTTAAAACTATACATACACGGTTGTGATCAGTAAGAAATTTACAGTATGATAAGATCATCATAATTTTTGGTGAATAGAAACTTAAGAATAGTCATATTAACCTTATGAATAGTAATATTATGAATGGAATAGTATCCTCACATAAGGAATTATAAATATAATTTAGGCATCTTAAATGGTAATGTGATATCACAATATATGTAAATAACTATTTGAGAAATTATTAGTTAAGTGTTAGTATTTTTTCAAGTTAATAGTAATTTCACATAAAATTAAAGTTTCTATTATTTAGAAAAATATTTCCATTAAATGGAATATATTTATAAATTCCGAAAATCTATATTAGGATAGGGTGAATTTTTGATATTTTTATAAAATTTTTTGTTTTTCAGTGAATAGTAAAAATACAGTTTTTGAGTGTTTGGTGTGTTTAATGACATCATAATGATGTAATATTTAATTTAAAACTATGGTATACTCTTGAGTAATATAATATAATATGAGGTCTCCCATGTGGACAATACCATGGGAAAAACCATGGTAAAGCCCATTGTTTTTAAAATACCACCGATGGGGTGTCCACATAAATTAATAAAAAACTCCATCCCTTTTACAATAAATACCAAGCCATTCCTTTGTTTACTTTCATTCTAAAATAATCCATCTAGATGATCTGATAGTATGAACTCCTTTTGTGTCCTACCAAGGATTCCTTTAGCAGTAGTGATGGAATAAGACATTCCTTTCTCCTTTTCATTTTGTGGCTTTAGACATTGATTAACCTTGAGGACTCAATGTTTAGTGCATGGGATTGCATAGTTCCCTTGCTCCCTACAATTGTATAATTAGACAGTGGGGGGTGATATCCTTTCCTCGACCATATTTTCTTACTACTTCATGTATTTTAAAAATTGTAAAGCTTGGTAGACTTCTCTACCAAAATTGAATCATTTATCCATCCCTTTGAGATAGCCCCCATGATGCTTCTTCCTACATTTTTGACATGTAGGTGGTTGAGTTTTCTTTCTTCCTTTTCATTATATCCTCTGGATTGAATATCCATTATTATTTTCTTATCACCATAGCCAGGGGTCCATTCTCTAAACTCTATTTTCACTTTGAGAGCCCGTCAAAAAACATCTTCATAACTCCCAAAGTCTTAAATTTCATGATCCATTCAAATTTTTGGTTCTAATCCCATAAAGAATCATTAAATTTTTCTATCACTATTGATAAAAAATCAAAGAATATATTTCAATCCATCTAAAATTTTCATTATATGCAATGATATAATTTACTTCCCTTTTCATAAACACTATAAATTATCTCTCCACCTTTTTTCGAAGAGTTCATGGGAAATAATTGTTAAGTAACATTATATCAATGTGGTCCAACTCTATCAATTCAATGTCATCCCTTGGCTTGGCATTCTTTATTAAGGCCCACTGTTGATCAATATATATATCAAGATGATAAATGGAAAATCTCAACATCAACATCATTGAATACTGAACTACAAGAAAGATATTCTCTACTGAATTGACCAACTATTCTATGATAATTGGGCAGAAAAATTCACTAAATGCTGGTAGAAATTGCTGCATAAATGGCTCGATGTCTAGTTTCTCCCTCTTAGGAAAAGGTAGACATTACAAAATATATAGTATTGTGTTCATAACCTGAGATATCTGAGTAATAGTCGTCATGATATGTTTAAATTCACCTCCCATGGAATTGGGGATTTCATTTTGACAATCATTATAATGTCCCATGCATGGGTTGTTGGCTTGGTTTCTCCTAGATCCCATGATTATATAAAATAGGAAAAATTTAAAAAAAATAGATGTCAACATGTCATGAATAAATAATTTATTCCTTCTTGAAATTAAATATAATTGAATATCTTGTGGGATCCTATGTTTATCATTTTATAAAATAATTATTCCTCAGTTCAAACACATAATTTGTTTCAAAATAAGGGTTTTCACAATGGTTCTATAATCCTAATTCAAAAAATTAACTAAACCATACTTTTATAAGATCTATAGAAACCCAAAATTTTCATACATTACTATTAAATCATTTTAATAATAAAAATCATACAAAATTACATGACCATGATCCAAAGGTATCTTTTCTTGGGAAAATTAAGACCATACATACCATTTAAAAAATAAAACAAAATCATTTACTTAATTATTTATTCTCTAGGTTCTTATTAGCCCTTGAATTATCCTTAGTACTAGTTGTCAACTGAGAATATACAAAAAATAAATGGGTGATCTAAAATACCAATAATAGTAAAGATATAAAACATGAAAAAAATATAACATGGGGTGATAATAATAATAACATAGTCATCATAATAATGAGAGGAAGCATTATATAATGGCACAGAATGTGCTAATGCATAGAAATGAAACATCATGTCTTAGTGGTCAGCTACCACACATAGTTTTAACAAAATTTATAATCATTTTCATTCATAATTCACTTTATATCGTGATATTATTAATATTATAAAATGCATTGGAGCACTATATAATTCTGGGTACAACCGTCCCATCATAAAATTTACATTGTGGTATATAATTCTGGGTACACCTATCACATCATTACATTTACATTATCATGAATACCACATATAACATATAATAATTTTGAACTTAAAATAACCCATGTAAAGAAATGGGTTTCGTTTTATAATTCATAAATTCATAAAATTTAATGAAATACTGAATAGCATACTTGATATAATAATCATCAAACTTCAGTGAAGTTGAAATGATTTTGGGATGTAAAAGGTGGGTTTTTATCAAATAAGTTTTCATTTGGAAAAACATCTAGTTTTTCATAAAATAATGTATTAAAAATGTATATCCAGAAAATCTTATGATATTAATAAAGAAACTATACTTACGGAATATCCATTTTATAAATCGGTTGAAAGAGGGAAAACCCAAAGAGAGTAGGGTTCGAGAATTCCCCATACCTTGTGTCTGAATACATCCCTCACGTTAATAAATTTTATAATAACATTAGATTGATTAATTAAAAACATAGATCCTTTTATACATAAATTTGATTCATTGTAGTTTTATTAAGTTCTCTTATGGGATTTGGGATGAGTTATATTGTTTAGTTTCATTTTTCAGGAGTGTTAGTTTTCTTTGTTTTGATGATCAGTCCCCCTATATACATGAATGCAAGTTCAAGTTAAATGCCGATATGTATACATATATTTAATTATACATTATTAATAATATTACATAATCTAAAATTAACATATAATGAGTTTGGTTATCTTTTATGAGTATGAATCATTAGTTAAAAGTCAATGATGTTCATTTTAAGATAATATTGTGGTTTTTCGATCACAATGAAATCGTCATGTTTTATAATTTAGTACTATGTATATATATTAGTTCTAGAACAAAAAGTGGGTTGTAACATACATTTTTAATAATTTTTAAAACAATATAATTTTTTTATTAACAACATTGAATGTGTTAAGGGAAAAATAAAGTGCATCCCCTTGATATCGGTATATTGATACATCACGAGCGACAATTTCTTTTTTATTATAAAAGAGAGAGATAGGAAGACTTTTAATGATGGATAATCCATTAACATTAGGAAATTATATTATATCAAATATAATGGAGTTATCATGGAATTTGGATAAGATATGGTGAGAAGAATAAAATAAATGTAATGAAATTGAAACGAAATTAAAAGAAAAAGGATGATGATTTTACCACATTGGTTTATCCTCCTTGAGAACCTTCATAGGGAATGTTTTTGGAATTTTAATGAGAACAAGAGATCCTAGAAGTAGGGAAGTTTCTAGAGAATAGTATTAGATAAAATTTGGGAAAGGATCAAATCTTGAGAGGTGTGAGTTGAAGAGGTGGTGATAGGTGGTATTTATAGTGGATGAGGGGGTGTTTTCCCATTATTGTAATCATTAGTTTATTATTTTTGATCAAGACGTTGAATAGTATGATAATTATCACCAAAAATATTAAAATAATGAATGAAAGTTATATATTTTGGTTCTTACATTATTTATAACTAAGAAAACAAGGTATTTAACTTATAGTGTATATATACATTAAATTACCATATTTTACTATTCACCAAAAATACATGTATTTCAAAAAAATATCAAAAAATCCACCCTAACAATTTTTCGATGTGTGGAATTAATAAATTAACTTAATTTTATGAAAATAAATTTCTAAATATGAGTAATTTAATTTTTAAT
Organism: Viscum album; assembly: GCA_963277665.1. Taxonomy (NCBI): domain Eukaryota; kingdom Viridiplantae; phylum Streptophyta; class Magnoliopsida; order Santalales; family Viscaceae; genus Viscum; species Viscum album. The sequence goes on from OY728130.1 coordinate 733,543,611, forward strand.
TAAAATTATCATATACATGAAAATGATGATTTTAAATTTAAAACTGATTTTATAACACTTTGAAAAATTAAACATGCTCTCATAAAATTATCCTAAAATCAGAAGACATAAAAATATTTATTTTCTGAATAAATTTTATGATAAATAATTATTTTAAATTATTAAATTTATTATAAAATTATAATTAAATTACCATGACTTACCAAAATACCAACACTTAATGATTTTCAAAAAATTTATTCACTAACACTATGATATGATTATACCATACATTCATATATAACATAAATAAATTTTATTTTAACTATCATGGGTTAGGATACTATTTACTGGGATGACTTACTATTCATACAGGTCATATTACTATTCTAAAGTAATGTTTCAAATTCCCCGGTATTAGTTAATAACATCTAGAAATACTTATTGTTTCATTAATTTATCATTTATAATGTTTTTATTATGATTTATAATTTATTTATTTTAATTACAATATATGAAATTACTATAATAAGGGATAAATTCTATTGATAAAAGTTTGGGCCGTTAAAAACCCAATGAGGATTGGGGAGAACTCTCCCAACAAGAAACACCTATATAACCATGAGTCCTATTACCACAGACTCCACGAACCACTAATAAATACACAAAAATGTTCATCATAGATAATTTTCATTTATCTTATCATCTGTATAAGACATGAAAGGTGAAGGTAAATGAAATTCAAGGGTGAGTATATGCATACCATGTAAGACACCTAGAAATCACTAAGAAGTAAAGTGTCAAGGATAATGTAAGCGCAAACTCATAACCATGAATGTAAAGGAAAAGAGAACACTCATATATGATCATAGAAGGATACATATACAATAGTAAATTATTAAACTCACATACATCTAAATAACTCAAGATCCCAACTTATGTTCTTGATGTTTCAAGAAACTACACAATCATTCCCTTAGATAAAATTAGAAGATCCCTTCCTCATGACTATCAGAGAAATATAAACTTTAGTAGATGATTCTTATTCATCATGAGAAATATAGATGTGATAAAGTTAACTATTATAATATAGGATCGTTACCCAATAAATGTGGGTGAAATGTGAAACTCTATATAATTCCATAGGTTGAGGATCCCAGCCCCGTGACTACATGGGAAAAATACAACACCATAAAATGATTCATATCCTAATGAGTGAGATATCAACCTCACATGATAATAGTGTCTAAATAATCCATTTCTAAGGGAAAAACCCCAGGGAAAATTAATTACAAAGTGTTTTGTATGGATACGCGACATGCCATCCCTATGGGGGCAGTAAGTGTATAACCTGTCTTTCTGAGTTTTGTCTCACCGAGGGTATATGAGGTGTGGACTATCATATAAAACATGTGGGAAAAAATTCACTTGGAATTTTCTTATGATACATGATGACCAATATGGGTAGGGATCACATATTGTGAGACTCAGTTAAATGGAAATGTGATAACTAACTCCCCTCAAAACCAAATTTCTCACATCAGTGAGACACATGGAGTGTGTTCATATGAATTAAATTTTTTATTCTTAAAACATCTAGAAATTATTCCCCATGATTTATTTTATATATTCATCTCCCCCTCAATCGATTCAACCTTGAATGATTCTCGTAACTTCCATAAACAAGTTTTCCATCATCAATGGAATCCCATAATTTAGAATCTATCATTTCTTCACTGAAGAAACATATAATTATTAATACCTCAAATTTCCACACACCATTACATGAAAATACCATCTTTCAATTCTACTTCATCCTTCAATCATCATCATCACATATTCTTCAGGATGCAATCCACATTGAAAAATCCACAATCTCAACCCATGTATCCGTTGGTAAATAACACAATGAAATGGGTTCGCTGTAAATAGTAAAATCAATATCCAATCAAATGTAGATGAGGAGTGCACATAGACCATAATGGGGAATTTCAAAAAAAAATCAGTGTGATGAATGATCGATTATTGTATCTAATTTTCCCATCATTCATTGATGGATGATGAATGATAACAACAAATTACCCAAATTCAAAATAAAATCATGAATTAATCAGCATTGTGGTCATCAATTCTATATTATTATTCCTAGGAATAATATGAAATAATTCCATAATCAAATATGAGGGTAAAATCATAAAAAATTCCATACCTCTAGAATGGATTTATCATTGATGAAGGGTGAATCTCAAATCACTATTGTTTAATATGTGTTTTAATTTGTACACATACATGACCAATCCCCGATAAAAAGGTCTCTACTAATAATCTACATCATGGATATCCTGTCAAGGATCCCTCTATGTTATCTGGTTAATCCTCAAGGAGTTTATAATGAGAGGTTATTAATATATAATTATGTTAATGGAATTTAATTAAACTAAATAAATTATTATATTTAGTTTATCTATTAGCTTCATGTGACACAACATCACACTGAAGCACAATGTAGATAATCTTATGTCATTCCTAGGTTCAATCAAAAGTTACAGAATCAATATGGACCATGAATAATTCCCACCTAATGATCCTTTCTCTCCCCTAAGTACTCCATAATGTTCCTTTATCTTCAATACTTATATTATATCAGTATATTATGTGTTTAAAATTTTTCATGTATCTCCTTAGTTTAAAAACATAATAGCATCATTGAATCGATCCATCAAAATTGCTATATCTAAGTTATATTCAAAATTTACAACCCTATAAATATTCTATAATATACTAATTCACTTCATATATAGAATTCCACCACATTAAAATCTCAATAATCCAGGTCGTGGAGAGACCTTCAGAAAGCGATAATCTCCCTCCCCAAACTCTATGTTCCTCCACCGAATGTATACATTAAAATTATGATATCTATATCCTATTGATATTAATTTCTGAATGATATGCACATTCTCATTTGTAACATTTAAAAAATCTATCTCTACGAGTTTTTCATCTCCCATGTCAAGCTAGCATTTATGTGACCAATAGAGTCTTCAATAGAGGGCCTCAAATAGAGTCATTCCAATCCTGTGGTGATAGCTAGTGTTATACACAAATTCCACCAGTGTGAAGTTATCTTCCCACCTCTAAATTATCCAACACAAAATCACTCAACATATCCTCTAGAACATGAATTATTTTATTAGTATAACCATCAGTATGTGAGTGAAAATACATGTTAATCCACATCTATGTCCCAAAATCATCTAGTAAAAATCTACAAAACGAAGATGTAAATCTAGTGTCTTAATCAAAGACAATCATAGAGGGTACTTCATGTAGTTAGAACATATACTACACATACAAGCATCCTGGGATTTCAATTTAAATTTTCTCTTTGATGGAGAGAAAGTGATTCGACTAAGAGAGGTTGTCGATAATCACCTTGATAGTGTCATGGCCCCCCATTGACCACAAAAGTCCTATTAAGTAATACATTCATATTCTATTCCATTTCTACATAAGACCACATGGGTTTACATAAATACTAATATAAACCGAGGCTCATCTATTACCTATTAGCTTGTAATTATTCATGATAAAAACACCACAATACTCCTCTTCATTACTACACACAAAACTACCTCAAAAAATCATGTTCCATGTTTAACAATCTATTGGAACCAAAATTTGGGAAGAGGAGAAGCAAACGTGAAGCCCTTGGGGCAGTCTTGTGACGCTCTCCCACAGAGCCCCGCAGTACCGTAGCTGGCATGAAACTCCCCCTCTACAAAGCTGCCATGGAGCGAGGAGGCGGGAGGCTCCAAGAATCGGATTGACATTTGAGAAGCCTCCGTGAAGTAGGGAGGCGAGAGGCTCCGTGAACAGGATTGACGTTTCTGAAGCCGCCGCGGAGCGGGAGGCAGAAGGTTAAATAGTCACGAAAAAATTCCACGTACTGTCATGCCCAGAAAGTTCTGCTTCACGGAACCTCATGCCTATAAATACTGGGCTCCCCTCTATCCCAAAGGATGGATCCCTTGACCTTTATCCATCTCAACTCTTAAATCACGAAGCATTTTTTTCTCTACGAACTACGATCTCATCAAAGTAATTTAGGATCATGAAGCACCATTCCCTTTGCTTGAATTCAACCCATCATCAAATAGGTATTCCATTTGTGGAGCCCATGGGACTTCGTAAAGGATTGGGATCCCCAATGGGTACTCAAGCCTTCACAGAGAACTTATGCTTCGCGAAGTACCCACCGTGCACATGTAACCCACACGCTAAGGCAGGGTCACTGTGCTTCACAATGCTACACTTCACAGGGGACCCTTTATTCACGAAGCACTACTCCACTAAGGCCTTTCCACTTTTTCAAAGCACCTTCCATATGCACATATGCCATATGCCTTGGCTAGGCCAATCCATTTCATGAAACAAACCCCTTTTTAAAGCCCCATCACTACATAGACCACTAGAGATTCCCAATTTCTCTTCTTATGAACCCCTTTGCTCTGCAAATCCTATTCCCATATGGCCCTCTAGGTTTGTACGAAGTGATTTCAAAGTCCCTTAGGAGGTGCTTCCTATTTTGTTTCTTCGCCTCATGCTTTTCTCATAGGAATGATAACGTCTATTTCTTATTGGCATAGCCATGCTAACGTGGGGCCCTCAATGGATTGCTCCACGACACCCCCTCTCCATGTTGTTCCAGATGTCTTCCATTCCCCAAGGTCAGGTGGGTATTTGTTATGTAAGTCCTGGGGGTGAAATGCAAACCACCCTCATCCAAGCTGTAGGACGCTAAAATGCCATGCGCCATTGTCCACAGCATATGATGTCAAATTGTGGACTCAACCCGTGAATCATATGTGGGGAACCCCATCTTGGACATTCTCTTCACCAAATGGTCTCCACGAGAGTGAGATCATTCCTCCCATGGAATGAGATCATATTTGTCAGAGCGGTGCCTATCCGTAGGGAAGGGAAACCATCATGTTGTAAGCCCCTAGCCTTTATTCAAGAGGTAGTACCCTTAATCCTTTTTTATTCTTCCTTGCCAAGGACCAGGGGGGATGGGCACTGAGACCTTCATCATCTCGTCCCTCTCCCTCTGGGATTTATCTCCACCAAGCCTCCATCTATGAGTAAGTACCAATCTCCATCTCCCTATGTTGCTAACCATGCATATGCCTCTATTTCCTCTTTGGGCCGCCAACCACGCATAATCCCTTGTTTCCTATTTGGGATTCTAACCATGCATAATCCCATGTTTCCTCTTCGGCCCACTAACCCTTCATAAGCCCCTATTTCCGCTTTGGGCCGCTAATCATGCATAATCCCCTATTTCCTCTTGGGGTTGCTAACCACGTGTAAGCCCCATTCCACTTCCCACAGATGCACTATTAGCGACATGGTAGTTAGGTCTTTCCTACCTCTTGTTTCCTACACCAACCAAGACTCACATGGGATTAGTGTAAGCATCAATCATAAAATCCTCTATGTGCTTCCTTAGAGCGTAAGCCCCAACAACGAACCGAACTACGGGGACTCTGATCCCTGACAAGGCAGGGTAAGTATGAAGCCTCAGTAATGCCCAATCCCAACAACCTTTAGTCTAGACTACATCACATTGGTTCACAAACACCTCTTCCGAACTATAGGTACTTTTATCCTTGTCAAGTCAAGGTACGTAAGAGGCCTCCCTGAGGTTCAAGACCAACAACCATTGGTCCTGACCCCCATCACATCGGTTCACCAACACCTCTTTCAAACTATGGGGACATTGATCCTTACCAAGGAATGGTATGTAGGAACCCTTCCTGTGTTCAATACCGACACCTACTAGTCCCAAATATTCACGTCAGCTCACCAAAACCCATTTTTCTCAACCACTATAAATCAATCCACCATCGTCCTTCATGACGTTAAAGTGTATGCCCCTTTTATCCCAGATGACACTAAACTGTCCCCCAATTTTTTGATAAGTTGTTGTCAACCCCATGCAGTGGTAAACCATTGTCATCACTTTCGTTGGGACCCACATCTCTAGTCTTCCCCAGTGGCATCAGACCAACCTAGTCTACTAACCACGCATAATCCTCAATATATCATCGGGTCACTATCCCTTACATACACCCCGATTCTATGCCCAACATTTCTCTTAACTATGTGGTATTTGATCCTTACCAAGGCAAGGTACGAGGACGCCTCCCCGAGGTTCAATCCCATCACCCATGTCTCATCCTAGTCTTTCCCTTATGACTATGTGTTTCAGGAAGGTCATTCCCTAACCTGGAGGTTCCACATCCTCTGGGTCCCATCCATACGGGTCACCTCCTTAGGTGTCCCATTGCCCCGCCAAACTACGTGGGCATTGATTCCCTACCATGGGGATACGTTCAAAGTCTATTCGAGAATCAAGTCCAAAGTCACACTCATTCTCATGTCAGTTCCATTTCATTATTCATCAACTCTCAAACCTCCATCATCCATCCTGATTCTCACCCGGGCTTCCACATCCCGGTGGACTCTCTCCTCCTCAATTCCTCACTGCTCCTAGTAGCAATCAGGTAACTAACCACACGTTTTCCCTAGCATCATTGTTACCTCCAGGTTTTTCACCCATCTGATCCACCAATCCTATTTTTATCATTTTAAAATAAACCACTTTAGGGTTAGTTGGAACCTCACAATTACCATTTTTGGACACCAAAATCAAAACATGACAAAATCACAAGTTTAAGATAATGTTAAATTACCTCAAATTCAGCATGAATGCGACAATCCCAACTCCTCTGAAACTAGAATCATCCACCAGAACCACTTGATCCATGTCCCCTCATACATGTGCATCATCTCCTAGAAGCAACTGAGTGAAGAAGTGCTAGAATAGATCCACCCATGCCACCGTCAAATTGAAAGATTTCTAGGAACCAAAAGAAAAAAAAACCAAATCAACCTTAGAATACCACCAAAGTTATCAGGAACAAGAGTAAACCTTCTAAATTAGGGAAACACCATCGTAGATCACCACCATGAATCCCAAGCCCCGTTTATTTGGACAACACTCCTGAAGCCCAGAACAGTCACCACGAGAGATAGCAAAACCAAAGGAAGAATGAAACCAATGAAAAACCCCTGGAACACCGTCAATGGGTTAGCCTCACATCCCAAAACTCCCCTAAACACCGTTTAAATAGGGTAATATGGGGTTTATAGAACAACGACTCTGGAAGAAAGAGAAGATGGACCAAAATCCGGCTTCGACAGGGGAGAAGACCACAAAAACAAACACGACGAAGCAAAAAAATAAGCCTCTAGTCTGCACCCATCAGAATCTCAAATTTCCCTTAGATCCATCACTGCAGCACAATATGGTGTCAGGCATGTTGGGAGAGGCCAATAAGTGTAGAAGGGAGATGACATAGGACCTTTTTTTCAAGGAACTAACACTGAGACCGAGAGAAAGAATCAACTTATGCCTAGAAGAATGATGAGAAAATAGAACGATGGAAAACAAAATCTGAGACCAACGCCAAGGAGGAAGTAATAAAAGACCTATAAATATAAGAGATAAGAGAATGAGACCAGAAGAATAATGGGGGGAGGGAGCACCACCAAAAGCGAAGGATGTGAATCCCTAAAACCTAAGAGTCCTCCACTGAGCGTATTCCTCCAAATCAGAAACAAGGGGAAATAAAAATGGATGGATCAAAACTGGAGACTCCACTGAGTAGGGAGTATATAAGGAATGAGGCATTCAACTAGCCGATGCCTGCAGATATCACCAAAGAAAAACCCCAATGAAAGGAAGAACAAAAAATAGATGAAAGATTTTAGAGTGAAAACTAGGTGAAGACACCACTGGAAGGGTCATCGACGAAAGGGACCAGAACCCACCGCCGCAAGGGCCGAAACCCTAGTACGTTGAAGAGAGAGATCTAGAGAGAAATCCAAGGAAAAATGGAGGCATGGCCCACCCATCTGATCCACTCCATTTAGTGTTCCAATATATGTGATCCATCTCTAATAGATATTAAACTCATAGTATACCTTGTGTCAAAAATGGTAAGATGAGGAAAACCTCATAGATATTCCTATGAGATATAATTCCCCACATTCGACCTGAGATTCCTCGGGATTTTTCCCCCCTCGAGTATCCCAATAATAAGGGGGAAAAACCCAGATGGGCCAATGTTCTGGTGTCTAGACACGCCACTGATGTCCAACGTGATTACTCCTCCAGCTGAAGGTTTCTTCCCAAACTGGATGCCTTGGGATTTCCCAACAGAAGAAATGTAATTCACCGCCATCCAGGAAGAAATGGCACTAGGAAGAGTTTCACGAACAATGTCTTAATCTATAAGAGATACCCAAACTAGGTACAAGTTCTGAGGAGGAATCCATGGAAGGATAAACTAACATACCATCATTCCATTTTGATCAAGGAGAAAACGTCCTTGAATAAGGAATGGATACTACCGACACTGGGAAAGAAGGAATGAGGGGCAACAATCAGTATGTCCTCCTCTCAAACAGGTGGATGCGCACCCTAGAAAAAGTGTCAGAAATAGAAATTGTGAACCAGAAATGAAGTTATTATCCTCTATCTAGAGAATTGTTGTGTTCGAGACATCAGTGTACTAGAATGTCACCTGATCCAATTATCCAACGCTGGGTCCCACTAAGAAAATAGTGGGCCTCACATGAAACCCACCAAAAGTCAGGGCAGTTAAAACGTTGGACATCCCGATCTACAATGCTTTCAGAAAGGATCGTTCTTACTATCCATGGAATATGGAATGACACTAGGGAACTGAACACTGATTTCCTTTTTGGTAGCACTAATGTTTTAGTCTCCCTACCTTCGAGGACCAAAGCTGCTGCAATAGGAAACTGATCACCACCAACCCATCGATGCAAGGGCAGGGGTAGCGCCCACGTGGAAATCCTCCGTGGGTCCACTGCTTCTACAAAAGCTTCCACAACCACAGTTTTTGGGTGCCAACGTCCCATCTACACTTTTTCATTCATTCAACAAAGGGTGATAAACAACATCACTTGCTGATACGAGGAAGAGGGAATTATCCCAACCTAGGATATGTCCTTCAAGGATTTAGAGTTGTTTGTGCTTCATCACCCCCGCCACTCCCAAGGGTCATGTAGGGAGCCATTGCTCCACACTCCAATGCACAACCATTTCAGGAGCCTCTCCCCAGAACACTTTGATGACTCCCTCCCCTACACAGATTATGTGGGGGATGTCCGGGCCATCCTGGACGGGATCTCATTCTCGGGGTTTCCAAGGAGGGACCCCACAAGGTCGTCTCAGTGCCACCTCCTGGCCCCACGAGTCGAGGATCATGTAAGATTTGTGCCTGCACCATCGTCCCTAGTCCGGCTAACCCAACGCTAGCATCAAGCATAGACCGATGAGGATTCCTGCCAAGGGGAATCAACATCAGCAACAACCGTGGATCGGCCCACCACTGATGTATATCATCAGAACCCTGTGTATACTAAGTAGGGGCCCTATTACACCTGGCCCAGATCACTCCCCCAACCACCCCACGGATGGCAAGGTTAACTCTACTGGTCACCGGAACAGGGAGTGCCCTCCGCGGACCAACCCAAGGCAATGAAACCTAATACAGAGGTCATCCTCGTACCGTCTCCATTGAGAATGCGGGTCTGACATGATTCCATGATCGATGTGGAGGTCTGCCCCTTTCCACATTCAATCCAAATGAGGTTCCTTCCCATGGCAGTGACATTTATTATGGAAGCCTCTTCCGTGTTCATGAAATCAGGTATGGAGCCACTCCTGCCATAGGCCGCTGACGTGGGGATGTCGCAAACATGATAAATCACCCACATGAGGCCTCCCCCATGTTCTTAGAGTGGTCGTAGAAGGTCTTCCTTGTCTCAATAATTAGAGGAGCAAAGGTCAGCCTCACTTCATTGGCACCCAGCATGATGGTCCTACCCGTGTTCGGCTTGACCAGTATGAGGACACTCCTCGCATTGACGCTACAAGGGGAAACTTGCCTGGAGGTCCTACCCATGCTCATATAATCTCCCACAGAGGTCCTACCCACTCCAGTACGTTCCACGGAGATTCATGTCGTGCCTCAGTTATTGGACACAGAGTTCCTCCCCATGTTCCCTTTGATATCTATCAACCTGATCCTCACACTCCAGCTCACTCAGAAAGAAGTCCTCTCCATCCTAGCACTAGTATGACCAATGGTCCTTCTTGGGCCATAAATCTACCCTATCCTAAAGAACCATCTGGGAGAAGGATGGCTGGTCATCGCTGTTATAAAAAGAATGCAGAGAAGATTCAGACTGAGATTAAACTAGTCTACTTCTCAGATTTTGAGTCGGAATACTACTCAGTGATGGAACCCTCACCTAGATCCTCTATGTCAAGGTATGGGGCAGGAACAAGGTGCATCAACCTCGTACATATGTAATGCGAGGTCCCCCTATCCCTGCATCCCTCTGAAGATACATCCATGAATAAAATATGGCATCTCCCTAAGAGATGTCCATGAAATCGCCACCATCATCACCAGAATCACTCTCAACCTCGACCAGAGATCACAAAAAGCTATTCTGGAGACCAATAGAAGATGGGAATCAATGTGGTCCATCGCCAGTATCCATATTCCCTATGCTAGAAACTACGGTCACCAGCCCGTCATACAGTGATGTGGTTTCTAATTCACTACACCCTTAGAAGGATAGCCCGAGATGCTATGGTTTTTCATCTCGCTTGCGGTATTTTCCACTAGACAGATTACCATCTCAGCGATCTTCTTTAGTAACACTACTGATTCCCCAGCCACCTTCGGTTGACGAGTTTGGAAATAAAGGGCCATACCTCGAATCTGGACCAAGGAGCTTGTGGGATATTCTCACAGTAGACCATTTCCCATAGATGATTTGGCCAGTTGTAGCACCAAATTTCACGGCACCAGAAGCACTCACCCTGGAGAAAGTTGGATGCTTTCTCCAGACCCACTGGTCAAATCATTTTCATCTTCATCATCGATTAGTGGCCTACCCTATGTTTTAGGCGCAGATCAAATACATCGTCCAATAATGTCATTTGGTTGATTTGGTTGCACACCCTCTGTCCCAGTGCACTAAGTCACCATGTTTCCATAGGACCCTACAAAAACGATTCATCCAGAGCTTTAAACTAATCCTCAGGATAATCAAGAGGCCTTTCCCTATGTGAAAATCTAGGGTTGGGTGTAGTACGCGGCCCACCATTTCAGTTCTATCTGGAGCCAACCCGATTTTTTAGGAGACATTAGGGATATGCCTACTGGAAGGGTCACTGTTAACATGGATGACCTACTGAGGGGTTAGAAAGAGCTAGATATTTTTGGAATTGACCTACACCCCCGAGGGAGTGTCACACTAATTGAATCCGTTGGGATGAATTACTCATCAACAGAGAAAGCTACCGGGTCTTCCCGTTCCCACTGAGGTTTTGGTCCTCAGCCCAAATCCCAACAAGGGTAAGGAGAACCTCATAGAAGTCAAACCCACTGACCCGTCTAGCTCAGTGCAGAAGGTGGAAGATGATCTGGAAAAAGTCGCATTGCATCAGCAACTCTCCGAATACAATATGATGGTCGAAAACTTCCTTGGTAAATGCATTGTGGAGTGACGACTGGACTACGGTGATCATCAACGAGGGAAGTAGGGGAAAACATAGCTTCCCCTGGTAAATTTCCTCCAGGTGATCCTGACCATCCTATCTATGCATATAGGGTTTAAGTCGAAGCCTATGGAAATAGGGAACATTACATGTAACCCAGTCCGCCCATGTGGCGACAGAATATTTGGGATCCAGTTCAGGTTTTCCCAGCTACTCCACATGTTGTTCCACCAACCGCTCTATGAGTTGTTGGCCCTGCTAATCATGTTGTAGAATCCAAAAATGCACTTGTGGTCAGGGATCCCCTTCAATATAGGATCCTCTTCCCAGATGATCCAATGGTGGCAGTCATTTCCCACCTCGAGCTGTTGGAGACTCTACAGGTGGAAATCCCAACTGATGGAAAGCTATATCTGGCATGGGTGGATGATATGACAGCACCAAAAGGTTTCTGAAATCCCACATTGTCCCCTTAAAAGAGATAGGGGACCCATTGCGACATCAATCCCACTTCATCTCAAGGTGTGGACCCAAGTAGGGGACTCCGTCAGAGAAATAAACCGCAAAACTATGGTGTTTTAAACAGACATTGGAAGGGACTTCCTTTTTCTGGTATAAACAGTTACCCATCGGATCAGTATCCAGCTGGTAAGACATCTGTAGGAAATTTATTTACAAGTTCAGTTCCACAACATGGAAGGCGAGTATTGCAGACCTCTTCAAGTTCAAACCGAGGCCTGATGAGCAAGTCACGGATTTTGTCGCCTTGTGGAAAGGGAATACATACTCCCTTGACATTCCATTTACTTAGGATCAACTGCTGACAATATGTGTGGGGAATTTCAAGAATGAAATGTTTCCCTCCATCATTACTCAAATTTACCTCAGGGGATTCTGAGACTTTTTTGATAATGCCCAGTTCTGAGAAGAAGCCTTGCAACTGGCCAGCTAGGCACATCTGTTTCCTACTGCAGTTCCCGCAGGAAGGGCCACTAGGGGAGAGCATACTGTGGTTACTCAAATAAAGGCCCTAGAAAACTGGAATTATTAACACTGGAGCCACCTCCATAGCTTTGCAGGGGCCCTCCACCTCAGGCGTAGCCTCCTACCAAGCTTCACCGACCTCAAAATTGGTAGGTGCCCCAGCGAAACATGCCGCCAATACTCAAGAGGGACAACCATTTATCATCTCCTCAACAGGATCCTCTAGCCCCTCGCCAGGTCCAAGCTCCCTGAGCCCCCTTCTTGGATAGGAGTAATCTGACCTACTTGTTCAACGAGGCTCAAGTCCCTGGTTATTTCCACAATTCCTTGGAATAAGGGATTGTAAATTTTCCGGAGTGCAGGAGGCCAAAAGAGGTGAACCTCACTAATCACCCTAATTACGGCCCCTATCACTGGATCCTGGGGAACACCCTTAAAAATTTCTATGTTTTTAATGACTGGCTTCATGACCTGGTGGATAATAACACATCCCGATTAGGCCAAGTTTCGGAACAAGTGGAATGTGTATTTGTGAAACCAGACAGCAGTAGTGGCAGGGAAGGCGAGTGGCATCAAGTTTCTAACCACAGGTCCCATAAGTGTGATGAATGTATCGCTCATAAGATAGTTTCCCATTCCCATGTTATTATTCATGCTAGCCCGAATCGATCCAAACCATTATAAAATGTTGTGCCATCCACCGCTAGTACATCTATTTCAACGACATAGCCATCCACTTCCCAAAGGAGAATTATTAGGAGTCACAAGGGGAAACAAAGTCCCCAACCAATGTCGTTGTCATCTCGTACTATCAGTGACTTCTTGCCCCTGGAGATGGTGATTCCTCCAAAAATCATTCTAGTAGTGGATGAATCTTCATGTGACGGTCAAGGGTATGTCTCGATTAATACTTTAGAGATGTTAAACCCCTACATGATTCCTGACGATGAGGAGAACCAGGTGGATCCTCCCAATGTCCCCAGCCAACGCCGACATCGGTGGAGCCGTGGGTATATGGGTCATTAGAGTGCCTTGGTCAGTACTTCCAACAAGTCTTTTCAGGCTCCCAAAAGTAGGAAGCAGACTCTGCGCAGAGCTCAGCATGCACAACCTTCTCATTTGGTGTAATCAGGCTCGTCCTCACTACCATTCAAGTTGTTGGAGCTAGCAGATCCACCTTGATCGTGTCGTGATCAGCCACACACTGCTACGAACCAGTCTCATTCATCTATCCCTCATCCATATTTCACTCTAAATTCATAGACTAGTGAGGACTGGGATATTCCTAGAACTAGTAATTCACCAGTTCAGCCGACAGGGCCCACCATACCTCCTGTTTGAGAGCGACCTCCTGTAAGAAGAAGTTCAGGCATGGCATGGAAGTATGATGTCATCAGGAAGCCTTTCAACATTCCAGCAAGGCTCTCCATCTTTGAGGCCCTTTTCCTTTTATAATATATGGGTTAATACCTTGCGGAGGCTTTATGTTTCCCACTCCAGTTTGATATGGAGGTAGCAGCTGCAGAAGCCTTCAAGGATGTGGCGGTCGACTATGACGAATTCCAAGCCATCATCTCTATTCCTAGAGAAGATGAAGGCTCCCCCATATAGGGGAACATTCTACCATTGTACATCACTAGCCATTTTAATGGCATTGAGGTTCATCGCTATCTTGTCGACACAGGTTTTAGGATCAACAAAATCCCAACTTGGACACTGTGAAAACTAGGGTTTTCCAAAGTGGACATGAGTCCCTCAGACCTGAAAATTCAAGGTTATGATGGTACGAAACAGGCATATGTCGGAAGGATCCTCCAGAAGACACAGTTAGATTCCCTAGTTTCCAACACTGAGTGCATGGTTGTCTCCCAGGACACCTCCTATAATGCAGTGATGGGTAGGCCATGGCTCCACAATCATGTAACAGATCCTTCTTTGTATCATCACTTCCTCAAGTAATCCCTAAATCGTCGAGTGGGCATACTACAAGGTGAGAGGTCTCCCTTCGCCTTTGGTGAAGCGTTATATCTGGATGAAAACTATTACAACCATAAGTACAAGTAGGTTCAGGATAATGAGGTTGAGCATGATACGGCTGCAACCGACCCGTGGACATACCTAGATGATGCCTACATCTTTCCAATCCACTAATTTGAGTCTACAACCCAAGACATTGGAAAAATATTTTTTGTTTAAGGTACGAGGGGACAAAACATTCCCAAGTCTATGAGACACTAGAATATCACCTCATACTATTACACGAACCAGGCTCAGGTGATCCCGGAGCTTCATACTCTCATAAGGTATTAGAATGTCCACCCAATGGAAACAGAAATACATTGTAAATTCTTTTTTCACTAAGATGGGATAAACTGTTTCAAGCCAATGCACCATAATTTCTTCGATGTCATCAAGTGTGGCCCCTTGGGTTGAAGACAAAATGGGATCAGATCAATAACCATCATTTCTTTGGTTTTTATAGCACATGAGTTCCCCTATGTTGTGTGCACTGCCGTTAAGGCTCGTACCAGTCTCCCATCATGATATGTTGAATTAGAGGAAACTCCTCCTGCCTAGTATCCCTCCTGTATAAGTGAAGGGGTGTATTTAGAGTATGCTTCCCCTGCCTTTGAAGACTGCATTTTCACCATGGTCAACGAATTGGTGCAGTTGAACCTCGGTAGCGAGGAAGATCTGAAACACACATTGATATGTTCCATTATGCCTCTCAAGGAGGAAAAATAGTAAATGGAATTCATTAAGAAACATCGTGATGTATTCACCTAGAGCTATGATGAGATTTTGGGACTAGATCCTCAGGTAGTCGTCCACTACCTCCGTCTCACGGAAAATCATCATAGGTTCATGTAGCCTCCCAGGAAGATACACCCATATCAGGGTGTCATGGTCGAGGTAAAGTTGATAAGCTCATCAAATCCAATTTTGTTAAGGAGCTCAAGTACCCCAAACGGATATCCAATATTGTTCCAGTCTGGAAGAAGAACAGACAAATCAGTGTCTGTATCGACTTCCGAGATCTCAACCGTTAGTGTCCAAAGGATGAATTTCCATTCCTGTGATAGAATTGTTGATCGATGATACAGTTGGGTTTAATTCCCTCTCTTTCTTGGATGTATACATTGAGTATAACCAGATCTAAATGGATACCTAGTAAAAGGATTCTATGGACTACAGGGCACCACAAGGTACTTTCTATTACCAAGTCATGCCCTTTAGTTTTAAGAATGCAGGTTCCACCTACTAATGCACTATGGATATCACATTTAATCTGATCCTCGGGACATTGGTTGAATGTTATGTGGATGATCTGGTGGTCAAATCTGGTCGGCATCGGGACCATCTCAAAGAAATTAATAAAGTGTTTGGCTTCCTCTGGTCTCCCCACCTGAAGATGAATCCTTTGAAGTTCACATTCGGAGTCACCTCTGGAAAGTTTGTTGGCACCATTTTCAGATATCGGGGAATTGAAATTGACCCTTAGAAGATCAAGGCCATCATCCAGATGTCTCCCCCAAGCAACCTCCAAGAGATTTGAGGTTTCCAATGACACATAGCCTACATACGTGGATTCATTGCGAATTTGGATGGAACGTGTAAGCCCATTTCTCAGCTCATGTAAAAAAGGAACTATCTACTTGTGGGATGATGAATGTTATATTTTCAGCGAGGAAATAAAGCAGTACCTACTTCATCCCCTAGTCTTAATTCCACCCCTCTCTGGAAAGCTGCTTGTCCTTTACATGACTTCCCTGGAACAGTCTCTCGACACCCTTCTCGCCCAGAAGAACAATGAGGGGACATAGAATAGTCTCTACAATCTCAGTCACATGCTCCTTGATATGGAGACCATATACTCCCCTATTGAGAAGAGCTGGATTTGCGCTGGTATTTTCAGTTTTGAAATTACAACATTTCTTGCCGCACCATGAGGTATAGCTGGTGTCCTAAGTGGATCCGTTGAAGTGCATCCAGAATCACCCAACGTTCACATGATGTCTAGCTCGGTGGGAAAAAATCCTTCAGAAGTTTGACATCAGGTTTGTCCCTCAAAAACCCATCAAGGGGCAAGCATTGGCAGGTTTCCTCGCCGCTCATCCAACTCCTTCGGATTAGTCCCTGGACCTTGATTTTCCTGATGAGGCAATTCTCTTGGTAGTACAATCCATACCGTGTTGGAAAATTCACATTTATGGTGCTTCCCAGATCCCCACCGGAAGAAGGATCAATGGCCCTAAGCTCAACAGAGTAGGCCTGAGTATCATCTTCAGTACCCTAGCATAGGCCATTCTACTATATTCACACTTATTGTTAGAAGGCTTCACCAACAATGAGGCAAAGTATCAGGCTCTCATTACTGGCCTCGAGCTGGCCTTTGAGATTAATGTTCTCCACTTTATTGTGAAAGGGGACTCCGAACTAGTCATCAAGTTGATCAATGATGACTATGTTGTCAAAAATCCAGAGCTCATACCATTGTTGGAATGCACCATATAGTTGATGGCCCAGTTCCCATATCGGCCAAAAGTTAGTCATGCCCCTCGATCCCAGAATGGTCGAGATGACACCCTGTCCACCCTTGCTGCATCACTTGAGGAGCATGAACATGATGATTTGAGTATCCACATGGGACACCGAAGATTCATCGCTCTGGTCACTCGAGATGACAAGGACAGCCCGCAGGTAAGCCACCTGACTGCTGGTTCCTCCATGTTAGGACCTCCTGGTCCCCTGAATGCAGTGATTGAGGTGTCTCCCTAATAGAGAACCTCCTTCGTCGAGTATATCCAAAATGGTAATCTCCTGGTAGATCGGGCCGTACACGAGCGAATCTGACACTACATATTATAGTTTACCCTCCAGGACGGTCCTGGTCGTGAGAAGATCCTCTACAATCACGGGTTTGGTGGGGTTCTCTTCTATTGCATTTAAAGAGTTAAGATTTATCAAGTCACGCAAGAGGTTCATGCCAGTTCCTGTGGGGCTCATCATACTAGGCCAAAACTATTTCACCAGATCTGGATACTAGGGTATTTTTGGACCTCTGTGATCCATGACTATATTGAGTTCACCAAATGGTTCCATGCATTCCAAATTCATGCCATCTTTATGCATCGGCCACCAGAGCACCTCCACACTACCAATTAGTCTTGGCCCTTTACAGTCTGGGGACTCGATGTCATGGGAATATATCCACCGAAGATGGCTCACCAGTGTTGGTTCATCCTAACCGCAACAGATTTGTTTTCCATGTGGAAAGAAGCAGTTCTAATCAAGGAGTTCAAGGCCCGTTCCATCATTGACTTTGTGATCTCGAAGATCAACTACCGATTTGGAGTCCCTCACACCATCTTCAACGATAATGGCACAAGATTCTGGGAGGTTGACATGAAAAGTTGTACTCAAAGTACAACAACTGTTCTAACCATACATCCCATTATCATGTGTAAGAAAATGGATAGATTGTGGAATTCAGAAAAAACATCTCTAAAATTCTCAATTAAATGGTTGTTAAAACAAGAAAAGTTGGCTGGACAAGCTCCCCAACGCCCTCTGGGCTTATCAGATTATGACTCATAATTCCACCCAGAAGACCCCATATTCCCTGGTGTACGGAACGAAGGGCGTCCTACACATCACGATTCAGTTTCCTTCATTACGCAAAACTTTCTACTATTATAAAGCACTAGATAAAGTAGCTAAAGTCTATCTGGATAAATTGGAAGCACTCGACGAGAACATGATTCGTTCCTTGCACAATCTGGAAATGAATCAGAAGAAGATATCTAAATGTTTCAACAAGAAATATCACCTCCGCTTCTTCTTTCAAGGAGAAATGGTGTTGGCCCTGATAACACCAATGATAATTGGAATGAAACCACCCAAATTGGATCCCAAAGGGGAAGGACCTTACATCATTCACAAGGTTTACTCTAATGGCGCATACTCCCCGTTTACCATGGATGGTGTGCATATAACTCCTCCAAACAATGACAAGTTCCTCATGAAATATGTTTCCAAAGTTTCCATGGTCACGTTTGTCCTTAAACTGTATGGTCCTGCACGATCCTAAATTTTATTATGGTCCTACACAACCCTAAACATCATTATTGTCCTACATGACCTTAAACTTTCTGGTCCTACATGAACTTAAATTGTTCAATCCATACAAAAAGTTGTTAAAATTTGTTGTTTTCCCGAACTGAAGGATGTAAAAACTATTCAACACGTGTCCTGCATGTCGTTAAACTATGAGCGGCAGATGCATTTTCTTGTCCTGCATGACCTTAAACTGTGTATCATCCTATAGGACGTTAAACTATACATGGTCCCACATGACGTTAAATTTTTGTGTTCCACATGACGATAAACGATGTGTCATCCTAGAAGACGTTAAACTACAAGAACTACATATGGCTTGATTCCCATCCTCATGGGATACATAGGAATGCTCAGACACCTCATATTGAGTCCAGCCCCTAGTTTACTCTCTGACTATTACCCTAGAAATAGTTCTATTGGAGGATCCCCCATGGTGTCGTGTAGGATTCTTTGGCCCCACTCCTCTCGGGATTACAATGATCGCATCATGTTCCCCTCCTCGTGCTTCTATTTCTCCCTCGTCCTCTGTGCACGATGTTAAAATGCATGGCCTTCAAGAACTACGTATGGATTGATTCCCATCCTCATGGGATATGTAGGAATGACCAGACATTCTATCTATTGGCCTAGCCCCAACCTCAAAATATCCCCTCGAGTTGGAAAACATCGTGTGGTGCAACATTATTCTCTCTTTTATGACGGATCCATCATGACTGCACAATATATCCCATTCCTTGGAGATCTGCAATTATTTCATCTTCATGTTTGAAGGTAAATTGCAAAGGCACATTAATGCATCACACACTCCCCGTACATGGGACTCAATTATCCTTCACATCTGAAGGCACCCCCAAATGGCATGGAATCTTGGAAAAAGGTATCTCCTACCATTAAGGTCCAATGTCCTCGAGGCGTTTGAATGAAAAAATGATACAAGTACCGCATTACGAATTTGGTTAGTGGTCGATGCTCATTTTTTGTCCCCATTTCCGGTCACAAGATATGGATGATGTATTTTGAATCTGTTCAATGGTTATCCTTTGTCGTTGTTACCACCCCTATATGTCCCAAACATTTAGTATAGTGGTTCATTCTTCCTCACCATCTCTTCAACCATCAGTCTGCCTCAGGCAGGAGTGTTATTCCAGCTATTGGACCCTTATATGATAATGAAATTCTCATCACCACTCCTTGTTTACCACACCATGAATTTATCATGTGGGATTATAAACTATGATAAGGCAATGGCAGCATGATAGGTCATATGGATATAGTTGGTTGGGACTCCCAGCCTCAGGTCCGTCGACCCTTTCGGCTCGTTGTCCCAAGTTGTCATCTAGGATTGTGTGGTGTGGTATAAAATCATGTCCTCATTCACGTTGGGCTATTTTTCCATGCCACATATATACCCTTGAGACATACCTCCTTCATTTATCTTCTTTTCCACAAGAATAGGCCCCTCCATGCTTCACGGGCCCCATCAAATGGGATTCATGCATATTTTTTATCCAAAAGATCCCCCGAACAACATAGATTATTGGATAAAGGGATATCCTACCTTTTCGTGTAAAAATTATCAAGGATTATAAGAGAAAATATGATATAACTCATATTTCATGAATGCGGTCAGCGGTCGAAACACAATTGGTTTCCCCCTGACCTCCGGTCACATAAATACAGATACTGTGTTGCGGACACTGTATACAGGTATCCTCTATCATTATTTTCATTTCTTAGTTATCCACAGGCACGATGATTCTCCCTCTCCAATCATATGTCCCATGCATATGAAATTAAACTATCCATCTATGGTCTGAGCCCTACGACCTTAAACGAACTGCACCATTATCCTTACCGCAAGACGTCAAACTGCGAATTGGATGGGAATTCTTCTTTCAGGTCACTAAACCTTTTTGACCCCCTGGCCCGAGTGTTCATTTGCGATTGTACGATGTGGTATGCTCTTATTCCATCATTCACCTTAGTCTACTCATCGTGCCATACACATCCCCCATTTGGGTACCTTGCCTCTATTTTCATCCATGTTGCAAGACATTAAACAACACAACATCCATCTTTATAACTGCATGTGGCTTGATTCCCGTCTTTATGGGATACGTAATTCCGCATGAACATATAGTCTTTGGGTTCAACACCATCCCTTAGAAACCTCATTATCATTCTGGTCTCTTGGCCTGAGTCCTTCCAGGGGAGGGGTATGCGGTGTGGTATGGTCTTGTGTCCCCATTCACGTTAGGATTGTATCAACCATGCCACATACCTCTCTCTCCTGAGCTCCCTTCGCTCCCTTTCCTTACAACCATATTTTCATGTCGTCTATTCTTAGGTTGGATCCCTAGACATTCTTCGGTGATTCGCCTATGTGCCCAAGAGTAATCTGGTTCAGAACCTCAAGTGTCAGATTCTACCTAGACATGCTCTTAACCATTTTTCAGGATTCGTGTTCCCCCCCATTTGGGATTTAATTATGTTTCACATTCAAAGAAGACCCCAAATTTCATGGACACTTTTCCCAATGGCACTCCTACCATTATGGGCTTACATCCTTTAGGGTTTCAAACAACAAATTGGTACAAGTCCTCTATTTTGAATATGTTTAGTGGTTGACGATCATTTTTTGTTCCCATTTCAGGTCACACGATATGGATGCAGTGTTTTGAACATAATCAATAGCAATACTCCATCATCACACCAACCCCATCATTCCTTAAACGTTGGTTACATGATTCACATCATTTTCCTCCCTATCGCGTCCAAATGTAATTTCTACACTCTTGGTACTGTCCCTCAGTGCACATTTTCACGTTAGGAGGACAAAGCCGCAGTAAGGTGTCATTCGAGGCTCCACACCTACTTCCCCATTATGTGTATCCCATGTGTTGCAAAGACCTCTTCCTACCTTGTTTCCCATACTGAGTTTGACTCATGTGGGCGTAGGGATCAGATTGAGGTATGCGCTCTCTTGGTAGATTTTGGCTTCTTCATGGTCCGAGCTCTAATACCTTAAACTAAGATATCCCTATATTTCCTATCCTTATAACTACATCTAGCATGATTCCAATGCTCCTGGGATATATAGGAGTGCCCGAACATCTCATCTTTGGGCCCAGATCAAATTTCACTAATTATCACTTTTATTCAACTTTTAGGCCCCAAAACATATAGGATTGTGTGGTGTGGAATGTGTTGGCCTATTCCCTCATTTACGCCAGGTTTGAATTAGCAGCAACATGTACTCCCCTTATAGAAGCTGGTCTCTCCTACCTCATGTCCCACATGACACTAAACTGTATGTCGTCAAGCATGACGTTAAACTATATATGGTACATCATGACCTTAAACTACTACACCCCGAATGACATTAAACTGCACTA
The DNA here is from genome assembly GCA_963277665.1 of Viscum album. Classification (NCBI taxonomy): domain Eukaryota; kingdom Viridiplantae; phylum Streptophyta; class Magnoliopsida; order Santalales; family Viscaceae; genus Viscum; species Viscum album. Next base: position 733,565,763 of record OY728130.1, read on the forward strand.
TCATAACTATATATGGATTGATTTCCATCCTCATGGCATACATAGAAAGACCTTGATGTTTTTTCCATGGGTCTATCCCCATATTATCATATCTTTGTAGGCCATTCGGCCCGAGGTTTCTTCCTCAGAATTGCACGTGGTGTGATGTCGACCTCATTCTCATTCACGTCAGGTATTATTGATCATGTCATTCGCAATTCCCCTGTAGTCCCACATGTCTTTAAACAATTGTGTCTTTATTGTGCAATTTTAAAATACATGGTTGGTCCTATCACACGACCCTAAACTGTGACATTATCGTCCAGGCCGCACGATGAAAAACAGAACTGTATTGTGGTTTCCTCACTCATGGGGACATCATGTTGGGTATTTATCATCCACAATACCATTTGTCAATCCCTATATTCAGCTTTATTCCTATAGTGAAACTAGATTTCTCTGTCCTAGGTTTATTGCTTCATAAAAAAACACATATCTATCTTTGAGGAAAAACAAAATCTATCAAATGCCCCTTCTTTTGGTGTGTGGACTAGACCCGTATGACCTTATAATTCCAGTCACTGGTACCATATCATTCCACTTCTAAAACTACATATGGCCTGATTCCCATCCTCATGGGGTATGTAGGAATTCCCACACACTTTTCCTTGAGCCCAGCCTAACTTTCATTTTCGGTCCCTTGCCTAAGACTTCCTCAAGAAACACATGGTGACCAAGACTCCTTCTATCCTCATTCACATCAGGTTTAATAATCAAATCACCACGTGACCCCCTCCCTCTATTCTATCTATGGTCTGATTTCTATGACTATAAACTAAGACCACTCTGCTTCCTTTCTGAAGGATGTTAAACTGTATGTCATCCTCTAGAACAATGTATGGCTTGATTCCCATCCTCAAGGGATACGTAGGAATTACCAGGAATCTTGTCTTCAGGTCTATCCCCAGGAACATAAAATCCTACCCCTGTCTTTATCCCCTTGGCCCGAAATCTTTTGGGATCATGTGGTGTGGAGATTACCTCTCGGGTTCTCATTCACATCGGGTTTTGCAATTGGTGCACCTTGTGTCTCCATTGTCTTCTCCCAATATGGTCCATGTTCTATGAACCTAAATGAAGATCTCTTTATGGGAACTAGACATTAGGTTTGGATACTTCGCCGACCTGTGAACAGTCCGTTAAATCTATCCCCCCCTAATGGACTATCCTACAAACGTAAGAAGGATGCATGAAACCCCCAGACCCTTTTCCTTGGAAAGGGAATCGACTCCCTCAATAAAATAGATTTTATTTTTATACTCAGATGTGTTGTGACAAAGAGCCCGAAGTGTGGAATTTTTATGGGGGCATTCCCCTCATTCCATTTCCACACTTCATGAGCCTATTATTTGGATCATCATCCTCTTCTAGGTATGAAGGGACCCCCTTTATGGCCTTGTCCCATGACACATGGGCTTACCTACCATCTTCGGCCAACATCCCTGAGGAACTCAGACGACATTTGTGAAAGGTCTCGTGTTTCGAATATGGTTAGTTTTCAACCCTCATTTGTCTGTCCCCATTCCAGGCTAACATGAAACAAATATTGTGTTTCGAACATGGTCAACAATTATCCCCTATCTTCACACCACCTTCATTGTGGGCCAGATGTCGAGCATCATGATTCACATATTTCCACTTCCTTATGTTCATATAGAATTCCAACATACTAGTCGTTACCACTTTTCACATCTAGGTGCATTAAGTAGGTAGGTCAGCTTTATTAGGACGTCATTCACCTAGTTTCCCATCACCCTATCATATACCTTATTGTTCTAGGAAAGTCCCATCACAAATCATAGTTTCCCACATCAAGCACGACTCACGCTAGATTTGTAGTTTTGGTAGGAAGTGTAATGGTGAAGCCATGCCACACATGACTTCCATCATCCTGCATGATGTTAAACTGCGCTCTCATAACTACATATGACTTGATTCCCATCATCATGGGGTGCGTAGGAATGCCCTGCCTTTTTGCTTCAGGCCCAGCCTAACTTTCACTTTTGGTCCCTTGACCTAATGAACTTCCTCTGGGGATACGTTGTGTGGTGAAGACTCCTTATGGAATCATTCATGTTGGATTTAATTTTACTTCATCACATACTCCTTTTTTAAATCTCCCATTTCACACCTCATCCAATTGTATGATGTTAAACTACACAAGTCCAAATTTCAGAAATGAATGACACTAAAATGTGGTTCAACCCTGAAAAAATTCAGGATGCCTGATGTTAATCATACGATGCGTCAGATTCCTCACTAGAGAGGGTTTTCCCTACCAGTGCTTGTCTCCAACCACACTGTTCTAAAGAAATATGTTTGGGTTGATTCTCATCCTTTTGAGAAATGTAGTGACACCTAGGCATTTTTCCCTGGTCCTAGCCTTAGTTTCATTAACCCTTCTCGCCCCTCGGCCCCAATTATAGTCCAGGTAGTGTTACCTTAAAACTTTGTGCATTCTCTACACCATTCGACGTTTAAACTATGTGTTTATCATCTTTATTGGTATGATGTAAAACTACACGGAATTCCATGTCCATACTAGATAGGTTCTTTTTTGGATGTAGGTATGATCCCTGATCAGATCGATGCGCCCACCTAATGTGTCTTCACCATGGTGGCATAATTCCTAGGGTGTGGAGCTCCATTTGAACAACCCATCAGTACACCCTCTAAATTTTTCATGACCTTTATTTGGAACATCGTCCTCTATCATGTCTAAAGGAACCCCCTAATAGTATGGATGTTCTGATATGGATCGCCTATTGTCTTGGCCTAATGTTCAGGAAGACTAATGGATGACAATTCAATCCAGGCCCCATGTTTCGAACATGGTCAGTGGTTGTCCCTCATTTGATATTGCCATTTTAGGATAACAAAATACAGATACTATGTTTCGAACATGATCAATAGATATCCTTCATTTTCATGTCATCCCTATAATGTTCTGAATCTTGGGTATCGTGACTCACACATTCCACTCCCCTCCGTTCGGGTTAATTCCAACGCCCCTGGAGTTACCCCGCTTGTTCACTAGAGCATAGTGGGAAGATGAAAATTCGATTGTTTTGATACTTTCATTCCCCTTTCAAGCCTATCCCGTTCTTCCCTAAAATATTGATTGTTTGTTCAAACCCTAGATGCCTAAATCTTTTTTTTCACTCTTATATTCAGATGGACTAACAAGGTGGTCATCCCTTGATTCTCACATTGGGCCCGACCCATGTGAGCTTAGGGACTAATCGTTGGATGTTCCATGAATGTAATGGAAATGAAATAGCCGAAAATGAATAACAGAACTCACATAAGAATCCATTATAAATAATCAAAAAATGAATGTATGTTCAAAAGCTACGTGCATCACAACACATAAGGATGGACCCCTCCCATGGATTGGTTGAACCAGTCAAAAGAGTGTTCCAGCTCCACCACCCTCTAGCTCGGGGAATTTAGGATTTTTTGTCAACTGTTAGGTTCCCACTCCTCGTCGGCTGCAATGGTGCGCAGTTCATCATCCGCAATCTAGGCCCACTCCTCGTCACTCTGGATGATATCCATATCCACTTTGTCTTTCTTCATATCCTCTTCGGCCTCTTCCAGCTGAGCCTTTAGCCTTGATATGAGCTCTGATTGTGTGTTGGGGAAAGAGGAATTCTCATCTGCCATGACATGCAACCATTGAATCTCATTTTCGGCCTCCTCAAGCCTCTTGGTGTTCACCGCTTTTCTCCACTGCCAACCCACACCAAGGCCACAGTCATATTCCCAGATCATCACCACCATGAGATCCTAGACAAGCATGTGAGGATGCTGGGCATCCACTCCCCTAGCGCGCAGTTTATGCAACCAGGACTGGAGGCTTCCCATATAGTTTATCCATTCTTCTTGAGGGGTGTAATCGATGAAGCGATTAATCAGATTCCATGACTGGCAACAAACGATTTTTATATCCTTCTCAACGTAGGTCAACTCGTCCTGATCCACTGGGTAAACATGTTCATATGTGGGAAATAGACCCATGAACTTGTCAGTGAGGTCTGTATCTAGTATCTGATCGGGTATGGCAGGACCCGTGTTGTCTGATCGATCATCATCATCATATCCAACCTCAATGATCTCGGGCTCTATCCTGGTAACCATCCCACCAGTGACCAGGAGCGCCGCATCTTGGTTAGTTTGGGTGCCATCTTCCATGACCACCGTCATTCCCCATGGAATGGAACCACCAGGAACTCTGACCAAACTTACCAAGGCTTCCCAATCCATTTGAAGATCTATTCATACAAAAAAGTGTTATGATGTCAGTTAACCTGATCGATGGGTGGAAGTCATGAATTTTGTAAAGGATACTTATATAGATTGAATAGCCAGTCTCTCTCCCGGGTTGTTTCCATTGGGACCCTGAGGAATGGAACTTCATATATTTATGGGAAGTCTGAAATATTTGGAAGAACCGCCCCTAGTGCCCTAGCCTTGTTGGACGCGGTAATCGCCATAGCCGGGAATGCAGATTCCAAAGTCCCTACAGCTACATATGTTGTAGGGCAGGAACAAGTTCTACATATGAGGCTCTCCTGCTCATTTCAAATGTTAGTGAGGGGTCCAAAGTAACCAAGAAGTGGATCTCAGGGAAGAGACTTAGGGTTTTACCTCGATATCCTCTGCAAACTCTTCATGTTATGGGTCTGAATCCCCAAAATCACCCTCTTCTAGAGGGATCCCTCTAACGGCCTCCTATCCCAGAAGAACTTGTCTGATTATTTCTCCAGACAGAAGCACTCCTTCAGTTTAGTAGCTGAAAACTACATAGGGGTTGTACAATCCAAAAACAATATTACCCGATCTGTCATCGAATGCGGAGCACCCCATGAATGCACAAATACCTCCATCTCGGCCAGGTATTTCTCCCCCTCTATGTGGGGCACTACAAAGCCAGCCCTTATAGGGCTGATCCTCAGAAAATACATCCCTATATGGTTCAGGTGTTTCCACATCTCGGATGGGTGGAGAAATTTTCGGTTTACATCCCAAATATCCCAAGCTTCTGGGAAGACATCATTCTTTGGAATGTCTATATGGCACAATCACTTCCTAGGAGCCTGAGTGGATGTCAAGAGGAATCCCCATTGTGTCCTCCCCTCTGGATAGCTATTCTCCTCTAGGACTACTAGGACTACTACCACCACTGGATCCACTGATACTACCTCTCTTTCAACCAATGTGGGCATCACCGATAGGGTAGCCCCACCGCCACGAGCATTCCTTTCTTCCTTCAGGTGCCAACATTGAGGTTGGGGAGGCACCCCATTGCTGACCCAAATAGTTGGATGCTACAGCATCTCCCCTAGGTATGCTGCCTCCCAGCTCTTGGCATATTCCTTTACCAGCCTGATGATGGATGTGGGCAGAGGCAGCTCATTCCACATATTCCCATATTCCTGTGTCAACATGAGCCACATGTTACTCATTATACACGGGTGATCCTCATGCAGCACCCCCCAGGTAGACCTACGGGGTCAGCCGCTACATACACCAAAATTGCCTTGCAAATCAGTGTGTGGTATACGACTCACAGAGGGACTCGCGGTCCACCCGCGCCACCAGGACTCCACCCAAAGAGGCCCAAGGGTACGATAGATTCTCTTCCATTCCCCATCTTTTATCGGTGAACACAACAATTGGAAATGGGAACGGGATGAAATTGAACTCATCCATCTTCCAGACCCGTTTTAGTACCACATGCATGGTTATCTTGGCCAGAAATCTCCCCACAACATTCATAATGGGTGGAAAAAAATCGATCTTATAGGGGAGATAGGGTTCAGATATTCGTAGATCCCCCTGACATGTGTCACTATCCACCAATACAGGAGGTGGAATGGCCTTCATATTCTATTTATCTTCTTAACCTCACTAATATTCCACACCATCTTATACAGCTTAACGAGCATTGGGATCCCGAGGTTGACCCGTCCTCCTGTAGTCAGCATGGACACCATGATAAATGTTTTCTGTTGAACACCCATGTTCACGTCTCTCACCGGTAGGATCTAACTACAGATGATCACTATAATGAATGCTTCCAACCAGACTACCAGTTGCTACTCGGTACTGACACTGAATCCCCACATCTTCTACTCTCTATCCTCCAAGAGCCACCAGTACGAGTGATTTTTTCCACGTTGAGACCCCTTAGGTAATGTCTAAAGCCTCACAGGGAACTACCTATTTTATAGGAAGTTGAATATGTTCTTGAACCACCATTTGAAATGGACATCCCTCACCGAATTCTTTTCCTCTCCAAGCAATAGGTTAATCAACACCATCGTGAGTGGTGGCATCTTCTATGGATCCTCCCACGCACCCATAATAGGGAGGATCTCATCATACATCGTGCCCAGTATTATAACCCTCAAGATTTTATGTAGGTCCCATATATTGATGTCGACCTCTCTCTGGTGAAAATTGAAGGTATTGGTCCTCAACGACCATCTTTTCGACAACTCCAGTGTCAGGTGCTTCAGCTAATAGTTATGGAATTTGGAGGCACATGCCGCCTCATACAGTCCCACTCTCCTCATCTCTGCACCAAAATCTTTACATGAGGTGCCTTCCCAGTATTCCCAGGCCAAGTCATTGGTGAAGTTTCCACCCATACATAGATCCCACTCATAGGACCACCCCTTCTCCGGGTTCCCCAAGGCTACCATCAAAATGGTATGGTACAATGGGGAAGAAGTCTCTGGCTGCAACTCCATCCCATCAACGTAGTTCACATGATTGTATAGACAGTCAGTGATGACTAGCGTGAAGTCCTCCCGAGCATGGCTGTCAGCCTCCCTAAACCATTGGCATGGGCACGACGTGCTCCTGAACCAACAAGCTAGCTCATCCCTACTTGCTTCAGGGATGAAGATGTCATCCCTCATGACAAATTCATATAGAGAAATCCTTGTGCACAATAGATAGTCCTTTTGTCTCTCTGAAAACAGCTCTACCAACAAATTATGGTAATATGGCCCTCACACAGACTCCCCTATACCCATGCTATCTTTCATTTCCTTCCTCCATGTAGCATCTGCAAGGACCCCCTGATAGCCTCCGAGTGAGCCATTTAGTTTTTGGAAATTTGGGGCTTTTAGGTTTTGGTTTGGGAAGTCCGCCCATGAAGCTCATTCACAGAGCTCAATCAAAGCCAAAAAATCACGGAGCCCTGCCCCAACCTTTAGGCGCAAGACGTAGAGTGCACCGCCACCTATCTAATGACTAGTTGTATACCACGAAGTAGAAGGCCTTATTCACAGAGGGAAATTGGGTAGTACACGGAGCATCACGAATCAAAATCCCTAAGTGCTAAAATGTGGAGGTGAGAAAGAAAAAAATAGAGGTCAACCTCTCCTATTTAGAGGCGATGACCCCTTGTGCTTCTCAGTGCGTCCGATCGTAGTGAGGTTCATGACGCTCTTGGCCCGCATGTCGCCTCCCCGCCTTGCGAGCCTCCTTCGCGAGCCTTCTTCGCAATTGACGAAAGAGTTTTGGAGATTGAACCTCAGACATTGACCCTTGTTTTCTTCTTAGATCCATGTCAGATGAGGTCTTTTTTGGCCCCAAAATTTGGGAAGGGGAGAAGAAAACACGAAGACCTTGGGGCGGCCTTGCGAAACTCACCCGTGATGCCCTGCTACACCGCGGAAGGCCTGTTGCTCCCCCACTGAAAAGTTTCCACTGAGCAAGGAGGTGGGAGGATCTACGAACTGGATTGACATTTTTGAAGCCACTATAGATCAAGGAGGCGACAAGCTCCACGATGCGATTTGACATTTGCGAAGCTGCCACGGAGCAAGGAGGTGGGAGGCTCTAGGTACCAGATTAATGTTTGCAAAGCCGCCGCGAAGCAAGGATGCAGGATTCTATGTGTTTATGAAAAAATTCCACCTGTCTTCATGCCCTGCATGCTATGATTTGCGACACCTCTTTCTTATAAATACCAGGCTCCCCTCAATCGCAAAGGATGAATCCATCGAACATTTTCCTTCTCAGCTCTCAAATCGTAAAGCAATTTTTTCTCTGCAAATAATATGCTCATCAAGGTATTTTAGTATCGCGAAGTGCCTTTCCCTTTACTTTAATTCAATCCCTATTCAACGAGGTATTCCCTTCATGGAGACCACGGGCCTCCGCAAATGAACAGGATCACCAAGGAGACTCGGTTCGTCGTGGAGCACATATACTTCGTGATGTACATGTTTTGCACATTTAACCCATAAGCTATGGCTGGGTCACAATGATTTGAAAAGAAAATTGATTCGCAATGCAACACTTCACAGGGCACCCTTGATTTGTGAAGCACTGCTCCACGAAGGACTTTCCACTTCAAAAAGCACCTTACATATGCACCTATTCCCTATACCTAGGTTGGGACACTCCACTTCGCAAAGAATACACCTTCGCAAAGCCCCCCACTACATGGAGAACCAGAGATTCCCGAGGCCTCTTCCTGTGAACCCCTTTTATCCACAACTCCTTTTACCATACGACCCTCCAGGATGGAATGAAGTGATTTCAATGTACCTCGGGAGGTTCTTCCGGTTTCATTGCTTCACCTCATTCTTCTTCACCTAAGAAAGCTAATGGATATTGCTTCCTCACATACCCATGCTAATGTGGTCCCCTCAATGGATCACTCCATGACTCCCCCTCACCATGGAATTATTGAAGCCTACCCTTCCCCAAGGGGGGGGGGTGGGTATTTGTTATGAAAGTCCTAGGGGTGCGGAGAGAACCCCCTGCATCCGAGCTGCATGATGTTAAACTGCCAACCACCACCATCCTCAGCAAATGACATTAAACTGTGGCCTCACACCAGACATCATATGTAGGTTACCCTGTCTTGGACTTTCTCTACACCCACTGGTCTCCATGGGAGTGAGATCATTCCTCACGTGGAATGAGATCCTCTTTGTCGGAGCGGTGCCAATCTGCTGGGCAGGGAAACCATCTTGGTGTAATCCCCTATCCTTTCATAAAGGAGGTAGTACCCTTACTCCTCCTTTATTCTTCCATGCCAAGGACCAGAGGGGGGGGGGGGATGGGCACCGATACCTTTATCATCCTGTCCCTATCTCTCTGGGATTTGTCGCCATCCGACCTCTATCCTGTAGTATGTCCCAATCTCCATCTAGCTAGTCTGATCACCACATGTAATCCCATGTTTCCTCTTTGGGAAACTTACCACACATAAGCCCATGTTTCCTCTTTGGGCTGATAACCACGCATAAGACCATGTTTCCTATTTCGGTAGATAACCAGGAATAATCCCCTATTTTCTCTTTGGGCTGCAAACCACGCATAATCCCCTATTTCCTCTCTGGGCCGCTAACCACTTGTAAGCCCTAGTCCACTTCCCACAGACACACCTTTCATGATGTGGTTGTCAAGTCTTTGCTGCCTCTTTTTTACAACACCGAGCATGAATCACATGGGCTTAGAGTAAGCACTGATCGTGACATCCTCTATGGGATGCCTTAGAGAATAAACCCCATCACCAACACAAACTACATAGACATTGATCCTTTCTAAGGCAAGGTTTGTAGGAATTTTCCATGAGGTTCAATCCCAGCATCCATTGGTCCCGACCACTTCACGTTAGTTCACCAACCCCACTTCTGAACTACAGGGACGTTGATTCTTTCCAAAGAATGGTACAAAGGAAGCCTCTCTGAGGTTAAAGCCCAAAAACCACTATTCCCAAACCCCTTCATGTTAGTTCAACAACACCTCTTCCAAACGACGGTGACTTTGATTCTTACTAAGGCAAGGTACATATGAAGCCACCTCGAGGTTAAAGATAAACAACTATAGGTCCAGACTCTTATCGCCAGCTCACCAACACCCATTTTTCCCAACCAATCTACATCTGTCCACCCTCATCCTACAAGACGTTTAACATTATGCCCCTTTTGTCCCGCATGACACTAAACGTTCCCCCCATTCAGTGGTAATCCATTATCGACCCCATGTAGCGGTAAACCATTTTCAACCCAATGCATTGGTAATCTGTTTTCAACACCATGTAGCAGTAATCCATTTTCATCCCATTCGTTTGGAGCCACATCTCTGGTCCGCCCAAGTAGAATCGGACCAACCCATCCTACTAACCATGCATAATCTCTAGTATATCAACAGGTCATTTTCCTCTGCATTCAAACCGATTCTATGCCCAACTTTTCTCTGAACTACGTGGACTTTGATCCATGCCAAGGCAATGTACGTAAGACACCTCTCGGAGGATCAATCCCATCACCCATGTCTCATCCTGCTATTTCCCTCGAGCCTATGTGTTTCAGGAAGGTCATGACCCAACCCGGAGGTTCCACCTCCTCTCGGTCCCATCCATACGGGCCACACCCTTAGGTGTCCCATCGTCCCACCGAACTATGTGGAATTTGATTCCCTACGATGGGGATATTTTGGAAGTCTCTTCGAGGCTCAAGTCCAACATCACCATTGTTCTCACGTTGGTTCCATTTCATTATTCATCAACTCTTAACCATCCATCATCCATCACGATTCTCACACAGTCCACCACATCCCGATGGGTTCTCTCCATCTCATTTCCTTGCTGCTCATAGAATAAATTGGGTAATTAACCACGTGTTAGCCCAAGAATCAGTGTTCCCTACAAGGGATTGACCCATCTGATCTGCTCCAGTTAGTTCTATGATCAGTCCAGTCAGTCTCCACTAGACGTTAAACTCGTAGCATATCGTGTGTCAAACATGGGAAGCTGGGGAAAACCTCAGAGACATGCCTATGGAATATAATTCCCCACATTCGATGTAGGATGCCTCGGGCTTCTGCTCCCTCGATAAGCTCTATAATAAGGGGCAGAAACCCAGAGGCACCAGTTTTCCAGTGTCCAGACATTCTAGTGATGTCCAACATGACTAATCTCCTGACCGAAGGTTGTTACCCTGAACAGACACCTTGGAATGTCCCAATAGAAGAAGTGTAATTAATCGTTGTCCATGAAGTTATGGTACCAGGAAGAGTTTCACGAACAACATATTAATCTATAAGGGAGAATCTTACTAGGTAACGACTTCCGAGGAGGAATCCACGGAATGAGAAACCGACATCCCATCATCCCGTTTCAATAAAGGAGAAAACATCCCTGAATAAGGAACAGATGCCGCCCACCTTTGGAAAGCATGAATGTGGGGCAACAGTCGGTGCATGATCCTCTAAAACAGAAGGATGTGTGCCTCAGAGAAAGATTCATAAACACACTCCATGATGTACTTGTAATAGAGATATATAGAAATCTCATATCAACTCATCTAAAAGTAGGACTATAAACAAACACCAACTCTGGAAAATAATGACCTGATCCCCACCCTCAAAAAATCTTTATACATAATGTCTTATGGATATATGATTATTGAGTACATCACAATTACCTCCTCAAATATATTATTCCCTAATAAAATAGAGAAGGATAGGGGTCACAACTATAAATTGTAAGTACACTACTACAATCTACTAAGCATAACTATAGTGGTGATAAATTTTCACATGCCTCTCACAGAAACGGAGAACAATATTTCTCAATGAGAGTGTGTGACACCACATTTTCCTTCCCATGAATATAGAATATCTCAAAGTTGTAGTCAAATAGTAAATCCAATCGATTTATTGAAAATATATTAAGATATTTATTGATAAACATATACCTGATACACTTATGGCTAGAATAAACAAAAAACTACTCTCTAAGAAGATTTTGTCTCAAAATATTTAGGTTATAAAAAATATTTGTCATTTCCAATTAATGGGTTACATAATTCTACTCATGGGTCTCAACTTATTAGACCGATATGGAATCAATATTTTCTTATGCATCAACACACACTTTATATCAGTTCATATCCACTAAAGAATAATATTTACTCAACATCCTATTCTACTAGATTAGAAAATATTACAGCTTCCAACCTCTATCAGAACTCTTAAGAGTCCCATTATAATTGATTTGACTGGATAAATCACCACCCATTGCAGGTTAATTCAATTAAATTTGTTTAAATCATGAATTAGTTTGGCATGAATGTATTATAACCACTACCCAACCTATAAAAACTCAGAAATGCATAAATTATCTTGGGTGGCTCCCAAGCAAGCACAGCCCCAGTCTTCACTTGGTACACCAATACACCCTCAACTGAGGTGATGTGTCCTAGAAAGTGTCCCTATTTAATATATAATGAAAATTTAGAGGTATTTACTTACCACATATTCTCTTAATGAACAACAAAAACTATCCAAAAATTCAATTCAAGATCATCCTCTGAATAAAAGTAAATATGAATGTCATCAATAAAAACTACCATGAACTGATCATGTAAAGGCTAAAAAACCTATTTTTGTGTCCCATAAAAACTGTTGAAGAACATTTCATATAAAATGGAATCACTAGGTTCTCATAATAACTACATAGATATCATAATATAGTCTTTGGTATATCCTCCTCACATTCTCATAGTTATTTCTAGGTTTACCATAGGTGAATCTAAAAGAACCACTTCACTCCTTTTAACTGGTCCAAGAGGTCATAAATTAATGGTAGTTTACTTTTTTTTATTAATGGTCACTTTATTTCAGTTATGATAATCAAAACATAACTAGAAGAATATATCCAAAATCATGGAGAATAATACTGAGGACTCCAAGGGGAACACTGGGTCTAATAATGCCATTCCTTTGAAGGTACACCAAAAGAAACATTAGCTCTCAGATATCTATATGATCCATCTGATGTGATAATAAAGATATTAGTGTTATCCTAGATGAAATCAATACATAATTAATCATCCCAATGAGGAGGAAAACTATGTACAAATTTAGGAATGACATATGGGTACTCCTCTATGATATTGGGGAACTAAACATCCACTGAGTCTGTAGCACCAAAATTCATGCGACTAAACTGATAGGATATTCGATGCAATATTCATCATTAATCCAAACCTACTCTATATGAAATTATTTTTTACCAGTGATGGATAATATCAAACCATTTTTCTTGGACCATTATATCATTTGATAGAAATAATAAATCTTGTTTTGGACAGTAGAAAAACAATCCATACTAAGAATGACATCATAAGGTCTCATCATAGTTATCAACATTTCCCATGGGAAACTCTCTCCACCAAGTAAAAAGTGAATCTGTTAAAAAAATTGTTTAATCCTAAAATCCCCACCAGTAGTAGCCTCATCTATAAAAGTTTAAACTATCCGCCTTCTTAGTATCCCTAGTTTGAATACATGAGGTAAATCTGACAAAGAAATGTTCATGATTGAGTCTATACAGACTGAATCTATGGTAGATAAGAGATAGATCATTCCTTAGACTATTATATGTGCATATGGATAATAAACCTATATAACCTAAAACTAGCAGTGTACTTGAATTCTTGGTACCTTATACCGATGAGGTCCTTCTAGTGGTGGTAGTGGTAGTATCCAATCATAATACTGACCGACTACTTATTCACTCCTAGATCATATACCATGATAACAACCATTTTGTTCTTCCTTTACATGATGTTGTCATTGCCTCGGTGGACCATACATATTCTTCCTATCCTTTTCTAAAAAACAGGTGAGATAATATCAGGCAATGTGACCTTGATCACCATAGTAACAAGATCACCTCTCACTCAGCTGACTATAACCACTCTGTGACATTTTGATGAAGATATTGTGGTATGCTATTGTATTTTATGACTAATCTAGTGTTATGCTCCCAGTACCCAATGTCATACACAAACTACTAAATTCTTTGATACTAAGTGACTGCTACTATCACCAATTAGCTATGAAAAAATGAAAAAAAACTCTTTATCTGTAAGGCATGCTCCAACACCTCGACATTAATGGGAATGAAAAAGAACAAAAATCTAGCTAAAATATCCTTATATAGAACTTTTTGAAATATCTTATCCTAGTAGTATACATCACTAACCATGTCATTAGAGTATCACCTGATCTTGGAAAACCATATAGTGTACAAATCACCTGATATGCTTCCCTACTAAATCTAGATAACTCATTGAAATGTTCTGATATCGGAGTCTCTATGACAGGATTCTACGGTAGGAGAATCTCAAACTCAGTCTTGGGGATAGTTTCTCCATCATGGGTATGTGTCATAAAATGTCACTATCACCTTAATTATAGATGAATAATAATGACCACTAGCACTGGAATATCATCCATAGGAGCCCAGATGAACTGAAATACTCAGGATATAGTCTGTAACAAGTCATTTTCCACCTATAGGTGAAGATCTCCAAGAATTCTTGGTGATATCCACCTTTAAAAATCAAGAAGAATTCTCAGCTCTTTCACAACATTGTTATAAGATTCTAGTATGATCTTCTATCCATTATTTAGTTACACATAATCCTTCACATCTATGGGGGGATCTCATTTCTCAATTAGTGGAAGTGATACTTTTTATCCAACTGGAGGGATAACCACTTGAATAGGCCCTTGAACCACTGCTTCATCACTGAGTTAATCCTCATAGAAATCCTATTATGAGATCCTAGTTGGTTTTATTTATAGAAGAATACTGAAATAACAAATATGTGTCATGATCAAATAGTATATCTTCATTGATGACTCATGGAGGAAATGGAAACCACAAACCACTCCTATATGGTGCATTTACATTTTTTTATCTAGAACTAGGGTCATGGTGTAATGAGTTAACATATTGGTTATTGGTATCCTATTTAATTGATACATATTCCCATGTAACATCGCTAAGGTCCTTGGATTGAGATCCTAATTCAAAAATCATACAACCAACTGTACTAAATTCCAATCCAATCCTTGCATTTATTCTATCTCCAGTCAACATCCATAAAGACAAAACCATCCTGTAATACCACTCAGTCACATCCAAACCTACCCAGCACCCATCCGAGGTTCCACATACTAGATGTGATCCCCCAAGCCCGCCTCCCACAGTCTAGGGGTTGGTGACTATGTCTAAGTTGGAATAACACACATATCAGAGGCCTTATCCTAATTCACCTATACACACTCAAACACTTATATATACACATACCAAAGTAATTGAGAATGAAAAAAACTGGAATAAAAATATAATGCACAACCTATAGAATCCCAAAATTATAATGAACACACATAATATTTTTATAGTGGGAAAATATAGGCCCAATGACCAACAAGTAGGTTTATCCTAGTGGGGACAGGGAGAAATCCTTCAAAACATGAAAAACTAATTATACCAAAATTTTAACTAACACAACCTATATGTACAACGAAGAACCACATGTAGTATGTACTCTTATATTTATATTATATAGCCTCTCATCTTTATAAGACATGAGATGTGTGGGTATAGACCATGCATGGGTGAATATATGAATACCCAATAAGACACCCTTAGATAATTAAGAATGACTGTTTCAAATATAATGTCATCCTGAACATATAACAAAGACGGTAAGGGAAAATGGGACACCCATATATAAACATAGAATGAGTCACATACTAGAGTATAGTCTCAAACTCCTATCCAAACAAAAAATTCAATTTCTACAACATCAGACCCAGATGTCTCAAGAAGCTGTATAATAATTCCATCATATGTTAATGGAGGATCCCTACCCGATGAGTATGGGTGAAATAAAACCTCTGTTGGAGGGTCCTGTATTATTTCAGATCAATGGATATGTCAAATTATACTCCACTAATAGAGGATCCATGCCCCATTAATGTGGGTTAAATTTCTCACTATATTAGATTCTATAGGACAAGGATCCCAACCGAGTGACTAAATAGGGTAAATACCACTCCCAAGTAGGATCCTTACCCTAATTTGTGGGATATCAACCACACCTAGGAATAATAAGGGATGAATCCATGTTTATGGGGACAAACCTAGTAAAAATAAAGTGTATTATGTGTAATGGGGCTACATGGTGTGTCATATTAATTGGGGAACTTAGTGTGTACCCTCTTTATCTGAGCCTTGTCCAACTGACTGTACATGTGGTGTGGCAAATCACACATGTTTTGTGGGGCCACATGGGTTGTTGGGTATTGATTCATGGAATAGGTTGATCTATATGTATTGGGTTCACACAACCTGTGATTTAGAGACATGTTCATGTGATATTTATCTCCCTCATAAACCTTAGACACCACATTAGTGTGGCACCTAGAGTGTGTTCTTCCAAAAAAAATATCTATTAAAAAAGTTTCTAGAAATTTGGTGAAATTATAGATCGTACTCATTCCTTCCACCTTCTTCAATTATACTAAGAATCACAAATGTAGCTCTCATAAAATGATTTATCCAAAATTAATGGTCAGATAAAAGTAAGATTATTGATGTTATTCTCCAGAAAAATATTTCACAATCGCCTCCAAATCCATTTAGACACCATTCCTTGAAATAACATCATTAAATTATCTTATGGATTTCCATAATAATCATTTTATATCCATCATGTCTCTATCCACTATGAAAAACTTGTTATCTCAATCTCTAAAATGTGTGATCAATGGTTCAATGATATTTGTTCCTAGTAAATAGTTGGATCAATAGGCAATTTAATTTCGACAATAAATAAATTCATAAAGGAGGGAAGGAGGCCACAAAACATAAATGCGTGGAATGATAGATGGATGTGTTTTATTTTTACACTGTTTTTTTGATATTGTATAAATGATAATAATTAATTATTCAAATTCAAAATAAAATCATTATTTAATCGATATAGAGGATGTTGAATTTGGGTTAGTTTGTATGGGAAAAATATTAAATTAATTAATTATAAAATATGTGGATAAATTCATAAAAAATTCCATACATAATGAATAGATCGATCGTTGAGAAAGATCGATGACCATGACCTTTCCATTGAATACATGTTTTAAGTTTGACACGTTCTTCATCGATACCTAATTCCAAGGTCATTTCCAATGATCTTCACAAAGAGTTTCCTCTCAAGACACCATATATGTTATACGGATATCCCTATACGAGTTTACAATGACATATTATAAATATATTATTGGTTTTAGGTAATTTTTATAAATTAAATAAACGGAATAAATAAATCATTCTGTTTTCTTAATCTATTATTATTTTGCGACAGCACATCACACTAAAACCCGATGTGAATTTATCTTCTATCACACCTAGTTACAAAATCGTATTATTGGATCAATAATAGACTCAATTTATCCATTAAAGAAACATATTATAATAAACATCATAACACCTGGGTGATCATAATAACTACTTAAATAAATCAAAATTCATCATATTAGGGTTTAAATGACCCTTGATAATTATGGAATCACCAAATAAAGTTCATGGGAATTCAAAAAAAATTATTTTGGTGAAGAAAAATGTAATTATGGTTATTAAATTCTACAAAAAATTATGGTTTTTTACATGAAAGACCAAATCACTCATAAAGGTGATGGTACTGATCTTTCATCTGGTTCCCATGCTCCCACGAGCTCTCCTAGAGATTATTTTGCAACAACAAGAAACACAATAGGGGAATCAATCACTGTCATAGGATCAAATACTGCCAATACTTGACCACCATTGGTATACTTAATGTTTCCCCTATATTAAATTTTTATCTCTCCCCAGTTGTTTATGTGCATCAGATCATGCATGTATATCCTGATCAATGAAACATGGAAGATGTTGTAGACTTGATCCAATTGTGGGGGTAAAGTTTAGTGGTATGAAATCTTTCCAAACATATGTATAAAATGAAATTGACCAATGTAACTCATTTATATATTGATGCATTTGATAAATCTTCATAATCCACACTGATTTGAATCATTTAAGAACACATGATCACCCTCCTTGACCTCCAAATCCTCCATTGAACGTATGCATTGGAAATTTTATAGTTATGCCATATCCTCATAAATTCCAAAATGATATGCACCTTTTCCATCATCTCTTTTACTAAATTTATCCCCATGAATGCTCTCTCCCAACTGGTACCAGAACAAGGGTGACCTAAAAGGTCTTCCATAGAGGGCCTAAAATGGTTCCTTGTGAATCGTGGGGTGATATATATTATTTGACACAAACTGGAATTGTGGAAAATGATCCTCCTAGCTCAAGATGAAATCTAAAACGATACCCCATAGAATTTCCTTCCATAATTTCAATGATTTAGTTGGTAGTTTTATTATTATCTGGGTGAAAAGTTGTTCTGATACTCATATGAGTCTAGAATGCCTCTTACAAACAACTCCAAAACTATGGTGTAAGTTGAGATTTCTGATCAAAGACAATCATTGAGGGAATTCCATGATACCAAATGATATCCTTAATATAAATCATATTAATAGTTTCTTTTAACTAAAATACTTTATGGTAAGAAAGATATTTGATATATTTATTCAATCAACAATCACCCAAATAGTTTAACGACCTCTCACTGCCAACATAAGTACTATTTTAAATCCCATGAATATTCTATCCAATTTATACTATGCGAACTCATGGGGTTATATAAAACATTTTGAAATTGGATTCCATGTATTTACTTGTTGATATGTATGGAAACAAGATAAAAACTCTACACCACTCTTCTTCATCACTAGCTAATAAAAATACGATCATTGATACATGTGCATCTTTACCACACACAAATGTACCACTTAAGTAGATCTTTGTAACTCTAATAGAACCTCATACAAGGGTTTTTATAACCACTAAACACCCCTAAAATAGAATTATATCTCTTCATATTCAGATAATCCCTTAGAATATTTTTTTTGGAAATCTAGTCATGTAAGACCTCACAGTAACCATGTCTGGGCCATGATTCCCTCACATGATGTAGAAGTGGAGTGGTCACAACCATTGATCGAATTTTTATTGATCCATCCTGATCTACTAAGGATAACTAAACTAACAAATTTCCTAGAACATGAGAATGATATTTTCTTCTTAGGTTGTTTTCCACTGCATTTCCCATCACAAGATTATATAATATCTCGAATTCATAGTCCTACCTGAACTATATCACTCGATTTTGCCTCATATTAAGATCTTTATACATGAGGATATACATGGGACTCTTTTCGTTGGAATAAATAACAAGATCGTATTCAACTAGGCAGTTTCATCAAATCTTCAGTGTGAACCCAACATATGGAAGTTCCATTTCATTGTTTGTGAAGTTATAATCATGAGGTTTTAGCTCACTAGAACGATACCCTATCAATACATGCCTCTCCATTAATAAAATCTCAATAATCTCCCAATAGGAATTATATAGAAAAAAGTACTCAAAACCATCTTCTAGAAACATTATAACATTTGATCTCATCAACCTATTCTATACATCTTCAACGAACGGTTGGAACTTATTCGATAAGTGAAATGGATTACCTTTTTGGCTTAAGCCTCTAAAAAGCGTTGAAATATTGGAGAAGTCAGACATGAATATATGATACTAGGCAACCAACTAAAGAAAACGTTTCTGCTCAAAAATACTATTCAGGGGATCCCAAGAAATCACTTATAGAATATTTTATGGATCCATAGATATACTCTCATTTAATATGTCATGTCCCACAACATGGATCTCCTGAACCACTAATTGAAACATTGAGATCTAATACCACTACTGATTATCTCAAATAATATCCCTTAGTGTCCAAAAATTATCTACATTCCAAACCTATGGTAATGAGTAAATGGGAATTAAATAAATAAAAACTAACAAAAATATTTCAAGGTATGGAAACAATTATTGATTCATGAGAACCACATCAGAATGAAATCATAGATATATCCTTCTCACATAATAATAACTAGTGATAACTTGACCGGTTGTTAATCTTCAAGAACCACTTCACACATTTTAGCTAGCCAAAGCGGTTTCCAAACCATTGGTGGATATTTATTCTTTATAGTTACCTAATTTAGGTGAAACTTAACCACACATTACATGGGGATCGGATCTTACATCTTATTGAATAATATTGGAGCTACCTATGGGGGATTCACTGGGTATGATAAAACCTACCCTCTGCTAGTCCACAAACTATACCCTCATCTCTCGATGCACTGCACGAGACATACGATATGCTACCAATTTTGTCAATGATGTTTTTTGATTAAATCCAAAACCAATTTTAACATCTCTATGATGAGGTAAACTTTGTTTCCCTTCAGGAAAGATGATTGAGTACTCCCCCCACATTGAGTAACATAATATATATGATAACTACTAAACCATGTTTCAAATAATAAAATTGATATGAACATTATTCACAAAACCACATTAAAATATCTTGAGAATTATCATTCACCAGTGAAGGATAATCTCAACAGATCTATTTAGGACCACCATATCATTCAATGTAAACTATTAATATTGGAATAGGTGGAATACAACTATTCTAGAATAGGAATGACAACATAAGGACTCATCAAAAATTAACAAGTATCCCATGAGAAACTCTCTCATCCAATATCCATGTACCACTATTGAAAAATGTGTTTGATCATAGAATACCCCTATTTGGAGTCTCTAAATATAGGTTTTGGATTAGAGGATATATTGGTTTTCTCGGTTCTTGTGTTTGGGGTTTGTCCCATATGGAATGGCTCAGTCCTGTGTATATCAAAACTGAAGAAAATGGAGAGAAGTCACATAGAATACCTTAGATCATTGTAGGTTCCTCTGGGTCATAAGTCTCTACTACCTATAACTACCTATTCCCGGACTGATGGATCCCTAAGCTTGATAGGGACCTCTTGGTGGTGGCGATGGTGGTGGTATTAGATTATGAAATCAACCGCATATTGCATCTCTCCCATATCCTCTATTGAGAATGCAACAATAAGGTTTCAATTACACATGTTTATGACTTTTTCTTAGCAGCCCATCAATATTGTTCCCAAATACCACCGCAAGATGGGAAAGTTAATCTCAGGTGATTTGACCTCACCCATGAAATGAACAATATCCCCCCACCCATGGATGTCTAGAAAATCATTGAGAATACATGGTGACTAAAAAACATAGTTGATACTAGATTTTCCAATCATTAAAGAGTTATGACCTCGGTTCCCTACAAAATCCACCAAATTCTAAAGCCTTTTCTCCCATGAAACTACTACCATCACAAATATGGTGAGAAATCTTATAAAAATATCTCTATCTATAAGGCTCACTCTCGCATATATGCATACGTGGGGATGAAAATCGGCACAACACTGACTTGAATATCTCTATATATATATACCTTTAGAAAATATCATAGACTATAATTATAAATCATGGTCCATTTCCTAATAGTATCGCGTAAGTATATAAAACCATTACACATACTCATCCACTAGTCTGTTGCATTGTGGAAGATGGAGAATCTCCTAGATACATACTAATCTCAAAGTGTCTAGGTTGTACACCTATCAGAAGATATTCATGAAATAATTATATTGGAGATTCAACTCATCACGGGTATACATCATCAACATCCACCATCTCCCATATAATCCATGAAGAAGAACCACCACAATCACAACTATATGAATCATATGTTCCTATAAAAGATTTAATACTCATACCATGGTCTCTACCTATCCTCTACTGTATGCGGGTCATGATAACTCTTTAACCTAGGGGGACTTCGCCTTTGAATCTAATGAAGTGAACTAAACCTTTGTGAATCACAAACAAGAGTTGGTGGTGTTATCTACTCTACAAAAAAGAGGCAACATGTCGACCTACATTTACAATGGTATTATCCTCACCGCTTGATATATGGAGTTACTTCTCACTATCCCCCTTGAGAAAAATCCCTTTGAACAATCCCATAAACTGAGGCCACATCACTGAGATGTTCCTAATTACTATCATTTCAATGGATCCTATATGGCCATATACTTGGATGAATCATGAAATTTTCAAGATTTAATATGGCCAAAGAACATATCTGGGGAGCTAAATCAAAAAGGACATGAACAACACTACCCATTCCTATATGGTTATAGTACAATTTATGCAATACAACTGATGTCTTTCTGTGATGTGTTGAAAAGAGGTTTATCAAAATCTAGTTGAATGAACACTTCTTAGAGTATAGTATCAAACTAATATTCAACAAAAAAATCAACATCCATAGCATCAGATCATGAAGTCACATGAAACAACAAATTAATTCCCTCAGATGTCATTGGAGGATCACTTACCCATGAGTACGGATGAAATAACAACACCAGTAGAGGATCCCAATCCTATATGAGATCTATGGATTTTATAATTCTACTATTTAAATATAATATCCATTCCCCCTAAATGTTTGTGAAATTTCTGATAATATCTGATCCTGTTGGTAGAGGATTAAAGCCTCATGACTACGTGGGATAAATACCACTCCCTAGAATGATCTCAGTCCCAAAGGGAGTTATACCAACCCTATCTAGAATTTTTTTTGAATAATTTTTTCTAATGTATGAAACCATAGACAAATAATTATATAGTGTTTAGTAGGGTTGTAGAAAATTTCATATCTATGGGGGTCCTCATGTTGTAGTCCCAATTTCAAATACATGTCCCATTGAGAGTATGTAGGGTGTGTCCAATCATACATGATGTGTGGGGACACATGATTCCTTGAGAATTTACTCCAGGTATACACTGTCCAAGATGGGAAAGGGTCTCATGACCACTGACTCAGTCACATGGACATGAAATATTTAACTCCTATTAAACCATTACTGTGACATCAATGAGATACGCAACGTGTGTTCTTCTTAAGAATAACCATTATACTTGTGGATTTCCTAGAAAATTAACTCTATGATGCATATTTCATATTTTACCACTTTATCAATTCCACCATGATTAACACTATAAACTGTCGAAAAACTCATTTTCATTCATCAATGGTCCACAGAATGATGAATTTTTTCGGTTCATCACTTGAAAAATGGATCATCATTGTCTCTAATGTCATCGGTAGACCTATCATGAAAAATACCATTGTCCGACACTCTTATGTATTTCCATTGTCATTATAACATCTCTGTTGTTTCATAATTCACTATAAAAATTCCAAAATATCAATTTTGGAACCATTTCACCATCGTGCAATGAAATGAGTTTCCATTTAATAGTTTAATCATCGATCTATTTAATTTCGATGAAGGAAACATGTAGAATGGTCAGGGAAAACAAAGAAAAACAAAAAGAATCATGAATGATAGATGGAAATGTTCGATTTGGACCCCATTTATCGATGGATGATCAAAAATATTTATCAATTACACAAATTACAAATAAAATCATGAATTAATCATCATGGAGGATGTTTATCATGATTAATTGGTTCGAGACTAAATTTTTATCATTCTATTATAAAATAAAATTTTAGAATTATAAAATAATACCCTACCTCAAGAATGGATCAATAATTAATGTGGAGGGAATTTTGCATCATTTCCATTGAATTTGTGATGGAACTATGATGCAATTTTTAATCAATACACAATTAAAAGGTTGCTACCAATGATCTCCATCATGGATCTCATCTCATGGCACCCTCAAGATTATAAAGGTAACCCTAATGGATTCTCCAATGATAGATTATAAATAGAGAATTAATTTTAGGTAGTATTATTAAATTTAATCAATGAATTAAAGTAAATAATCATTTTAATTCATCTATTATTATCCCTTGAATGTCCATCACACTAAAACACCATACAAATGAAAATTATGTCAAGACTATGGTAATTTTTGTGTTCGAGACTCAACAACAGCTTCAATTTCCCCATACAAAATGCCAAAAATAAAATATTTCAAAAAACAAAAATGTGTATACTAAATATTTAAATAAATTAAAATACTCCATATTGGGGTTTTAATGACCCATGATAATTAATTCATCATCAGGAAAAAATCCTAAGGGAATCATAAAATTTTACAAAGGGTCCAAATCATGCATCCAGTTTTGTTACAATATTATTGTAGTGTAAAATTATAATTAAAAATTATAAAATAATATATATATATATATATATATATATGATTAAGACACGAAAATAGGTTATTAGTATTTTTTTTATATTGTAGATTCATGTTCTTTAGTGGATGTTATGAATTAAGGTATGCGGTTCCTTTATCCCAAATTTAATTTATTGGGAAATTTTTCATATTTTAAACCATGATATCTCTAATATGGTCTTCTTAATTCCTAACAAATTTATTTTAACAAATTCATATAGTTCAGTAGGATTTTAAGATCCATGTATTGTTATTTCTTAAACTTGATTTTGATATAATGGATACTAAAATTATTAGCATTATATTTCTATATTTTCTATTCCATGAGAATATTTTTATATTACACACCATAAATTATTTACATGGTGTTTTCACTAACTTATTAAATTTTTTAAGTTAAATTTATTTCATTTATAGATAATTTAATGTCTAATTCAGGATCTCCCTCTAATGGTCTTTGGATTTTTATGTCACCAAATCCATAAAGGATTTTGATAACTAAAATATCATTTCTTATGTTATAATGAATCTTCATGAAATTTCTTCTTCATTACAAGGTTTATTACACACTAATAATTTATTTTATTGTAATTTATCTTCCACTTAATGGGATGAATAATTTAATATATAAAATCATTTAATTTGTTGAAATTATCTTTAAAAAATTATATTATTATCGAGAATAGTTCACATTCTCTTTACCGAAAATTTTCCCTCCTTTTATATATTTTCATTTCCACAAAATGTTTTACTTCATATTTGGAAAAACAATTATGTGTTCTCTCACATGACCTTCAAAAAAAAATCCTACATTAGAAATGATTTTTTATTATCTATTGTTCTGATTTTGGTTTCAAAAATGATATTTCCAAATATCTAAATGTTTTGAATTTCATGATCATTTGATTTATCTTCGACTCCCTATTTCATGAGGATTACCATTATTTCCTTTTCATAGATCTATAATTTATAATTGTTTTTAAATTTAATTGTTTTCAAGAAAATCCAAATCAACTTTTCAAAAACAAATCCTTTGAAGGATACATGAGATGACTTCATTTATGAAAATATTGAAAACAGTTTTTAAAAACATTTTCTCTTTTATAATCAATTTTTCTATTTACCCCAAAACAGTTTTATTTCATTGGAATATATTTTTCATTAATTATCCTCTAAATTTTCTTTTACTATTTTAGGGGATTAAAATTTTAGAAATATATTACTATGTTTTTCATTCCCAATCATCCACTATATACAAATATTGTTTTTATTCCAATGCCTTTACATGATGAACACTATATTTAATTTCTTTGATTGAAGGGCGGTCACATAGATTTTATACATTGATATATTGGGGAAATTATAGACTTAAACATAAGACCTTTATATAAACAATGTAAATACCATTAACTTTATTATTTTTATTGTTGGGTATTTACATAGAATGTTACATAATATATATGGATACCCATTTATTTTTTATATATTTATCATGTTATTAATGTGTATTGAATTATTAATGATTTATTTTTCTGTTTAAGTTTTAAAATTATTTGAATCCAATTTTATTTTCATGAGTTTTTCATGATATGACGAATGATTGATATCTTATGAAAAACATATGAATGGATGATGACAAGTATGGTCCTACATCACCCCCAAACGCATAGGTTAAATTCCTATATCTCATGATATAATTTAGTATGGGTCCTCTCTAGTATTATCATAAAATAAAGGGTAATAATTCTTGGATATTATTACAAACTAAAGGGTCAGATTTCTTGGATATTCTCACAATATGATGATATCCCATGATTTTTATTCTTCATTTTTTTAAAGTTTGGGGTCGAAGCGTCAATTTATTATTAAAGAAAAGACCTCTTTAAACTGGGTAGAGGGTGACCCATTACATAGCCCGAAGTCCCAAGGCCATGTGTTCTACATAAAGGGCTAGAAAGCCCATTTTTTGGCCCAAAGGACCCCCCGGTGAACAGTATTGCTACATTAGTGGCGCTGCTACAGTCCCGCCGCCGCTACAGTACCTGGAATAGTTCCTACGCCGCTACAGTGCTGCCTCTACTACAGTGCTGCTACTGTCTCCCTAATTATTTTTTATCTTATAAATTGAGGATTTATCCCTTGATGAAATGGTGATATGTTTCCCTTACTACAGAGTTTTATCTCACCACTTCCTTATGTATCCATTTCCCTAGGTTATGATGAAAGGCAATATGTATGATGTGTCTAGAAGAGTATCACATATAAGGAATTTTTGGGAGATATTGAAAATTTGTTATGAATTAATTAGTTTCTTTTATAGTGAAAAATGTCAATTAGTTGAAAAATTCTTGTGGGTTATTAGTTAATTTTTTGTCATAGGTCTCTAAAATTCAAAAAATAAAAGTTCATCGGAATGTATTGAAATGGAATATTTTCTCTATCTCTTATAATTATGATACAGTTACATGTGTGGACTATCATAATGAATAAAAAATATAGTTACTTGAATACCTTTATGATTATTGGTTTACGATCATTTGAGATACGTTTCACAATCAAATTTCCTCAAGGATATAATCACTTTAACAAAACCTAATTTCCAAACATATTCACTTGGATAATTTTATGAATTTTATTCCTTCACCTTAAACATCAATATAAACTCCATCAATATTTCATTATAAATTTACCAAGTCACATTAATGTAAAATATAACCAAACATATAACATAGACTCCCCTATACTAGAATTTATCTTTAAAACATGTTTCCACATAAAATTTTTGAAGAAAATATATTAGTAAACAATTCTTATTCATTTACCATTTATCCTAAAATAAATAATATTTATCCCTAATTGAAAAAAATATTTCATTATCTTGAAAAAATTAAATTCATTCTAAAAAATTTCTTTAATGAAAAACAAGTCTTGTTAAGTCTACTCATAACATTTATCTTTTCAATGAATAAATATTCTCAAGACATTGAAAATTATCAAATACACCCAAAAATAAGTATTATTAACTATTTAAAAAATTATTCCTCATGAAACATGACAAACATCTCTTCAAGAAATATACATTGATGACTAATTTAGGGCATGACTAGTTATGTCCTTATGTGTAGATCATATCCATTTTAGTGTAACACATATCACCACAGAACATTCCTCTAGAGTTCCCAAAATTTATAGAACAATTGGACATCGATGAAATGGTTTTATCGAAACATAATTTCACAAATTATATAACATATATAAAATTAAAAAAAATATTTACAATAATTTTTTTCATATAAAAAATGATTTTAACAAATGCATCTCCAATAGCCATTCGTTTTACTTTATTCTATATAAAATATCTACAATTGAACAAATCATTTTTTCAAAAAAAAATAATGTACCCTAATCATTAAAAAAATATATAATTCATATAAAATTTACTACACTTCAATTGAACATAACATATTTTCAATTGTGTCTAATTCTTTTCAAAATCCATGAAAGAAAATATTTATGGATTTCCCCCACATATAATTTTTTTATGATACCCTTTGATGAACTGTATTTATTGATTCTTCTTCACCTTTTCCGATTAAACAAATACCACTAAACTCTGATCAATGGGTCTAACAATTAGATCAATAAAATAAATAATAAATATTTATTATTATATTTTTTTTAATATTCTTAATTTTTAAAAGTAATTATTATTTTTAATAATTATTATTATTCATGTTATAAAATATTGTAGTAATATTTTATAAATTCATTAATAATGATAACTACTATAAATAATAATATTAAGGTAATTATTACTTAAATTTAATTTTATTAAAACTATTTTATGTTAGTTAATATAATAATAATAATTTTCATTTTAGATTATTATTTAATAGAATAATGATTTATAGTGATAATTATTTATGATAGTAAATATAATAAAGATTATTATTTTATATTATTAATAAATGTAATTATTATTGATAATTATTAAAAGTAATTATTACATTTAGATTTATAATTATAATTAATAATTAATTTTTAATAAATAATTTTAAATTTTTAATAACCATAATTTTTTGAACATAATTGTGGGGTTACATTTATTAATAAATGAAACACACATAAAAAATGTCTAGTTATGTTAGATAACACTACCTAAATGAGTTGTTCGATCCCCAATTATACCAAGAAACAAACAACTCAATTGATTTTGAACTGCCTCAACCAATGATTTAGTTTTTTTTATTTAGGCCAATAGCCCTTATTTTTTATCATCTTATCCCAAACCATTTTTTTATTTAAAACATCTTAATGATATTTTTCCACTGAGTGATAAATTTAGATAAACAAATACACACTCAACGTTCCGTGATTTCTAACATGAAAAAAATTCATCTAACCATATGCACCCTCCCTCCTCCAAGAATATCCTCATGTCCCAATAGCAAACTAAATCCTCCTTTATCTATAATAATTTCTCATCATATCCCAATATCCATGTAAAAAATCAATATATACCTTTATTCCTCTCAAAACTCTACCCATATCGATACCGAATAGATTACCAATCATAATCCCATAGGCTATCCACCATGTAACCCACAACATAATATATCCTCAGTGAAAATTTGTGATGAATTGAGATGGATATGATTTAAACCAAAAAACCCTTTGATTTTGAAACCTAGAATGAAAAATTGTGATATTAGTCAATAGTCTTGAAAAACATAACAATAATATTGTTTTTTCTAATTAATTTATATTCATTCCATTGTGATGAATTTTATATTTATAATACATTACTTTAGATTGTCTAAATATATTAAAAATTTCCTAAAACAATAATATCATTTTACATTTTGATATTTATAAATCATTTAATAACCTATGATGAGATGTTATTTTTAAGGTGTTTTAAAGATATGGATTCTATATTCATGATTTTATGCAAACTATTGTTGTTTTTCATTGTTCTATGATTTCCATTTTTATCAACTAAACACTATTCAGTCTAAAAGACATTGTAAAGGGGCTATAAAACTCTCCAATAGATTTGATAGAGGAAGGAAAAAAATATTAAGGAAGAATAGAACAAGAAGTATAATGTATTGATAATCAGTAGAGGAAAAATCTACAAAGATAAGGGAAAACATCTTTCTTGAAATTACACTTTATATGACGGCCCGCGTCATGAACCATTCATGAACCAAATGGTTCATAGAAGGTAAATGGAAGCACCGGATCTCCATGAACGCTATCATTCGCAGAATATAGGTGGATACTTTCAACCCTCCATACAATTTTCTAAAAAATTGTACATTTCACAGGCAAGGAGAAGCTAATGGTGTCCCGTGAACTATTTCATTAGTAATACTGAGGTTATGATTTGAGCCTCTATTCACCACAACCCCCACATTCAACTATTAAAATAGTAATCTATTTTTCATGTGATTCTTCATTTGGCTTTGAAAAAGAGTTTTCTTTGACCCATCGATATAGATCCTCCTCCCCTCTATAGAAGTACCCAAAGGAAAGTGAAAATAGGGGGAGACTTGGAGGCCTCAGGATAATGAATTTCAGATATTTGAAGCCCCAAAAGAAGAAATTACCACACAAAAGGACTTTTTCAATGATTCCCTATAGGTATAGCTCACCGCATACCATGAAAGAAGAAAACATAATAAGATTTTACCAAAACATGAACTAGAATCCTCTGTGGATGAATTTCTTGCAAACCGTGGGATAAATTCACTTACTCAAACCAGAATCCTACATAGAAATGTTTCATACAGATAGAACCATGTGCTACGTTGTAAATCACTATGCGACTGTAACTCAAACCCACATAACATTATATTACACAGTCGAATCTGAGCCTTGGGTACCACCACAGTATGCGGGCGATTCTCAGCCCCGCATAGCGAAGCACTTCATGGGCGCAACATGGTTCCTCATAGAAAAACACTAAGTGGACATAATTTAGGTATATGTACCACTATGTTTTGTGGATGGCCCCTTCACCCACCTTGAAACATGCTATATGGAAGGAACCCCATCATTCATTAGAAAATGGCATGCAGAGTAGGGTATTCTCAGCCATTCCACCCTGGCTCCAATTTGTCCCTTCCATTCCCATGATGTCATCCATACTCAATCCAAGAGCTAGTATATTATAATTAGGCTAAGGCCTCTTCCAAATCCAATAGTCCCATATGATAAGATCCTCAGGCACATCATCACACTCTTCTGAGTTTAGACACCAATGGTAAGAGGAGTCATGTGAGTAATCCCCAAAGCGGTGTGGACCATTAGAATGTTCCTATGATTACATTCCCATGGTAACCCAAGGTCCATCATTGGGATAATAACATGAACCTCTCGATTATAGGGATAAAGGGTAATCACTAGACTTTAACTTCTATGAGGGTTAGTGATTTCCAAGGTAATCCACATTTTCTTTTCCCTTTGACAAGAAGAAGCATTCCTTCCCTTTCCCAAAACCAACATCAGGGAACTCCCACTGAGGTAAGTCCCTATAGTTTCTTACAAGATGTTTCATCAGTTCTCCTTTATGGCTCTAACTAGGTCATACCCAGATAAGTTAATCTAACCATAGAGGGTATGAAAACAAAAGAGTACATGGGTACACTCAATTCATTCTCTCTATCTCTCTCTCTCTCCATTTGGGCTCCCGAACCATCTATGAACAGATGAAGTGGGACGACCAGTCATTCAATCCACTACCTTTTCTTGTTTCTCACACTGAGCATGACTCATGTGGCCTTAGAGGTGGTAGAAATAATGAAATCAGAATGATCAAAAAATAAGGGCCTCCTAGAAGGTGTAATCCCAAATCAAATCAACTTCCCCCATTATGGGCCTCCTAGAAGGTGTAAGCCCAAAATGTAATGAACTACAAGAACTCTGATTTCAGGACTAATAATGATATATAGGTATCCCATCTATGGTCCAAGATTAAAGGGATCATTCTTAAAGTTTAACCCCGATCATGACCCCCAATTCATTAAGTCCTCATTTAAGGAGTATGTCCAAACTCCAGCACGAAAAGGGCCTTCACAACTGATGTAAGCCCCACAACATGACTTTTTTATGGAAAAACTCCATGCGTAATCCCCATCATACCAAAATAAGAGTTCATTTATTTCCAACAAACTAGGATATATAGGTAGCCTCCCCAAGGAGTAAACCCAACATCGAAACATACCCTATTGTTTTCTAGGCCATCTTCATGGTAGGGTCACTTTTTACACCAATGAATACATTACTTCCAGGTACCTTGGCCTACCTCAACATAATTCTCACAAAAAATATTTACTAGGAAGCTTCGGCCTAGATGTCCCTATTGCATGATGTTAAACTAAACAAATGGGTCATTGTAATATGACCTAAAAAGGTGATGTGTCCTACTAAGCAGCACTGAACTGTGTGGGATCTGATTCCTCCCACGAGGATACCTAGGAATCCCATATAATGGGTTTAACCCCAATATCAGAATATTATTATCTCCATTGGATGAAGATAAACTCCAGAGTTCCTCATTGCATGGCTTAAACATTCATTATCATAGTAAATTGTAATGGACTTCCTGATATATCCACAAAAGTGTGCCATCGTTGATGGGGAACCTCAGATAGATACAGATGATTTGAGACCATCATGTATTTATGATTTATCTTGTAATACATAAGTAATCTGAGGAATTTTTTTGGAAATAATATTGGATTCATGAACATATGAAGATTAAATAAATCAATAATAAAGTCTTAGATTAGGCAAAAATTCCCTAAAAAGGTGTAATGAGCCCGGACCCTCATCCTCTAAACCAATATGGGTTCTTAAGTTTCTTTGGACAAATCATCATCCAATGAGTGCCTTCTATTGGAATATAGGTCCATGAATCGTGGATAACATGGATGTAGTGTGTTTCTAGAAATGTGAATAAACTCATTTGTGACCATCTGAGGAAAACACAACTAATGTGTATTGGTTGTACAAGTACACAACACCCAAAAATCACCCATTGGGATCATGAAATGATTCTATTAAAAATAAAATTTGTAAGCCTAATGATAGACACTCGACTGTGGAACCCCCATCAGATGACAAAAAAGATACACTACCCAGTCCCTGTAGGACTAATCTCATCTGGGGAACGACATCCCTTAGGATGAAAAAATGGTGAACCCAATTTGAATCCTTCACTAAGGTGGATGGTCCCCAAATAAATCCCCTTTTGCATTATAAAAGATGAGGCCCAATAAAGATCATCAATTTTACATGTGATAATGAGATACTACTTTGATGGGGTTTTGTTGTCTGTACTTATTATATGAATTGAAGGGATTATGCATAGCTACTGTCGATATAAAGGAATACCTATTGCTTTCTCAGACAAACATGTTCACAACTACACAGTTAACTGGTTCCTTAATGAAGATAAGGATACCATCACCCACCCAACCTCTTCCATGCAGAGTTTTAAATTCACCAATTAAGGTGTACCATCAAAAAAGTACTCTCGTCACCATGAAGGAAACAAGACAAGGCCTCATGGAAATAAATCCCATCCAATCACCCCTGAAATGGTGGCTAAAATTATAGAACTGGGTGGACACACTTTTCATCTGCAACCGTTTTAGGATCCTGTTCATAGAATATGATAGAGAGTACCTACCTTATTGTTGGGAGGTAGATGATGTCGACACTAGTGACTTCATCCGAGATACTCGGGGGGTCTTCTTTGAGTTCCCATTTTCTATAATGTCATTATTGATGCCTCACAACACAATATACTCGTTATAAGGATGATTCCACATAGAGTGATCCCACTAAATTCCAATAGACACAGACCCATTGGGCTGCCTGCCAAGGGTAGTGAACAACCAACAAGGAGAAGGTCATTAGCCTAGTTCCTGAGGAAGAGATCCACATTACAAACATGGTGGGAAAACCTGGGAAGATATAAAATTCTACCCCCTCTTCTAAATCCCACCACAGATATACAGTGGAACATTACGATAAAGTGAAAATTCCAGCCAATGCTTGTCGGTCCCGCCACACAAATAGGGTAAAAATTTATAGATAAATGCATATCCCTACTGATGAACAAGAATCCCATCATCAAAATATAGTAGGAACCAACTAAAATTTAGAGAAATTTCCTACTACTATACACTAAGACCTCCATTCAAATAGGGTGGAAAACTATTGGCAGTTAAACAACACTATGGATACATATGAATCACACCAGTCAAATAATATGGTGATCAACAGGAAGATGAAAATTCCTACCTACTACAAAAAATCCCACTAGTAAAATATGGTTGCATGAAAATAAAATTAGAGATAAATTATTATAGATTCACATCAGTGTCGTTAGAAAAATACAACACAAATGAGCAGAAATACAATCTTTCCCAAAAATATGAATCCTGTCATCCAAAGAGGACATCAACATGATAAAAAAGCTGGCGTATCCCGATGATAAACCAGGGGTAGATTCATTCCTCTTCCCAAACACGGGAGAACATCTAGTTCCCATTGGAAACGCATAGAGGACTAGAGGAGGTAGAAACTGTTGTCCCAAAATCTGAATGGGAATTTATATCCTTTCTAGAAGAAGACGTATCAAAACGCATCATAGAAATGATGGTGGATCAGATATCGATTCTAGATCATATCATCCAGACATGTCAAGATGTAATTGTGTCTATGGAAAATGTATGGAGTCGGCCCCCTGACCTCATATCCCCAAGATGGGTTACTCATCCATGAGAACATAAAACTACTTTAGAGAAGACATGCATCCCTGGTACATTCTAGGAGGGTCAATTTCCCTATTCTATGATACAAGGACAACCAGATTGGGAACAAATACCCATTCCAACTGGGGAAACTGGTCCAACATGGTGGTCACTCCATGGTATATATATATATATATCCCTTCCTTAAGTCAAGATATTTTTAGGCATATCCCAGCAACATCACAGGAAGAAATTTAAATAGGGGCTCATATATGAAGTTGGTTACCAACAGCAGGTGGCCCTAATTTCCAACATGAGAGCACCCGTAATTTAACTGTGCCAAGGGTATCTAGAAAATGTAGAGAACATTCATGATTCTACTCTGTTCGAAGCTGTAGTTTATGATACCATTAACACATATCAAAAGCGTCTCGGGATCTTGTAAATCTATAACAAATAATGGTAGTGGCAGAAACAATTGCAATGGTCCTTCCTACATTATCACTACCAGCAGCACTAAAGGCCCTCCCTAGAGCACCCATGTGGTCTTACCTCATGGGATAGAAATGATCAATCACAAGAACATATCTCATGATATGTGTAATGGTATCCCTACCCTTGACCAGAATATTTTATAGTATTAAGGTTTTCCTCCTACTGTCATATGACCTGATGGTACCCCCAAGGGTATACACTACAGATATTATCCCTACGATCAGAAATCAAGATATGATGGTAGTCCTGACCATGATGGAAGCCATTTTAAAGTCCCTCCCTAAAATGGAACTGAGAAACAGGAAGGTTGCCCCATTATCTCAGTACTTCCTAAAGGTCGTCACTAGGATTCACACTATAGGTATTCTCCCTATGGCTAGATATAAGAACACGATGATATTTCTTGCCATGATGAAAATCATTATGAAGGCCCTCCCCACAATGACATAGATCAGTAATAATGTCCTACCTTCAATATAATCCCCCTAGAAGGCCCTCCCCATGGTATTCGACATGGGGATACTCCCTGCAGTCGGACATTAAGTTACGATGGTAGTCCCCGCTATTACAGCATAAACTACGAAGGTCCTCCCCATAGTCAAAATTCACACTGGCAAGAAGGTCCTCCCCTATCAAGATGAAATATGAGAAAACCTTCATATTCAATGTCACATGGAAAGAATGAGTGAGATATGTTAGAAAATCTATTTATGGAAACTGATATATGTTCTCATCCAAAAGAGAATATGGGGATAAATTCATCCTCCAAGCCACCCCCACACTATTTATATATTTATGAGACTCCTACAAACCTCAATACTAGTTATTAAATCATTAAGAAACACACAAATTGGGCTGGCCATGTATAAAAGTCTATAGAAAATGAAAAAAGAATATGTTTCTCATTATAAGGAAACTATCTAGGGTTGAAATACTAGTAATGTTTTGGCCCACAAACACTTCTTAGTATGAAATACCAATAGAGTTGTCAGAGGTATGTTTGCATAGAATTTGTCTCAATGTATGAGAAAATATTCTCCAATTGAAGTTAAAATTACTTCCCTATGATTGGAATGTTGATCATTTCAATGTATTGGGTGAGATTCACCATAATATTGACCTAGAATAGATTTTTTCTTTATAATAGCAAAAATATGAGAGGGGAATGAAAAATCATGAATTGGTCTATCACCACTAATTGTACAAGTTTCATTTCCTTGTCAATGACACGTATTCTGGTGTTCATATCCATGGTTGAGGAGAGCATTAAGCATTTCACTTCACACTATATCTCGTACAACAAAACCCACTCGAAACGACATCATGTAATGTCATTATTCCAAGACAGCAACAAAATGAAATACTTGTTCAATAAGGCTTGCATGCTCAACATGAACAATCCTTTATTATACACAAAATCTTAATTCCCAATGAGATCAAGAAATTCAAAACCTCATAATCCTAGAAACCAAGAACATTTAGGTGGAATCTCACCAAAGGGAAGCCAATCAACGATCATTGCTCATGTACTTAGGAGAAAATAATTCACAGGATGACATAACACCATATCTATCTCACCCTCAAATGGGAATGCGTGAGATCAAGAATGAGGTAATTATAGGAGCAATCGATGTAGTACAGAATCAGACCTAGTCCTTTGGTATGGGGATATTTTTATCACAAAATTCCCCTACAAGACCATCGAATTTGGTCTGATTTATAATAGAAAACGAATGATACCAACCCCAGCCTGCTGGGATGGGGGAATTTTTAGCTCAATTCACCACATAGATGAAATCATTATTTTCCCTCCTTTAGAAAACAATGAATAGAGAGGTTACCCATCCCATCCTATCTTGTGACTCATGTGCCCCAAAAAGGAGATGTAAGACCTGGTCATGTCAACATTCCATTTGAGTTACCCTTTATCATGAAACCTGAAAAGGACCCCAAAATTGAAAACGAAGATCCTACAATGGATGAAAGAAGCTATCCTAACATTAAACACCTAGTACGTTGCCCAGAATACATTATGCATCAGTGAATGTCATGGATGTAAATCCCACATACCTCAATGGAGATAATTAAAATGATGTTCCCAGTCATGAACCAAGTATAATTGAGAGGGGGAGGGTGTGAATCAATGATATCTTTTTTTATATGTTTCTTTATTTTTTATAAAACCTTCACCTCCTATTAAACAGTTTATTCCATGATGAACACACAAAACCATATGAACACAATATTTATAAGCATGACTACCCAGCATGTGTATCTACATCTTTGGTATGGTACGGAAACCATCCAGTACCACAGAATACACTAGAAGAAAAATCCTTTGATGTGGAATACAATGAGTAGTATTTACCCTTACACTCGTGTTGCACATAGAAAACAATATTGAAGCACATATGCACCCTCTTATCACAAATAGGGAAAAATAATGTTTCAGTGCTTCGTTAAAATTCAACAAGTGTATTCTCCAAAGTAAAAATATTCTATTTCATACCAAGAAGCAGGTATGAACTCCCATGTGCACAACTGAATACGTGCAAAAACTGAAACTTTTCCTTTGTCCTTTATGATATCTTACTTACAACATTAATCCATCACGCTCAAGATTTTACTTTTGTCATGAAACACCACTTTCACGCAACTTCAATCATGTGTGCAACTCTCTTCTTGCGCACAACTCTATTTCTTTCTTGCACTCCCCTTGTCATAAAATTCTTACCCACCATTGAGCTCTGGATTTCACTAAGTGTCGAGAATAAAAAATTTGAGGGGGTCACCTTTTATTTATAAAACTCATCGAACCATACACACAAAAACCCCGATGTGTCCCTCAAGATCCAAAACTGTCATGAAAAACCCCATTTGACATCGCATTGGGTTCGTAAGCCTCTTTTGTGCCAACCTCATATTTCACGCACTTCTTTAATCATTAATTCACTTGATTATTTTGCTATTTTTCTATGTTTGGACCTAGAATAATGCATTGGGCACAACATTCCAAACTCCCTTCAATCATGCGTGAAAAAACCAATATTTCATGCAAGCCACTCCTTTGAAATATTTTTATGTTTGTATAACGGAACTAAACATGAACACAACATACCAAGCCATCTTAAAACTTGCGTGTGATATCCTTTTCCAAAAACAAAATTCTTCATCTCTCGATTTTCAATCACAAAATTTTTGCAAACACTGGAAAACAACGCCACCTTAAAATGTTCTTTGGTGTCGCCTCCAGATCGTATGTTCATTTTTCATTTATCCCTTCAATTCATCCCATAACCATTCTTAAACTATCACCATGAAATCCACTATCGTTATATGTATCCTTTGATCAAACATCATTAGCATTGTCAGACTTTTCATGGAAAGAACTATAACTTTCATTTCATCCAAAAGAATCTTTCCTTCAAATCAATATTTTATATGAATGGAATCAATGTTTCTCTCCCTTTCCTTCATTACGATTTCATCAAAATTTATTCTATATTATGAAGGAAATGGGGAGAAATAATGATTCTAGTCATATAGAGTTTTGATTGGATGGAAAGATGATTGTGGAAGAAAAGTAAGTTATAGTACTTTCCATGGAAAATATGACAATGCTAAAGCCGTTCAATCAAAGGATACATATAAAAATAGTGGATTTCATGATGAAAGCTGACGAATGGTTATGAGATTAATTGAAGAGAGAAATGAAAAATGAACATACGATCTGGAGGTGACACAAAAGAACGTTTTAAGGTGGCATTTTGTTTTCCAATTTTTGCAATTTTTTTTGGCCTTAAATTTAAAATATGTACAAATGTGTTTTTGGAAAAGGTTATCGTGCACAAGTCTAAAGATGGCTTCGTATGTTGTGTGAATGTGTAGGTCCATGATCCGAACATAAAATTCATTCAATGAAGAGGCTTTCACGAAAGATTAATTTTTGCGTGCAAGATTGAAGGGAGTTTGGAATATTTCTTGCAAGGCATGATTAGAGGAATAAACATCAAAAAATAGCAAAGGAATGAAGCGAGTGAATGATTAATGAAGTGTGAGAAATATGAGGTTGGTGTGAAAGAGGCTTACGCACCCAATGGGATGTCAAATGGGGTTTGTGTGACGCATCAGGATCTTGTGTGACACATCGGGGTTTTTGCGCGCTGGGGTCGATGAGGTATATAAATAAGTGGTGAACCCCTCACATTTGTAAAGCTCAACACTTAGAGAAATCCAGATCTATAAGGTGAAAAAATAATTTTATGTAAAGGGGAGTTGACGAAATAAATAGAGTTGCGTGAAATAAGAGAGTTGCACGCTGGATTGAAGTTGCACTCAAAAGGTCTTTCACAACAAAAGTAAAATCTTGTGAATAAAGGATTAAAATTTTGTGCACAGTATCCAAAAGGATGCGCAAAAATGTTATCATCTTCTCAGGTATTCATTTGTACACATGATAATTTTTATCAACTCTTGGGTAGGAAAGTGAAGAGTTGTACTTTAGAGAATACACTTGTTGAATTGTAAAGAAGCAATGAAAAATTATTTTTACCTATTAGTGCAAAGAGGTTGTACATGTGCTTATAGATTGATTTAAATGTGCTACATGTGTGTACGCATATATCTGACTTTTTTTATTCCATATAAAAGGATTGTTTTCTAGTCGATTATGTGTTAATGGATTGTTTCTTTAACAAACGAAGGATGTAGGGTCTCTTGTTGAGTAGTGAACCATATAAATATTGTGTTCTTGTGGTTGTGTGTGTTTATTAGGGAAGAAACACTTTAACAAGAGGTGAATGTTATTTCAAAAAGAAAGAAACATAAAAAGATAAATATATTAATTATTCACCCCCACCCCTCTTAGGGATACTTGTATCCTGAATTGGAACATCAATTTGTATCAGAGGGACATGTTCCCTTCATTTAATCTTTGCTGAAGTGTTTGATGATATTTTGTGATGGAGAATCCAAATTGTATGAATAGCAAGGGGATTTCAATATTTGATGGAAATAAATATCACAACTGGAAGGATATAATGATGCATTATATTATGTCTCTTGTATATGATGTTCATGAAACTACAACAGATGGATTTCCACCTATAGATGACAAGGTTCCTCCTACTCCTACCGATAAGAAGAATCTTGAGAATTATGGATGAGATAAAAATTCATTACTCTCATATATTTCTGAGAGTGAATTTATAAGAGTGAAAGGTGTTGTTATAGCCAATGGAATTTGAGACAAACTAAAAAACATCTATGAAGGAAATAAAAAGTAAATATGGAAAAACCTCAAATCTGGAGGCTAAATTATGAAGACTTAAAGATGGGTGAGGTTAAATTAGGTGGGGGCTTATTTACCATGATAGTTTTCATTGTATATACAACCATATTTCATGGTGAAATTTTACAGAATTCATCAGTTGTTGAAAATATCTTGTGAATTCTTCCTGACATGTTTGATGCTAAACACTCATCATTGGAAGACAAAGATCCCGATAAATTATCTCTAGATTATTTTCATAGCACTCTCATCAATTATGAAATGAGGAGGGAGAAGACTATAAAGAAAAATAAAAAATATGATAGACAAATGTCTTTCAAGGATTTAAAGAAAGACAAGTCAAAGAATTATCTTATTAAAGATGAATCTGGTAAATTTGACTATGAAAATGAGGTATGTCAAAATTTTGATGAAATTTTATCCTTGTTTTCTAAAAATGTGAAAAGAGGAATAGGAAAATAAAAAGGGAAAATCCCATTGAAATTTTTTGAATGTGGAGTTATTGGGAACATTACAGATAATTGCCCTCAAAAATGTAAAGATGAAGACAATGACAAAGAAGAAAAAAGACCAAGAGGTTCATCGAAGAAATAGTGTGCAAATTATAAATATTATGACATAGGTAAGGATAAAATGTTCTTAAAATCATAGATAAGAATATTCTTCTGAAATAATGATGAAGATGATGATATTGAGACTGAATATGAAAATTCTGTTGCTGAGAAAGCTAGACAGAGTCCCTTTCTTGTAATAGTGAATAATAAAGATTATGAGAGAAGTAGTTCTGAAGAAGAATAAACTCAACTTGAATAGCATATGAATAAAGAGATAAAGGAATATATAAGAAAGATCAGAAGTATTGAAAAGGAAAACAGAAAATTGAAAAATTAAAACTCTTCAATAAATTACTATGAATGTTTTCCTGATGCAAAATCCAATTTTGAAAATGAGATTTATGATCGAAAAATTTTCTTGGGAGTGAAAATATTTTTAATGATCATATTGAAATAAATATAATGGAAAAAGATGACAAGTTGGAACTTTTCCAACATAAACATTCC
Source organism: Viscum album (assembly GCA_963277665.1). Taxonomy (NCBI): domain Eukaryota; kingdom Viridiplantae; phylum Streptophyta; class Magnoliopsida; order Santalales; family Viscaceae; genus Viscum; species Viscum album. The sequence goes on from OY728130.1 coordinate 733,606,525, forward strand.
AAATATGAGGAAAGGAACCCAAGGTTCATAAAATCTGTTACCGAAGTTGGTGAAATTTATGCTAAGAATTAACCTAAGAGTGATAAAAAAAATCACCTTCAAAGAGTGAAAAGAAATATGGAAGTAGTTTTGATAAGAACAATGCAGGAAAGGATATATATGTTGTCAAAGATATAAATATTTAAAAATCATAAGAATCTAAAAATCTTGTGTCTTGAAAGATTTCTACTATTTCTGGTTCTGGAAAGTCCGAACAGAAATATGAGCAGATGAAGAAAGATACAATTGAAAATATGAAGGTAAATGGTAAGTATATTTTTGGTAAAAAGATTGTTGAGAAGCATGATCACAACTCCAGTCAGTATGGAAGTTTCAGAGGGAAGTATTCAATTTATGGCTACTATTGGTGTTGTGGTGGATTTAGACACATGGAAAATATATGTTGGTTCAACCAACAATATTAATATTTTTATGCAGGTTTTAAAGGAAAATTATTGAGGGGGGTCAACATTTTCAAAAGAAAAAACCTCATAATAAAGTCTAGAAGAAATCAAATAATTTTGGTGTGAAATTTAGGAATAGGTTCCAACCACTAGAAACTATATATGAAAGATGTGATCGACCTGGAAATCTTGTAGAGGGTTTCATGATTGTGTTACCAAAATAGGAATAGTTTTTTTAAAATCCTCAGAAGAAAATTATTTTAAAGTCTAAAAAAAAAGATCCTCTATGTAAAAGAATTAAGAGTGCTTGGTTGTTTGTCAAGAACACAATGACTTGTCTATGATATTGGAGGTATCACAACAAAAAGTGGATGAAAAAGATGAACAAAAAGATCTTATTGTTGAATCTTCTTTGAAATATTTTAAAGGAGAATGAACATGGTTCCTTGATAGTGGTTGTTCATCTCATATTACAAGATACTTAAAGATTCTGAAGAATTTGAAATATTTCCATGAAGGAATAATGAAATTTGGAACTGATGAATCACTAATGATCATAGGTGTCAGATCAGCCATCATTGGAAACGAAAAGATTAAATCCAAGAAAACACTGTATGTTGATGGGATGAAACACAACCAACTATGTGTGTCACAACTCTATGATGAGGGAAACAAAGTTATCTTCCGAAAATATGGGTTTGTTGAGAAAAGTGAAGATGATGGATATATACCATCATGCCTTTTTAATAGAAAACTTTTCATTACATTTTACAAATAGAGGATCTTTAATGTCTAGTGTCTTTGAAATCAGGAACAAAAACAATTTAAAAATACATAAAACATTCTACAAATCCACTTGTAAGGATTCATCATATGTTCATCCTAAGTACAATTACTGCATCTCATGCCCTGGAGACATACATCAAAGGAAAGGGTGAGCTGAAGGCCCAGTAAGGGTAAATAAAGGAATCGATTTACTTGTGATATCAATACGAACATGATAAATACATAAAGATATGAGAAATGAAAGAATAGGAATATCATAATTAAATAAACTTGAAACATAACTTTAATATGTGGATACAATATTTCATTTAGAAATTCATGAACATATCACCAAGGTCCATCCCCAAGGTGTCATAAAAATTACCAAGGTTTTTCACCATGTTATTGTGAAACATGTCATATCTAGAGATTAATTCCTTACCCAATGCATTGGAGCGCAATCAAGGTGCACCCTAAATATGTCTTTACTTACATGTGAGCCACATATATCATAATCAATCATTTCATAAATAACCCATATAGAGTAAAATAAATGGGTTTCATTTCAAAATCATGACCCTATAAAAAGTACTTATAAATGAGATTGCTATGTCATTTATAACCCATGGAAAGGGAGTGAGGGTTATATGTATGTCAATTACAGAATCAAATATATCTTCTTTGAGTATTTATTAACACCGATTGAAACTAAATAGGTCTGAGTATTCACATAAATAAAACAAGAGAATCTTCTTTGAGAGAAAGTGGGAGAAATTTTGAGACGAAATTTATGTAGCATAACGACTACCTAATATGGTTTTAGAAAATAATAAAAATAGAGGGTACAAGGGTAAACCACTAATAAATATCTCATATTACAATATAAATACATAATAACATGGAGATAAGAACATGGTATGGATATTTTAATGACATACCACAAGAAAAGGGATCTTGAAAGGAAAGAGAAGATGTGATATCTTTTATAAGAAATTCGGCAACATAACGGCATCACATAAAAATTCAGAAAACAAATTCATGAGAGAGGAAAGGGTCACTCAAAAATTATACATGAAATGAAATTAATGATAACATATAAGAACATACCCTCAACATAATGAGGTGTAAACTAGAAGACACAACATAATGTAATTCATGACTTAGAAGAGGTGGGTGAAAGGATCCCTTACCTTGAAGAGTAACATCAAAATCTTGAGTATTGGGACATTGGTTGTATTGAAGGCACCTTGGCAGGACTCCTAGGGAGGTAAGAAGACCATAAAAGCGTTGATGAGGATTTTGGAATGATAAGGATGAGGTAATAGCTTGGTATTTATAGGGAATGTGAGGGAACAAATCATTAATTTCCAAGGGACACATCATCGGTGGTATTGGAAAAACCATGGGCTTGCCCATGGTATTTGCCCGTAATATTTTCCCATTGTATTAGACACATGGGACACATCATACCTTATATTAATATTCATAATTTTTCCATGATTATTACATAATTATTACATCCGTAATGATTTCATTAAACACCCGAAACTAAAAACTGTATTTTCACTATTTACCAAAAATTGATCTTTTTCAGAAAAATCCCCCAAAATAACCTTAACCTAATATTGATGCTCTTAATTCAAATATGAACTCCATTTTATAAAAATAATTTCTAAATAATTTAAATTTAATTTTTAAATAAAAAAACTATTCCCCAGAAAATACTAATACATTACCAATAATTTCTATAATAGTTATTTATCTATTTTATTGAATCAAATTACTTAATCAAGGTAACTAAATTATATTAATACTTTATTATTTTACGTTACTTAATACATTTGGTCACATTACTAATCATAAGCGTTAAATCACTATTCATAATTTACTATCCACCAAAAATTAAGTTGATATTATTAGACTCTAAATTTCTTACTGAAAACAACTGTAGAAGACTATTTTTTGAAAATAATTACATGTTATTAATTATTTATGGTTTACATAAAAATTTTAAAATATCATTTTTTTCAAAATTCATCAATAATATACATCCTATATTTATCCGGACATTTGAAAATTCACAAAATTCACCATAATAAGAAATCACCATTTTATTTATCTCAAAGGATTATACAAGGTAGTTATCGTCTCGTTACATAGACCCTTATAATACCAGCATAAGACCCTAGTGTAAGGTGTGCAAATGTTATAGAATGTTACGGTGGCTCGACCAATATTTCTCGAGTGGTGATTTCTATAGGCATGAACTTCTCCCAAAGGTGATTCCGTTCCAACTTCACACTATGATGTTCGGCTTGGGATTGGTCCTGAGAAAAGCCGAGTGGTGCTACCTCCTTCCCATGTTCTGTCAGATGGGCTTTGATTGGTATGAGACTACCGGATGAGGCCATAAAATCTTTTTTTTGTATTAATTAACCAAGATCACTTGTATTTAGAGACAAAAAGCACAACCTTTAGTATCCAACGGTCATATTGAAAAATATTCATATAACAGTCGAAACCCAACGATCTCATTTTAATTATACTCATTTCATTAAATGAAATAGTTTTGTTGAGTATAAAATAAAATAACACACAAAATCAGGAACAATAATTATTAAAAATTTAGGGTCGTTACAGGATATGTAGTTATAAGAGGCCAATATACAGGAGGGAATTTATTCAAAGTTGGTGATGTGTAGAACTCTTGTTACATGGGTGTGGTGGATGAAAATCAGTTATGGAATAAAAGGCTCGATTATACCTGTTAGAGAAATATGTGCAAGTTATCAAATCTTGACAGTGTCTGAGATGTGCCTGATTTATCAAGAAGAAGAGATTGGTGTCTCACTATTTGTGAGAAAGGCAAGATTACAAATTCTATGCATAAGAGAGTTGAGATACACTCAAAAATACCCATGGAAGTCATATATTCCGATATATGTGTACCAATGAGAAATAAATATACAAGCAGGGATAAGTACTTAATTACGTTCATAAATGACTTTACTCGCATTACTTGTGTTATGTACATGAAACATAAGTCAGATGCTCTGACAAAGTTTAAGAGTTCTAGGAGGAATGTAGGGAAGAAATGTGAGTATTTGGGGAAGAATTTAAGAACTGATGATGGTGGTGAGTATAAGAATAATGAGTTTCAATGTTATATTGAGAAGCATGTAATTTTTTCATGATTTCAATTCACCATACACACCTCAACAAAATGGGGTTGCTGAAAGAATGAATAGAAGTCAGGTGGAAATGGGGAGAACTATTTTACTTGAACATAGTATTTCTCATTATTAATTGATGAAATCCATAAGCACTATTGTATATATTCAATACTGATGTTCCTATAAGACAAACTCAGATACGACTATATACAAAATGTTAAATGGAAATACTCCTAGTCTAAAACAAATAATAATTTTTGGGAGCCCATGTGTTATAAAGAAGAAAGGTGGAAACCATAGAATATTAGAGAAAAGAGGAGATGATGGAATTTTTAGTGGCTATGCTCCAGAAGGAAGAGGATATAGATGTCTCAATAAATAAACAAGATGAATTATTGATTAATTAGGTGTAAAAGATGATTAAAATTTTGAGAAAGGAAAGCATTCATATGCTGACCTGGAAGTTGAGACGGATAGAAGTGATTTTGTTAACAATTCTGATAATGCTATCGACTGTGTTAATTCAACTTAAGAAGAGGGATCAAATTCAGCAATCTGGAGTGACGAGGATGAAGTTGGAACAGCTCATCCAAGGATGAGGAAACAGGTGGAGTCTCAGAACATTATTGGAGATCAACATCAGAGGGTTCAAACAAGAAGAAAAACGGATGTTATTACAAACACTTATCTAAATTTGAATGTTGAAATTAATGATGTAAAGGAACAATTTGATCATTCAGAATGGGTCCAATCTATGAATGAAGAGGATGACCATATATAGAATAATGATACTTGGTAACTTGTACCCAAGCTGGAAAATAAGAAAATTATTGGTACAAATTGGGTTTTCTGAAACAAGATGAATGAAGAAGGTGATGTGATATGAAAAAATGAAATATTTGTTTTCTAAGGGAATTCAAAAATTTAAGGCATTGATTTTGATGAAACTGATGATTTGGAGTAAAGGTTATAAACAACCCAAATCTTTCTTTCTATTGCTGCACAATGAGGTTAAATTTTTTTCAAGTGGATGTAAAATCAACATTCTTGAATGGTGATCTTGATAAGGAAGTATACATTGATCAACCTTGTGGATTTGTTACTGGGAAAGATGAATGTTATGTGTGATGGTTTTAGAAGTCTTTGTATGGGATAAAATAGGCTTTGAGGGAACAGTATTCTAAATTGGATACTTTCTTGAGGAAGTTGAATTTCAGGAAAGTTAGAGTTGACAACAATCTTTGCATCAATGAGTGTTATGAGTTTTCACTGATCGTAATTGTTTATGTCGATGACATCATCTTTGTGGGGAATGATGAAAAATAATGTGAATGATTTGGTAAGGAGATGAATAAGTAGTTTGAGATGTCCCTTTTGGTATAAATGAAATAAATTCTTAGGGTACAAATCTTACTAAAGAAGAAGCACAGTTTTATATCTCAAGATAAGTATACTAAGGATCTTCTGAAGAAGTTTCGGATGAAAAATTCAAAACCCTTTTCTACCCTTATATCAATGGGATCCAAGTTGTATACAGATGGAGAAGGTAAAGAAGTTGATCAAAAATAGTTTCGAAATCTGAATGGAAGTTTATTATATTTGACTACCTCATGACCCAACATTGTATATATTGTTACCTTCTGTGCATGTTTTTAGTGTGTTCATACTAAATCACATTTAATTGCAGGAAAAAAGGATTCTCAGATATATCAAAGGCACAACAAATTTTTGAATCAGGTATTAAGGAGACGAAAATATTGATTTTTTTGGATATTCAGATGTTGATTTGGCATGCAATGTGGATAATAGAAGATCCACATTTTTTGGAGTTTTCTTTCTAGGGAAAAGTTGTGTTATTTGGCATAAAAAGAAAAAGAGTTCAGAAAATCTTAGCATGACTGAAGATGATTATGTTTCTTCCACTCAAGTAGTTACCCAACTCGTGTGGATGAATATTCAGTTGGATGATCTACTTGTTGAAGTGAAGCTACCATTGCTCTTTATATATGATAATCATAGTGAAATAAATCTTACAATAAATCTGGTACAACATTTTAGTTCGAAACACATTGACATAAAGTAACACTTTATCAAAGATAAGGTGGAGAATCATGAATTGAATCTACAATACATTCTTATATTGGAACAAGTTGCTGAAATATTCACAAAACCATTACCGAAGGAACGATTTTCTAAATGAAGGTTGAACATGGTTTTAAAAATGCCTTCTCATCATGGTTGAGGTACGTGTGTCTCTCCCCACTCTCATATTACATTGGATATGGTTCTCAAGGGGGATAATTGTTTCAAAAATCTATCTTATGGAAGAATACATAAAGTGGGGGTTGCAGGTAAGGATTAAATCCAGCATGTATATTTGTGAACTATTTCATATTTTTATTAGAGTGGTTGTAGGAAACAATGTTGTTGTATTCCAGGAAAGTTGATGAAGTGAATAATGCTAAAGTAGAATCTTGAAATATGTTCATAGGAAGACTGATGAGATATGATAATGGAATTTCTTAGTCACTACTTTTTAATAGTATGGTTTTGGCTGTATATAATTTGTAATTCCTACAATGAGTTAGCTCGCGTAGGATTCAAAATGATTATAATTAATCCATTTATTGAGGTTACAATGATTAGTGATTTATTAATCTTGGTTTACAACAAAAGACAACACTTCGTAACTGAAAACTATTCTTACTTCCTTCTCCATCCAACATGGTCCCAAAAAAATGATGAAGATGTAAGAGAATATGGTTCCCTCTTAAAGGCGGTCTGCACCAAGAATGATAGTGTGTGTATGTCAAACCAATGGGACTCCTTAAATTTTGGTACTCCCTCAGTCAATCCCTCACTAGCTCCCATGAGAAACCCCAATAAACCGAAGACAAAGAGAAATGTTACATACATCACACCTCCTCCTCCTAATGCCAATGAACCATTGACGCTTGTGGGGAGATTCTCTCAACAAGAGAATGAAATGAAAGAGATAATGTGAATTAATGTTGAGTTTCTACAAGAAATACTTGATACTATATATTTTCCTCAGGAGAGCGTTAGCATATACATCCAATAGAGGTACCTCTTCCACAAGAACCTATCCTAAGAAATGAATCAAGGCCTGGATGATCAACCAATCTAGCACTAGGACCATCAACCTACATGAACCAAATCCTATAAGGATTTCAATATTTCCATCCATTGGGAATGTAACTAGAAAAACATTCTAGAAAATCCATAAAGGATGCCACATCTAGGTATCTGCTTTAAGTACAAGCAGAGCCAACACATAAAATCTTGCCCCTACTATTCCAACACATGCTCAGGTTCAATAGGAAATGCATCAAAGGGAACATGAATACCCTCACATCATTGAAAACTCGATCGTAATCCATGTAAGGATAGTTCACTCTAATAAAAATAGAATAAAATCCTTACCCCGATTGGGTGAGCAACATCCCTTCATCAGTAACTATCACAAACTCTATATTCTCAATGTTAAATGGTTTAGGAGATCCGAAGAAACATTTGATGCACTACGTATATTATTGTGATCCCATGATGAGAACTCCAAAAGGGAAATAAGCAGAGAAAATATGATTTTTTGTTCAAATCAATCATTGTTTAGCCTTCATATAGTATACCAGCTTCCCAACTAATTCTATAATAGAATGGGAGGACCTTCGATGGAAGTTCCTCTTCCAGTTCAGTTCAATGTACCCAAAAAAATAGTCGGTAACATTTCAAACTAAAAATAATGGGAGAATGAAAACGTTTCGGACTTTATTTTCATATGGATGGTTATGACATACTCTCAGAACTAGGTACTCCCCCAAGATGAGATTCTTTCCATGTAAACCAATAATCTTCATGCTGATTTGTGAACATGACTCATCCCGGTGAAGTATATAAGTGGGTTCATATATTTCTCTACCATTTCGTAGAGAATATCAGATTCCTTGAAATGAACTAATATCATGTATCGAGAAACCCCATCATCCCCATGAAAAAGTGTGGGAAGAGATGAATTGGCTTCCAATATTCTTAAGCCACCCCTACACCATCCCTAGCTCTGAGGCTTTCACCAAATCATGTGGAGCCCCCAAGGTTCCAATAGCCTCCATCACATCAACAAGATGATCGAATGGGATCAAGAATAAATAATTTTGTTGAGAAAATATGGGAAGTTTATTTATTATGAGATGATAAAGTTTATGGCTAATTTGTAGCTACCATGAATTGAAACATCCTCTAGATACCAGACCAAATGAGGGGTGATGAATTGGGTCTTGATGAATTGATATATTATTGTCTCTATCACCAGATAATAATACATACCATTCTAGAGTATTTGGTATTCATGGACCTCCTAAAACAGATGATATATTCTGTACAGGTAAAACTAGACCCACAACCACCATAAGTGTCACATTTTTCCACCACCCATCCTAATGAAAAAGGGTAGTGAAAAAAATCCATCCGTAAAAAAGGATCAGAAGTTTTATGGTTGAATGAATCATAAAAAAATCGACCAATATCAGGGTATCCTACAACTATAGTTGAAGCAACCGACTACGTTCTCGAGAGCTCCTGATGCAATGCAACTAACACCTTCATCCCCATGATCCACCAAGGGTCTAGAAGATGATGTGAAAGATGATAAATCTACACTAAGGACATAGTTAGATCTTAAACACTTAGATTTCATTTCAAATGATCCGACCAAATAAAACAACTGGAACCACCCCACCAAAGAGAACCAATGGAAGAAGTTGATAGAGAAATGTTTTCATCTGATGAGGATCTGGTCTTTAGATCCATTAATTTTATTAAAATAGTGGATCCCTTTCACGATAAAAACTATGAATATGAAACTTAGTTCCTATATCCAATCAGGGATATGGAGGGAGAGGCCATAGAAGCCAAGGATGCTGGGGTAAACAATTTCATGGTAGGAACCAAATTCTTAGTTACATTTCCAATCAAACAGTCAAGGTCATAGAAACCCATGGAAGATCCCTTCAATAGAACCAATAAGAGAAGGAAAGTTTTTGTGCCCATACTAAAAGACACTATGTCCCAATCATCATTTTGTATCCATTAGAATAAGATTATATGTCTAGTCACTCATGGCGTATAGGTAGACAAGTCCTTAAAAAATCCAAAAAGTGTAGAATAACCACCACCTCCTACTTTTAGAGATGGTCCTTCTATATCCATTTATTATAACCCCAAAGTGCATGTGAAAGAGATCCCTCAAGCTGGGAAGAACCATAATTTAGATTAGAAATATGATATTCTAAAATAGTTATCCTTGGTCCAATCCAAGATGTCAATCTTGGATGCACTAAGTCTGCCAGCTGACCTTAGGGAAGCACTCATTGAAGTTTTGTTGAGCCCCTAGGAGTTTGAAGCTGAAGTAGATGCCACTGAAGTCTCTTAGATAGAGAACAGTCTTGCATAATGTCATGATGTCATCTCTTTTATGAATCAAGAATAATATTCTATTATATAAGGGTACATCAAACCTCTATACATGTTTGGGAAGAGAAATGGTGTGTATAATCAAAAACTATTTATTGATAATGGCTACAGAGTTAATCTCAATCCACTATGAACACTTCAACGATTGTGCTATAATAAGGAAAATATAACACCCTACATGAAAACCCTGTTGGGTTATAAAAAAATTGTTCGGAAACCATTGATCCAAATTATGCTCAAAAGGTGCCTCGAATACCTCGTAGCCGACTCATAATTTTAGGTGGTCTGTCAAAACACGACCTTCAATGTCCTTCTGGGAAGGCCCTACCTACATTAACCAGAAAAAATCCACTTATTATACCATGAATACATCAAGTATATCATTAATGAATATAATGGGACATTTATAATTGATTTAGACCCATTTGAATCATGTTACTGACACTATATCAATGTAGGATGATATGAGTAGGAAGGAATGTAACCCTCAATTGATAGGATTGATTGGTTCATCGATCCAAATGGACTGGAGGTGGTCACCGCTAACCCTATCAGGCAGGTCGGAGAAGAATTTTTACTTACCATCATTCAGGTGGAGAAAATGAGTCCCCATTCAATTGCATATTTGAATGTTTTCATGATTTTAGTCATGATCGTTGAGTCCCACCATGTTGAAAGTTCCATTGGTCCTATAAATATTGGTTATTGCTCAGATAAAAATGCCCTTAAACTATTGTTAGAGCCCCATTTAATCTAGACCTCACCCATTATGATAGTATATATGGATGAAACCCATATAAACCTCACTCTATCCCCTCTAGAAAATTACCCATAGTAAGCCGTGATAGAGGAAGCTACTTCGGCCTAAAAAACTTGAATTGTGACTTATCTCCCAATTATGAAGAGATCGCCTCAAGAATCATCTCCTCCTCAGAATATGAATAGGTGGATGAGTAGGATATAGAAGAGGAGTAGGAATAAGATCATGGGGACTCCCCTCTAGTATTCGAAGAAGGTGTCTCTACCACCATTTATCAATTCATATAGATAAAACTGGGTACAGAAGAAGACTTTCTGCCCAATTTGACTACTATGGCCATGTATTCCGAAGAGAAAGTGGCTTACACATCCTTTCTAAAGAGGAATAAAGATATTTTCACTATTAACTATATATAAATGTTGGGTCTTGATCCCTAGGTGTCCACTCACCACCTAGGCTTCCCGAAATACAATCTTGGCTAAAAGTAAGAAGCAAAAAGGACACATCTGGCACATGCTTCCAAGATACAATCTGATATTCACAATGTCATCAGAGAAAACTTCATTATGGAGATTCAATATCGAATATGGATTTACATCATAGTTCCTGTCATGAACTAAAATGATTAGATTATAGTTTTCATCGATTTTAGGGATCTAAATCATCACTACCTGAAAGATGACTTCCCAATCCAGATCACACTATTTCTATTTTATACAACTACCAGATATGAGGATATCTATTTCATTGATTGATATTCAGGATATAACCAAATCTAAGTAGATAATGAATATCAAGAATCCACCACCTTTAGGGCCCCCATGTTTTATTTTTCTACAAGGTAATTCTCTTTTGTTTGAAAAATTCTGGTTCCACATATCATTGAGCCATGCATCACATTTTCAAACCCTTCTTAGGAATTTTCATTGAATACGATGTGGATGACTTGGTGTTTAATTCATTATAGCATTAAAACCACTTGTTAGGTCATGAAATATTCTTCAACGAACTAAAGAAACCTAGTCTAAAAATGAAACCCAAAAATTGTGCTTTCCGCATTACCTTAGGGAAATTAATCGTCTTCTTCATATGCCACCATGGCATCGAATTTTACCCCAAGAATAGAAATGATATCCTTGGAATGTTACCTCCGCACAACCACACTAAGTTGATAGGACTGCAAGAAAACCTAGACATCTTTTTATGCTTCATATCCAACATCACAAGAAAATGTTTTCCCTTAACCAGATTAATAAAAAAAGGGTATCATATTAATGGAATGATGATTGTCTAGAAGCATTTGAAACCCTCAATAAATATCTCTTAAGATCGCCAGTGTTAATTCTGCCTGTCCATGGAAGACCACTCATTCTGTATGTGACTACCTTTGAGGGTTACCTAGGTTCCTTTATAGCATATAAGAATGATGTGGTCAGTGAAAATAGTATTTACTATCTCAGTTGTAAATTTATTGATGTGGAGACTCAGTATTAAAATACTGAGAAGAGTTTTATGGCCTTGATCTTTGTGGTCTAAAGTCTAAGCATTACTTGTAGCACCACAAGGTCTAATTTTTCTCCTATAGAAACCCACCCAAGTATATTCTCATCTATCCAATGTTGATCAAATTCATATCTTGGTGGGTGGTCATCCTATAACAATTTGATATATGGTTCATAATGTAGAAAGCCGTAAAAGTCCAACCATTAGTAGATTTCTTGGAAGACCATCCCTCAATAGAAGTGGATCCATTAGAAGTTGATCTACTCAATGAAGAGGTGTTATTTTTTGAATAGGACTCCCATACATGGGAAATTCACTATGATGGTGCATCCAGAAGCCTAATAAGAAAAAGGATGAAAGATCCCAGACTCAACAAAGTTGTTCTGGGAGTCATATTCATATATCTGAAAAGGGATGTATTTTCATTCTCCTTCCTCATGTTAGAGGGGTTCATAGAAAATGATGCAGAGTACTAGGCCCTTATTGTTGGCATAGAGCTGGAGATCCAAGTACAAGAAGGGAATCTAAGGACAAAAGGCGATTCAAAACTGGACATCAAGCAAGTCAATAGTGACCACTCTATTAAGATATTTGAGATGATCCCTTTGATGAATCGTGTTCAATAACTAATGGAATATTTCCTGTTAGATATGACATTTTCTTATTCCTACCAAGAATAAAATGGAAAATACGATGAATTGGTAAATGCATACATAGCTCTAGATGACCCAGATCAGAACGAAATGGTCATTAGTATTTCCCATCGGTGGATGGTCTTACAGTTTGTTCAGGAAAACATAGAATAAATCAATGAGACCATTACCATCTCTGATCTGTATGGTTGTATCACTATATGGATGACTCCCATAGATTATTACCTTTAAAATGGAGATCTCCAACATTATAGGTCTAGAAGGGAATTGATATGGATATGAGCAGTCAGCTTCGTGTTTCACGACAACACAAACCAGCAAAAGGTCATCTATAAGAAGGGCCTTGATGGAGTACTTCTCATGTGAATTGATAGAGAAATGAAAAAAATCCATTATTAAATAATTCAATTCCAGAGCTTACGGGGAACATCAATCAACATACATGATCCCTTATCAAATTCGAAGGATTGGGTACAATTGGCCCATTATGATGAAGGATTGTTCACAGGTTTCCAAAAAAGTTCAACTCGAGTCATGTTTATACCAATTTTATTGACTATACCCCATAGTTAATTCCCATGGCCATGTACTCCCATCCATTTTCCATATGGGTAATGGATATTTTGGGACTATATCCTCCCACCACAGCCAACAAATTCATGTTTATTCTCACAAAAACCAACTTATTTTCCAAATGAGTAGATGTTCTACCCCATAAAGAGGTTAAGGAAATAATAATTTTCATCGTTGAGAAATCAAATATCATTACCAGATTTGGTGTCCCTCATATGATACTAACTAGAAATGACACGAATTTATTTATTGTTTAATTGGAAAAACAATATCATGAGAATGAAATTAAGGCCAACCATTCATCATACTACCATACAACATGCAATGGGATGATACATGCCTAAAACAAGATATTGTCCAATATAATCTAGAAGATGGTGGACAATGAACAAAATTCATTGAAGAGGAATCTCCTCTATGCTATTTGGGCTTACTAGACTACCACCTTCACAACTACTCATGAAAACCTGTATTCTTTGCAATACAGGATTGATACAGTACAACCAATTAATGTCCAACTACCATAACTCCATGTTTCCATTTTTGACCAATTATCTACATATGAGCATTCTCAGAAGCTGGTAGATGAATTAGAACAACTAGATGATAAATGATTTCACACTTAACACCATTTAGAAATATACGAAAATTGGATTTCATGTGCCTTCAAGAAAAAAGTTCACCTTTGGTCTTTCCTCGATGGGGAGATGGTGTTGGTCCTCATAACATTGATGATACTCCAAATGAAACCTCCGAAAATGGAGCCAAAATGGGAAGGACCAAATGTCACACACAATTTATACTCTAATAGAGCATATTCCTTAATTTCAATGGATGGAAAATATTCCACGACCTCTACCAATGGAAAGTCTTTGAAGAAGTATTTCCTGTAAACTATAAATTCATCTGGATCATATGATGTTAAACAGAATGGTCAATTCATCCTGATCATATGACATTAAATTGATTGTTAAATTCATTATCATCTCAAGACGTTAAACTTCATGGTAGATTCATCCTAATCACAAGACAATAAAACACAATTTCAATTCATCTAGATTGCACGATGTTAAACAACAATGTCAATTTATCCAAATCATACAATGTTAAACTGCATGGTTGATTTTTCATGATCAAATGATGTTAAAATGTAATGATAATTCCTCATAATCTAATGATGTTAATCTGAATGGTCAATTCATCCTGATCGTACAACACTTAATTGCAAGGCAAATTAATCTTGATCGCATGACGTTATACTACAAGGTCAATTCGTCCTGATCGCATGATGTTAAAAAGCATGGTCAAATCATCCTAATCACACTACATTAAACTGCAGGGTCAATTCATCATGATTTCATGATGTCAAATTTCATGGTCAATTTATCCTTATTACAATACATTAAACTACATGATCCAATGTCCTCACCATAAAATATTAAACTGCTTGGTCAAAGAGTCCAAATCAGAAGACATGAAACTGAAGGATATTGCACGCCCTTGCATTCATGTTAGGTGAATTACGTCCTTACTACAAGACATTATAATGCTTGACCAAAGCATCCTTACCGCAAGACATTATAATACATGGACAAAGAACCCTCACATCATGACCTCAAAATTCTTTGAAACTATCATCCCAACATCAAGACGATGAGCTTTACAAGTTTAATTATGTCTCATTCAATGGTTCACTGCAAATGAATCGGATATGTGACAGATAAATATAAAAATTCCCCCAACTCTGAAGTGAGTGTACTAGGTGAGTTCCAGGTCCACATGGGGGGATTATTTCCCTAAATCTACATGTGGCTTGATTCCTATCTATTTCGGATATGTAGAGAAGCTTGTCTCAGGCTCATCCACCCCCTTCGCCTTGTGTATGGACCAGACCTATGTGAGGAGGTATCTCCATAGAATGATTTTTTCCTTGATTTCATTCATCATAGGATACATAGTGATGCCCATGTTCCAAATCCTTGGGCCCAACCACCACCAAGTAAAAATTCACCCTCCCGGTGCATAGACCCGACCAACACATGGAGCCATAGAACTATGTGTGGCTTCATTCCTGCCCTTGTAGGATACATTGCAATGTCCAACTTCCAAATCCATGGTCCCAACCACAACCAAATAAAATCCCCATCCCCGTACATGGGTCCGACCCAAAAATGGTGCCACAGAACTATATGTGGCTTGATTTCCTCCCTTGCAATATACATAGTGACACCTAGGTTCCACAATCATGGGCCCAACCAGCACCAAGTAAAAATTCCCCCCCCCCTGTGAAAGGAACCAACCACTATAAGGACCATAAAAATAATTGTTGCTGGATTTTCGCCTTTACAAGATAGATAGTGATGCCCAGGTTCCAAATTTATGGGCACATCCACCACTAAGTAAAAATTCCACCACCATGTGCATGGTCCTAGCTAACATAGGGGGCCATAGAACTATGTTTTTCTTGATGTATAACCATGTAGGATACGTACTGACACACAAGTTACACATCCTTCATCCCAGCCACCACCCAGTAAAAACTCCCCTTTCCCTACATATAGATCTCACCTATGTAGGGAATCCTATTTCGAACAATGTGTGGATTGATTCCAGCCCTCACAGGATATGTAGTGATGCCCGAATTTCACATCTTGGGGCCCTACCACCACCAGAACAAAAATTACCCTCCCATATATATAAATCTGACTTGCATATGTAAATTTGTATAACCACATTTGGATTGATTTGAATCTACACAGGGTACATATGTAGTATCTGGGTCATAAATAATGGGCCCAACTACAACAATATATTAAAGAAAGAAAATTCATTGATCCTTCATCATGTCCCACCCTGTGTGGTAGAGTAATTATGTTTCAACCATTGTTTATCACACTTAGTGCCTCTCACGTGGGATTAACTGTTTCATTAAGGGATTACTTGCAGACATATCAATTAACTACGAACCTAGATTCCAGACCGCAAAACGTTAAACTTCAAGGTACCCCAAAGAACTATGAGTGACTTGATTCAATGTATAATGAAATATATAATGACACGTATATTTTCCAAGCTAGGTCCATCTGCAAAAAATGGGGAAATATAAATGCCCCCATCTCCTACACGAAAGCATAAATTTAGGTAGGAGATTCCAAACCTTGATTCTCAAATTAAGGTTTTTTCAACGGATTATGCCCCCATTACAAATAATTATGATCTATGGGGGGCTTCCATGCATCACAACTAATCATGTTATGTATATTCCCTATGTACTCTTATATATCCCTTTAATTCATCAAACTCTATAACCCATGAAATCATGTATCCCCATAAACATCCACATCCATCAGATATGGATGTTCAATATCATGTGGAAAACATAGTTTTACTTTGCACACAATTCCCTAGTGACTCTGTATAAGTTTCCCACAAAAAGGCCTATCAAGCGAAGGAAAAATCATTATCAGGAGAGGATTGTAACGCCCCGACCCCAGTTACCCAGAGTCGGTGCATTACTTCGTAACATTGACATGATCACAAAAGATCAAGTCTCGAAAGACCGATTAGTTTAGTAGCCTTGGAAACACTAGATACATTCATAAGTCTTTCATTACATCAAAAAGTAAACAAACGACAATAACATGGTCTTCATAGTCCACACTCATATCCTCACTGACTATTCTTGCAAGTCAGTCATAACACACTTCTTCACATCCTGGAAAATATTAAAACATTGAAAGGGGTGAGCTCAGATGCTTAGTAAGGATAACAATATTGCGGAAGCTTTTATAAGAAAACATAAGCATTTAAGGTAATGTATAACTAAAACAAAAGCCTTATTGAACTTGAACTTCAGCATAATATGGTAAAAGTAAAATAAAACAATGCCATTACTTACTCACATGGATATTCTACTAGACGAATAATCACATGAAATATCAATAACCACTTTCATAATGAGGGAATGTATAATGCCAGACATTCTGAAACACTTTGTCAAGGCCTCGACCAAGACGTCTAAAATGATTAAGGACTCGGCCAAAACCATAAATCAAATTGGGAAAGGGCCTCGGCCAATTCCACGTCTAGTTTTCTCATGAGACCTACCGATGCTTCGAGGAGCTATAGCGGGCTCCACCCGTCACATATTAAGTCCAATACATTCCTCATATGAATAGGTTTAAACATAACATAAATATTCGTATTAAAACAAGCATACGAAATGTCAACAATTTCTCCATAAACTATAGATGGTAAAAAAAATAACACATCCACAGTCAAATATTTCACAAAATGTTCGATGGATGTTTTGTATCATAAATCAATTTCAATTAAACTTAAAACCCATCAAAGGATGTTGATATGGATGAAATCAAAGCTATTTGAGAGTAATATCTCTCATTTTTGAAATCATTTAAAAGTCCCATAATTATAAAATAATACATTTACTTTGAAGATATTCTTATAAGCTTGTTAGGGAAGGTTTGACGAAGTTATAATGGCGGAAAATAGCCGCACCCGCCGTATAAGTTAAAAAAACATTCTTACCTTAAATTTGTCAAAGAGGTCAAAAAGTACATTGTTTGGAAAACGACGGTAAGATTCCTTTCAAAAATGTATAAGGGTATAAATGACTTTAACACATTTTACATTTAATATTAAAAATGTTTTGAAAGACATTTTTAAGAAACATGGATGTGGATGATAACGAGGTCCCAGTAGATAATTATGTATAAACAACCTTGGATAATGAATAAGTTGTGAAGTAAACCCTTACCTTATAATTTTCCTTGGTTGGGGTAGGTTAACCTCCTGTATAATGGTGAAATAATTGTTATTAAATTATACAAGAATCATATACATTCATATTATATGATATATTATCTTTTAACATTGCTTTGTTAACAATATCTTTGATTTATCGTTGTTTCGGGTGTTAACTTACTCATTTTCTTTTATATGTTTTGTCACGTAAGTCATGTTTTCCATGGATAGGTTGTATCTTATTCATATAAATAATGATATCATGTCCTTAAACATTATTTTTAAATCATAAAATGATAATTATACTTGAATGGATACGACGGAGAATGAATCTCATCACGTTCGTGGAGACAGTAGTCCGTACGTACGCACGAGCGACAATATCATTATTTTGATATTAAAATAATATATAATTGGATAGTATATCATATATACAGAATCATTATCATGTTATATTTATTATTTACATGAATTACATATCATTATTATACCCATCTAAATAATAATATATTGAATAACAATTACACCACGACGTGGAGACGGTAAGCCGTACGTACGCACGTATGGTGACATGTCATTCAAATGATGGGTAGAATACTGAATATGGTTGTTCCATATTTATAATAACATCACAGTATATAGAAGATAGTGGAGTTATAATTTTAGAATTGAAATAATAAACAAAGCGGGAGTGGAAGAAGAAAGAAACTTGAAAGAGGGTGATGAAAATGTTACCTCTTCTTCGGGTTCTTCCTTTTGATTTGATCGAAAGGACTCCTTAGGATGGATTTATGACTAAAGTAAAGCTTCTAGGATGAAGGAAGAGAAGTTGGGAGAGTATTTGGGTAGAGGTTGGCCGAACCAAAAGGCTTGGAAGTGTGAATAAGGTGGTAGAGGTGGGGGCTTTTTATAAGAGGAGAGGAGGGGCACTTTTGGAAAGATTGAAATGTTACATTATTACACAATGCTTTTCGGATTCTAAAGGTCCCACACTTATAAAATTCGTGGATAAGGTGATAAGAGTTCGAAATATCCTCATCCAATAGGCTTTGGACAAGTGTAAGCCTTGGATTTTGCATTATCTTCTCATTTTATTTAAATTGTTAAATAATGAGGTCATCGCTGCATCATCATGATGTCATAAATAATTTAATTTATTTAATGTCTAAAAATTCTAAAAAAAATACTATGATGTAGGAAATCGTTTTATATTTCCAATGAATATTTATATTCAAAAATATTACTTGTATAACCCCATATAAAAATTGTTTTAGTAAAACATTTCATGTTTGTGTCATTTTTTACTTTAACATTAAATAAAATGTATTTATGTCATTTTCCAACTAAAGTGGATCCATGGGGTCCCCAAGTTGACCCATGGATTGTCTTGGTCGGCCATGGCACATACAATGAGGGTAGGACATGTGTCAAGCTCATCTCATATTATTAAAACATTATTTTTTACCGTAAACTACACTAATTACCTCTAATCGCGATTAAGAACTTAAGAGTTACTATTCACCAAAAATTATTTTAATCTCATTCAACCACATTTTACTTCTTAATGACAACCATGTATGTCAGATTTCTGAAAATCAAATCACAGATGTGGTAATATTTCATTTAAATGAAAAATCAGTTATTTAACTACCACTTAGTGGTTTCACTATTCATCAAAAATTGAAGTTTTTCAGAACAATGCCAAAATTTCACCCTAAGCTATAATTGATATTCCGAATTAAAAAATGATGTCTATTTTAAAAAATTCCAAACATATAATTTGCATTAATTAATTTTATAATTAATTCCCGCTATCACCACAAATAGCGTGTTTTTAAGAAATAATTTATATCAAAAGATTGGCAATTGTTTATGTCCATTTTCAATGTTAAATTAATTCTAATGACCACCATTGGATAAAATGGTAAAAATATATTCTAATTATACTTTAAAACCACTAAATAGTATAATTTATCAGTATAAATTATTTTGATTAAAAAAGTTGTTTTTAAGTATTTTTCACTATTCATAAAAAATTAGAAGTTCTCAGAAAAATACAAAAAATTCAACATAGGGTAATTTCGATATTCCAAATCCAAAAATGAAGTCCGTTTTGATAAATAAAATTTATAAAATTTCAAAAAGTAGGTATTACTATTCACAACGGCTAGTTTAATTAGTTGTGGTGTGTGTTAGAGCTCGAGGTTGCGTACTACACACGCTATTGCATTATTCGAAGGGAAACGTACCGTGGAAACTTGGGGTGTTACATTCTCCCCTCCTTCAAATAATTGCATCCTCGCAATTTGTAGGGTATTACTGAATAAAAAGACTCGGGTGGTTCTTCATCATAAGTTCCTCAGGTTCCCACGTTGCCTCTTCCATTTTATGATTTCTCCACAAAACCTTTACCAGACGAGTCGTCCGGTTTCTCAGCACCGGCTCCCTCACATCAAGAATTCTGATGGGCTCTTCGCAATAAGATATATCGGGTTCCAGTTCTAATTCCTCATAGGTAAGTACATGTGTTGGGTCGGGCATGTATTTTCTCAATAGCGATATGTGGAAAACATCGTGAACTTTGGAGAGATTTTGCGGCATCGCCAAACGATAAGCTACAGCCCCAATACGATCTAGAATTTCGAAAGGTCCGATGTACCTGGGACTCAACTTACCCTTCTTACCAAAATGTATAACTCCCTTCCATGGAGATACCTTTAGGAAAACATGATCTCCCACCTGAAATTCCAAAACCTTTCTTCTGTTATCGGCATAACTCTTCTGCCTACTTTGAGCTGATTTGATGTGGTTTTGGATTACCTTCACCTTTTCCATTGTTTCTTCCACCAGTTCTGGTCCCACAAGTTTTCTTTCACCAACATCATCCCAACAGGTTGGTGTACGAAATCTCTTTCCGTATAACGCTTCATAAGGTTCCATCTGAATGCTTGAATGGAAGCTATTGTTATAGGAAAATTCTACCAGTGGTAAGTATTGATCCCACATACCCTGAAAGTCAAGAGAGCATGATCTCAACATGTCTTCTAAGGTTTGAATAGTCTGTTCTGATTGTCCATCTGTTTGAGGGTGATAGGCAGTGCTCAAACAAAGTTCATTATCCAAGGACTTTTGAAGACTTTTCCAGAATCTTGAAGTAAAACGAGGATCACGATCAGAAACAATCGATAAGGGTACTCCATGAAGTCTTACAACTTCATTAATATATAATCTTGCTAGACGTTCAAGTGGTAGATCCTCCCGTATAGCCAGAAAATGTGCTGACTTAGTAAGTCGATCAACAATGACCCATATTGCATCATTCCTTCTAGGAGTCTTTGGTAGTCCCATGACAAAGTCCATCGTAATATTATCCCATTTCCACTCAGGTATGGGAAGAGGTTGCAATACTCCACCAGGATGTTGCCTTCCAGCTTTCACTTGTTGACAAACCATACACCTCGACACAAAATCAGCAATTTCCCTCTTCATATTGTCCCACCAAAAATGTTCCTTCAAATCCCTATACATTTTGGTGCTCCCAGGGTGTATAGAGAAGTTGGAACTATGAGCATCATCCAGCAATTGCCTTTTTAGATCAGGTATATCGGGAACACAAAGTCTCTTCCCGAATTTCAAAATTCCATCCTTATACACAAAGTCCCTCAATCTTCCATCATTCACACCTTTAATCTTCTTATGAAATTCTTCATCATTGGTCTGAGAACTCTTAATCCTTTCTAGTAATGATGGTTTGGCAACCATTTGAAAAAGCATTGATGTTTCACCTTCCCTAGTTATTCCCATGTCCCTCTTCACTAGATCCAAGAAAATTGGATCTCTTTCAATTCTCATCACATTCAAAACTCCATGGTCTTTTCTACTCAAAGAATCTCCCACCTTGTTTGCCTTCCCCGGGTGGTAATGTATCGTGCAATCATAATCCTTGAGTAGTTCAAGCCATCGCCTTTGCCTCATGTTGAGTTCTTTTTGTGTGAAAATATACTTCAAACTCTTGTGATCAGTATAAATATCACATTTTTCACCATAGAGGTAATGTCTCCATATCTTTAAAGAAAAGATCACAGCTGCTAACTCAATATCATGAGTAGGATAGTTTTTCTCATGAATTTTTAGCTGCCGTGATGCATAGGCAATGACCTTATCATTCTCCATAAGGACACAACCGAGTCCTTTCTTCGATGCATCACTATAAATAACAAACCCATCATTCCCCGATGGTAGATTCAATACAGGGGCATTGACTAATCTTCTCTTTAGTTCTTCAAAACATTCTTCACACTCTTTTTTTCAGACAAATTTAATCCCTTTACGTGAGAGCTTTGTCAATGGGTTTGCCAATTTGGCAAAATTCTAGATGAAACGTCGATAATAACCTGCTAAACCAATAAAACTGCGTACCTCAGTTATACTTGTCGGTGCTGGCCATTCTTGGATTGCCTTGGTTTTAGAATGATCAACGGAAATTCCATCCTTAGATACAATATGTCCAAGAAAAGAAATCTCATGAAGCCAGAATTCACACTTGCTAAATTTCCCATATAATTCATGTTTTCTAAGAGTCTTCAGGATAATGCGTAAGTGATTTTCATGATCTTCGTGGCTTTTGGAGTATACCAAGATATCATCAATAAATACCCTTACAAATTCATCAAGATATTCCTTGAAAACTCTATTCATTAGATCCATGAAAACAGAGGGTGCATTAGTCAATCCAAAAGGCATTACTGTAAACTCGTAATGCCTGTACCTTGTTCGAAATGCTGTCTTTGGAACGTCTTCCTTCTTCACACACAACTGATGGTATCCAGACCGAAGGTCAATCTTTGAAAAGTATTGAGCTCCATGCAGTTGGTCAAACAAATCATCAATGCGAGGTAGGGGATACTTGTTCTTTATTGTTATAGCATTGATCTCCCTATAGTCAATGCACAACCTCATAGATCCATCTTTCTTCTTAACAAAAAGAACAGGGGCTCCCCAAGGAGAAACACTAGGGCGAATAAATCCCTTATTACTCAATTCCTCTAGTTGTTTCTTTAGTTCAACTAATTCCACAGTGGCCATTCTATAATGGGTCTTCGATATGGGCCTTGATCCAGGAATTAAATCAATGGAAAACTCAACTTCTCGTTCTGGAGGATGTCCAGGTAAATCTTCCGGAAACACATCAACATATTCTCTCACAATAGGTACATCCTCTATTTGAATATTCCTTTCCTCACCCTCAGTAATTTCCTTCTCTTCCTCCCCAATAATTGAATTTAGTTGAGCTACTGGGGGTGGATCTAGATAAGAATTATGTGGCGACGATTATGCTCTAAAGATAAGGTGTTCCTTATCATCATCATCAAGAATCGTAACCTCTTTCCTCTTACAATAAATTTTTTCATCATGGTCCGAAAGACAATCCATACCAAGGATTATATCAAATTCAATCATGGGTATGACGATGAGATCAGCAGGTAAAGAACATTTAGGTCCTCTAATGGGAACTAATCGACAAAACTTTGTTGCAACAATACTTCCCTTAGGGGTTTTGACCGACAACTCCCTTGTTAAATCAAATTGGAAGTAGCTAATTTTCATAGCCAACTGGGAAGATATGAAACAATGCGATGATCCAGAATCAAATAATGCATTTGCTAAACTTGAGGAAACCATTAAATTACCTGCCACCACGTCTTTTGGAGCTTCCACCTCAGCAGTAGTGATAGCATAAGCTTGGCCTTGATCCCTTGGCCTCTTCTGAGGTAAGTTCCCCTGACGCTTAGGAAATTCATTTGCATAATGTCCCTTCTCTCTACAATTATAACATTCCATGTTGACAGCCGCTTTCTTTCCCTTGCATTCATGAGCTTGGTGGCCTTTTTCACCACACTTGTAACATACTCCTTTTCCTTTTAGACAGGCACCAGGGTGCTTCCTACCACAATTATCACAGGGTGGAAATTCATTTCTACCCTTCTTCCCTATTTCCTTATTTCCTTTCCCAGAGTTTTCAGTGGATCTCTTCTTATCTTGCTTTGATTTAAAGTCATAAGACTTAGAGAATTCCTTTTCCTTCTTGATAGCGCACGAGACAATACATTCGTATGAAGAGAAGGTTTGTGATACTAAACCTCGGCGGAGAAATGGTTTCAACCCATCAAAGAAACGATCAGTCTTACTTCTTGGGTTACGTATGTAATCTGCAGCATACCTTTCTAACCTTGTAAAGTTAGCCTCATACTTTGCGACATTCTCATCCTCCTTCTGCCTCAGACTCAGAAATTTCCTTTCCATATCCGCTCGATGGTCTCGAGGAAAGTATTTTTCTTAGAACAGCTCTTTGAACTCCTGCCATTCCATGTTTTTTAATTCATCATCTTCCTTTGTGTTTTGAATTAGTGACCACAATTGATCGGCATCTCTAGTGAGGCAGTAAACTACCATGAAAACATTCTCCCTTTCACTACTCCCCAAGGCATGAAATATTTTCTCTAAGGAATTTATCCATTGCTCAGCTACTATAGGATTTGTACTCCCATTGAAGGTTGGCGGTTGTTTCCTCATGAAACGGTCTAGCATTGATCCTCCACGTTGCGGATCAGGGTGCTCCATACGAGTAAGGTTGTTATTCATAACCTGTGTGAGTTGTCCCAGTACGGTGAGAAGCTGATCAGCACCAGTTGTATCACTAGCTCCACCATAATTATCCTGAGCAGGAGGGCAATCCCTACACGGAGTGCATGCATTGATACGGTTTCCATTCCTTCCACTAGGCGCCATTTCTAAATAATGGCATAAACTAGATTAGTTCATGAATCAAAATACATAATTCCATACTTGTAAAACACTTAACATAAATTGAACTAATTATGGATATAATCCATAATTATAAAAATGTTTTCTTTGAGGAAGAATATACTCGTAACCCTTCATAGTGGTTTGTAAAGAAAATGGGAATTATCCAAAGCATATCCCCCGGGAGTGTCGTAACCAAGAGTGCAGCAAGGCCCGTTGTCGTGCACCAGTTCCCATTTGAGTCTATCTCAAAGCGGTGTTTTCGGGTTTTACCCCTAGGTACATCTGTGCCAGAGCCGCCTCTACCAGCTCGTATCCAGACAGGGATGTATTGCTCGGAAAACTCACAACATCTCTACAATACCAAAATTCTAGGAAGTTCTTCTATACTAATCCTCAAAGTCTATCTTCGAGCTATGTGCTCTAATCAGAGTTTATCTAAATCTAGCTTCCAAGGTTAGTACTAAACTGCCTCTGATACCAACTGTAACGCCCCGACCCCAGTTACCCAGAGTCGGTGCATTACTTCGTAACATTGTCATGATCACAAAAGATCAAGTCTCGAAAGACCGATTAGTTTAGTAGCCTTGGAAACACTAGATACATTCATAAGTCTTTCATTACATCAAAAAGTAAACAAACTACAATAACATGGTCTTCATAGTCCACACTAATATCCTCACTGACTATTCTTGCAAGTCAGTCATAATACACTTCTTCACATCCTGGAAAATATTAAAACATTGAAAGGGGTGAGCTCAGATGCTCAGTAAGGATAACAATATTGTGGAAGATTTTATAAGAAAACACAAGCATTTAAGGTAATGTATAACTAAAACAAAAGCCTTATTGAACTTTAACTTCAACATAATATGGAAAAAGTAAAATAAAACAATGCCATTACTTACTCACATGGATATTCTACTAGACGAATAATCACATGAAATATCAATAACCACTTTCATAATGAGGGAATGTATAATGCCAGACATTCTGAAACACTTTGTCAAGGCCTCGGCCAAGACGTCTAAAATGATTAAGGCCTCGGCCAAAACCATAAATCAAATTGGGAAAGGGCCTCGGCCAATTCCACGTCTAGTTGTCTCATGAGACCTACCGATGCATCGAGGAGCTATAGCGGGCTCCACCCGTCACATATTAAGTCCAATACATTCCTCATATGAATAGGTTTAAACATAACATAAATATTCGTATTAAAACTAGCATAAAAAATGTCAACAATTTCTCCATAAACAATGGATGGTATAAAAATAACACATCCATAGTCAAATATTTCACAAAATGTTCAATGGATGTTTTGTATCATAAATCAATTTCAATTAAACTTAAAACCCATCAAAGGATGTTGACATGGATGAAATCAAAGCTATTTGAGAGTAATATCTCTCCTTTTTGAAATCATTTTAAAGTCCCATAATTATAAAATAATACATTTACTTTGAAGATATTCTTATAAGCTTGTTAGGGAAGCTTTGACGAAGTTATAATGGCGGAAAATAGCCGCACCCACCGTATAAGTTAAAAAACATTCTTACCTTAAATTTGTCAAAGAGGTCAAAAAGTACATTGTTTGGAAAACGACGGTAAGATTCCTTTAAAAAATGTATAAGGGTATAAATGACTTTAACACATTTTCCATTTAATAGTAAAAATGTTTTGAAAGACATTTTTAAGAAACATGGATGTGGATGATAACGAGGTCCCAGTAGATAATTATGTATAAACAACCTTGGATAATGAAGAGGTTGTGAAGTAAACCCTTACCTTGTACTTTTCCTTGGTTGGGGTAGGTTAAAATCCTGTATAATGGTGAAATAATTGTTATTAAATTATACAAGAATCATATACATTCATATTATATCATATATTATCTTTTAACATTGCTTTGTTAACAATATCTTAGATTTATCGTTGTTTCGGGTGTTAACTTACTCGTTTTCTTTTATATGTTTTGTTACGTAAGTCGTGTTTTTCATGGATAGGTTGTATCTTATTCATATCCAGAATTATATCATGTCCTTAAACATTATTTTTAAATCATCAAATGATAATTATACTTGAATGGATATTACGGAGAATGAATCTCATCGCGTTCGTGGAGACGGTAGTCCGTACGTACGACGAGCGACAATATCATTATTTTGATATTAAAATAATATATAATTGGATAGTATATCATATATACAGAATCATTATCATGTTATATTTATTATTTACATGAATTACATATCATTATTATACCCATCTAAATAATAATATATTGAATAACAATTACACCACGACGTGGAGACGGTAAGCCGTACGTACGCACGTATGGTGACATGTCATTAAAATGATGGGTAGAATACTGAATATGGTTGTTACATATTTATAATAACATCACAGTATATAGAATATACTGGAGTTATAATTTTAGAATTGAAATAATAAACAAAGAGGGAGTGGAAGAAGAAAGAAACTTGAAAGAGGGTGATGAAAATGTTACCTCTTCTTCGGGTTCTTCCTTTTGATTTGATCAAAAGGACTCCTTAAGATGGATTTATGACTAATGTAAAGCTTATAGGATGAAGGGAGAGAAGTTGGGAGAGTCTTTGGGCAGAGGTTGGCCGAACCAAAAGGCTTAGAAGTGTGAATAAGGTGGTAGAGGTGGGGGCCTTTTATAAGAGGAGAGGAGGGGCACTTTTGGAAAGATTGAAATGTTACATTATTACACAATGCTTTTCGGATTCTAAAGGTCCCACACTTATATAAGTCGTGGATAAGGTGATAAGAGTTCGAAATCTCCTCATCAAATAGGCTTTGGACAAGTGTAAGCCTTGTATTTTTCATTATCTTCTCATTTTATTTAAATTGTTAAATAATGAGGTCATCGCTGCATCATCATGATGTCATAAGGAATTTAATTTATTTAATGTCTAAAAATTCTAAAAAAAATACTATGATGTAGGAAATCATTTTAGCTTTCCAATGACTATTTATAGTCAAACATATGACTTTTATAACCCCATATAAAAATTGTTTTAGTAAAACATTTCATGTTTGTGTCATTTTTTACTTTAACATTAAATAAAAGGTATTTATGTCATTTTCCAACTAAACTGGCTCCATGGGGTCCCCAACTTGACCCATGGATTGTCTTGGTCGGCCATGACACATCCAATGAGGGTAGGACATGTGTCAAGCTCATCTCATATTATTAAAACATTTATTTTTACCTTAAACTACACTAATTACCTCTAATCGCGATTAAGAACTTAAGAGTTACTATTCACCAAAAATTATTCTAATCTCATTCAACCACATTTTACTTCCTAATTAAAACCATGTATGTCGGATTTTTTAAAATCAAATCACAGATGTGGTAATATTTCATTTAAACGAAAAATCAGTTATTTAACTACCACTTAGTGGTTTCACTATTCATCAAAAATTGAAGTTTTTCAGAACAATGCCAAAATTTCACCCTAAGCTATAATTGATATTCCGAATTCAAAAATGATGTCTATTTTAAAAAATTCCAAACATATAAGTTTCATTAATTAATTTTATAATTAATTCCCGCTGTCACAACAAATAGCGTGTTTTTAAGAAATAATTTATATCAAAAGATTGGCAATTGTTTATGTCCATTTTCAAGGTTAAATTAATTCTAATGACCACCATTGGATAAAATGGTAAAAATATATTCTAATTATACTTTAAAACCACTAAATAGTATAATTTATCACTATAAATTATTTTGATTAAAAAAGTTGTTTTTAAGTATTTTTCACTATTCATAAAAAATTAGAAGTTCTCAGAAAAATACCAAAAATTCAACATAGGCTAATTTCGATATTCCGAATCCAAAAATGAAGTCCGTTTGGATAAATAAAATTTATAAAATTTCAAAAAGTAGGTATTGCTATTCACAACGGGTAGTTTAATTAGTTGTGGTGTGTGTTAGAGCTCGAGGTTGCGTACAACACACGCTATTGCATTATTCGAAGGGAAACGTATCGTGGAAACTTTGGGTGTTACAAGGATTTTCCTATTTTTATACACCCAACAAATACTAACCCCTATATCATTTTATCTAATCGACTATAGCCTAGAGTCATGGAGTAAACTTTCTCCCTCTCTCCCATCTTGGGCATACAAAAAATATCCCAGTATGATTATCCCATACGTACTCATGGTCTCTATGGTAGTATGTCCCTGAAACATGAAGTTAAATTTTTCTTCCAAAACATCCTCACTGCATGATGTTAAACTGCATAGTCAAAACTTCCTCAACACATGAAAATAAATTACATGTCATATGCATCCTCACAAAAAGATGTAAAACTACAGGGATCCATGAGATCCATCTCCATTCACATCGAGTCACCCACATCCTTGTCGCATGATGTAAAACAACACTATCAATCCAGAAATATGCACAACTTAATTCCTACCCATGTAGGATACATAGATATTCCCATACTATCATCCTATAAAATCCACCCTACCATTCCCTATTCATATGGTCATTTCAAAATAAATAATTAGAATTCCCCCTATCATGTTAGTTCGTCTACGTCCTCACCGCTTGAAGATAAATTGCATGAAACCAATGTATTAATTACATGATGATAAGCTACATGACACATATATCCTCACCATATGATAATAAGTTTCATGGCACCAACATCCTTACTCTATGATGATAAATTTGGCGGCACCAATATCTTCACCACACAATGATAAAATTCATGGACTTACTTCCACACTATAATATGATAAAATGCATGGAACCTATGTCCTTTATATACAAAATTAAACCATAAAAAATTCATCCTAATAATATAAAGTTAAACAATATGATAAAATTTTCTTCCTACATAACAATAAATTCAACAATATCCCCAGAGTATAATATTATCTTTTCGTTGATTATTACATTTCTAGTTAGTGATTTGAAACACTTTTCATCCCTTGTTTCTCACACCGGGTAAAACTAAGAAGATCTTAGGGGTGTTGGTAAGGGATTTCCCACATAGGTATAGAAAATCAATCTCTAATGGTTGGTCTTGGTTTCATGACCATAAAAAGGCATGCTACGATTCTTTTCTCCCATAATGGGGAATCTAGAGTCATTACCGTATGACTTTAAACTTGAAGGAACCATAGATATGGATAAAATTATCCCCCCCTACGTTAGTATGATACTAATATGGGGAGCTTAATTTCAGAACACCCAAAAATTTAAACTTGATTCTAGCTCTAACAATATAATTAAAATCCCCCACCCTACATACTTGTGAGATCTGTATAGAGAAATCCCCAATTCTATAGTTAATCAGGACATTATTTTTTTGATATATCCAGAAAAATATTTTCTACCCATCGAAATCCATTATTAAAGAAGTTTTAGATCATCATATACCTCCATGGAGATCAGAAATGGAGGATCTGTGTCCTAAATACACCTTCATTTTACTATTCACACAATGCCCAGATGGCTCTTCATAACATTCTAACAAAAGGCCTATCATCCAAAGGCCACATAAAACTCAAAATAGGCTTCTAATACCTTCATACACTCAAGGAATTCCAATACCCACATCATTTATCCTAATCTTAGATCCTCTAAGCCCTGCCTTTCACAGTCCGTTCTACCCAGGTATTGGACATATCAGATCATCCAAGCCTAGTTATCTCCTGGTCAATCAAGGATCATAAGTTAATGTCCTAATCAGATGACAATAAAAATTATTTTTATGTGAAATGAAGTTTTATAGGAATTTCCAACATTAATATAGCCTCAATGGAAAGACTTTATAGAAGGTAAAAATGTCCCACTCCTATGTGTGAATTAGATATTTGTTTCATGAAATTGTATGAGAACTATGCTCGATATGAGTACTATCATTATAGGGTACACAGTGACTCTAAAATTCTCAAACCTCAAGTACACATGTGAAACAGTGTTTTCCACCCTTTCATGAGCAAGGGATCACCCCACACTTTTATGGGAGGGATGCCTCTACATTTTCTATCGATTTTTTGACCTAAAGTTCCCCCTTTTTTGTTAAGGAACACCCTATTCACACACCACATTATGTTTCGGGAAATGTATGAACCCCCATGACCATACATGGCCATCGAAAAAAGAAAATTAGTGTCTTATAGAAAACCTTGTTTGAATGCACACAAAATACCATGACAACTCTATATTAGTTTCCCAAAAAAGGGACTATGAACCAAAGGAAAATTCTTTATCCGGAGAGGCTTTTCCTACTTTAGTACACCCGATGATGTTTACACCTCACGCAATTATCTTGTCCTAGAAACCCCTCAGATTATAGTTTACACCCTTTCTCCATATTTATTCATAAATATAACAGGACATTTTTGGTTAGAAGACTGTGGAAAGGAAGAATCACTTACCCCTATTTTATTTTGTTAAGAAACATTAAATCACAATTATCAAACGTCATGACTATATGTTTTTAAACTATACTATGGTTTAACCCTCATTTACATAAGCCAAATTCATGTGGAAGCGATATTCCCATTCAAAACTGATATCTATTCCCTACTAATTGTAGACATCATCCCATTAAAACGACACATACTATAGTATCTAAAACCCCCAAAAAATCAAAATTTATGTAAAATTACATGGATAATGGAAATAAAAGGATAGTATCCTGCAAAAAACTTTGTTTGACTATGAACAGAATTCCCCAATATCTCTGCATTAGTTTCCCAAAAAGTGGCATATTATCTAATAGAAAATTCTTTATCAGAAGAGTCTTTCCTTACATCCATATGCCCCTTTGATCCAAGGCCCTATATCATGTCTCATATCTATGTCTTATTTCTAGAAACCACAAAATTAGGGTAAAGAAAAATCCCTCATCTATGTATGAAAGGTATTGGTGCATCCGTGGTCTATAAACCCTAATTGGGGTCCTCGCCCCATCAGTAATGGTCTAAGATGTTTGACCTAAAACATCAATCATGGTCTAATGTGTGCGACCTAAAACATCAGTCATGTTCTATGCTATTCTACCTAAAATATTAGTAATGATAGTCCAGTTCCCAAGACTTTAAAAATCTTATGAAAAATAGACAAAACTCACACGAATGAATACTCGCAATGGGATCCCCAGACAAAAGTTGAGTACCATCTCGCTAAACCTACACTCTTCAAGGTTTTGGAAAAATGTTGAGAAATCCAAAATCAAATGTCACATAGAGCATGTTTGTTTGAAACAACCCAAGGGGTGGGCTATGAAAAAGTCATGTTACACATTCTAACACCAAATCATAAAAGTTTCAAGAAAAAATTAGGGTTATAATAGAAAAATACATAAATATTGTAGGGTCTTACATATGAACCTAGAAAGTGTTCAGCTACACTCACTGAGTCTCATGGATTTGGAAAAAATTAAATCATCTTTTGTTAATTTCGATCTAATTAATCTGGGATTTTTTCCAAGATTAACATCCATTTGCAATTACTATCCTTCAAATATTGTCAATTATAATTGAATGAACATGCAGAAAGAGATAAAGGAGGAACACCGAAGAGAAATCATATTTTTATTCCATTAAATAAGGAATAACGCAGTATCCACATCATGGAATCACTTCATATGAGTTGAGGATTATAATTAAAAGAGTTGTTCAGAAGATTCACAAAACTGTATCTGTTCCTAGTTCAAATCATTAATTGATTTTTGGAGCCTCGACAAATTCAATGTATCAGCCTATGTACCAACCAACAATTCCACTAAATACTTCATTGTTTAATGTTCAACCTTACCCCTTCCTCTAGCCACTACCCTTCCTCAACCGTGGTGGTGACGTGCACCCACTACTATTTTTGGTGTTGAAGTTATTTTATTTTCCTCTCCATATCCAAATTGAGCTACTCCACTTAGATAATTGTCTTCGTAAACTCGTTTGGTAGCCTCAAAACTACCGCATCTTTTTTGGGAACTTCATTCATATTGAATTTTCTCGTAGTGGAATGATGATCCATAGATCTGTAATGGAATGACGTGACTCGAGCGCACCAATTTCATCTCTGGAAGAAAACACCAACTTTAATATGTATTGGATAACTTGATTGTTGAACCCCCACACTAATGGACTAAAAACACATGGTGTAACTTGGGAATATTGGTCAACTTGTCTCTAAGGGGGTTTGTGAAATTAGCTTCCATTTGTTCCCCCACACATTCTAGAGTATAGTATTGTTGCTGGAAAAACCCTCCTAGTCTACTTTAGAATAAATCTTATAGGATAATCTACTTAGGAATGAGTTTTTTTAGATATGTTTTTAAACCAATAGACTCAGTGTGATTTGATCCCTTAGTCACCATTTCCCTAGTAGTTTCGATAGGAGGTGGGATCGAAGCATCAACAACACTCTCAAGTGATGATGGTTTTGATCCAGAAATCAAGGGAAAAGTAAAGTAGATGTATAAACCTTTAGATAAAAAGGAAATGGTTAAAGAGGTTAAAAACTAACCTCTGATTTCGGAAGTTCCAATGGCTCTAACACTCATTATGAAGTTACCACCTGGAAAAGTGGGTTCTGCAACCATGATTTGAGAATGGACATTGGGATTTCACAACGATGTAAGTGACATAGAACTTGGCACATCCGGACCTATAGAACCCAAGAGTTCACTCACCAAGACCTTTCCATTTGGAATTAACATCATTGAATAAGGAATAATGGCTAGTTATAGATTTATCTAAGTCTAGATATCCCCCTCCTCTATAGTCATTTCTCCTAGAGTAGAAGAATCTGTATTCTCAATAAGGGCATTTTCTCCTAAGGGTAGACCTTCTATGACATCAAAACCCATTATTTTCAAAGCGAGCACTCTCTCGAGACTCATGATCCCCATCCTGTAGTCTATAAATTGAGCCTCCCCATATAGATCCACCATTTTCATTAAATATTTCCTTGTTGTCTCTAAAGGAGGGGGATAAACAAATGTAGATGAAGATTACTCCACAAAATATTCCCTCCCCCATTAAATTAGGTCATTTTGATCTAGAATTAAAACCCATCATGGGAGAAGGATGTCTTCAACATCCTCGGTCGACTCTACTTCTTTGACTTTCTCAACTACATTCGCTACTAGTACCCCATGTATCCTCTATCCCTCAAAAGGGGAAAACACCATACCTGCTAAAATGGGGTTTACCTCGTTACTTATCGAACCTACACCAAAAAAATATGCTATTATGGGGTGAAAAATATAAATATTTTGATTTTAAACTAGGTAAAGGATGTGATATCTACTTGTGATACTTGAATTTATATATATCGATAGAGGTTTTTTCTGTCGATGTTTCGTGGTGTGTTAAGGAGATTACCCTCTTATAGAATAAATATGAAAAATTGGAAGTGGACATACCTCAGTGGGGTTCTCAATGAAATCCTCTATATGCTCTCTAGCTCCATGGAATCCTTATGTATCCCCCACCACATATGAAGAGGAATTTTCCCCATGTACTATACCTATAGGGGTTTAAAATGTAGAATGGTCCACCTCTTGGGCCTCCCCAAATTCCTACAAATGTAAGGGATAATTTTTAAAATCTATAATCCAAAAGCATGTAAGGTAGGATTCATCAATTAAAACATCGTATCCTTATGTATCATCCAATTTTGAGATTTTCACCAACCATGCCACCCGGTCTGAGTATAAGGTCTTTCATTGGAAGAATGAAGTCAGGTTCTCATCCCTTCTAGATACATGTATAATTCATCCAGATGACCTGAAAAAAATTCCATGAAGGAGAAATGAATGCTCCAAAATTTCGAAAATCAAAGAATTCTATTTGAATCATCTCCCATAATTCCTTATTAGAAGCACTCCCACACAATTCATCCCATCCCTCTAAGATTTTGAAAAGGAATACATAATAGGGATGGCTAGTGCTATAGGATCTTCTCAAGGAAGTGTGGCCGGTTCCTTTAGCCTCAACATGTTCCTAGGTTCCTCCAAATCCCATGAAATCATAGGGTATGGGTTATTTTGAGACACTAGATGCGGGTAAAGAATTTACCATTCTCTGGTCATGTCTGGAAAATCGGAAATATTGTCACCCCTAGAGGCTTGATCATCATCATCTCCATCACCAACCTATTCTCTCCGCATTGTAAGTACTCGATGATATTATTTGAAATGATTTTTCCACGCATGAATAAAGGTTTCCAAATCCTGAAGGTGAAAATTCACCCTTTCAAATTCATCACCATAGGAAATGTCGGACGATGCAGAAACATAACCGAGATCAGTACAAGAGATTTCCATCTCTTGAGGAAAATAAAAAAAGGCATAGGAAGACTGATCATGAAAATATTGACTACCCCTAGAAAATCCCACTTCCTCCAATCCATGTGAAAGGAAGAATCTGAGGGGATGGGTGTTCAGCCCTCAATAGTAGCACTGATAGCTGGAGATGTCGATCCCAAAGATTTTAAATCCATCCTTGGAGGCTCAAAAAAAAAATACTTCTGAGGAAATATTCATGTTCGAGAGTGCTCGATGGATTTATTTTGAAACCCTTTTCCTCTAGATGCATTAGAATCAATAATAATGGGGACCAACTATGATAGATAGGCTTGTGGGAATGATCAAATATAGGTATCCACATTACCCTTTCTGAGGGAACGTTTAAAACCCACAATATCCGGAAGCTTAATAATGCATTGTGTGACTTATTCGGTAAACATATTCCAAATATATTTGGAAATAAATTTTATTTTCTTGACATGCACCATTAATGGAAGGAGTACACCTCATCTAAACACATTTTAATTGATATCCAAATATGTAGGGTGAATATCCCTTTCTGATAAGCTCCCCATCAATATAGGAAACACATATAACCTATGACAATGAAGAGAGGTATCCTTGGATAATAAAGTAATTTGATTCATAATTCACATGAGTAATGGTATGGGAGGTTAATGATCTATAAGTAAAGTAGTTGTGAAAGTTGATTTGATTCATCAGTTCTTGTTCATTCATTTCATTCAACTCTTCTTGATTATCCCCCATAGATGATCCCACCAGTATGACCCCACTAGTAATCTGAAAATTCCTCCTGAGTACAACATCCAAGATCAGTATATGATTTATAAATTTATACCCCTATATGGGATCCAATCCATCCCCAGATGATTTGGAATGGCGCTAACAACTGGTGATGTTGCTTCCCCTCACGGATTTGTCCCAACAAGTTATAGTCTTTCTCCAATAATGATATGTCCAGGTTGATGCATTTATAGAATCCATTTGATCATCCATGGAAGATATTATAACTCTTACATAACTACAGTCATTCACTAGTAAGATCCATCCACTCAGGAACATGCCCATGATTTCTTCTAGATGAAACGATTGGTCAATTTCAGGAATAAGATCCCATCCCTATTCCCAAAATTGACCATCCTCTAAGAAATCCCAATAGTATCCTAAACATATTTGTTTTTATTTGGTTGTAAAGGACCTAGGTCTAAACTCATGGGGCCCTTGACCATTTCATTGAGAAAAGGAATTAATCCAGTTGGAGAAACAGATGTCCTACCTCGGGAAAGGGTCAGTTTCTTTCGAAGGAGCCTTGGATTTTCCAATAAGCTTCCTAAAAAAAGAGGAGTCCTCACTTCATCATCCCATGAAGAGGAGGGAGGTAGGAATTAATCAAACATACCCTCAATGATGGGGACTCCTGAATTCAACATAAAATATTAGAGGCTAATACTGACCTCCCCATGGACTAGATGGAAGGTGTGTGTATCTTGGATCCGTCAACTCAATATTTATGCATCGAGTGAATTGGATAGATGAGTGTAGGTTTGGGATACCTAGATAGCATCATATAGCCCTACTTTGTTCAATTCAATACCTAATTCCAAATATATTTGACAAACATAGATAGGCCACCCCAAATACAAACCAAACAAACCTCCAGAATGAAGGTCCCTTTTTGACAACAAGTAATGCTTCTAATTTTCCATGTCCCTTCATGAAATTCTATTGTAGCATTGGTCCTTTTCATGTGGACCTCGTCATGCATACTATTGTTATTGAGGGGTATAGTTCAATAAGGACCCTGTAGTGGTATCCTTTTGTATGAGTCATCTCGTCGATGAAATGAGGGCGTTAGGAATAGTGATATTGATTAACCCAGCTACATGTTGGCTAACTGAGTGCAGTTCCATAATTTCCACATCATATAGTAAAAATAATTCATAAATAAGAAATCAATCTGAATTTGGATACTCCCTTTGACCTTCAATGATTATTTTAGCTAAATAATATTGCAATGGGGAAATCAGAATCAGATTTTCAATAGAATATATCATGTTCCTATGCCTTTCATCAGTAGTTGAAGGGGGGGGGGAAATAGTGGCATTATCAATAGTGAACTCATCATTATTCTATGTATAATAATTTTTTGTATCATAAAAATACTATTAAAATGTTTGTCTAAAAAAATGTCATCAGACTAAAACAAGTCAACATACTATTGTCCCATGAATAGTTCATGGAAGGCGTCATCTGTGAACTGACAGTTCGTGGAAGCTCGTGAGGTGATGGCCCATGAAGCGTTGGCCTGATAATTGATTGTTTGTGGAATAGAAAAAAATGTATAAATCCACACTATATTTAATACCAAACTAACCATTCGTGGATGATGATTTTCATTTCATTGAATGCAATGAGTAGTTCACGAGTGAAGGGTGGACGCAACGGAAAATATATCACGAAAACAAGTGAGATGGAGAATCAAGATAGTGATGATGTTTCCAAAAGAAAACATTAAATATAAAAATGATGTGGGACCCCCTTATAAAGTGATGTTACCTTCCTACGGGTGTACCCTCATACCAAAAACCAAATCATGTTAGGACCACTTTCAACCTTGGAATAACATCCAGTTTGACTCGATCAAAGCCCAGTCCAATGGAGGAAATTTATTAGGTCCTAAATATTTACAGAGTGAAATAAATATAGTACCATACATTTTAAAATAAGGTGGAACAAATTTGAAAAAGAAATCAACCAACAAGGATAATGAAGCCAGAATCGAAAAATGAAAATCCCAGGTCGTGAAGGGAAAACATCCTTTATGAACAACCACTTTTCAAGATGTCCAGCACTACAAACCATTTGCGAACCAAATAGTTTTTGGAAGATAAGTTGAAGCACTGGATATCTACAATCATTTCCATATACAGAATGGAGGTATAGAATTTTGCCTCAATATAACATTTTTTTTTCAAAATCAGATAGTTTGCGGGCAAGTCAAACTGAATGACATCCCTGGTACTATGTTGTTTGTAGGACTGAGGCTGTGATTTCTGCCTCTATGAACTAAAACATCCATGGGCCTCTGTTGACCAAGTCATTAACAAGAGGGTTGATACTTCATTATGATTCTAAAAAAGGTGTCATGTGACCCAATGATCCAGCTTCTCCACCCCTATATTAAAGGACCCAAATGGAGCAGAAAAGAGGAAGAGATTTAGGGAATTGAGGAGAATGGGGTCCAGAGCTTCAATGTCACGAAAGAAGAATGTACCACAGGAATCAAATTTTTAGAAAATTCCCTATAGGTATAGATCGTTGTGTGCCATGAAAGAAGAAAATATTATAATAATTTTCCGAACTGTGAACTAGCTTCCTCTGTGGATGTATTTCCCAAGAACTATGGGACCAATTCGACTTCTTCAAACTGTCATCATGCAATAAAATGTTTTATGGGAATGGAACCTTATGCCATTTAGTAAATCTCTATGAAGCATGAATTCAAACTCACATACCATTATGGTATGTGGCTAGATCCCATCTTCCTATACCACCATGGTATTTGTCTGATTACCATCCTCGCATAGAAAAATTATACATGGACCAAATTCATGTGCGCATACCACTATTGTAAGAAGACAAACCCTTCACCAGTATAGCATCACACTATGTAGAAGGAACCCCATCCCACATGAGAAAGTGTTAAGAATAATGGGTTATTCTTAGGTGTTCCACCCTCCAGATCCAATTAGTTTTGGTATTTCAGATCTTGTCATCTAGAGTACCTCCACAATCTAGTCTGTCGAAATAATGCTAAGGCCTCTTAAATTGCCACCCGAACTGTATGATAAGACCATCAGGCACATCATTATGCCCTTATAAGTTTACAGTCAAATGGTAAGTAGATTCACATGAGTAATCCAAGTAGTTCTATGGACCCACATAATGTTTATTTATATTCACATGGTAACTTGGGGTCCTACCAGGGATACTAATGTTAAAATATCCATTCTAGGGATCAAGGGTAATCACAAGCCTTTCCATTCTATGAGGGTCAATGATATACAAGGTAAATAAAAATTTATTTTCCCTTTGATGAGAAGAAACATTCCTCCCATTTCCCAAAACCAATATCTGGGCACTGTTACTGAGGTAAGTCCCTTGAATTTCTTACAGGAGGTCGCATCAGTGCTCCTCACTATCTATTCCTAAGGCATTTATGGGTTAGTTAATCTTACTATATAGGGTAAAAAAAGGATATGGGTAAACTCAACTCCCTCCCTCCCTCTCTATCTCCCTTTAGGATCTTGTAAAATCTATCAATGTGCAACGTGGGATGAGAAGTATTTATATCCAATGCCTCCTCTTTTTTCTCACACCGATCAGGAATCACATGGTATTAGTGGTGGGTGGAAATCATGACATACATATGATCCCAAAGGAATGTTCCTCCTAGAAGGTGTAAGCCACAATAAAATCAAGTTCCCCATTTATGGTTCTCCTAGGAGGTGTAATCCCCAAATGCAATGAACTTCAAGAACATTGATTCCTACCATAATCAGAATATGAAGGATTCCCGTCTAAGGCCTATGAAGAAATTGGATCCTTCTCCAAGGTTAACCTCAATTATTCCCCCCCAATTCATCAAGGAATCCTTTAAGTTGTAAGTCCCAACTCTAGCTCAAAAGGTCCTTCTACACCGATGTAAGCCCCACATTATTCATTCTTTATAGATATCCTTCATGCATAAGACCCATCTTACTGAACTATGATAGATTTAATTTACAATCAACTGGGATAAGTAGGAAGCATCTCTGATGTCCAAAGATGACAACAAAACTTACCAAAATGTTTTCTTATCCATATTCCATGTAGGGTCACACTTTAACCTAAAGACTGCACTGATTTTGGGTACCTAAGGTCGCATCATCCAATGTCCCACATAAAAACATGATAAGGAACCTTCCTCCTAGTTGTCCTTTCCACATGATGTTAAAATGCATGGATGGGTCCTTATCACATAACCTCAAAAGGTGATGTTTCCTGTGATGTGGCCCTGAACTATGTGGGCTCTCATTAATCTCTTAAAGATATATAGGGATCTCGTCTTATGGGTTTGAACCCAACATCCAAACAATTCACATCTTTACTAGATTACGACATCCTCTCGAGTGACTAATAAATTGGATTAAACTCACGTTGTCTCAGCAAACGGTAAAGAAATTCCTAATCTATCCACAAAAGGGTATCTTCAATGATGGAGAACCTCAGAAAAATACAGATGATTCCATACCCACATGTATATGTTATTGATCATTTAACGCAGGATTAATCTGTAGAAACATTCTTGGGAAAGAAACAATGATTCATGAACATAGGAACATTTCTCAAATAAATAAGAGAGTCCTAAAGTAGGCGTTATTTAACCCCAAAAGGGTGTGATGAGATTAAACTCCAATCCTCTTGACCAATGTGTTTACTTAACTATTTTTGACCAAATAATCATCGAGTGAGTCTCTTCCTTGGGAAAGTTGGTCCATGAATCATGGATAACAGAGCTGTTGGGTGTTTATGGCTCCCCAAATAAACCCATAGGAGACCATATGATGACATCATACTCTCCCTAGATTCTTTATGAAAATACTCAACCCCCTAAAATCATTCAATGGTATCATAACTTGATTTAGGTCAAGAATAA
Organism: Viscum album; assembly: GCA_963277665.1. Classification (NCBI taxonomy): domain Eukaryota; kingdom Viridiplantae; phylum Streptophyta; class Magnoliopsida; order Santalales; family Viscaceae; genus Viscum; species Viscum album. The sequence continues at coordinate 733,647,485 of OY728130.1, forward strand.
TGGTAAGCCTAACATGAGACACTCGACTGTGGAACCTCCTTCGCAAGTTAAAAAGGATACAATGCGCCGTCCTTATAGGACTAATATTATCATGAAAGAAATGTCCCATGGGATTAAACAATCTATTATAAGGTACTATAGTTTCACCAAATGAAGTATAACTATAGATCTATTATCATCCTTTCTCTTTTGATTAGTGGAAGACTACATAAGAAGATGCCTTTTAAAATATCAAGATAATATTGTATTCTCCGCAGTTATAGATTCTTGGAATCTTGTTCCCTTTAACACTATTTCTATACAGATGGAATTTTATTCATTTACTAAGGGTAAAAAATATACCTAGAAGCTTAATAAAGATATATTTCATCACAATGAAATTTTAAATGGATAGGCTATTATTGGTGTAAATTATTTCTTCTATTATGGAAATGGATTCATTGCTTTCATGAAAAATTAAATAAGTGGGTTTCTTAATGTAAAGATATGATATGTTTCATATGGTTTTATGGGGGATCATATGATTTGGTGAAGATCAATGTATTATTATTTGGTGGTAATTTCCTCTATATTTAACACTAATCTTACTAAATAGAAAGAGAAGATATTAACTCAAGAGGGTAGATTTTACCTTCAAAACTCTATGTTTACTTAATTTTTGTACATGTGTTTTGTATATATAGTAGGAAAATGGATCTAGTTATGGAGAAATAGAATTATCTTAGAAATTTCATTTGGAATTTGTCAATTTATGGAAGGATTCTAGAAACTATTTCAATATTAAAATGAACTAAGTCACCAGATATGAAAACATTAGAATTAATTATATTTTCAATTTCAATACAAGTGTCATTATTGTATATGTTCAACACCAAATATGATTTATAGGTAATACCATAGTGTTCCTTTAGAAAAGACATATCATGCAGCTTTAAATGGGTAACAATAATTTTCATCAATCATATGATTGTCTTGTTAATCAGGACACATATATCTGGATAATTTCCCTCTAGACCATGGTCTTATAGGTCCTACTCATAAGCACTTACGGGGATCCATCCTAAAACCCATGGGTGATAAGAGGAATTAAATATCTTATTATATATGTGATCCACCATCCATTGTAGAATCTTATGTGGGTGTAGGATTTTCACCCAACAATCCTCCCTTCAATCCAAAGACTATATAATTGATCCCTAACTTCATCAGTAATATACCATATCCAACGATCCCGCACTACCATTATATTATCATCATGACTCACCACCTGATCACTTTTATCAACAATTCTTTCATCATAAGGAACTATTTATCTACATAAATAAAATGAGCCACCATTATCATTGTAAAAGTAGTTTTTTGAAAAAATATGATATATTACACCTAGGGTTCACCATTCCTCTGATACCAATTGTTAGGATCTTTTTCATATAGATTAAATTCATCCATGACCAACACATAATCCCATTTATAGATCCATCCTAAATACCATGGGTGATTGGATGAATTTCCCATCTAAGATTTTATGTGATATACAATCCTTTGTGGAATCAGATATGGGACATTGGATCGTATAATGACCCACAATTTTTAAACATATATATTACATATTGATATATGATTATTCATTACATATCATAATGATCCATGATATAATCGTATAGGTCTAGTGCCTTCGAAAACATGGTTACATAAATAAATGGTCTATAAGTGATCTTTATCTTCTCCCACTATGATATTCAATACTAGAATCCTTCTTAGACATTTCATATATAATAAATTCTTCATAACCTAGGGAATGGAATCATAATAATGGGTGAGATTAGATGCTCACTAAGGTTAAACAAGTGAGATATCAACCTAACATGGGATAAGGGTGTGCGATCATAGGAATAACATTGGAAAATCGTACCCTATATATCAAAGATCATAAACTTGAGTCATGGAATAAATCATGCTAGTTCATAATATATGAATCATAAGGGACTAAAATAATATAAACCATAGAGGAATAACATTTTCATAACACATGTAATTGTTGAATACACATAAGTATAGAAAATATTGTCCTTAGTGGTCAAATATCATTGAAAAAACAATAATTATGGAATGTGTTCACTCCACAAACCATCGTAGTAGTCAAGGATCACTCCCAAGACTATCCTAGATGACAATTTCCCATACATAACTAGGTTCACTTCCCATTATAGTATTTGTTTATCTCATCACCCCAACAAACGTTTATTTTAGTCCAACTAAAGCCGTAAGGACAAAGGATACAAAAGAGATAGTTTTCCTCAATATTGAGAGGTCCATCATCTATAGGATTCAGTCGTAGTGGAGAATCAAGGAATCCCCTATGAAATTTTAGTTCTCACTGAGGGGAATGGAAATAAATATAGAAAAAATTTCCATACTTTTCTTGGTATGGATTGGGGATAAAAATTGATAAACTTTGATCCCTTTTCTCTTAGTATAGATGATTTCCAAATGAATGGAAAAGATACCACTGTATCTACAAATGTGATATATAAAGGATCATGGGATGGTCATATGTCCTAATAATGAAATTAATATTACCAGTGAATCCATTTTAGCATCCACTATGGGAATATTTCATTGATAATAGTGATGGAGATTAGTGTTCATAGAAAGATCCACAACTTGAAGAGAGTCATCAAGAACGAAGAAAGCTTAGAATTAAATGTTGATAATTCATTTGTAATTAAGTACCACACCTCCTCTACTCATCATGACCAAATTACAATATCCATTAGTATTAGGTTTGAGACTTAAACTCTGGGGGTACCACATGACCCAATGACCCTGGAGGGGTCTAGTAGCACAATAGGTATGGTAACAACCATGAAAAAATGATCAATGTGAGGATCCACTTCCCAGTATTTACACAATTATTAATAGAGAGATATATGTCCTACCTATCACATAATCTATATATTTTTGGTATGTATTATCACACTACATTAAATATATCATAACATATAAGAATAATTTCTGTTTCATAAATATCTCATTACAAATAACCCATATAATGAAATTTAGTTTTATAAATATTTCATCAAAGCATTAACCTTTGAGAATAAATAGTATTCTTAATCATATTCTCAATTTATCTTAGAATAAGTCATGGAGAAAAGAAATGGGGTCTTAAAAATTTCTTAAATATAATAATTAACCATCCAATGAAAGAATAAGGATGGTATCATTGGATCATATTGGCAATAAATCTTATATAACATCAAGGAATATCTTCTTAGATGGAAAATGGTATTAAAAAATATCTTGGAATATTTCATGAGGAAAATAAAAATTCCATTTCTAAGTTAATTATTTAAAATTGAAAAGTACCAAAATATATTAGAAATCATTTTATTTTAAAATATCAATAGAAACATTTAATTTAATATTTATAAAACATTATTGTCATGATGGAAGGAAATATTTTCCTTTCCGTACATGTTAATATGAATATTCATTTTCCATTTTTATAAAAACACCCAAATAGACTATTTTCGAAATGAAGATAATGATTACTTTTAAAAAACCAGTAAACAATGAGATTGTTACATAAAACCCTTATCATTTTGTTAAATATTCAATAATATTTTACATGAATGAAATAAAAATATATGTACATGTAAATCCAAATAAATTTCATAATAATCATCAAAAAATACATTCATGAAGATTATATACACCACACAGAAGAAAGAAGTGTTGTATAAGGCATGTGTCTCATAAAAATAAATGTGAATGAAAAAACCCTTATTATTTCGATAAATATAGAATCATAAGTTCTACAAGAGAATAAAATAAAATGAAATATTAAATATAATTTAAATAATGATATTAATTATATAACATATCAATGTGGAAATATATAAATCACAAAAAAATGAAAGTCCTTTTAATATGGAATATATATCCCAGAAAAAAATGAGAGATTAAAAATCCCTTAACTTAAGTCTTGACTTCCTTAATACTTGGTCAGATAACCTATATAATAAATATAGTTGTATTATTAAACTATTATAGTAACAAAATTATATATACTATATATCATTTAATTATGACACTTTATTACCAGTTTATAAGAAACTCCTTGTTAAAATCATGTTTTATGCAATCACTGATTTATTTTTCATGGATGTTTTGATTTCGTATTTTTGATAACTTAATGTAAACCAAGGTTAAATAATTACTTGAATTTTAACCAGTATATATATATTCATTAATTAATTATTTATATTAATCCTTAAAATTTAGATAATAACAAATTACACCATTCATAGAAATGGTAGGCCAAACATACAGTTGAAGACTTTTTCCATTTTCCTGAGGGATAAATTGAAAGGAATGTTAATAATATATCAAATTTATAATGTAATTTTGATTTAAAATATATCACATATACTTATCAAATTTTTAGATATTATCATCCAAGTGAATCTTCAGTGAAAAATGAATTGTATCATCCCATGAGGTAGTAGTCTCCTGTGTAATGGTACAAAATTATTGTGTTCCACCTAAATAGAATTGAAGAAGTTATCTGTGATATTATAATTATAAATTTATATTTAATTAATTAATATCATTTTAATATATTAAATATTTCATTATATCCATCTATGAAGGGGAGATGATGGAAAAAAAGGCATTGGTTCGTGAGGTTATAGTCTACTCTACACAGGACTGACAGTTTTATTTCCCATTTGAAAGAAGAGGAGGTGGATGCAAGATATTACAATAAAATAATATCATCTTAATAAAATGGATATATTTATGTTATTATATCATAATAATAGAATAATATTACAATTAAGTGGAAGAATAAATAAAATCAAAACTCTTGGTTGATACCGATACCTCTTCTTCAGATAACCTCCCTAGGTTTAACCAAAGAGAGTTCCTTTGTTGGATTTCTAATCCAAAAAATACCTATGTAATGTAATTAATGTATTTGGTTAGTTAATTTTCAAACCATTTTTTTATATATATGTCAAGTGGAGATGTGAGGGGTTACCTTTTATAAATGGGGGAGAGGATACACATGAAATTTCTAAAAAGAACATAGGGTACCCACGTTTTAGACATTCCACAAGGAACCAAAATGGACAATTAAATAAAAGATGTTATAAGGTCTATATATGACAATAAAATTAGATTTGTGAATATATTTATGTTATTTTAAAGAATATATTTTTGGTTTAACCCCTGATAAATTTTTTTTAAACCATAACTGTTGTAATTAATATTTAAAGTTTTCACTACCAATTTTGACCAGAAATTATGTTTAACATATTATAAAATATATATTATTATAATAAAAAATATTTTATCTATTTATAAAAATTTAATTCAAATAGTCTCAAATTTAAATTTTAATTTAGACTAGCTGATGTGATGAAAAGTTGTTTTCCGAAGAGAAAATCATCATAATTATAAAAATTATATATAGAAAAATCCAAAATAAAATTGATTATGATGACCCAAATTGGATTAATAATTATGTAATTGAACTTATTTTACTTTTAAAACCTATTTAAAATAAAATGGGGCTTGTAAATTATTTAAATGATTATGGGGTTTTAAATAAAAATCAATAGTTTTTTTACAATTCATTGAAAAATTATTCTTTAATAAAACTTATAAAAAATCCACCCAAATATAAAATTTGTATTTATATTTCAAAAATTATGTTCATTTTTTCATATAAATTATCTTAGATAGGATTAATGAAATTTATTATTCCTCAATTAAAATAATAAATAATATTTTTGGAGAAAATATAAATTTCAAAACATATAAATACTTTACTAAAAATGAAGCAATTTTAATCAATATGTTTTAATTATATAAATCCATTATAGTTAGTTTTTTAAAAATTTATTCTTATTCACACCACCATGATTAATATATAGGTTAAAATTATCATGTTTAACATTATGTTATAGTTCATTAAAACTCAGTGTTTCTTATAATGCAATCAATTAAAGAATTTAAATTAATTAAAACAATTATTTCATAAAAACATAGGGTGTTACTTATACCCACACCACCCCATTACAATTAATTTCCATGAAAATTGACTCACTTTGGTACATTTTTTTTGTATAATTTAGCCTAATTAAATTCCTAGTATCCCACATATCTTACTCAATATGGTGGTTTTTCCACAAAACATTGACCAAGTGAGTGGTATTGTTTCATAAAACATTGTTTATACTATCTAGAATATACACCATTATTAACTCATAATATAGACCACGTTATAGTTTTATGACCTCCATGTTAGGTACTTGTGATGGATTAAGTATGTACTTCCTTAGGAGAGATAAACAGAACACATCAAAGATTTCAGAGAGCATTGGTTGAAGCACCAATAATTAAGAAAAAAACCTATATTTTATCAGGAATATTTAAAGGTGTAATATACCTAGGGAAAAAATTTTAATTAGTAATATCATTACCATATTCCATGTATAAATTTACAAAAACATATTGAAACCAACTTTAAATTACAAATCACATTGACGATTAGCAGTATAAAATTTATATCAATTTTCTGATGCCCTTAATTATTGATGAATGGATCTACCATTTTATTCCATTACTTATTATATATCATGTCGTAGTAGATTTATTTCTCCAAGCTTATCCCAACACATTAGATATCTAAACTTATTTCCATAGATCGATTATAAGGATCCATCTGAATGATTGGGTGATATCAATTGTTGTACAAAAATATGAAAAGATGAAGATGTTGATCCAAACCACCTTTTAAACCCAGATAAAAACATTTCAAAATATCCTATAGTGCATGAATTTATATCTTATATAAAAAATTCAATATGATTATGATACACAATGTTGAAACTCAATTATATATCAGTATCTTTTTGAATTATTCATGAAAACATCTAGGTAAACCTCAAATCCCAATCAGATAAAACAGAATATGGTACATCATGAAACTATACCATTAAATTAATGTATATCTTGAAAGATAATGTTGATATAAATATTCTCTAGTAATTATGATGGGTGATGAAATTTTATGTAGATTGATTACATCTAATATAACATTATTCCAATTAGTTGTTTTGGGGATACAAATAAAAAAATCTGGACTAATGTTTTCCCATTTTCAGTCTAGTATGTGTAATGGTTATAACATCCAATTATACTTTTATCTCTCAGACTTGAATTTATAATATACCCAAAATTGAGATAAAACTATGCAATATTCCCCTCAGGTCGTCCGACCAAAAATAATCCTTTAAATATCATTACATCTTTTTTACTTTTATGATGAATAGAGAATAAATATCTATTAGAATTTTCTAATATATATATCATAAAAACCGGTATTGGGGGGACAAAAACACGGTTCCCAAACCATACCATTCCATCAAAAGGAAGTTTCAACTCATGAAAATTTATGACGATCTTTTCTAGCTCTACGTCTTTCATCTAGGCCTAATTAATATTCACATTAATTGATGGTTAAAAATTAATTTTAGAATGATAATATTTGTCCACATAATTTATGATTTCAAAACACATCCTTTGAAAATACACTAATATTGGATCTTTTATGACCATAACCACAGATAAGTGAACATGATCCATTCGAATCACAGCATTATCCACCTTGTTCTATTTCTCATGCTGGTAATGTATTGACCAGTCATAACCATCTCCAAACATCTTTTATGTCTCATGTTCAAATATTTTTTTGTGAATATATACTTTAAAATATCATATTTAGTATTTATATCACATCATTCTACATAATATTAATTCCAATATATTTTTAATGAAATATTTATGACAACTAAATCCAAATCATGAGTTGGGTAATTTTTATCATTAACATTCAATTTTCATGAGTAATAATCTATAAAAATGTCATTATTCATGATAATTCATCCTAGTAACATATTGTTTGCATCAGTATATATTAAAAACCCTTCTCTACTATACTTAATGTAAGAAAATGTGTACTAATTTTTTCTTTCTTTAGTTCCATGAATTCTTCACCTCATCCGTCTATCCATAGGAACTTAACTCCCTCCCAGGTTAACATGGTGAGTGAATTAGATAGTTGTGATAAATTATCCACAGAACATCAATGATATCCATAAAAAATAGAAAATTTAGATCTTTGTCACAATTTTTTTTCTGGGACAACATTCACCGAATTCCATCATTAATAGATCCAATTTTATACCATTTAGTGAAGTTATATAATCAAAAACTGAAATCATTTGTAGAAAAAATGCACACTTTGTCAATTTTACATACAATTTCTCCTTAGGGACTTCAGTAAAATACTCAGGTTATCTTCATACTATTCTATGGTCTTCAAATATATAGGAATATAATTTATGAATTATACCTTCAACTGATCAATGCAGTCATTAAAGACTCTATTCATTAAATCCATAAAGATATTGGGGGAATTAGTAATACCAAATGACATCAATATAAACTCATATAGTCCATATATTGAATGGAATGTTTTCTTGGGTATATCTTATTTCCTAACACTCAATTAATGATATCTCAAATGAAGATTATTCTATGAAAATTACTATCCTCCATGAAGTTGATCATATAAGTAATAAATATGCGGTATAAGATATTTTTTGTTGATTTTGTTCTTATTGAGTTTTCAATAATAGATATACAATCACATTAGGCAATATTTTTTAACAAATAGAGTTAGTGAAGCCCAATATGACACACATGGTCAAATGAATCACTTTCCATGTTTATCCTAAAGTTTATTCTTCAATTCCTACAACTAAAATGGGGACATTATATATAGAGTCTTTGAAATAGGTGTACCACTACGTATGTGTTATATTGTGGACTAAACATAATGTTTCAATTGAATACTAAGAAACTAATAAGAAAATACATAAAAAATATAAAAAATATGTATATAATCAATGTTCTATTTCTACTAAACCATATTAGATAAACTCTCATTTCAAATTGTAATTAAGACCCATATAATGTATGTAGTTTCCATCAAAAGTTTATATTTATCATCACAATAAAAACAATATTGGGTTTGTTTGGAATATCAAATACGACTTCACATCCTTGGAAGTTGATATAGTATTTTTGTAGTGAAATACAATCCATGCATAAGAAAAAGTTAAATTCAACAAGAAGAAGAATGATGAGGCTTTTAGAAAGAACATTCCCACAAACATGAACCAGAGAAGATTCATAGACATGAGTTGTGATAATTTGTCCATTATGGGGATTCACTACTAATTAAACAACTAATATTTTAAGTTTTATTTTGATACCCTAAGAATATTCCTCATATGTGAGAACCTAGGTAGATATATAATCAAATAATATATTATGAGTTCTAATGTGGATGGTAAATATACCTTTAACCACATCATTATCACACCCCCATAGATATAGTGATCATATGAGATTTCTCTTTTTCTATTTCATTAAGAGGTTTCTATCATTGATTATCATTATTATAATTCATATTTGTGCACTATTTATCATGATTCCCATATTCATTTAATTTGGAACACTATATTGTGGGCGGTTCATTCTATGGAGATTTATCTCTTTTCATATTAACAACTAACTTTCTCCCATCTATTTGGAAATTGATTTCTCAGTGACTTTTATTTCAAAACATAAAACATTTACTAGTACCATTAAAAAAATTTCCTCCATGTTTCCTTCCACATATTTAGCATGAAGGAAATATCACCTTCTTTTTACTAGGATTTTAATGTTTTCTTGTAATTCCAACATTCGTTTCTAATACAAACCATGGGATTTTTGGGTAACTCTAATATTCATTTTCACCTTGATAGAAAATGGAACTATTTATTCATATCTTTTAGAGTCCATTATGGCCAAATCCCATCAGATACATTGTTTTAAGACACTTAATAATTCATAAAACATACTTTTAGGTTGGATGATAATACAATAAGTGTACCTCACAATTCTTATAAGATTTTCCTCATATGTAAGAAATTTTTCATTATTTTTCTATTTAAACTCAAGGAATTACTTCTCCATTTTCATATGAAGAATAAAAGAAAAGTACTTATTGAAAAAAGCATTCATAAACTCCTCCCATTTCATAGAGTCAATTTTATCTTTTTGACTTGTATTCTAGATAAGATTCTATCATTGATCTTTTTTTCCTTCCAAATAATATACATCCAAAAAGAATTTATATTTCTTTGAACATGAGAGAATGGAAAATATATTTTCAATTATACATATCTATTTCTCCGAAATTAGTTGATCAATATAACCAATGAAAGAAAGAAGACATTTCCTCATGAAGTAGTCAGTAGAGAATTTTCCATCCTTTTATCATTTATAAGTCTTGTATGATTTATAGCTTGAGAATGTTGTGAGAGAATATCAATGAAAGGCTTATTTAAATCTCCCATTAAATTTGGTTTCCCAGGAGGACAATAATTTTAGATTCCATTTCATTCAGCATTAACCTAATTCCTATGATTTTCAACCAAAAAATAAATCCCAAAATCATATTTTGATCAATATAATTCATTGTAGGAAACCAAATATTCATATAAAGAAAATTTCTTATAGTACATGTAATTATCAACGCATTCTTTCCAATCTATGAAAACGTAGGCATAAAATTGGTCATTCATGTCCATTATTCAAATACATCAGGATGTTTTGTAAAGAGATTGGGAATTTTAAAAAGCATATCGCTCTGGAGTGTCAAACTAGGTGTATAAAAAGGCCGATTTTTATTAACCAAGAAACAATCAATTATTTTTCAAAGTCTTATTTTCATTGTTATTATCCTTATTTATAGTTTTACTAGATCCAAATCCACTTATAATATTCATATATGGATGTAATTACATTAAAAAGGCATTTTGTATCCTTCAAAAAAATTCACAGACATTTTACTTTTCCTTTTAAATATCCTTAAACATATTCTTAAACATATCCCACGGGATCTCACTAATTTTTTCAAATCACAGTTTCCACTCTTAAACTAATAATTTCTTTGATACCAACAATAATGACACCCCCTTAAACACATATATTCTACCTCAGAATAGATGATTATTAATTACCTAACATAATGATCCACAACAGAATTCTATAGGTCTAGTGCCATTGAAAAAATGGTTACATAAAAAATTGGTTCGCAGGTGAACTCTATTTTCTCCCACTAAGTTCTTCATATCTATCACCCTTATTAGACATATCATACATAATAAAATTATTCATAACCAGGGGACATATACGTTATAATGGGTGATCTTAGATGCTTAGTATGTGTAGATAAGGGAGATATCAATATAACAAGAGCATAAGGGTACTAGAACATAGGAATAACATTTTAAAACCATACCCTATATATCATAGATCATAGACACGATTCATGGAATATATATTGGATGTTTACAAGATATAAATCATAATGGTATGAAATAACATGTTCTTTAGAATCATTACATTGGCATAAAACATGAATTTGTGGCATTCAAATAAGAATAAAAAATCAGTTCCTTATTTGTCAAGGATCATATCCAAAACTATCATAGTAGAAGGGGTTTTATCCCTGAAACCATGTAGTAGTGGTGGTTCACCCCTAAGAAAATAATTGTGGAAATTTTCCCACAAATAAATAGGTTCAATAACCATTAAATTCATATTTTATCATTAGATATAAATCATTACCCAATGCAGTTAAGGGATATATACGTCCCACACGTGACATAATCGATACATTTGTGTGCTATAAGGTCATTCAATCTTGAATATAGCATAATACATAGAATTAAAATGGGATCCATAAACATTTCATCATTGAATAAGACATTGAAATGAAATGGTTTTTAGACACATTTTAGCACAGCATGACCAATAGAAATAAAATGAGTATCATAACAATATTATCAATTAATAATAGAATAACCAATGAAAAATGAATGATTTTTATAAATATATATTCATAAATATAATAACAAACACAAATAAATAATAAATATGGTATTATTGGATCATCTACCTATTAAATATTATCTAATATCAAATTATATCATCATAATGGAAAATGATTTTGAAAAATCACTCGGATCGTTTATCGAAGAAAATATTCTTTCCACACGGAGAATAATTCATTAATAATAAAAATTGAAAAATTATTTTAGAAATAATTTTCATTCAAAATATCATTCGAATCATATAAAGTAATATTTCAAACATTTATTGGTTATGATGGCAAGAAATATTTTCTTTTCCACACACATTAAATCGAATATTCCTTTCACCTTTTTAGTAATTCCCAAAAGGTACTTGTTTAGAAGGAGAAATGATATTAATTTCAAACAATATTTCAAAAATTCAAAAAATGGGAAAACATATCTATAAAAAAATCATTTTATAATAATAAAACACTCTATTTAAAACATTTTTAGGAAGCATGGACATTGAAGAAAACTAATTTTCAACCCAAGAGCTAAATGAATTCGATTTTCCTTAAAGATATTATTTTATAATATTGAGTAAATAAAGAATGATAAATTAAACGAATACATTTAATTTCATGAATAAGCCATATGATGTTAAATTTAATGTTCTTATTGAGAGTTAGAACATATTATCTCACTACTGGAAGGATAATCATAAACTTTCATGATAAACATTGATATTATAACATCAACCCTTACCACTTTGGTAAATATTGAATCATAATCCCCATGGATCAAATAAAATTATATAGACATGTAAATCCACATAAAAATATTAAAAACCATCATATATTTCATTCATAGGTAGTATTTACACTAGAAAAAGTAATTGGTGTATAGGGAATGTCTCGTAGAGTAATAAAAGAGATGAAAATTCCTTACCACATTGGTAATTTTTAAATCATAATAAAGATTAAATAATAACATAAAACTAAACCATAAAAACCATGAAATAAATGATATTAATCATATAAAATTTTAATTTGGATTTATATACAGCACCTCAAATATATGAGTGGTGAATAAGGCACATGTATCCTAGAAATAAAATAGAGACTATGAATACCTTACCTTAATTATTGAATTCCATTATACACATTTTATACATACATATATTAAATATAGGTTTAATATATATATATATATATATTCAATGACCATACTTATATATACCATATATGATTTACTTAAGACCTTTTATTACTAGTTTATTATCAATTCTTTATTGAAATCATTTTTCGGGTAATAAAAAATATGTTTTCCATGTATGTTTTGGTTTTTTTTCTCCTTTTACATTGATAATATTTCAATCATCTATCAAATTTTTAACATGAAATAAATATAATATATATTCACTTAATATGTATTTATATTAATCTAATATACTCCAATACAAAAAATGAATTTCATTATTCATAGAGATGGTAGGTTGTACTTATACATGAACGCCATTTCCATTTTCTGAATGGATGGAATGAAAGGTAGGTCAATAATATATAACATTTAAAAATTTATAATTATGTAAAATATAAAAAATATAAAATATATATTTATATTTATTGCCTTCCATGTAGTGTGTAAGTGAATATTTAACTACACCGCTTTGTGAGGCGGCATTCCTCTGTACACACAAGTGACGTTGTCATGTTCCACTAACAGGTAATGTAAGAAGGTATATGTGATATTATAATTCCATAAGTATATTTATGTAATAAATTTAATATAAATTTATTAAATCCATATCATATCTTTCCATGATAGGTGATTGTGGGAAATGAATTTCATCCGTTGATGAGACAGTATTCCACCGTACAAACAATTGACGATTTTGTTACCCAATTAATGATATAGGAGGAGAATATTTGATATTAAAATAAAATAATAATAAATTTTTATATATGATATAATTATTTAATAAATAATCATAAATTAATAATATTTGACATAGGTGGAGGTAGAAATAAAAGAAAATGTCTTGGTTGAGAATGAAACCTTTTCTTTAGATAACCTTCATAGGTTTACACTAAAAGCCTTCTTATTCCAGATAAATGATGAAAATATTCCAACAAGATATTAGTATGGATGTGATAAATTTTTTTTTCCTTGGATTTTCTAGATGGTTTTACATGTGTGAATTTTAGAGTAGCATGGGTTCCATTTTATATGTTGGGGAGAGGACACACATGGAATTAATTCAGTAAAAAAGGTGTACCAACAATTTTATCGTTAAACATGGATCCAAAATTCCTCATTTAAAAACATTAAATGTGATATGGTATAAATATGTTTATAAATTCGTATTTTTCATGTTCTTAGATCCTTTTAGCCCTATAAGTTTAACTTATCCTCTGGTAAACCCATTTTATCATTCTCAAGGGTAATTAATGTTTAGTTTTTTTACAATTAATTTTTAAGAAAATAAGATGTAATTATTATATAATTTTAATTATAATTATTTAAAATATGGAATCCTTTTTTTCAAATTCCATTCATATAAGTTGAAAATTTTAATTTAACATTAAACATGTAAAAGTGAAGAAAAAGAGGGTTTCCAAAGAGAAACTTGTCAGATGTTTATAAAGTTTTAATATCAAAATTCAATAATAAATTAACTAAATTGAACTAAATTATATAAATTAATTTATAAAGTAACTATTTTTTACTTTTAAAACTATCTTAAATTTAAATAGAGCTCGTAAATAAATTTAATGAACAGACAGTTTTAAGTAAAAATCGGTTATTCCTATTCATCAAAACAATTATAGATAATTTTCAAAAATGTAGTCATATATAATTACAGAATATAGAATTAAAAAATAAAATTTATTCTTTGAAATAAATATTATGAAATATTAAAAAACAAATTTTATTATTCGTTAAAGATTTTTTTTGAGAAAATACTTTTTTTCTAAAAAATATAACGACATTACTAAATATTAAGAACTGTATATCAAAATGTTTTATTTATATTGAAAAATTACACATAATTATTAATATTGTTTAGTTATATTTATACAAAAATTATTAAATACTAGGTTATAGTGGTATTGTTTAATAATATCTCACATTTATTTGAAACTCAGTCTTGTGTGCAACACATGCTATGAAAAAAATTAAATTTTTTGAAGAGAGTTTTTCATAATATTATAATGTGTTATAGATCACATTAAGAATCATATTTTTAAATTAATTAATATTTCATATGGTTATGTTTTGTCGATTCCAAATAGATTATTCGTAGTAAAATTGGTTATAAATAATACCCACATCATTCATGTTGGGAGTTCCACCCCAATTGACTTCAATTTAGGTGTTTTTTAGCCCATTGTGCTAAAATAAATCCCACCTTAAGGAACATATGTGTCCTTTCAGTGTTTTTAGGTGGAATATTTTGACAACATGTCAAAGGTATTTTTCTTCGTGGGGGATTTTGTAATTTATTAGAACATATGCATGCATTATATCATCATGAAAGTGTTGGGTGTAGGGAGTCTCTTTGATGGGAGTGGTGAAGTGCATTGAGTTGTAAACCTACTAAATATTTTCAAAAAACAATATCATTCATGATTTAGTTGGAATATGTGTGATATCCATTACATAGAGATATCATCCACTATTATACAAACAATACCAACAATAATATGTGTATTCATTCTTGAGCTGTTATAAAAAATTAATATTAGACAGTTAGAATATTATATGATTGGATAAACATCATTCAAATTATTGTAATGCTCCAAGAGATATTAATTATAAATCTATTGACATGATTATATCTAATTTTTTTATCTCATTCGATGATTTT
Organism: Viscum album; assembly: GCA_963277665.1. Taxonomy (NCBI): domain Eukaryota; kingdom Viridiplantae; phylum Streptophyta; class Magnoliopsida; order Santalales; family Viscaceae; genus Viscum; species Viscum album. The sequence goes on from OY728130.1 coordinate 733,663,340, forward strand.
CCCATACACAATTAATATGAATATTTGTTGTTTCAACTTCAGGGAGTTTGGCAGTTACTTTTAGGCCCCAGACAGTTTGATGTTTGGAATAATAAATCATACTACATTAATATTTATGGATAATATGAGGTCTCTCTAATTTTGGTGAAATTTTTTATAATGATTTACATTCTTCCATAAAGATTCATTTTGATAAAGAAAAAAATTGAATAACAGATTTCATATTGTTTATAGGATGAAGATCTTAGGTATGTAAATCACTCATAGACTTCCTATTTTCAAGGAAAACATGGATGATGTTTTTTATTTTTTCACTATAATTTTGCTATATATATTTCAACATAAAATGGTGAACTATTTTAATGTAACATGAATTTTTATATTTCCATCAATGAATTTATTGAATTTCTATCTAATTTTCATTTGAATAATAAAATTTACAATCATTGGATGGTTTCAATTAAATCTTCATTCTATCAAATATTTCAACTTTAGATCAACATATTCATTGATGGTAGGGGTACACTCTTAATGTATGTCACTTATAATTTTCATGTGGATGTATGATTGTATATGAAGAAACTAGAAAAAACTTTTTCTAATACTCTACGTAATATAATTATATTTCATTCAATGGGTGTCAAATCCATTCAATGGAATCAAATATTATCCAAATATGTTAAATAGATTTATCCCATTACCTCATGGGTTAAGGTAAATATAATTTGATACTATCTCTATGCTCTATGTTTTGTAGGTTGTAGTGGGATCTTTAAGACTTGACGAGGTATTATTTAATTCCCTTTCTTTTAACACATTTGTATCATTAATTCTCTTGGACGTTAAAATATTCTAGTTATTTATGCTATGTGATATACCATGATTTTGGGTTAGAATTAGATTTTGATAGAAATATATTTGTCTATGGTGGTCAGTATTAAAAAGTAGCACCTAATTAAAGAAGCTTGGAAGAATTTATATTAATTTATTGAATGTATATAATTCAACTATATTATCCCAACTACTCTATCCCAACTTTACCAATAGGGGAATCAAGATGCTGATTCTATTTCTAAAAATTTGGTGGTGTCCATAGAGTCTTTTTGGTCTTCTGTGCTTCATGATTGCTTCAGGATTTTTAATTTTCATGACACCTAAGACGATAATTGTAGAGATTTATGTAATTACCATATATTAGCACAATTCTTTTACATTTATTTAAAGAATGTGTATTGGACATGTTCACAACCTAATATCTTTTTGTTAATAATTATTATTATTATAAATATAAATAATAATAAAATATATTAATATTATTAAATTCAAAATAATTTCATTTATTTGATATTTTATAATATTACTAAATTTAATTATAATATAATAATATTTTTAAATATAATTATTGATATTTTTTATTTGATTATTTCAAATTTAATAACATTTTATATATGAGTTTTACTCTAATTTAAATATTTAAATTTAAAAAAAACCTTTTATTTGAGTTAAAAAGAGTAAATTAATTTTTTGAGTGGTTTTGAAATTTTAGATTAAATTTGATTAAAATTTATTTATTAATTCATACAGAAGTGTTTCATGTCTTTTTTAGGGTGATAAAATTGATTCTATGTGATTTGTTAATAAGGTGTATATGGAATTGTTGACTGTGACTTATCTAGTATTGATTTCTCTATCAAATTATAGGCTGTTGAGAAGTTAATTTTTTTGAGATAAATAGTCAATCATGTAGAACATCTAAGTTGACCCTGAGTTGGAAAGAGTCTTATATATAATTATAAAAAAAGTGGCATGACAAAAAAAGAATGTTGTCATGGATAAGGATTAGAGTCCTTTTTACCCATTATCATGTTGGTTGTGAATAATCTCTAAGAGACCATTGAAATGATCTTGGCATGAACGAATCAAAATAGAATTTAAAACTGAAGTAAATCACATTTGGGGAAAACTGTGGATCACCACTCACAATGAGGATTTGTACTTCTAATCAGTGTACTATATAATTTTTCATAACTTATTTTTTTTATTACAATTTTAGATGAATGATAAATAATTAAAATAATGAGGTTCATAATAATTAATGCATGAAAACATGGAATTTTATGCATTGAAAAAGATGTTTTAACATATTCCACATTGATCCTCCTATTCATTAAAACATCATTAGTAGAAAATTATTTGTTCATAATATTCATATATAAATATAGGGAGATCGAAAACCATAGTATCTTCACATCATATTTATAAATGGTTAAGAAATAAAACCATAATGGCTTCAAATAAATGATTTTAATATAACATAAGAGGATTTATTCCCTAGAAACTACCTAGTGTTGTAAGAAAAACTCTAACATCCCTATCATTACTCCACCCTCAACTAATTCGTTGAAATATAATTCTTAGATGAACAAGATTGTGAATAAATTAATTTAAATATTATATCATTTAATTTAATATAATATTATATAAGAGATAAATGAAATTAATTTTATTCATATGAAGAAGAAAATCAAGTAATAACAATAGGTTAATTACGATTATCATTCAAGAAAAAACATAATATCATAAGAAAATGAAAATAATTAATAAAAAATATGGTGTAAAAATAATCAAGAAAAATAAAATTATATTGAAGCCATGGAATGGACTATATAGTTATCCATTTATCTCCATTAATAGAGATATTGCACCTCTTAAAATATTGAACCATCTCAAAAGTTGGGTTCCTATAACATGTATGTCTTTATCCCTATTTATAAACAATTTATATGCTTGTTTAATATATTCCTCAAGAATCCGATCTAACATTATATTTTGTTGAAATAGCTTAAAATTAAATTAATTGTTCTATATAAATGTCACTATTTTTAGAAAATTACACTATCAACTATATACTTCACAAATAAATTATATTTTGGCCTCACATGTCATAGATTTTATTTCATGAAGATATTATTTTTAGATCCCATTATTCATTATTTTATATATATAGGGAGATCAATTTATTTCATGTTAGAAACATGAATAAAAAATCACATCCCTATATTTAGTTCATCCTATTATAGTTTTAAAATATCTATAAATCTTCCTTGGATGTGTTTTAAGTGCTATAATGGATTTACAACAGACTTTGGGATTTTCACATTTTTTCTGTATTTATCAACATAATGTTATCATATTTCAGACATGGAAGTACAAAGTTCATTTATATTATGTTTATTTGGTGACATATGACTATATTAAGAATTTATAAAACATTTTTAATAGTCCACTTTTCTAACATTAAGTTGCCTTATAGTCTAACATATTAGTTCCATTAATTTCATCTCACTATATTATTCATATTTTATTACTAATATGATATTATAGCTAACTATAATCTAGAATGAGATTTGTGTTCAATCCCCTCTAAAAAGCATATCGTAGTCTATTAATAACATGTCCATGACATTATATGTAATGGATGTGGTGAATATGATTTCCTTTATTCATAGTGGTGATTTTTGATAGATCCTACGCCACCATGTATTCTCTATCATTTGGTTATTCTAATAAATATCACTCTATATTTAAATTTACAACATGGGCCACAATATACCTTCATCCTTTATTATTCATAGTTCCACTATTTTAAAATACTTCCGGCATGAAGTAGTAATTGTTGAATTATTTGAACTTTATCACACACTAAGGATAGAACCTTGAGTTTACATGTTGGGTTAATGGTAGGTTAACCTTTACCCAAACCTGTTTGGACAAAAATGGAACCTGACACATTTAATCAAAAACGATGAACTGAAAAACTTTTTATAAATGGTTTAACCTGAACATAACCTACCAAATTTATTTAATGAAAATAAATGTAAACAAAATTTCCATAACCAATTTTACCATAAAACCATTATAACCAGACCCATCAATGCAAATAACCTAAATGAATACATACAATTTTATCATGTTAATGGATAAAATAGGCAATTATAGTTCGACCCGAACATAATAATGAATTATATTCCAGTCATATAGGCTGACCTAATTACAAACTGAATCTATTTATACACAACCTAAACCTATTGAAATGGGTTTATTTCATGCCAAATTAACTTTCCAGGTCAAAATTTATATCCCTATCATACACCAATAATTATAACATGAAAAAAATATACTTCCAGCATACAAAGTCCTACTATGCATCACCTTATGCTTTCCCACAAAGGTACCTCCTCTATTCACAGATGAACAATGTACTACATAGGCTAATCATATAAGTTTTCACATAAAATCCTAATTTCCCCCATAATGCAACACATTCCCCAAAATTATGTAACACCCAAATATTTTATGGTATGCCTATTTTTAAAATTTTAAAAGACTTATGAGCTTAACCTAATGACTAAATATTATTATTTAATTATGTTAGTTATTATCTAGACATTAGAATGATGGGAATTAATGATATTATAGAATTATGAAAATATAGTTTACACAAATTTATAAACAAAATTCATTACTTACTGATTAATTATAAATGAGAATAAAAACCAATTAGACATAAATGATGGGTTTTAAAGAAAAAACCTTTTTATGACCACAATTGAATTTTTTTACAAAATTAAATTAATTAAATTAATTGAAACATATCAAGTAAATTTATATGATAACTGATCAATAATCTATTTTTTTAATTCAACCAATAAGTTTGATAGGAATTATATTAGAATAAATTCACGTTTAAGTATAAAAAGATATATTTTCAAAAAGGAAATTTTACGACCTTTTATAAGTATAGTTGTTTTAAATATAAATTTTGAAAATTTTATAAATTATATTTGAAAAATTAAAATTTTCTTTTAAACTCTTAATATCAATATTTTATCATGATAAATTTTTTGTATATTTTTTAAAATATTTATTTTCCAATGAATAGTAAAAAATAATGATTTCTTATAAAACTAAGAATTTCGTTATATTAAATGTCTATTTATGATTTTAATTTCATCCAAATGTAACTTATATAATATTTATCTATAAATAATCTAATTTACTTTATTTTAATCATCATTATACCTTATTTTGTATAAGTTTGTTTTTAGGCATAATAATACATTTTAATAAACAAATATTTTTATGGCGTTTGGTTGGATTAATTATAAATTAAATTAATAATAATATATGATTTAAATATTGAAAAATTAACCTCTTAATTTTATTCATAATTTTAAAATTAATTAAATACCTCTCTTTTATTTTGTTACCAATATGAATAGTAAACTTGGCAATTTTTATCCTGAAACCTTCAAAAATATTATTTGATATTTTTTTTTATAACATGAATACGTATGGTTATTATTTTAGTAATTTAATGGACACTTATCTATGAAAATTATTTTGATATTATTTAAATTAATGAAAATCACAAAAATGTCACATTAATATTGTTTAATAACTATATTATTTTTAATATGGTGTTATTTTGAATATATATTAAAATATAGATATTATTTTAAAATATAAAATATTTTTATAATTCATAGTATTTTATTTTTAATATTTAATAAATATATATTTACCATAATGATATATACAATGATGATGCAATAAATATTTTATTAATAAAACAATCAAAAAAATGATGATTTCAATTAAAAATTATATTTTTCATATATAGAAAATTATTTTCCAAGTTTGGATTCAATTTTGGAATGATATATTTTTAAAAATGGTTAGGGTTAATTGTTTGGATTTTTTAAAGTAGTTCAATTATTTGTGATTAATAAAATACGATAATTTACAGTATTTTAAAATAATAACAAATAAATGAGCTTTTGAGTCATGGTTGAGTCATGGATGATGTAAGTGGCCATTATATTGAACATAAATTCTCTATTTAATTTATTTATTCATATTAATAAATACTAATGATAGTCTTGTTCAATAATAATAATCTAATGAATAAAATAAAATAAAAACCACTCTCCTCCCATATAAATAACATGCCTCAGAAACCCTCCTCCTCACACCTTATAATATCTAGATCATGAATATATTCTGACAAAATACACTCCAAAACCTCTTACCTATGTTCTGGTCTTTTTGGTATCACCAAAAGTCCAATTTCATGTAAATTAAGGAGGTTCCAAGATGACGACATTTGAGAGGTAAACCCCCCTCATTCTTTTTTAAAATTTTTAATTTTTTTCATTACCTCTAAAACTATATCCAGAGTTTAATGGTAACTCCATTATCATACATATAATGTAATTTTATTATGTTAATGTAATATCTATGATCATGTCTCTTCTTTTAACCTTTTGTTCTAAAAATAGAGACATTAGTTGTGAGGTGTCGATTCACCACCTTCATGTATGACGAGTTTTCAAATTTCATTACCTCTTTCAAGGATGATCATATAATCATTTTTATGGTTAAAATATATTATAATTTGTGTATTAAAACTTATTTAATTTCTAAAACTAGTATATAAACATATTATTAAATAAAATGATAGTAATTCATGATGGTCGTAAAAACTGCCAAAATAAAGTAAATCATTTTTATTAACATTTTATCTAATGAATAATCCTAATCCCATATAACCAAATGATATATGAGATCATATTAAATAATTTAATTTCATTAATACTATATAATTTCAATTCTTGATGAGTTATTCCCATTTTAAATGAACTCTTATATTTATACTCATGGGAACCGACCATAAAACCACAAAACGAATGCATGTGGGTCAATAAAATTTAAAATTATAGCCCCTAGAAATGGAAATAAATTATCCTATTAAAACTGTAATAAATAAAATATATTTTTAATAGTTTCTGAATTAGGTAATTAATGAATCTAGTTGGATTATATAGGACATTATGTACGTGCATAATGCTTTCAGACATAAGGTATGGATTTTCTCATCTCGCTTTTGTTTCTGTGAGATATGACTTATTGGAAACTTATTTTCTGTATGTGTTATATGTATACTTAACATTGATATATCATATAATTAATCTATTTATCTTCATGTTATTCAATGTTTCAATTGATAATCATTATTTTTTTGAGGCATACACCTTGACAACTTCCTTAGTGGTAAGGTAATTCTTAACCCAATTTCCATTCTTTGGGTTAAATATCAACTCCAATGATTATTTCATACTATTATTAAATGTTAAATAAAATTTTATTCTGTTAATTTGTATTTAGACTAAATTTATATGTATTTAAATCTAATTCATATAATTTATCCATTCGGATATTGCTTATACTTTAATTTCAAAATACTTTATTAAATGTTTCTTTTTAAAAATTTAAAATATTTTTCTAAACTTATATGAAATGATTGGATTTCCCCCCTTTCGTAAAGCATTAATTTTTTCAATAATCCTTTACAAGTTTATAAGGTTATTTAAAAATTAAATTTCATCTTTAAAATTGTATGTATTTTTAAATAAAGGATTCAAAAGTTAAAAAGGTTAATTTCATCAAGAAATTTTCAATGATTTGTTTAGAGTATTTTCATGTACACCCAAAACCTATGTAGAATATTTTTCTTAATTGATGTTGATATATTATGATTCCATATATTCTGTAATACTGAATAGTTTATGATCATTTTTTACAAGGAATTTACTACTATATAGACTCAATCTTAACATAAATTGATACTAAATCATTTAAGATAAATATTCTGTATATTGCAAGCATACATGCCCAATGACCATAATATTTTAGTTTATTTAGAAATATAGAAACAAAACCTTTTATCCTGGTGAATGATCTTACACATATTCAATAAAAATATCCACCTTTATTGCTTGTACCAAAAAAATTTCTTTATAACATGGGGAAAGAAATCATAAGAAAGGGGTGAGATCATACGTTCAGTAAGAGTAAATAAAGGAAATATGTAAGTAAAACCTTAACAAAGGGTAAGAAAGATGGGCATAACATTCAAAAATCATATCTTTTACATTTGAGATAACAATAATTATTTGAAGTTCATATGACCTGGATCATCAATGAATTAAGTGAATAGGGAATGAAATAATAACATAGGAATAATATAGGGATTATTTGAAAAGAACATTGGTTTATGAAGTTGAGAACATGTATATGTAAAAACAGGTTCATGCATTAAGTTATTGATATAAAATCAGGCCACTGCATCAACTTATGGACATGCAACTAGGTTTATGCATAACATTTTAAATGTGTAATAAGGTTCAAACATAACCCCATGGAAGTGAAACTAGGTCCATAAAAAACATTGTGATCATATAATCTGGTTCATGAATAACATTGTGAAAATGTAATCAGATTCACACATAAGATTATGGACATGAAACTAGGTCTATGTATAACATTGTGAACACATAATATGGTTTACTCATAAGATTTTGAATATTTAACATGGTTCACATACAAAATTATGGACATTAAACCAGGTCCATACATAAAATTGTGAACAAGTAATCCAGTCCATGCATAACATTGGGACATAAAATCCTGATCACACATATTATATATAATCATGAGTCATACACCATTACCTAAGGCATTAAATGTAGATATAGATCAACCCCAAGACATAAAAATCATACATATAAGTTCCACAAGATTTTAAACAATAATAATATTATAACCCAAAAAATGAGAAAGGAATCATGATAATTTAATCATATCATTAAATATGGAAAGGTTGTAGGAATCATAATCACCACCCGTGAAAAAAGCGGGTTTCAAATCCATATAAAACATTAATGAGAAACGAGCCTCATAAATAGTATTCCATTAAAATGTTTACCATTCACAGAAATAATATGAATGGAAGTATTGAATCATTTCCTTATAAAGGCATGGGTAACACCAATAAATGTCATCATATATTGAAAATAACATTATAAGATATTTTAAAAACATTTATTAAAAAATATCTTCTTTTTATGAATTTTTTTTGAGACATAAAAACTTTTGAAACCCATTTTCCTTGGAAATTTATAAAATAATATGGAAGAAGTTTTAAAACTATTTATTTTAAAATAATTTTAAAACATATAAATAAATCATGTTTTTTTGAAAACATTTAACATTCTAAACTTATGAAATAATCTTAAAAACATTTTGAAAAACAATTTCATTGAAAAATTTCGAAAAAGAAAAAATAAATCTTGAAAAAAATGAAAAAATTATAAAATACATTTTCCTTGAAAATTATATTCAAGGTTAATTTGAAAACATTGTTGATAACATTTTTTAAATCATGATTTTTTAAATAAAACATATTTTTGATCAAAGGGAAAATTAAAAACATATTTTTTAAAAGTATTTCATTAATTATCTAAAATACCAAAGAGTGGAAAAATTTATTAATAATTGGATATATCTTCAATAAAAATAGTATAAAGAAAATCATGAGTTTTCTTGAGAGATGGATCATAATATTTCATCAAAAAAGTAGAATCATTGATAGTATTGAAAAGGGATGAGAAGGTTTCAATAAACTCTAATCACTCGGTAACTTGGGATCACAATCACCATGTTAGAAAAGGAAATTAAATGATGCATAAAATTTCATTAAAAGAATAATATCCATGATATAAATTGTAATATAGAAGTATATACACAATGAAAATGAATTTAGGTTCATAACCAAAAATGATTCTCCATGAAGACAAAATGAGACAAAACTAATTTAATGATTTGATAATTTTTTTAAATTAAATCACACAATAAATGAAGTTCAAAAATGGATATGTAAATACCCATAATATTAATTATATGGTAAATATAATTCATTAATGTTAAGTACATACACTACAAAAAATAAGTGAGTGGGGGATAAGGCATGTTTCTCACAGAAATAAATGTTAGATGAAATTCCTTTAACATAAGCTTTCTTTTGTATTGTGGTGTTGATCCTCCTATATATTTGTTTAAAATATGTTAATAACTTAAACTAGAACCATATTAATAATTATAATATTATACCTCATCTTATTATAATGACTTATCAACTGTTGGATAATAAACATTCATTATTTTCAATATTTTAGGTGTTAATTACCTAGTTTTCCCAGTTATTTTTTGACTTGTTATTTTATTGTCCTATTTCTTATATCATGTATTAATCATCTCAATAACGTAAAAAATTACTAAAATATATTATATATTTTGTAAATATGTATTTAAAATAATCAACAATTTTTGGATATAATAAATGAAGCTCATTGTTCATGGACATGGCATGTCTTACATAGTCATAAAGCTACATTCATTTCATTTTTGTATTAAAACAATTAAAAGTAAATTATAAATGTATATTATAATTACAGTATCATATCTATTTTATATATTTTACATATATTTATTAATACCATCTAGTTTTACATTCCATATATCGCAGGAACTAGTCATATTGTTTTGAGGGGGCTGTAGTCAAAATTCCCTCAAATGAAATTAAGGTATTTACACAAGATTTTAAATAATAAAGGTATGTTCTAAATAAAAATTACATAAGAGTAAAAAATAATAAAAATAATAAATATCATATTTAAATCTAATATCCATCATAATGGCCACCATGATAGGTGGTAAAGGATAATTGAGAAATTATCATTTCGTGAGGCAATAGTTCATCGTACATAGAAATAATATATTAGTTACCCATTATATGGTGGTGTGTGTAAAATTAGGTAGAAACAATAACATAAAAAACCATATTATATATGGAATACTAAAATTTTACGTATTTATGGAATAATAAGAGTATACAGAGTGTAGAAGAAAATAAAAGCAAAAAGATCATAGGAAAATGATACCTTAAAATCAGGTACCTTCTTTTGGACTATACCAAAGGGATTAACTGGATGGATTTCATGAAAAATGGATGATTCAAGGAAGGGATGGGTATGTTGGGAAGATATTTTTTTGGATTTTTTTTCGATCCAATATGGCCTGATAAGTGTGAGGAAGTGAGAGAAGTATTAGCCTTTTATAGTTGAAGAGGAGTGTTACTCTTCTAATATTTTGATAAAAGATTTCATACACGTTTTTCAAATTAAAAGTGAGACCAGTAATGGCCCCAATTAGATTAAATGTGTTATAGGGTCTAAATATGGCCATAAAATAGCGCTTGGACAAGTTTATAGTCCTTATTTGGCTTTAAGGTTAAGGTTTAGTCCGTTATTTTGTTTAATGTAACCTTAATCATTGTAATAAATTTAAATAACATTCATTAATATTTTTGGTAGAAAACTGGTATTATTATAAAGTATAAATTATTATTATTACAAATATAGAATACAATTTTCCAAATTCCTATCACAGTAGTGGGATGAATTAATTGAAAATTAATCCTGCTGTCATTACTATAATGCAGGTTTTTAAGTAAAAACATTCAAATGATTACTATGTTTTTATCATCAACTTCAATATTAAATTGATTCTATTAACCAAAATTGAATTAAAAGATAAAAATATGATATAATTATAATTTAAAATTAATATAAAAAATAATTTTACATTATAAATTAATTTGATGAAAATGCATTTTGACCTGAAATTCAGTTTTCGTGACTATTAATTAAAATGAGTATTCAACTAAAAATACCAAAAATTCACTCCAAGATAATTTTTATGTTTCACTAAAAAATATTTAGTTTATTTGGAAATTTTAAATTTAAAAAATAGTTCAATATTTTGTTTTAAAATGGGTTCTCCATTAAAAGGTGGATAATTTGCCTTTATAAAAATATTGGGCATTATATATGAAATTAGGTCTGCTCATATCATATGAATATCAAACCTAATAGATGAATATAAACAATATTTTATTTAATAAATAAAATATAAATTTCATTAAAATCGCACAATAATGGTGATTAATTTATTTTATAAAGACAAAACACCTTTTTAATCATGAAAATAATAATAATATTTCTATTTATATTCATTTGGTTCTTAGTTTCATTTATAATTAATTTGTAACCAACGAATTAATTTTATATTTATATAAACCATAATTTTTTATAGGTCAGTCAATAATTATAATAATTAATAATTTAATTGCTAGGTATATCTTATTATACTAAATAATAATGTTATAATAATATATCATTATCTTGTAATATTCAGTATTGTGTGTAGTGTAAGTTATCAAAGAAAGTCACTCATTCATGGAAACTAACTAGATAGGTTTGGTTTTTATTACATGTTATAGAATATATTATATTTTTTTATTATAGTAAATATATTGTAAAGTAGTAGGTTATTATATTCCATTTTACAATTGGTGTTGCCTGTAACAGACACAAAATTGGTGTTGTAGATAACACAAGCTAAATTGGTGTCATGCAGTGAATGTCAAATTGGTGTCATATTAATGTAATTATTGACTTAGATAAATAAAATATCTTAAGGAAAATTAATTTATATGATAAAAACTATTTCAATAAAACTCATCGTGTTATATTATAACCCTATTAAAATGATTTTTCCCTCAAACTTAATTTGGTTTATCAAATATTATATATTTGAAAGTTACATTCCTAGAATACCACATTATAAAACAAAGACTACAAGATATTTTAAAATTAATTTTTCGAAACATAACAGTTACCCAAAGTAACATATAAATAGGTTTTCATATAGTAGAACAAAGGTGGGAAGTATAAAACGGTTTTAGAAGATAAATCCAACTATCATGTCCGGATAGAGAGTGACAGAGAACTTCGTCTGGAGAAAGAAAACAATCAAAAAGAAATAAATATGTGATTCTTTAAGAGACCATTTGATTAATCAAAATAAAGGTAATAAAATAACCCATTCAGTTTCAATTTCCCTTCCCTAAGGTCTAATAATGTTCAAGTGATGTTATACATACTTGATTTTTTTCCATTTCATAAGAAAAATATCACCCTATTGTCATGTCATGACCAATTTACACGTTACCACTTTCTCCAAAATGGAAGATGAATATTTCTTTCTAGAAGAAGTAACAGATCATGAGATCAATGACATGTCCTCCCAACTCTCTTCAGTTACCATCAATATAAAATTTTTATATCTAGTTACCAAATATTCATAATTGCCTATATGTTGAGATAACAGTTTAATTTCACAAACTTCATATGAAGTTTAACATCAACATCCCAAAAATGGGTAACATTATAACACACCTGAATGATGAAAATTTAAAAAATTAGATATAATTACTCTAAATCAGTTTAATATTGATTCAAATATATCCCAAATTAGCTCTTGGTTGTTTCATTTAAAACATTTTAATATCCTCATCATATATTATTCTGAAACATGGTAAGGACCTGAAATACCATAAATCATTATTGGTATGATGCGTGATTCATTATTGCAACATTTACTGAATATATTACTTAAATTCATGAAGTTATAATCTTTATCCATAGTAATATATACTACTATTCCTATAGATCCTTTATTAGTTCTGAGGTAATCAATGCTTTCTAATTTAATTTATCGAAATCAATCATCTCTTTATCCAAGATAATTTTTTTTTCTCAACATCTTAATTGCATTAAGGGTTAAATTAACTTAATCAAAATATAAATTTTCTATGTCTTCATCACCATTAAAAATATCATTTTTAATGTTTTATGAAAATTTTTAATGAAAATACTTATATATTTCATGATTCATATAACATAATCTTTTAATTCGAAAAAATTAATACTTCATTCATCCAACTTTTTTCATAAAGAATTTCTCAGGAATCATAAAATTATTATTTAATTCATATTTCCTATAATATATGAATTATTTCCTAAGGTTCCTCAACATCAATCTAATCAGGCGTCATATGATTAATGTAAAAAATACATGAAGAAAATCACATATCTTTCACATGTCATTTGCAGTCTCTTTATACATAGAAGTATAACCAATACTAACACCACCTTCTTGATTCACATTATGATATTTCCACTAGAGAAATTTAATTTCAAAATTCCCATACATTCCATATATGAAACATTAAATTTAAACCATGTTCTTTCATGTTTTCTCAATTGACTAAAATTAGAAATTAGGGGGTGACAAATACATATTATAGAATAAAAATGCATAACCATGATAAATTACTTATATGGTGTCTATATTATAATATCTTCCTTAATTTATGACACCTTAGGTTTAGCCTATGATATTCATAGTAATATTATATTAAAATCCTTCATAATGGTCCATCATGAGTTTGTGAATTCTCAAATCATATTCCTCAAGAGTGTCAAACGAGGTGTGAAAAAAGGCCCATTTTCATGTACCAGATTACCCTGAGTCCATCCCGAAACATCTTCTTGGAGTTGTTACTCCTAGTTAGATCTATTATAGAGACACATCCACTTTTATTATCCAGATAAGAATGTATTACCAGAAAACCAATCATACTATCCTCTATCAAAATTCTAGTACATTTTACATTACTTTTTCTTATCCTTAGACCAGTCCTTAGAGACATCCATAAACATAATCATAGAAATAACTCAAGGGATATCACTATGATAATGTAATAATGGTTTCCAAAGTTGACTAAAAGTTTCCTTTAATACCAACTGTAGTGACATAGGCTTGATATATAGGGATACTGCATCAATTTCGAAGAATATTTAGTACATTAAAAAAATACATGCTTGTGGAACATAATAATTTAGTGTATTTGGAAATAAAGAATTAAAGTATTCTATCATGGTGAATGATCCTATGTATATCCCAAAATATCACCACCATTATTACTTTAACAAAAAACATTAATTCATTACCTAGGGAATGGAAATACGAGAAATGGGTGAGACTTGATGCCCCGTAAGGGTAAATAAAGGAAATGTATAAGGATAACATGAACACAGGGTTTGGAACTTGAGCATAACATTTTAAGATCATAATATACATATTAGATATCATAATAAAGATTGGTAGTTTATAATACATTGAACACAATATAATTACTATCATAAGTCATCCAATAATAACAGGGTAATAAGACATGCAATTTGTAGAGAGACCATTTGTTTAGAATGTTGTGAGCATGTATAAGTAGAATAAATTTAGCTCATTCAGTTAATGAAATAAAATCAGGCCCCCAAGTCAACTTATGGACATTCAACCATGTCCAGGAATAACATTGTAAAAGTGTAATGCGGTTTATGCATATCCTTATGGACATGAAACTCGGTAAATGGATAAAATTTTGAAAAAGTAATCAATTTCATAGATAAAATTATGAACATGTAATCAATTTCATGAAAAAAATTATGGTAATGGAACCAGTTCCATGCAAAAAACTGTGAACACGTAATAAGGTTCAGTCATAAAATTTTGGACATGTAATCAGGTTCACTCGAAAACTTATTAACATGAATCCAGGTCAATGAATAACATTTTTAACATGTAATCATGTTCTTGAATAATATTGTTAATATGAGACCATCTTCACACATAACATATATACTCATGAGTCATCCATCGTCCCCCATGAATTAGAGGTATATATAGATCAAACACAAGGCATAACATAATCACAAATATGAGTACCACAAGATTATAAAACAATTATAATATTATAACCTAGAAAATGGGAAAGGCATCATGGACATTTTATCAAATCATTAACTATGGAAAAGATAATGGTCTCATAATCACTAACCATGAAAAGAATTGTGTTTAAAAAGCATATAACCATTGAAATTGAAAAATATTTTATAAACATAATTCCATCAAAACATTAATCATTAATTTTAATAATATGAAAGGCCGCATCAAATCATTTCCCCAGAAAGGAATGATTACCACCAACTTATGTCATCTTATGTGGGAAATAATTTTGAATGATCTTTTAAAAACATTCCTTGAAAAAATATCATTTTCTTATGAAAAACGATTTCAAAAAAACCAAACAACTTTTGAAAATCCTTTTCATTTAATTCTTATAAAATATGATTTAATTTTTCTTGAAAACATTTTCATTTAAAATAATTGGAAAGAATATATAGAAACGTTGAAAAAATCTTGATAACTTTTTACTTGAAAACTCATGGAATAAGATTGAGAAATAATTGAAAACCATTTTCATTAAAAAACTTAAAAAATTTATAAATAAATATTTAATGAAATGATTTTATTAATACTTTACTTTTAAATTATATTCAACGAACACTTGAAATCATTTTTGAAAACACAATTTTTGAAATAATACAAAATTTCGACTGAAGATAAAAATAAAATAATATTTTTCATATACATTTATTTAATAATAATTAGTACCAATTAGTGAAAAATGGTAATAATACATATATATATCTATAACAATTATAGGATTTGGAAAATTCTTGTTTTTCTAGAGGGATGGATCATATGAATTCATCAAATAAGAATAATCATTGACAATCTAGAAATGTGGTGAGATTGTTTCAATAAACTCTAATCAATTGGTTACATGGGATCACACTATAACTGTAAGAAAAGGACATTAAATTAAGATTTAAATATATATAAAACAATTATATTAAGGATAAAAAATGTAAAATGGATGTATATACCCCTTTAAAAATAATTTAGGTGCATAACCAAACATGAGTCTGAAGGAAGGGAAACTAAGACAAAACTATTTTACCGATTTGATAACTTTTGGATCTAAAAGACCATGAAAGAAATATCATAAAATGTAAATTTAAATACCCATAAAATTAATTATAACATATATACAATTCATTAATGGGAAGTACATACACCAAAAAAAAATAAGAGAGTGGTGAAAAAGGCATGTATCACATGGAAATAAAAGTGAGATAAAATTCCATAATATTAACCTTCCTTTTTGTTGAAATTATCCTCATGTATAATGGTTTAAAATATGTTACTAAATTATTATCTAACCAAAATAATTTCAATAATATTATATATCATCTTCTTATAACTTCTTATTACCCATTTTTTAACAATCTTTCATTATTTTAACTATTTTTAGTGTTAATTGCCTTGTGTTCTGTAGTATGATTTGACTAGTTATTTTATTCTCCTACTTATTAGATCACAATTTAATCCTCTTAATATTGTAAAACAAGACTTAAATATATTATACATATTCATTAAATATATATATATAATAATATATAAATCTTGGTGGTAAGAAATGAAGTGAACCATTCTTAAGGACGCTAGGTCATACATATGCATGAATGCTACTTTAATTTAATTATTGCATTAATATAATTAAAATCAATTAATAAATGTATATTATAAATATAGTTTTATATCTATGTAACATATTTTACATATTTTTACTAAAATAATATTTTTATATTCCATTTATGGCTTGAACGAGTCACATCACATTGAGGGGGAGATATTCACCCCTTCGTCAGAAAAAATAATCGTATTTACACAAGATATAATTCATTAAGTAATGTTATAAATAAAAATTACATAAGAATAAGGATAATATAAATATATTATATATCATATATATATATATATTTTCCATAATATTGGACAACATGATAGTTGGTAAAGGAAAAAATGAACAATCATTGTTTTGTGGGGAAGTAGTTCACCATACACGGAAATAGTATGTTCATTACACATTAGATGGAGGTGTGTTTATGTTTAGAAAGAAATAATAACATAAAAACATCATATTATATTTATTACACTGTTATTATTATGTAATAATGTATTAATAAGAGTATATTTGTTGGATAAACAAATGAATGAAAAGTGATCATTGGAAAATGTTACCTTAAAATCAAGTAACTTATTTTTCATTATACCAAAGGGATTACATGGAATGATTTATTACAAATAAGGATAATTCAAAGTAGAGGTTATGGATTTTTGGAAGATTTTTTTCAATCATGGCTGAATCCAATAGGTTTGAGTGGTGTGAGTAAGTGGGAGAAGTGGTGGCTTTTTTATAGTGGATACAGTGTGACACTCTTGTACTATTTTGTCAGTGGAATTACATACAAATATTTCACATTGAATGTGAAACCAATAACAAAAAAAATTCTTGATAATGGAGTATAAGGTCTAAATATTTCCATAAAATATATCTTGGAAAATTTTATAGGTCATATTAGGACTTAATAATAGGTTTTAGTCCTTTATTATGCATAATTTGACCTTAATCGTAGTAATTTATTTTAATAACTTTCACTGTTTGTTTTAGTAAAAAACAAATTTACTCCTATTAGAAATTTGAAATTATTATTATTGAAAATATTTAATCCATTTTTTTAAATTCCAATCAAATAAATTTCATAAATTAATTTAAAATTCATTCTGCAGGAGGGACGAAAACTTGAGTTTTTAAAGTAAAAACGTTCAAATGTCTGATGTGATTTTATAGTCAAGTTCAAATTGAAATTGATTAAAACGAAATAACTTTTATTAATTGATAAAAATATCATCTAATTAATTTTTAAAACAATATAAGACATAATTTATCCTTATAATTAAATTAGATGAAAAAAGATTTGAACTAAAATTCAGTGATTCTTACTATTCAATAAAAAATTAATCAGCATAGAAAATAATAAAAAATCACCTTAAGATAATTTTATATTTTTATTAAAAATATAATTTTTATTCTTAAATATTATAATTTTAAAAGGGTCATTTTTTTAAAATTGGTTCTCTATGCAAAGGAGTTGAATTATCATTTATAAAAATATTGGGTTTTTTGTGGGAAACTGGGTTTGTTCTTATCTTATGAATATCAAAACTAATGGATGAATATTAAAAATATTTGATTATATATTTAACATATATATTTCATTATAATCACTCAATAAATGTGATTAATTTATGTTATCAAGACAAAACTCTTTTGGAAGCATGAAAATAATAATATTAATTTTTTTATTCATTTGGTTCCTAGTTTAATTTATAATTTATTAGTAACCAATGAATTCATTTTATATTCATATAAAACATAAATTTAAATATTTTATTAAATAATATTCATAAATAATTATATAATGAGCATGTATATCTTATTAAATTAATTAGTAATGTTTTAATAATATATCATTGACTTGTAATATTCAGTCTTTCATGTACTCTAAGTTGTCGATGAAGGTATCTATTGCGTGTAACTCAAGATTAATTGGTGTTTTTTTCATTAAAAACCATAAAATATCATATATTAATTAATCATTGTTAATATATTGTAAAATATTCTGTTATTAAATTCCGTTTTATATTTGGTGTTCTATGTAACAGATGCCAAGTCGATGTTGCATGTAACACAAGACAATTAAATGTCATATAGTGCATTCTATGTTGGAGTCATGTGAAAGTAATTTTTTTACATAGTTAAATAGAATACCTCAATGAAAACCAATTTTATCAAAAATAATAGTTCACAAAAACATAGTGTGTTACAAAAATGTTTATTCCATTGGCTATATTACCTTGGATAGCATATGATTGTGTTTACTAATTGGTAAAATTATATGCATTTCATTTTATAGTGTCAATATTAATATATATGTTGATTATATTTCACCCATTTTAAATGAGGAACATATTTCACTTAGTGAGTGTCGGGTAGGGACCATTATAACCCCTCAATCCATCTGTAGGTCTCATGAGACTAACTAGACCATGTTTTCGATTGAGGCCTTACCCATTTGATAAATTTATAGCATGAAGCACTGATATTAAGGGATTCTCGGTACATATCCTTGATGGTATTTTTTGGTGTCCTTTATATTTTATTACCTCCTAATAAGATTAGTTATTTATCTTCCAGGTGATTATTTGACTATAAGAATATCCATGGATACATTTAATTCTCATGTGATTATTTATATGGAATTATCTTATCATATTTTATTAATTCCATATTATGATCATGATTATTTATTAATTCAATGTTTATTAGTTATTCACATTGAATTATTAGTAATGACTATTTATGATTGCTTCTATGGCACTCTTTCCGTTACAGATCATCTGAGCTCACCCCTGTCTAATGTCTTATTTTCCCCGAGGATGCCAATATGTATATTATGATTGAATAGAAGGGATAATATTGGTGAATATGGGTGACTCTAATGGATTTTTTCATGTATATCATTTCAATTTTTAATTTAATTCTATTTTTATGATGTTTTTAAAATCTACTAAACTATTCCATCATTTGGGAATAGATTTCCTTCTTTTATTATTCCAATGTAATAAGTAAGGCATTAGCTCCATGCTACGGGGGTTGGGGTGTTTACAGATTGTATCAAATGATATATAGTAGAGACCTTGGGAACTATATTTATGAATTGTTAAATTAGGAAACATAACCCTAAGAGATACTTTAATGACATCTTAAGAAGAATATCCAAAATATGAAATGTATATAAATTTATCTATTCATGATTTCTAAGTTAATGTTAAGTATTTATGTGGTTTTGGGGTTATAATATTTTTTAAAAAAGTATATAGTCTAATATTGTGTATTTGGGAATTTATAATGGAACCTCATAAAATGAATTGGAACCTCGTGAATACAATTAACTAAAGACCAATAAGGATCAAATATTTTATGGTTTCATGCCAATATTTTTAATCAATTTTTTTTTTCAAACAAATTCTAATAATATGAGGATTTAGTATCATGCACTGAAATGAAAAACAAATAATTCTCTATGTAATATGGTTTTAGAGGGAATAATGAAAAAATAATTACATCTAAGAAAATTTAGATAATGGAATGAAGAGAAAGAATTTTTTTCCCACATGTGATACTTTTTAAAAGAAACACCCTAGTGCATGCTTAAAAGGAATGGATGTTTTCTAAAAATGTGGTGAGAAAGTAAACATTTCTAGTGATTTCGTGATAGATAAGGTTTTCAGTTAACATTGTTCCAACTACAGTGATATGGTACACTATGCATATAAATGTCTATAGTGCCAAACGAATATACCCAAAAAGAGGATAATAAATCATGGACAACCTGATCCTAATTCCACATATAAAAAGATATGATTAATATATATGTGTTAGAAATCAAAATTCATGTTATTTGAGTATTTTATCAATACTTATTGGAATAATAATCATGATATATGTATTTATTATACTGTAATACTTCTTCATTATGGAATTTTAAGCATGTGATGAATATACCAGTGACCAAAAGATGTGATTTTTTTGTAATATAATCTTCATGAAAACACTTGATTTTGTAAACATTGCCCTAAATATTTGATTAATATTGAGATAATAATAAATAGATTTTTATGGGATAGTATGAGGGACCATGAATGTGGTTAGTGATCTAATGGATTATGCTATGCAAGAATTATTATATGTTTGGGTTGTAAAAATATATAATAGAAGATTTTACTCTTGTAAGAATCGATGAATCATTATAGTTTAAATGAGATTAATTTACTTAAATATTTTTATCTTAAAATAAGAGCTACATTATTTGTGGAAATATTATGTTATGTTGATTTTGGAAATTTAGGGACCTTCATTGAAAAATTTGGTCTTTGAATTTGGAAAAACATATTTTGGATGAGTCTTAAGGATAACTACATATAGAATGGATTAAGGATATTATTTATTAATATTATAGTATTACATATCATATTTGCTAAATTATGCTAACAATTTAGATTTTGGTGAACATTTAAATGATTAAGGAATGACCTATGGATCATTTGATTTAGTAAAAGTACTTAAGGCAATATAAAATCATTTTGAATATCCACCATTAGGAGTACAAAATGAAGTTTAAATTGGTTGAAGGACACTAAAATGATAATATTATGACTATAATATAGAAATAAATAATTAAAATATTTTTTCTAAAGTTCTTATCTTTTTAGTAAAACAATCACTCATCTCTATGAACAATATTTTATTAGAAAACATTATCCATTTACTTTTCTTACTAATAATCAAATGGTCTTTTAACCAATCAATGATTTAATGATTTTTTTATGGTTAAAATTATAATTACCATGGTCTCAATCACTCTCCATCCAATGATTATGGTTATATTAAATTTTCACATCGCACCAATGTTATCCTATTCAAAGGTGTAATTTTGTGGTGACCTTCACATTTCTCTTTCCCTCTTTTCAATAAGACTTTTTATTAAGAATTTTTATGATGTTGGGTTTCCAGAAGGGTATTTTGAAATGAAAAATCCATTATTACCAATCACATGTTTAAATTTAGAGGATGAAATTTATTTAAGGTGGTTATAATGTTACCCCCCAATATTTTATGGTATGTCCCTTTTAAAATTCTTCAATACCTTAAGAGCTTTAACCAATGATTAAATATTATTATTTAATTGTGATAGTTATCAGTTACCCATTATAATGGAAGGAATTAATGAGATTTAAAAAAAATATTAAAATACTGAATAATATTTTTTTAAAAATTAATTCATTGGTTATCGATTAATTATAAATGACAATAAAAAACAAGTTAACATAAGTGACATGTTTTTTTATAAAAAACTATTTTGTAGACACAATAGAATATTATCTCTATAAAATAATTTAATAAAAATTATAAAACTATATTAATGAAATTTATATGTTACTTATTAAATAAAATGTTTTTAAATATAACCAATAATTATTCTTGTCTTAAGATAAGAATAAATCCAATTTTTAGCATGAAAATATTTATTTTCTAAAATACTTTTTCACAAATTTTTGAGGGAGCACAATATATATATATATATTCAAACTTTTATAAATTATATTAATAATTTTAAAATTCATTTTAAAACATTCATTGTCAAAATTATATTACGATGAATTTTTTGTATATTTCTGAAAATAATTATTTTCTAATGAATAGTGAAAAATATCGATTTTTAAAAAACAATCTATTTCAATATATTAAAGTATATTTCTGATTTTAATTAGATATAAATGCATCTTTAATACTCTTTATAAATAAATTATATAATTTATTTTATTTTAATCATCATTATACCATATTTTGGTATAACAACATTTTTGTGCATAAAATAACATTTGTCAATATAATTCCATTTATTTTAATTTTATGGGAGAAAGTTTAAATTAAATTCATTATCCTATTTGTTTTGAATATTTAAAAATAGATGAAATATCTAGATTTATAATTTCAAATTTTTTTAAACATTTCTCTAATTTTTTATCAATGTGAATAGTAACCTTCGTAATCTATGTTACCACGGTAATTTGTAAATTTGTGTAATTTAGGTTATAAATAAAATGATATCAACTAGAAAAGTATCCTAAAACATTCCAAAATATTTTTGAAAATTTATATCCTACCATTAAAACATATTTAAATAATTTTAGTTATTTAAAGGACACTTTACCATTAAAATTACTTTGACATTATTTAATTTAAGGAAAATAAAAAAACGTCACATTTATATTTTTTTATAACTAAATTATTTTTAATATGCGGTTATTAAAAATATATCTTCAAATATATATTACATTTAATGATAAAATAATTAGCTACAATACTTTCTTTTATTTTCAATATTTAATGATGCTAAAATTACCTTAAATAATTATACAATGATGATGTAATAATTTATTTATTTTAATGAAAGGATCAAATAAATGATGATTTTAATTAAATGATAATTTTTTCATATATAGAAAAATAATTCCAAAATATGGATTCCTTTTTTTAACTACACATAAAAAATGGTTTGGGGATGTTTTTTGGATTTATCTAAAATAGTTTAATATTTAGTATATAGTGAAATATGGTAATTTACAATATTTGACAATTTAAGTAAATAAATGAATTTTTATGTCATTATTGAGTCACTAATTATTTAGTAGTCCATTATCTACTACTAACCTGCACAATTTAATATATTTAGTCACAATAATCGAAACTATTGATAGTATTGAGCCAAAATAATATAATAATGAGTAAAATAATAAACATCCATCTCCTATACTATAAATACCACCCATCTCCACCCCTTATACTCACACAATATATGTTTTAGATATTGGTTATATTATACCCAATACATCTACCAAACCTCTCACCCACTTTCTAGTATTTTTGGTCTCACCAAAAGACCATTTCCATGTTCTTTAATGTGGTTTTCAAGGAGATGACACTCAAGAGGTAAAACCCTCCCACATTCTCTTTTATTTTAATTGGGTTTCTAATCATTCTATCAACTCCAACATCCAAAAAGGTATGGTAGCTCCAGTATCATAGATATACTAAAATTTTATAATTTTAATTTAATGAACATCATTAATTCACATCCCTTCTTTTTTTTTTCTAAAAATGAAAAAATTATCCAATGAGGTGTCGTTTCACTACCTTAATGGACGATGAGATTTAATTTTTCAATAATACCTTTATTTGTGATCATAAAACCATTATTAGGTTAAAATATATTATAATATGTGTATTAAAACATATTTATTGTCATGGAACTAGTTTAAAACCATATTATTAAATAAAACAATACTAATTCATGATGATCTTAAAAAACCACAAAAATAAATTAAATAATTCTCATTAATGTTTTATATAATGAATCATCTGAATAACATATAACCAAATGATATATTAGATCAAATAATCTTTTGGAATTACCATATTTCTATATAATTTCACTTATTTAGAAGTTATTATCCTTCCAAAAGAACTCCCATATATATACTCAAGGGAAAAAAACCATAAAACAATGAAATGGACAAACATAGAAAAATAAAATTAAACATTATAACCCATAAAATTGGTCATAAATGAACTTAATAAAATTATAATAAATAAAATTTATGTTTAATATTTCATTAATTAAGTAATTAATGAATCTAAATTCATTTTTACCTGACATTATGTACAAGTAGACAACACTTTTAGACACTACGTAAGGGTTTTATCATCTCACTTTTATTTCTATGAGATATTCATAATTCAACACTTATTTATTGTGTGTGGTGTATGTATACATACCTTGGATATGTCATATCAGAAATAATATATCTTTAGGTTTTTCAATGATTATTTTTATGATCATTAATTTTATAGGGCATATGGTTCGACTATTTGTATAGTGGAAAGGGAATTCATAACCCAATTTTCATTCATTGGGTTAAACTTCTAAAATAATGATTATTTGATGATATAATTATGTCTAACATGAATTTTTATTATCTTATTTTTTTAATTACACTTTTAATTTGGATTTATGTCTAACACACATAATTTTTTAAATTTTTTAATTATCACACCTTATTTTAAAAATACTATTTTAAATATTTATTTTTTTCAAAATCTAATTTATTTTAAATTTATAAGGAATTAGTGGATTTTACCACTTTTATAAACCCTTAATCTTTTCATGAATACATTACAATTTTACAAGGTTATTTTCAGATGAAATTTTTTCTATTATAATTTTTATGCTTTCAAAATAAATTACTTCCAAGTAAACAGGGTCATATCTCTAATAAAAGTTTCAACGATTTTTTAGTGTAATTTAATCAATGCCAAAAAATCATTAAAATATTATAATTAATTGTGTTTTATCTCTTATGATACAATCTACCATGTTTTGTTTAATGTTTTATGATCATTTTGGTTGGTGATATTCTATATTGAAACCAATCTGAATATTACCATGGATTGTTTATGATTATGTTTACTGATTTGGGAAATTATTTTCATTTTATATTCTATTGTCAATATTAATGTATATATTCATTATATTTTACCCCTTTAATAAAAGAAATGTTCTGAGGTTAATAAGTGTCAGGTGGGGCTGATTATAGTCACTTGATGCATCAGTTGTATCATCAGACAAACTAAACTGTTTTTTCTCAAGGAATTAACCATTTTTTACATTCTTGGCATGAAATATTTACAATATTAGATTCAAGGTACAGATCCTTGATAGTATTTTTATGGTCTATCAAATTATTCATTAACTCATTATGATATTAGTAATTCATATTCCATGTGTTTCTTCAACTAGTAGAACATTTATAATTGAGTTTCATTCTCTTTTCATTATTTTTATGGAATTATTTGGTTGACTTTTCATTGTTCCATATTATGGTCAAGATTATGTTTTTGTGAAATGTGTTTTTATTTATTCACCATGAATTATTGTTTAATATTATTTATGATAGCATCTGTAGTACTCTTTCCCTTAATAAACATATGAGATCACCCCTTTCTTATGTTTAATTTTTCCCAAAGATTACAATATGTATACTATAATTGACATTTAGGGATAATCATGGAGAACATGGGTGTCTTTAATTGATTTAATGTGTTTTATTTTATTTCAAGTTTTTATTTAATTATTATTCATTTATCTAATTTTTAAATGCTTCTAAACTATTCGGTCCTTTGCGATGTGATTCCCTTATTTATTATGATAGGTAAGGCACCGAATCCAGCCTACTGGGGTTGGAGTCTTTACAACCTATGTCATGTATCTACTATTCTAGTATATATTAATATGTTTCCACCATATAATGCTCATTCTAATTTCATAATAATTATGATACATTATTTTTAATATATTGAAATTATTTACCATGGTATGCTCTATTATTTTTCTCAATTCTATTATTTGAAACCACTTAACATAAAATAAATTAGAATGATCAAATTACTATATCAAGATATCCAGATGAAATAAAAACTAGTGATGTAATATCTTGATATAGATTTAGTCTTAACTTAATTGATGTCATCATTCCAAAAAAACTATATTCTTCTTGAGGTAGATATGATAAGAATATGACAATGGTACAATGAGATGTAATAGTTCATAAAATAAAAAATATAGCACCAAACTCAAGTATAAAAAATTATAGGATTTTATAAATCAATATAATTAGAAATATATATTATAATGGAATACATATAAAAAGATAAATTTCATAAATATTTACTTAATTAATCACTCCCTTGGAGTTAGAGCTTTGATAATTCCTAATTCGGATGAAATAAAAATATGATGTGTCATAACCAATGGGTTTTTCAAAAACCCTTCTAGTTTATAATTGTATATAATATAATCCATTTAAATTAAACCATTTTTATCCTTTAATGAGTTATATTAAAATAAATATCATGGTTATTGATATATTTCATGATGGAAAGTATTTGTTAAAATATGTAGGGATTCATTATTTTCCCAAAAAAGTGTTATAAGAAACACAACCAAAACACTGTAATCATAACGATGATAAGTACCCTAAAAGTTCATAAGAAGTAAAAACCATAACATGATATTCCACTTATGCGGATAAGTGTAAAATTTTACATTTATTCTTAATTTCTCAAGAAACAAAATAATTTCCTATGAAAATTCAAAATCTAGTTAAATAACAATGTGTCATTAAACAAGAATCCCACTAATTGTCTATAATACTAGTGATTTAAATTTAATACTAAACTGGATTAAACAATTATTTAAAAACTTTTCAATTAATATATTTAAAATAGTTTTATATAACATCCATGTTAGGTTGTTTATGAGAAAAAACTAACAATATTAGGTGTTGAGAAACGTAATTAATAACAATAAATGTCATGCATAAGTACAATAATTAAATAATTTATCATTTGTAATGTTTAAAATCAGTGAGGATCTCACCATCATGATGTTTAAGATTTAAATACTAAATTACATGAAACTATGTTGGTTTAGAACCTTTGAAATTGGTGTCAATGTGAACATGACCAATATTTTTTGGATGATCATTTCAGCAAATATTGTTGTAAATTTTTTTAAACAATTAAAATATTTGGTGTAAACTAAACTGTTAATAGTTAAATTATCATCAAGAGAAAACTTAGTTTGGTCAATCTCCAAGGGAGTATCACATCATCGATAAATATAATTAATAGTAATATATGAAAACCATCATTCTTGATAAAAAGGTAATATTCATGCTAATATTTTCTGTATCCATGAGTATGAAAAAATTGAGTGGAATCTTGATTAAATATTCATGCATCACGTTACATGATATATTGAGATATTTTATGTTTAAAAACTATCAGAGGGAAAAATGGATGTCGACGTGAAACCCCACTTCCGAAACCCTAGATCGCTGAAAATCGACGAGGATTAGCTACCATTTTCTGAAATCGTCATTCCATGGTTTCTTTTGATCCAAGATGGGGGGCTTGCCTTTGATCTCACAAGCATGCACGCGAAGGAGGCGATGAATCTGGAGAAAACTGAGCTGTTACAAGCAACAAATATGAGGTTCAAATGGATTTCCATTCTCAAAGCTTTTACAGGTACAAATCAATCCAATCCTCCATTGATGAGGCCGTCAATGATATGGAAAATGGAAGATGGATGTTTTTCTAGTGAGGCCGACCCGGATGCTCTATAATAGCATGAAAATCTCTCTACATTTTCAATTATGGGTCGAGTTTCTTATCTCAAAGGAGACAAACCCTGGTCTTATTCTGAATTGAAGCCTCAAATTTCTTTATGTTGGGGTTTTACAAACTAGAAACTGGTCCCTCATGGTGAGGGTACTTCCATAATCCCTTTTCATCACAAAATGATCATGATAGAGTTTTTAAATTATGAAATCATCAACAGAATCTTGGTTTCCTTCGTATCTCTGAATGAGTTTTTTCTTTTAATCCTAACAATCATAGGAACACCATGACATAGGTATGGGTTAGAATACAGAACCTTAGTTGGTATTTATGGCACCGTCAAATTATTAATGACCTATCATACTACATTGGTACTCCCTTTAAAATTGATCAAACAAAATTAAATGGGGACCTATGTCTTTTTTCTTGGGTTATGATTGAAGTAAATATTGAAATTAAATTACCATTGTCCATTGTTTTTAATGCTAATGAGTACAGGACAGTGGTAAAAATTGAATATGAATGGATTACCCCTATTGGGAATACTGGAAAATTTATGTACACTTAGATCTCAATTGTTGGATTGTGGTCAAACAATCCTATCATCATAGTCACTCATAGTGGGAAAAAATCAAAAAACATAATAAAGATAAAGAACATGTACTTGAAAAACCTAAAACATCTATGAAGAAATAGGAGAAATGTGTTTTCAAACCAAAAACCATAGGCAATTTGGAATATGGAAATGTGAAAACTTGGAAAGACCTGGTTGAGGAACATGACAATTAATCTATTGAACATGTTGTTAAGAAGGACATTGAAACTGAAATCTTGGGAATCTCAAATCAATTCCATTCTTATTTTTCTTCTTCCTTTAACAAATCAGAGGACCTTGCTCCTACTCTAAACACTTCTAATGATCTTATCACTTCCCCTTTGAAGAATTTTGAAGGGATGAATAATAACCCACTCCTTTCAAAGAAAGAGGACAAATACTTCACTGAAAACAACTCCCAACCCACCCCTACTACCATGAAAAACACTACCCTAGAAGCTCAGATTACAAGCACTGGATCTAAAATTCCCACCCCATCTGAGCAGAGGGTTTACAGTACCCATGTTGAAATTGGGCACCCGGCCCTCCTGGGAAGCATGGGTAATCAACAGGAATTCACTTCTGTTCTCCCGGAAGGTTCCTTGCAACCTGGGATGATATAGAGTACTGATTTCCACCTTCTTTCTTCCAACTATCCTCCCGTTATGGATAAAAAATATTCTCTTAATAAGGTCTCTAAAACACCTGACCATACAGATTCTAATTCGAATTTTGGAGATATTAAAGACCTAACCTTGACTGCCCCAAGTAAGCAGCTGGTCTCAGCTTCAAACCCTCAAGGTGATGTTGACACTCAACTTATTGATAGTTCTGCTTCTACTAACACCTCTTGGGATTTTCCTTTTCCTACCTAGGTGAAGAAAGGTAGCACTAATCAATTCACTGCTCTCTCAACTGAAGTGAGCACACTCCTTCTTCAGAAGATCCACTCACAGTTTATAGACCTGTAGGTCTCTTCATTACCACTAATGAATGCATCATCCACTGTACATATATTCTCTATTGATGTTCAATCTTTATCCACTAATGATTACCCCTTTTAACCTGAACACTGGTAAATTCCTTTGAAAATACCTTCACAAAGTACAATACATCGCGAGGCTCCCAATTTTCTGAAGTTCATACAACACTTTGTGAAGATACTTCATTTTCATGAAGCACTCTCGCGAGTCACTCTCACAAAGCTCAAGTCATCGCAGAGCGACTTCACTCATGAAAATCACTGAGGCAATGTAGAGCTCGCAACTTTCACAGAGCTAGAATAGCCACTGTGAAGATCATTTCTTTCACGATGCACACTAGCTTTGCGGCTACCTTTGCAAGGAAAGAGAAATTGATTTTCTTCTAAAACTATATCTTCTATTATACTTCACTCGGGGGGTCAAGGTCTATTTATAGGAAATTCCACCTACCCTTGAACTTTCCGCATGAAGTCAACTCCACGTCCTCACAAATCACGAATCTACGAAGTTCCCATCAAAATCGCGAAGCACCACATCAATTTTCCAATCACGGAGCTTGCCATAATAGTGGAGCATCACTGTCACTTCCTTCGTGCCTTCCCGCATATCTCCACTCACAATTCCCTTCACCACCGCAATGCTCTTCCACGCTTCTATTCGCGAAGCTCCTCGTGATCGCAAAGAAACACCACCATCACTCTTATAGTCTTCAGGAAATCCAATAGACTAAGCCTATCTTCACGAAATCCATGTCTTTTCCATATTTTGATGATATCTTCAGGGAAATCCATATTTTGTGATGCTCACCAAACTCTAAATTTTGGAGCCCAAAAATTTGGAAAACACTGGAAAACAACATCACCTTGTATCTGTTCTTTTATACCTCCTCTATATTGTTCATTCCACTATCATTGTCCTTTTTCCACAATGATTTTCAATAACATCTCTGGAACTTGATAATTCAACATGGAAACCATTTTTTCAACAAACACAATAAACCCAAAATTGATGCAATGTTACCTTGAGGGATTTTTCTCCAATAATCTCACCATTTGGGTTTGTTGACAAAACTTCTTGGAATTATTTTTTGAAAATTTATACCTCACTAAGTCTCATTCCATCATCAACCATCATTCGCCTCTTGCGATTTATATAGTGAACAAAACATTGAATAACCACATACTCTAAGCCCTCATTAGCAATGCTCTTTGTGTGAAACAAGAGTAAATGAAATGATCATCAATTAATCATTACATTTCTACCAACAAGTGTGGACACCCAACTAATACCAATTTCCTAACTAATTCCAATTGTTGATACCACAATGATACCAATTGGTAATATCTGAAATCCTTCTCACACCTTTCCAACATCACCCTTCTGATTTTATCATGATCCTTAGCTGTCATGATATCTAATCTTTGATCATTCAATTCTAGCATCATTACATTTAAAAACTCTCCACCTATCTCACTCCTCCACATGTCAGCTTCTCCCCATGTCTTTTACTAATACAATTTCTCCCTTATTTATCAATAGTTTCTCCCCCTTTAGGAGTCATTATTAATCCCCCTTTCTCAATGAACCCAAAGGTCACCCCCTTTGTGGTACGAAACATTGGAAAGAACAAAAATTAGCCCAATAAAGAAAAACATGCAATACCTCGGGGAGAGGGGGTCCCACATCCACAGTATTTTAAGTGCGGAAAGTCGACTAGACTCCCAGAGCCAGTCTATGCCTCTTAAAAACATCCATGGGTAAGGCCTTCGTCATAATGTATGCAACCTATAGTTATGTAGGCACATACTCCAACTTCACAATTCCCTGCTCAACCTTCTCCTTGATAAAATGACACATTATGTCAATGTGCTTTGTCCTTGAGTGATGTATAGGATTTATGCTGAGATTTATATAACTTGAGTTATCACACTAGATTCTGATCGGTGATGTGACTTCAACTCCCATGTCATTAAGATGATGCTTCATCCAAAAAGACTGTGTGCAAGCTTGAGTGGCAACAACAAACTAACCTTCTATGGTGTATAATGAAATTCAATCTTTGTTCTTACTAAGCTAAGAAATACATAGTCCACCAAGATAGAAAGAACCTCTTGACGTTGACTTCCTATAATCTGTGGAACCATCCCAATCTACATCATTATATCCCAATAACTCGGACTGAGATTTGTCACTAAATATCAAGCCTAAATCCCCTATTCCCTTAATATAACAAAGTATTATTTTCACTACAAGCATGTATATTTCCTTGGGATTGCTTTGAAATCATGATTCTTAGTAGGTGGCGAAAATAATATCAGGTCTCGTCACTGTCAGGTACAGTAAACTCCTAATAATCTTCCTATATTTTGTGATATTAACATTCTTGCCATTATATTCTTTTGATAATTTCTCCAAGTAGCAACCGAAGTCATCATCTCCTTGGAAATTTCCATTCCAAATATTTTAAAAACCTCCTTGGAATATTTGGATTGAGAAATGAATGTTCTGTTCGTTCCTTGTGTCACCTGTTGACCAAGTAAAAATGTTAGCTCTCCAATCATTGACATTTCGAACTCACTTTTCATGAATTCGGAAAACGTTCTGCATTGAGATTCATCTGATCTGCCAATTATTATGTCATTTACATAAACCAATACCTTAATCCCTTGAATACTATTATTGTAGAAGTAGATATTGTAACCAACTCCCCCATGCTGGAAACCAAGCTTCTTCAAGTACATATCAAGCATTGAGTACCATGCTCTTGGTTGTTGTTTCAGGCCATACAACGACTTCTTCAGTATGAAAACCTTGTTGTCATCTTTATGAATAAGAAAACCATATGGCTGCTCAATATACACCTATGCCTCCAGAACCCCTTTCAAAAATGAATATTTGACATCCATCTGGAAAACATTGAACTCGAGTTGCACTGCAATGGCTAGAAATAATCTAATTGTCTCTAATCTCGCAACTGGTGAAAATGCCTCATCAACAACTATTCCATCTATCTAGGAGTTTCCCTTTCACACTTGTCATCTTTGTTTCAAATTATTGTGCCATCTTAATTAATCTTTTTGCGATAGACCCATTTAGTCCCGATGACATTCTTATTTGATGTCCTCGAAACAATCTATCATGTCTAATTATTTTCAATCTGATCGAGATCTTCATTCATTGCCTGAATCCAGTTTTCATCTTCAGCTGCATCAACAATGTATTTCTTCTCAACCTAAGATAATAACGATGTCTACTACAGTGATTTCATTCTTCTTTTCAGAACATGATCCGACTGATCACCAATGATATTCTTCCTGTCAATTATTTCTCGAATCCTTGGATTTTGTGCAGATACAGATTTTACTTCCTCATTCTCATCATCAGTATCTTCTTCTAAATTAACATCATCCACTTCTAATCCCCCTGCGTTGCTTTCTTCCTCATCACTCTCTTCATGAAATTGTTTATTGCGCTATGGAATGATCTCCTTATTCTCTACTACAGTGAAATCATTGCTCTCAATTACTTTTCCCAGACTTTTGTTAAAGAATTTATATACCTTACTTTTTCATGAGTATCGAAGGAATATCACTTCATCTCCTCATGAATCATATTTCCTATGTTTTTCCTTGTTGAGGATAAAGTGCTTAATTCTAAATATTCGAATGTATTTCACCATTGGCTCTTTCCATACCACATCTCGTACGGATTCTTTCCTTCCTTTAGACAAAACAGAGCCCTGTTAGAAATATAGTCCGATGACAAAATTGGTTCCTTCCAAAATGTCTCTGGTAGGTTTTTTCCAATTAGCAACATTCTGGCCATGTTGTTGATGATCCGATTTCTCCTTTCAACCACTCCATTCTATTGGGGAGTTCTTGCTGAGGAAACTTGATGCCTTATCCCATCTTTCTCGAGGTAGCCTTCCACCTGACTATTTGTGAATTCCCTACCATTGTCAATATGAATCTTCAAAATTTTCTATCCAAGCATCCATTCACACTCCCTCCGGTACTGTTTTATGTAGGTGAACACATCTGACATACGGAAAATAACAAATACCCATTCCATTAAACTATATTCATCAATGAAAAGAACATAGTACCACTTTCTCTCAATTTCTCTTCGTGTGATAGGACCACAAAAATCAGTATGCACCAATTAGAGCACTGTTGTCAGCTTCATTTCCCTTGCCTAATACGTCTTTCTGATGATCTTACCTTGTTGGATTTCATCGCACGTGTAATTACAATCTCGTGATATCTTAGGGAGGTAACTTGCTACATCACACATTATTGGATCTTCCAGGGATGGTTGGAAAAGATGACCATGTCTTTGATTCCACAACTTGTTTTCTTCTTCTATGGACATAAAACACATATCTTCTTCTCCACTTACCAGGTAGATATTTCCCATTTTTCTTTTTCCCTGTAGAACTACTGCCCCGTCTCTTCCTTTGATGACAAACATCTTCTTAGTATACCTTATAGAATGTCCTGAGTGACATAGTTGATTGACGCTGAGCAAATTGTGACTGAGGCCTTCAACTATAAAGACATTAGCACGTCTCATGTTTTCCCCCCAAACTTGGCATTTCTTGAGCCAGAAATCTTCAGGAATTCAGTGTTTCCAAACCTGAAAACTCCTACTTTGTCATATTTTACACCTATAACAAGATCGTTATTACATATCATGTGGGATGTACAACCACTACCAAGGATCCTCAAACCATAACGGTCTGATTCTTTTTAAGGGAAATTTCTGCCACCACGGCCTTCTCATCCTTATTCTTCATGGTCCATATTTTTTCTTTCACACTCGTCATGGATTAAGACTTCTGTTCTTTCTTAGAGTATGCTGGACCAGCTTAATATTCCAATGGTGCAAATCTATTTTGTGTTTTTAACTCACCTATTGGTTCATTGATCTGATACTTGCAAACATTTTGGTTCTGCTTTGGCACATTCCTCTATATGGTTAAAGTACATGACCTATCCATGTGCCCAAATCCTCCACCCCAAAAACGTTGTTCTTCAAAATTTGTTCTGGAAAAACATTCAATGTTTGTCTTCCACCTCTGTTCTTGTTCCCTTCGATATCTCTTGACTATGGAACACACATACTGTGAGTGTCCCATATTTCCAAAAAAATAACACCTAATATAAGGTTTATTACTTTATGTTACTTCTTCACTGCGAGTTTCCCCTTGAGTTCTCAGAATATTCTGATTCTACTTTGTGTTCAAATCAACCTTCAATATTGAGATGGATTCTTGTGGTCTGAATTCAATTTCCACATATTTTTTCTTCTTATCAAGACTTGAATCATCTTTAACATATGAGATCCATTGATTCTTATTTCCTACTGAACTACTAGGATCCTCTTTCATCTTTGCAGTCTTCGGAATGGCCTACTTTCCCAAGAAAGTGTTTGGAATCAAAGGTTTTTCCTGGTTTGTAACATTTCTCCACAGACTGAAAACTTCCTATCATGCTCTTCAATACGCTTGATGTGATGTTTCCTTGTGTTTTAAGCCATAAATCTCCATTTTATGTTCTTCAATCATAATTTTATACTCACTAACTGATTCTAAGTTCTCTAGTGTTGATGAATTGAGTTTATCAATTTCTTCCATCAACTCATAATTCTCTTCATCCTACTACTGCATATAGATTTTGGCGACACGAACAACTTTTTTAGCTTTCATTGTTTTGGATCTCCAAACATCTATCTACCCAAGAGAAGCCTCTAAATCTGATTTTATATCTATTCTTCCTTCATCTTCTTCTACATCATCATCACATTCAGTTTCATTCTTCTCCGGAGAACTACCGACAACTACCACCATAGCATTTTCTCTACGATCTTTGTTATTCTCTATCTCTTCAACCTTCTCAGCCTCAGACTCATCCAAATTTTATCATTCTTTTGAAAGTATATTTTTTTCATAAATAAATTTCTCTTGAACTATTTCATTCCTTTCCTATAGGATAATGACTTCTTCATGGTAATTTTGACTTAATCAACATCATCTTCTTCTTCTATCTTTTTGGGACACCTTGCTGTAAGAGGACCAAACCTTTCTTCATCGAAAATAGGCCAGTGGAAGTTTCTCTTTAAACAATCCTTTTCCTCTATGAATGTTTTAGGATAGAAATGAAATCACCTAATCTATCTCTTCTTCTTCCTGAGAATCCTCAATGGTTACCTTCTTCATGGACTTGAATTCCACTTCTTTAGATTTTCCCCTTTCAATAGCCTCATTATCAATATTTAGAATTTCATATGCAACCATGGTACTATGCAAATTGTCCAGTGTCATATCATTTGGTTCTTTATCATCTAGTACTGAAACCATCAGATTGAACTGTGGTTGGAGTTTCCTCAAGATGCCCTTTATGATCTCCTTGTCTTCATTGACTTCTTCGAGACCTCACATATCATCCACAACAAACTTTACCCTATCAAAGAATCCATCAACAGAGTCATTTGGGTTTATTCCTATATCATTATAGTTTTTCTTTAATACTTTCAACTTCGCTTCTCTGACCGTTGTATCCCCTTCATATATTTTGAACAACTTTTCCAACATAGCATGTGATGTTTTGAATGACATGACCTTGGTATATATAGCATTGTATAGGGCTCCTCCTAAATCATTGATTCCATTTGCGTCAATATCCAATTATCTTCACTCGGCTTCTGATAATGCACCTATATTAATATCAGCTGCGAAACCATGCATTGATACTGTAAAAACATCCATTCCCAATGATCGGAAGTATTGTTGCATCTGATTCTTCCATAGCTAAAAACTGTTCTTGTCGAAGATTGGAATCCATTTATTATTAGTGACCTCCATCTGAGAGAGAAGCACTGGTATTAAATTTTGCCTCTGATACCAATTGTTAGGTATACTAGGAAAGATACCCTAATAGGGGGTGTGAATTAGGGTATGATAGATTAAAACAACTGCACCTTTTGATCTTGTTTTTCTGTTAGAAAAAACCCACTTCTATCTCCTTCACGATGCAGAGTATGAACAAACCGTAAAGCATGCATAGGACACAACGATTATTACATGGTTCACCCTCTATGAGCTACGTCCAAGGAGCATACACTGACAGTTTTCCAATGTACCAATTCCACAATAATCACACTATTTTTTACAAGTTCGAAGCGGACTCACTGTCCCTCCGGGTTTATAACCACTCACAACTTGAGAACTCACTACTCTCTCAACTGAAGTGAGCTCACTACTTCTTCAGAAGATCCAGTCAATGTTTATAGACCTGTATGTCTCTTCATTACCACTAATGAACGCATCATCTACTATACATAGATTCTCTATTAATGTTAAAAGTTCATCCACTGATGAATACCCCTTTTCCCCAGTTTACTAGGAAATTCTTTTGGAAATACCTTTGCAGACCACCCTACTTCACGAGGCTCTCAATTTCGAGGAGTTAAAACAAGTCTTTGTGAAGCTCTTTCCTTTTCATAAATCACTCTCACAAAGAACTATTGATAAGCTCAAGTTGCCGCAGAGATACATCCCTATCGAAGATCACGGAGCCAACACAAAGCTCACATCTTTTGTAGAGCTAGAGTAGCAGCCGTGAAGCTTCTTCCATTCGCGATGCACACTGTCTTCGCGAACTACCTTCACGAGCCGAGAAAAAATGATTTTATTCTAAAACCCTCTCTTCTCTTCTACTTCGCTCGGTGGGGGGGGGGGTGTCAAGGTCTATTTGTAGGAGATTCCACTGACCATCAAAATTTCTCCATGAAGTCAACTCTATGTCATCACAAATCCCGAAGCTCCAAAGATACTGTCAAAATCGCGAAGCACCATGGAAATTTTCCGATCGTGGAGATCGTCTTAATCTTGGAGCATCGCCGTCACATCCTTCATGCCTTCACTATGAAGCTTTAATCGCAATGCCCTTCGCCGCCGCAATGATTTTCACGCTTCCATTCGCGAAGCTCGTCGTAATCATGAATAATCACCGTCATCATTCTTCTGGTCTTCGCGAAATCCAATCCATTATGCCTATCTTCACAAAATCCTTGTCTTTCCCATATTTTGATGAGATCCTCAAGGAAATCTATATTTCTCTATGCTCACCAAGCTCTATGTTTTGGACACCAAAAATTTGGAAAACACTGGAAAATGGAGCCACCTTGTATCTGTTCTTTTATATCACCTCTAGATCATACATTCTGTTGTCATGGTTCTTTGTCAACATTGAGTGTCAACAATATCTCTGGAACGTGACAATTCACCATGGAAACCTGCTTTTTCAACAAACACAATCAACCCAAAAATGATGAAATGTTACATTGAGGGGTTTTTCCCATCAGGTATCAAGGTAGGAGGCCCCTTTTGAATGAGATCACTAAATATAGTATAACTATTCAAAATCCTTGGTTTATAGTAGCAGAATACAATGCCATTTTATCCCCATGTGAAAAAATGGTCCCTTCTCACTCCACTATTCCCACTAGGGAATTTAAAATTTTCATTGAATATAATAATCTTATTGAGGTAAATTTAATTGGTGCCAAATTTACCTGGTATAGAAATCATTATAATAGAGTAGCGGCCAGTAATCTTGACACCTCTTTCAATAATGTTCAATCCCTGGATAAATGGGATAACATTTCTTGAGTCACCCTTAAAAAAGTTTCTTCATATCACCACCCTATATTGGTTAATTTTTCACATAATCCCATCAAACCTAGGCTTCCTTTCAGATTTAACACTACCTGGTCCTCTAGTCCTAACTGTGTGAATATTATCAAAAACTCTTGGGCTAATATGTATGAACATTGGGACTCATTTTCCTGTCCTTTGAAATTGAAAAATCTAAAGAAAGTCCTCAAGTATTGGTGTAAAACTAAATCAAAAGAAATAGACAATGATATTACCCTTCTGGAGAATGAGCTCATGCAAATTTAAAATTATAATACCTCCTCTAACATCACTAACAACTACCAGTATGAAATAAATGTTTCTTCTATGCTGGCCACATTACATAACATTAAGGATAACCTCAAAAAAACAAATTTTTAAAACCAAATGGTTCAATGATGGGGATAGGAACACAATGTTCAACCACACACATCACAGAGTTAGAAAAGAATATAGGTCTATTTCCTATCTTAGAGATGAGGGGCATCTTATTGAAGCTGATGAAGGTATTGCAAATTTTGTGATCTCCTATTTATGTGATATCTTCAATGGTCCTAGCATTGATAAAGATATTCTCTCTGATGTTATTCTACTATGGTGTCTGGACATGAAAATTATTTTCCTAATTGTATTCCTTTGGATCATGAAATTAAAGACAATGTATTTATCCTAAATATGGACAGTGCTCCTAGAGTGGATGGTTTTAATAATGGGTTTTACCAAAAGCATTGGGATATCATTCACGATGACATTTGTCGCATGGTTAAAACATTATTTTCTAAATGCATTCTTACTTATGAATTAAACTGCCAATTTCATACCCTTATTCCTAAAATGGAGGATACAGATGAAATACATCTCTTCATACCCATTGATCTCATGAATTATCTTTTCAAAATTAGTACTAAATTAATTTCTAATAGAATCTCTTCCATAAGAAATAGAATTGTCTCCTAGAATCAATTCGGGTTTATAAAAGGAAGATCTATAGAAGATTTCATTTTCCTTGCTTCTAAATCCACCAATATTTTAAACTGAAAAAATATAGGTGGGAATGTTTCCCTTCAACTTGATATTACAAAGGCCTTTGACACCATATATTGGAACATTATTTTTATGGTCTTTATGCAATTCAGTTTCAATGACACCTTTATTGACAGAATTAAAACACTTTTTAACTCGACCCATATTTTCATTCTAATAAATTGTTCTTGTAGAGACCCGAAGCTTAACATACATTGACATTCCATTAATTTTGCGGAATACTTAGTACATAACAAAAACACACACACAAGGATCGTAATAGTTTAGTGTCTTTGGAAACTCAGAACGTAATCTTCTAATCGTGGTGAAAGATCTTCAATATCTCCCATAAAGATCTTCCCTTTTTTTTACCTAAAACCTTTCTTTATATCCTGGGGAAAAGAAAACATAAAAGGGTGAGCTCAAATGCTCAATAAGGGTAAACAAAAGAAAAATCAATCACATAATATTCATAAGAACATAACTTTTGGAAATCTTAACCTGCAAAAGAGAGCATAATTTCATAACATGGGATAAATCATAGTAGTGAAATGAAATCCCAATAATAATAACTTAAAACATGAAACATTGTGGCATAGACACATAATCATAGAGAATCATTTCTTTTTAGTCAAGACTCATTGCCAAGACTATCTTAATGGACAAAGTCCCTTTCTGAATCGAGTAACCCTCATTTCAGTCCTGTTTCACTGAACCGGAATAACCTACCATTTCACCCATGTCTATCTCATGAGATATAAAATCATTACCCAATGCATTGGAGGAAGATATAGGGACCACCTATCTTATAATGAATCCTTTCTTATGTGTGCCACATAATCATAAATCATACATCATCGCATAACACATGTAACAAAAATGGGATTCTTGAAACATCATGACATCATAAAACAAATCATATAAGGTAAATGAATTCATAAAAATAATTCCCTCACAACATAATCAAATAAATGTAATAATAGGGATAAAAACAGAACCCTATATTATCATAGATGGAAAATAATTTTGATAAATCATTTGAACTCCATTCTTGAGGAAAATATCCTTTCTACTTCAAAATCAATTTCTTTTCAAAAAACATCATGCAATTTTAAAAGAAAGAGATTTTATTGAAAATAGTCATGAAATATTTTGGAGGAAGCTTCATGAAAATAAGGCTTTATAAAACCATAAAAATCTGTTCGTGCCGTTTAAGTTAAAAAAACATTCTTCTCGGACTTTTGTCAGAAAAGTCAAAAAAAGTACCTCGTACAAAAAACGACAAAATATTCTTTTCATATCTTTTAATAAAAACTCACCAAAGGGTAAAATAGTATTTAAACAATTGTAGGTGGATGGAAATAATATTACATATTGAGGAAACATGGATGTGGATGATAAAATACACCCCATTAAATACCAAAGTATAAATAATATCGGATAAAAATGAGATTGTGATATTTCCCTTACCTTAGGTCCGATTTTCTTTGTACGTGTCAGAAGCTCCTCTTTTTGACGCGCCTTTTCTTAACCTCCACTTAAAGAACTAAGGATGGTCTTTGAAGAAGACCAGGACCTCTAGGATGATACTAGGGAAGTGGAGAAGAGATTTTGGCAGGGGGTGGCCGAGCTTGAAGGCTCAAAGTTGTGTGAGGAAGAGAGGGAGGAGGTGCCCTTTTATAAGGGAGGAGATGGGCATCTTAGGAATATCTCAAAATATTATTTTATATTAAAGTCAAAATCGGTTTATAATGGTTCCAAAGGGTCTTATTTTTAAGGTAAAGTGGGGATGGGTCGAAATCCTATCAACCAATAGGATTTAGACAAGTTTAGGTTATTATTTTAACCTTATCAATTAGATTTAACTCTAAGTTAAATAATTTAACTTTTACCGTGACTTTTTGTTTTCTTACACTATATTGTTAATACACTTACTATAACATGCCAAACGAACCCCAATTTGTTTATTATTAATATATATATCTTTATATAAGTCATTTGGCCGAACCATAGATTTTTAGGAATAAAATAACAATTAATAATATAATATTTGATTTAAAAACTATTTTGTGTCAATTTTGACACTGTTTGATATATGATTTTTTTGAAAGTCATAAAAGAATTATATGTTCAAACCAAGTTTATTAAATCAACACTAATATATCATAGTAACCTAGAAAATTAGTGTAATTCATAAAAAGTATCAAATTATATTTATTTGGGTATTTATAACATCAATTATGTCAATATTTCATTAATAAGATAATTATTGTATCATCGTTGTGTCATATATACATTAAAACATTTAATGTATAAAAATTACAAATAAAATACCATTATGTAGGAAATCTTTTTATATTTTTAATGAATATTTATAGTCTAATTTATCTTATGTATAACCCCATATTAAAAATGTTTTAGTAAATAGACTTTGATTTTAACTCTTTTAACCCTTCTTTAAATAAATTAATAATAAATGTCCTAATCTAATCCAAGTGGGCCTAAATGGTTATATTTTATTCCTAAGCTTGTTTTTGGTCGAATTACACTTATCCAATAGAATTTGGACATGTGTTAGGGTAATAATAATATCATTTTTACACTTAATTACCCTATTTAATTTTAACCGTGGTAAATAAAAGTAAAAAGTTACTATTCACCAAAAATTATTTTCATCTCATTGAACCACATTTTACTTACTGACATCAACCATGTCTCTCGGATTTTTGAAATTCCACTCACAGAAGCGGTAAAATTATGTTTTATGAAAAATTCAGTTTTTTTGAACTACCACTTAGTGGTTTCACTATTCATCAAAAATTGAATGTTTTCAGAAAAATACCAAAAATTAGGCCTAAGCTATATTTGATATTATGAACTCAAAAATGATTTCTATTTTACTAAATTCAAAACATATCAGTTGCATTAATTAATTTAAAAATTAATTCCGTCGTCAAAACAAAAGGCGTGTTTTTAAGAGATAATAACTATCAAAAGATTAACATTTGTTTATAACTGGTTTAAATGTGAAATTACATCCAATGACCAACATTGTATTAAATTTTAAAATATATTCTAAATATAATTTAAAACCACTCAAATTAATAATTTATCACTGTTAATTATTTCGATTGAAAAATTTGTTTTTAATTAAAATATAGCAATTTTCACTATTCATCAAAATATGAAAGTTATCCGAAAATCACCAAAACTTCACCCTAAGATAATTTCAATAATACGAATCCAAAAATGAATTCCATTTTGAAAAATAAAATTAAAAAATTTCAAAAAGTGGTTATTACTATTCATAACGGCTAGTTTTAATAATATTTTAATAGCATATTGTTGTTTAGTGAAACTCGTTATTGCGTACTACACACGCTATCGAGGACGGTCGTGATTGCGTGTAATGCAAGTAAAATCAAGGATGTGTGTTGTGCAAGCTCCTTTTGGTGTAGCGTACAACACAATACATTAGTGAAATTAAAAAGAATATTTTTCATAAAATCTCGGGGTGTTACAGTTCTCCTAGAGGTTATTTCAAATGTTCTATGGGGGTTAGGCAAGGAGACCATATATCTGTTATTATCTTCTCTATTGTTGAAGAATATTTAAGTAGAATACTCACTCAGTCTATGGAAAAAGGTATGATCAAACCGATCCCTGCCTCCAGGAACATGAAGTCCCCCTCACATCTTCTTTATGCGGATGACATTTTTTTGTCTCTACAGGGGGACAAAAAAATAATAATAATATTAAATCCATTCTCACTCACTATGAAGAGGTGTCTGGTCAGTATGTCAATTTGAATAAATCATTTATTTAATTTGGAAAAGGATATCCCCCTAGAAGGAAAAGAATCATTATCAGTGCTTTGGGGATCAAGGAGGGTTCTCTACCCTTTACTTATCTGTGTGTCCCTATCTTTTGGGGAAGACCTAAAGCTACCTATTTCTCAACCATCATTGACCAAACGCTTCGACAACTCTCCTCTTTGTACGGTAGAAACCTTGACATGGAAGGAAGAATTTTCCTTGTCAAATCCACCATTGTATCCAATCATGTATTTTCCATGATGATTTATAAATGGTCGGATGGTCTACTAAAACACATTAATTTTTCTATTAAAAACATTTTCGAGACTGGGAGCACACTTGAGAGATAAATGGTTAATGTACCATGGTATAATTGTTGTAAACATATTGAAAAAGGAGGTATTTGCATAAAAACCTTAATAAATTTAATGTAGTGCTTCAAGCTAAGCTCACATGGAACCTCATTAACGATAAATCTTCTTCAATGGAATTTCTTAGGACACGCTTCCTCGATAAATTAAGTAATAGAAATTTCAATTATTTGACCTCTTCAATCTGGCCTTCCGTTAAGATTACATTCATCTCTATTATGAACAACTCC
This sequence comes from Viscum album, assembly GCA_963277665.1. Taxonomy (NCBI): domain Eukaryota; kingdom Viridiplantae; phylum Streptophyta; class Magnoliopsida; order Santalales; family Viscaceae; genus Viscum; species Viscum album. The sequence continues at coordinate 733,707,469 of OY728130.1, forward strand.
AGATAGATGGCTAGCAAAGACTCTAATATAAATCTTTAGCTTGATTACTATTCTGGTACACCCCTTATCTCCTTGATGTCTAACACTCAACTTCCTAAGCATACAAATGATACAATCAAGAGCATCATACAAATGGAAAACCCTTGCTTAACTGATGATATAAATCATGCGGTGGACAATTATCCTTTCTCTATTACTAATGATCTTGTAATTTGGTAACCTGCTCATAATTGTATACTTGATTCAAAAAGATACTATAACCATTTATTCAGCAATGCTAATAGTAATTGAATCTTGTTAAAAACTTTAATAATGCTTCGTTTAATCCCTCGAGACTCACTATCATTTGGCGTATTTCTCATTATAGGCTTCCCACAGATATCTGTTTACAATATTTTGGGATTAATCTTTGTTACAAATTTCGTATTTGTAATCTGCATTGAGAGGAAATTAATCACCTCTTCCATTCTTGTGATACGAAAACTGCCCTTTAGAATTATATTCTTGATATTTTTTACTGCATATGGTTGCCTTGTAGCTCAATGACCTCTCAGTTGTAGTGATGTGTGGATTTATCTGACTCCCAGCAAATCAGGAATCTTTTTATTTCAGCTACAGCGGAGCTTCTACATGTGATATGGTATTGTATAAATGAATCTATTTATAACAATAGCTCATTAAATCTTAATTCAGGTTAAATGAAAATTCACATTGCTATACAGTAGGTTGCTTTGCATAAGAAGGATCATTGTAGTAACTCAGTTAGAGATCTGGGGATTCTTAGGAGCATCAGTGTTGATGGGATGTACCCTCACCCTAAATACACCATGGAAGTATTTTGGAAAGCTCCACCTCCAGGTTGGATTAAAATCAATATTGATGTTGCTTCTAATGGCAACCTAGGCCTTGCAGGCTGTGGTTTCATCTTCAGAAACCACCTAGATCAGGTTCTTGGATGCTTCTATGGATCCTACGTCTTCTCCTCCTCCCTTGAAGATGATATGATGAGTGTGATTCAAGATACTTACTTTTCCAAGATTCAAAACAGGAAAAACATTTGGATCGAGAGCGTCTCAACTACAATTTTCTAGGCCATTTGGAATGCCACGGTTCTCCTAGCATAGACTATTACTCCTCGCTGGATGAACTGTTTGCACGCTCTATCAGAATTCAACTTCATTATCACCCATACCTATTGGGAAGCTAACAATCTCCCTGATGTAATTTCCAACATGGGAGTTAATCAAGAGGTCTCATGGAGGGATGACCTTCCTCTTGAGTTACTCCCTCTTTGTGTCAGGGATGTTCAAAAATATACTTACTTCATAATCATGTAATCAATTCTTGTTCCTTTTTATAATAATGTTTGTGTTTTGGTCTTTGACCAGAAAATCACCCCATTCAAAAAAAAATATCACAAAAATAGTTATATAGTATCCACAAAGATTATTAATATAAATATACTCATCAATATACCTTCAAAGGAAGGAACTTTTATTGTCATACTATGTAATGGTCTTCAAATATATATGGAAAAAAAAGAAACCACATAGTGGTAAACAAAGAAACTAGAATGAAATTATTATTATAATCAATAACTAACCATTTATAATATTATTCTATATCTAAAAATGATTTTAGTATTTCCAATGAACCATTCATGTTGAATTTAATCTGATACATGCAAATAAAATGAATAGATTTCTATCTAAGAGGATAATATACCTAATCATTTGTTATGTTTTATTGAACAGAAAGTAAATAATTTTACATAGAAGCAATATATTTTGTATTTTCAATATATTTTTAAAACCAACAATAATTGTTTAATAAAAACATATTGGCAAAAAACCGTGGAAATGATGCCCTATTGAGAACTCAATAGCTCATACAATAAAAAATGGACCACCTCTCTCAAGTATATCAACATAAATGAACAAAAAATCCAATATATATATATAAATAATATAATGGTTTTACAATATAAATATTCCATTTAAAAATCTATACTGAATTCAACACATCTTAGCCACAATATATGTTATTTCATATAATTTATCTCAATTGAAATTTGGGATAGCAATACATAACTTATCAAACTCCATTTATGTACCCAACCTCCAATATATAATATATATGGCATGCTCCACTATTCTAAAAAACATCCACTTCTATATATTCATTATTCGTATATGTTTTACATATATTCATTATATTTATTTATCCATAAACCACATATATTCTTTATAAGTGTTGCACCGGCATTTCTAACCTCAGGATGGTGAGTTGGGTGCTTTTGTTGGATCATGTACTTAGAACTATAGGGGTTCCTGATTCTAATTCTTTTATAGGTAAAAATATCATTATATTTTTATTATACATTAGTAATTCTAATATTCAATTTTATTATTAGTTGTAACAATAAAAAATTTATAGCTAGTCTTCAGTGAACTAATGCACTCGACCTTTGGTTTCTTTTGGTGTTGATAAACTAAACTTATGAATGCTAGGATTCATGACGGGATTTAAATTTCCAATTGGGTTTTAAAAAAATTATTTTTTTGTTTCTTCACTTATTGAGTCATGCATGGAATATGTTGGTATCATATCATATAGAGAGACCAAAACATAATTTAGATACAAATATCACAATGCGAAATAAAACAATTTGATGTAGAATCTTATGAATCTATATGTTGAGTCTGCGTCTATGTAGACTCTCTAGTTTTATATTCTTTTTGGATATATTCATTATGTGTACAAAAATGAGATCTATTTTCTTATATTAGATTATCTCATTGTTTTTTTCCATTATACATTAGAATAAATTCTTATACATAGATTAAGTAAATCCTTAAATCCTTGTGTTCCACACATTATTGTCAAACAATTTATTCTACTTGAAAACTATTACAATATTATGAGTCAAATAAAACCAATGAGTCTACCTACTTCTTAAATCATTTCTGAACAACCCCAATAGAAACCCATAGACTCTTATGAGTATATATGTCATTTATAAGATTAAATCATGTAATCATAGGTATTATATCACCTTTGTAATGACCCACATTATTAGGGTTTATAAAATTATGAGGGAATATAAATATTTGGCCTTAGAGTATGTGATTTTTCAGGAATTTAGACTCAAATGGGAATTTATATGGTCATAAAATATCATGTAAATGTACATTATTAGATGTGATAGAGGCATTGGAATTGTTTTAGATTCAAATTCAACATTAGGTCAAATCAATAATGACCCAAAACAAGAATTATCTTCTTGGGGGGAGACCATACCTCATCCCATAAGAGTTATAATGTAGTGTCTATCACATGTCAAATTTTTCTATAGGAAAAAACATTACTAGAGTGAAACATTCTGTAATAAGAATGGATGAGTTGGGGTGGATTCTTGTGTGAGGATATTTTCAAAGTAAATTATTTTATTTATTGGGTTTGTACTATGGTGGTAGAACCATGTTAGGAAAGAGGAATATCTCATGTATTCCAATATGTTATTTTACCTGAAGAGGGAGACCACACTACTATGGTGGTGGGTTTTCCGTGGTGGGTGCTTCTGTGAGAATTTTTTTCAAGGGAAAATATCTTAAACATTGTTAGGTCATAACCCAAAAGCTACATCATGAATGTTGAAAAGTTTATGTAAGTACTTGTTAATTATTTATGAGGGAGAAGGACACAATATATATTTAGGGGAAACGTTGATATGGTTACTCAAAGTTGTAATAATTCTTTCAAAATAATGGTTCAATTTCATAATGGTTCCTCATGAATTATTGTTATTGGGACCATTTTATAGAAGGCTTGCGACGTAGATCTTTGCATTGTACCATATCTAGTTCCCATGGGTGTGTCTTTTTCCTACAATCCATGGTGATGCATCGCAGATAATTCTCATGTGTAGAAATTTTCTATGTACTTCCAATAGGAAACATCGAAATGGAAATTGTAACTTTTTTAAAAGGTGTAAATTCCTCATTTTAAGGTCTTCCCCATTTGATTTTTGGTAGATAAACTAAAAAGGTAAGGAAAATTTGGTGAGATCATCCTTATCATTTTATACTATTAAATTATTCTTATATGGGTGATTTATTAATCTTTCATGGAAAATAATTGATGTGTTCTTATATATTATCCCTTAACTCTCCTATTCCTTTATAATCTATTGACTTTGGTGTTTCTGTCTATGATTTCAGTGAAAATTTCAATGAATCATGGTTGAAATTGTAATGATATAGAATATTATTGAGCATTATTTTGTTAATATTGTGTTTTCGGTAGTTTGGAATAGTTTTTGATGTTTTAATATGTGTTTTTTAGTTTTATTTTACATTATAAAAACAATTTCAAGTTTTTTAAATTTTATTTTTAAATTAAAATTAATGTTTTGGAAGTGAATTAATTAATTTTGGATGAATTTTCAATTTCAGGTAACTAATTATAAATAATTTATGTTATTTTTTATAATTTATGTTATTTATAAATTTAATATTTTCAATAATATATTTACCCTTATGCATGATTTTGATATTTAATTAAGTTAAATAATTTTTTCTGAGGCTTATGTTGGGGTATTCTATCTTTTAAATAAGATATATTAGTCAACAATTTTTATTTTAAACCATCCATAGAGGTAAAAAAATTATTTTATTCTTAAATTAATCCTTGACATTTCATTCTTTACAAAAAGGTAGGATTTTTTGTGTATGTGTCTGACACTAATTAAATGCATTGTGTAAATATACCTACCATGTAATTTAAAGGTATTATCAAACCCCATAGAGTCACATATAGGTAACTCAGTCCACTTATTTCGTATGTAAGGCTACTCTATGATTCATTTTATTTTCGTAAGGGTACCCGGAGTCACACATAAGCGTACTTATAAAATCCTTACTCCCACAAAATGTAAAGCGATCTTTGGGTATGTGTACCCTTTATTTTATCAATATTGTGTAAGGGAGCCTATACATGTAATAGTAAAATCTTTTTGACCTTAATAATCAAGAATTAATTTTGTAAGGGTAGCATGATTTTCATAAAAATCACATTTCCTATCCCTCTGTATTTTCAATGCGTTTTATACAAAAATTATTGAATCTAATGTAAAAATTAGATGGGTTTAAAACATCTTTATGGTTTTAAATTAAATATTCTTCCCTCCAAATATTTTAGAGTTTCAGGAGTAGGATATTAATTTAATTTAATTTGAGATAATTTTAATTTGAATTTAATGTGAATTAAATTGATTTATCCACAAAGTTTGAGATATATGGGAAGGCACTATTGTTTTGAAAAATGAGATAATCTATTTCCCCCACTGAATTTTTGTCATTCTAGAGAGTCCATAATATTCAACTGTTTCTTTCAATATTATATATTCTTATACAATTTGTTTAGCACCCCACTACTTGTTTATGGAACCATGTTTTCATGTAATGTGTTTATATCCCTTCTCTCTACCCCATCATATTATAGGATAATTTAAATATTATCTTCTATATATAGGGTATTCAATTTCTCTATCTTTTATGTGTACATATGAGATTATAGTGTTTTATATTTTCATTGGTTGTTTGGAGTGAACTAAAGTAATGAATATAAAAAATTGAGACTAATGACATTTAAGGTCATGGTATAATGAAACTGTAGTAACTAGTTTTACATGAGTTTTCTTCTTTCGTGTCATATTATTGTTATAAATTGATAATAAATTAATGAATGTACATGGTTTGTTTTATATTCTTACTTATTATGATGATATAATTTTGAATGAAAGAGAATAATTTGTAACATCATCAAAATGTGAATTAAAAGATTAAAATTTTAATCAGGGAAATGGAAATCAATGTAATAATTTTGATAACTTTATTTCATCGAGAGAAATATTTTCTATATAATTATTTCTATAAATCAATTCAAAATATATTACATGTCATCGATTAAACTAATGATTTTAATTGATTACTAAAATTGATTAAAGAATCGTTTAGATAATTTTACTTCAATATATTAAATAAAATTTTCAATAACATCACTGATTGGTTGTTTAGGAGTAAAAAATAACCACACAAGGTGTTGAAAAGCATAATAAATATATGTACAGGTCATAATTAAGTATAGTAATTAAAAAATTAATCATTTTTAATGGTAAAAGTAATTTAGAAGCTAACCATCATGAAGTTTAATATTTAATAATTATATTATAATAATTTATGTTGGATTAGAACCTATTACATTTTTTTCAATGATAATATGAAGTTTTTTTAATGATTATTTTATGAAAAAGTGTAGTAAAAATTTATAAACCAATAAAATATTAGGTGTAATCAAAATCGTTAATAGGGAAATTATTATTAAGTCAATCTTTAGTTTAGTCAATCTCTAGGTGATTATGCCATCATCAATATATATAATTAATACTGTTATATTGAAATCATCACTGTTGATATCCTGCCAAAATTTTCTGTATCCAGGAGTAATACAAAATTTAGTGAAGACTTTATTCAACGGTCATGTAGCTTATTATGTGCAATATTGAGATCTTTTATGTTTAAAAACTAACCCTGAAATAATAACATAGTATCCTCTAGTATTATGAATATAAATATACTCATCAATATACCTATTATGTAAGGCATTGTTATAGTCATGTTGTGAAATGGTCTTAAAATATACATGGAAAAATAAACAAGAAACCACATACTGATATACACAGAAACTTGAATGAAAGTTTTAATATAATAAATAATTACCTATTTTATAATATACTTTTATATATAAAATTGATTTTATTATTTTCATTTAACCATACATGTTGAATTCAATCTGAAAGATAAACATAAAATGAAAATATCTTTGTCCAAGAGGTTGAAATACAGAATCGTTGGTTTAGTTTTATTGAATTGAAAGTAAACTATTTTCGATAGAGGCCACATATTTGGATTTTATTTATATTTTAAAAAATGAGAATGATTATACAAATAACATATTGGATAAAAAATGATGGTGACAATGGCTTATTGGGAACTCAGTAGTTTATAAAACAAAAAATGGACCACCTCCCTCAAGTATATCCACTTAAAGGACCAAATAAACCAAAATATATATATAATAGAATGGGTTTCAATACAAATATTACATCTAGAACTCTTCACTTAATTCATCATATCTTAGTTGTGATACATGTTATTTCATATGATTTATCTCATTTGAAATTTGTGATATCAATAAAAAACATATCAAATTCTAGTTGTGTAACCAACATAGAATATAATATGTAATGACATGCTCCTTTATTATCAAAAACATCCACTAATATATTTTCATTATCAATTTTAGATTTACATAGAGTCATTATATTTATTTATTCAGAAACCTCATATATTCACTATAAGTGTTACACTTGTGTCACTGTACTCATGATGGTGAGTTGGGTGATTGTGTTCGATCATGTACTTGGAACAATAGGGTTTGTTCATTCTCAATCAATTATTGGTCAACATATCATTATATTTTTGTTGTAATTTAGTATTTACATGTTTCAATGTGATTATTAGTTGTAAAAAATGAAAATTTATATATATACTTTTGGGAACTAGTGCACTGGGCCATAGGTTTCTTTAGGTTTTGATCAAAAAAATATTTGAATACTAGGATTCAGGTTGGGATTTAAATTTCAAAATAGGTTTTTACAAAATTATGTTTTTGGTGCATCACTAAGGGAGCCAAGAATTGAATATGTTGGCATCGAATCATATTGATCCCAAAAAGGTAATTCTGATACAAATATCGCGCTGAGAAGGAAAACAAGTTGAAGTAGAATCTTATGTGTCTATGATTTAATTCTATTGGCATGAAATGAGTCTATGTAGACACTCTAGATTTACGAACTTTTATATATATGAATTATTTTTACTAACATGAGATCTATTATCTTATATTATATCATATAATTGTATTTTATATCCTTTTTACATGAGAATAAATGGATATATATTGATTATGTGAATCCTTAAATCCTTGTGCTCCACCCATGATTTTCAAACACATTAGTCTAGTTTAATTTTCTTACAATTTTATGTGTCAAATCAAACTAATGAGCTTACCTGCTTAATAAATCATTTTGTGACAAACATGATAGAATCCAATAGACTCTTATAAGTCTATGAGTCATGTATAAGATTAAATCATGTAAAAATATGTATTATTTAAAATTTATAATGAACCACATCATTACGGGTAATAAAATTATAAGGAAATTTAATTTTATGGCCTCGATGTTTGCGATTTTTCAATAATTGAGACTCAAATGGGAATTCATATGGTCCGAAAATACCAAGAAAATGTAAATTTTTTTGATGTGTTAGAGGCCTATGAATTATTTTGGTTCCCAATTGAACATCATGTCAAATATATAATGAAACTAAAAAATAATTCTCTTATTTTATGGAGACCTTACCACATCCCATGAAAATTATAGTTTGGTGTGTTTCACATGTCAAATTTCTTCTAAAGGAAAAAAGCTTACATGAGTGAACCATACATCAAGAATTTTGGATGAGTTGGGGTGGGCTCTAGTGTGAGGATATTTTCAAAGTAAATTATGTTATGTAATGGGTTCATACTATGGTGGAGGAACTATTTAACAAGGGAGGAATATATCATGTATTCCATTATGGGATCTTATACAAAGAAGGAGACCACACTGTAGTGAGGGTGGTTTTTCCATGGTGGGTGCTTTTGTGAGAGTATTTTTCAAAGTAAAACATCTTAAACAATATTTTCCAATAACAGAAAAGCTATATCATTAATTTATAAAATATTATGTAAGTATTTCTGAATTATTCATGAGGGAGATGAAAATAATATATATTTAGGGGAAACATTGAGAGGGTTACTCAAGGTCTTAAGAATTTCTCCACAACAATATATCTATGTCATAAATGTTCCTTGGGAGTTTTAGGTATTGGGAACATTTTAGAGGAGTCTTGTAACATAGATTTTTGAACTATACCATATCTAGTTCCCATGGGTGGTACGTTGTGCTAAAATCCATGGTGTTGCATCACAGGGAAACCTCAAGTGAGAATGTTTTTTATGTACTTATTAAAGGAAACATCAAAAGGAAATTTTTACTGAGTTTTTTAATATGCTTAGAGTCATCATTTTTGGGTCATCCACTTTTGATTTTTGAAATGAACCAAAAAAGGGAGGTAAAATTTGACTAGATTATCCTAGTCAATTTATCCTATTAAATTCTCCTAATAAACGTGTTGTTTATTCATTTATTGAAATTTTTTGGTGTGTTATTACACTTTATCCCTCCACGCTCCTCTTAATTTATAATACATTGGCATTGGTTCTTATGTCTAGGGTTTCAGAGACAATTTCACTGAATCCTAGTTGAAATTGTAATGAATTTAAATATTCATGAGCCTTTTTTTATATTAGGTGTGTGTTTATTTGAAATTGTTTTTTATATTTTAAGAAGTGTTTTTAAAATTGATTTTAATATTATAAAAAAATTCATGGTTTTAAAGTTTTATTTGGAAATTAAAATATGAGTTTTGAAAGTTCATTAATAAATTTTGGAGTTGTTTTTTATTTTATTTAATTAAAAGAATAAATTACTTTATATTTTATAAGCAATGTTAATTATAAATTTAATATTTCCAAAAAAATATTAATCCTTATGCATGATTTTGATGTTTCAAAATGGAAAATAGGTTTTTATGAGGCTTTTGTAAATGTATCCCATCTTTTAAATAAGCTAAATTAGTGAATGGTATTTATTTTAAATAATACATAATTGTAAAAAAATTAATTGTTTCTTAAAGTTGACCTTGTCATTTAATTCTTCTGAAAAAGGTAAGATTGTATGTGTTTGTGTCCAACACTATATCTATGCATTGCCAAAAGGTACCAACCAATTCATGTAAAGGTACTATCAAACCCCTTAGAGTTACATAAAGGTAACATATTCCACTTATTTCCTATGTAAGGGTAGTATATGAATCATTTTATTTGTATAAGCGTAACCCGAGTCACACATAAACATATGTATAAGATCCTTAATCCCATAAAATGATATGTTACTGTTGCGTATGGGTATGCTTTTTTTTCTCGATACTATGTAAGGGTGCCAAGACATGCAGTGGTAAAATCATTTTGATCTTACAGATCAGACATGTGTTTTATTAGGGTAGCATGAGTTTATTAAAAATCCCATTATCCACCCATATGGATTTTTAATTTATTTTTAAAATAAAATATGGAAATTTATGTGGAAATGAGATGTGTTTAAAAAATTTAAGGGTTTTAAATTAAATCATTAACCCTCCATAATTTTACGTATTTTAATTGGAGTATGTAAATGTAAATTTATTTTAGATGGTTTTAAAATGAATTTAATGTGAATTAAATATAATTCTTAGTCGAGCATTCAAAGATATTTGGGAAGGCTCTATTGTTTTATAAATTGAGAGAATATCTATCCCCCATTGGAGATTCATTAATCGAGTGAGTCCATAAGTTTCAAATGTTTCATTGAAGATTATATAGTCTTCTGCAATTTGTTCAAGACCTTGAAACTTATTTCTAGAACCGTGTTTTCAATGCTAGTACTCATATCCCCCCTCTCTCCCCTAACTTATTATTTATTCATTTAAATATTATCTTCTATTGTTATGGGATTCTATTTTTCTATCTTTTATCTTCATATATGAGATTATCATGGTTTTTATTTTTGTTGGGTGGATGTTTTTTACTAATATAATCATGATAATGTATGCGACTAATAAAATTTAAGGTAATAGTGTACATAAAATGCATTTACTTGACTTACATGATATTTTTGTTGTTTTGTTTCAAGTTATATGATTATTATGAAATGATAATAAATTAATGGAATAATGTGGTCTATTTCTTATTCTTACTTTTGATGACGCAATTCATGGGAATACAAGAAAATATTTTGTAGTGTCATCAAAATATGAATTGATTATTAAATTTTCAATCTACGAATTGGAAATAAATGTAATAATTTATATATATTTATCGCATTCAAGGAAATATTCTTTATATAATTATTTCTATAATTAACATAGAAATATTTTAAATGCCATGGATAATTTTTATTATCTTAATGTTGTAAAATATTTCTTGTCAAAATATATTATTAATATATTTGTTGATACTATAAAGGAAGAAAATGATCTCGGAGAGAGAAAACCAATTATCACATGGTGTATGATTTTTATTTGTTAAAAATATTCCCATGATGAAGATAATTATAATTATTCTACAAATTATCTTAGATATAGAAATAGATAATTCCGTGACATTTTCTAATTATTTTTGATAAAATAAAAATGATCGCTTGTGATGGTTTAAAACATGATTAAATAATGATGATGATAATTATCATTACTTATGTTGTTCAAAAAATGAAATGGGTATTATCACATGTTAAATATGATTAATATTTCATGACGGGAATAAAATTAGGGGTTTTTTATAGTTTGGATTCTTTGTTTTTATGTGGATTGGTGGCCTTTATCTCTATAGAATAATGGAATTGGTTTTTTTTTTGGATAAATGGCCATAATGTGTGTGGATTGGTGGCCATGGTTGTTTGCCGCTTGATGGCATCGGTTTTGATGTAGCTGTTCAATGTGGTGGTTGATTGATATCAGTTCTATGGTAATAGAATAAATTTTTTGACATTGTTATCTTGGATAAATAATACATTGGTTTGAATTTAGAAACAAATAACAAAATGAATAAAGATTGTTGGATGGCCATTGAATTAATAATTGGAAATGGAACCCCGGATGTGGCCTTTTGTGTGATTTATTTGGGTGGGTTTTCTTTATTAGAGGTAACACTTGGTGTTAGAATATCATTTGTGTCCTAATGATTGTTGTGGTGGTGTTTCTTATGTAATACCCTAATTATAGGGTTGTTTGTAACTTCTATATAATTCTCTTCGTTTATGAAATTTATATAAATGCCACGTTTATTGGGTAACCTGACTAGCCCAAATAGACCCTTATAGTTTCTTACCTAACAGCCATGATGGGGATGATACACAAGAATAACTACCTACTATACTCTACTATAAATTAAGTGGTACATTATAGGGCTACTGGAGGTGAATTCTATTATATATTGTGGGGGTCATGAGTGGTAGGATGAATACTTGATGTTGATTTCCTATACATTCATGTAATCCTAATTCTCTGTTTACCATATATTAGATATGTGGTTCATGTCGTGATGCTTGATATGAGGTTGGTTTTTTTAGACATGATATATAGTTGGTGCTAATATTAGTGGATACATAAGGGATATGATAAAAAAGTATTCTCATTCAGTGAGAGTGCAAAATTAGTATGGAAGTGGTTTATAGATGGAATTATATATATTTTTATGATATTACAATAATATTACGGTATGTGTCATTTTGTGAGAAACAATTGGTGAAAGTGAGGGGGTGATATAGTTGATATTTTAGGTTCTATTTAGTTCTATTATATGTTCATTGAGGAATCATTATGGTCTGTTCACTTCATCATGAGTGAAATTGGTCATGATCATACTATTAGACATGTTATGCTCACCGTACATATTTATAAACTATTTCCTAGTTTTGAGGAGTGTAGTGGTTATAGAAATGGACAATACGGGCTTAGATCATGGGTGATATCAGTTACACGTATATGATTTTATTTTGGTATTGTTTTATTTTTAAGATACTTTATTGGTATTTCATGAATTTTTTAATGCATTGTGAGTTTATTGGTTTTGATTTTTATATTATATAATAAAGTGGTTTATTGTTTTATATCATATGTTGTAATAATATTAATTTTATTAATGGTAATTCCTACTATATGTGTGGATTTTTTATACCATGAGTGCTAGACGTCAATGTGAGGCCTGCTAAATTAAGGACTAGGGGTAGTTATATATCATCAATAATTATTAGTAAATGAGAGATACCTTTAGAGAGAGTGGGTCATGGAAAACAAATTATCTTGAATGATGTAACTTTTGTATATGACAAATAAAGGATGACATGAGTAGTCAAATACATGTCATTGCTTACCAGTTCATAAGAGGTACATATCCAGGAGAATTTTCATGGGATTTCCACCAATTTAATATGGAATTCGTGCCAGATTGGATATTAGATAATGAGAAGTTTTTGTAGGAATACTAGGAGCACTCCAAGGGATGTTGGAATATTTTTCCATGAGGTAACAGTGATTTGATTCCACTAAGTCAATTTTTTGGATATTATTCTGCCTTGGTTTAATTTGAGTAATTAATTATAAAATGTTATAAGTTATTACATGGATACTATGGATTATAATATGAGATCTGGTGTGTGTTTGTTATTTGATTTAGTCATGTAAAATCATTGAAGAGATTAAGTGAGGGTGTCACAACATTTTTAATATTATAGTAACCCTATATATTTGGTATAATTTCCTAAACATATCATTAAGTTTTATGCATCATGTTTTTGTAGAGTGAGATATGTGGTATTTCCACTTTTTTGTTATAAAAAATTTATTCAAAGTGAATTATTTCATTTAAACTACCTTGGATATAATGGAAGTGCCATTAGACATTATAATCCGTGAAAACTAGGAAGATCAATTTGACATCAATGGACTAGAGAATGATTTATAACATTTTCCATGAGGTATGTCTACTTTATAAGAGTGTATACTCAATGAGTGAAAATAGTGGACCTTGGTAGGTTTCGTATCTCCCTAGATGTTAAGAAGTGTTATGGATATGAAATTAGTTTCCCATAGGTCAGATATATAGATTATTTGGATATTTTATAATCGTATGGATAGATAACCATAGAGTGAGATGAGTGTTCCTCCATTATTAGTATGTGTGTACCAAAGTGGGTATATAATGGGTAAGATTATGGGAAAGTTAGTTATGAGCTAACTGATTATGTTGACTTGGAATTGGAAGGGGATTTATGAAAAAATACTAGTTGGTTTCCTTGATGACGATTCATTAGTTAGTTCAGAAAGAGCACCAACCTCGATTAGACATAGTGGTTAGATGGGATTTATTCTATCTATATAGGATGATACTTGTTTTTTACCACCCATATATATTGGAGAACATGATGTGATCATGTTGTTTTTGAGAGATACTATTCCATATGGATGATATCCTAAATCTATAGAGTTGTGGATATGAGAGAGGATGCCACATAAGGTGTCCAAATCATGATGTGACTCTAGGTAATATTACGGGTGGACTAGTCTCATGTAGACCCTAGAGAAGATTAAGAGAATTAGGCTACCACATTGATAACCTAGTATTTATATAGAAAAAAAAGATTTTGTTCTTGATAAGTTAGCATATGGAGTTTGTGTTATATTAGAGCCAGTGTCCACCCCACATGGTTATGATAGGAGGCTCTAGGATGAGGATATACCTTCATATATATGGTTTATATATGTGTGTGGTATATTTATATATGAGGTTCTATGGAATTTATATTATTTTGGGTATATGGGTTATATATATATACGTAAACACCCAAACATACCCACACACCTGAGGTTATAATGTGGGATGGGTCCCATGAGGTGCAAGTGGTTTATGCTATATGATATAAGATGTTTTAGGGTGAGATAAATCCCCTTAATGTATGTGTTATTAGGGACTAGGGTGGGATACATCTCCTTGATTAATTTGTTTTCGAAACTTGTAACAACCAACCATTTCAATAAATACAATTCCTTAAATAAAAATAATGTTGAGGAGCTCGTCTTACAAGCAATACTAAACTAAAACCGTGATATTATAACATAATATGTATTAGAAAAGGACATTATTATATAGACATTAATTTGATTGGTATGAATAAAAAGTAAAAACCTTTTGAAAAAAATTTAAAAAATAATATTATAAAATTCCATTTTATTATTTAAAATACATAATTTATAGAAAAATTGGTTTTAAAAAATTAAATCTGCTGATTGAAAAATAAATTTTTTCCACTATTAAAATTTTTATTTGGTAACATTCAATTTATATTTTTATTGAATGGGACCAAATTTTTATAAAAAATTACATTTAGATTTTAGGAAAAAAATCAATATTTCTGGGATTAATGTTAATTATTAAGATAATAATAAAACTATTATTTTTAAAGAATTCTTAATATTGTGCAATTTTTATTTATTAAAATAAATTATTATATCCTCCCAAATTAATCTAATATAATGTTCAAACCAATATATAAATATATTAACATCGTTTTAAATGGTAATTATTGATATATATGATTTATAAAATGTAATATTTAAAAAATATTTTTTCTATAAAAATGTTTTTATATATTATATATTTTAATATGATTTTTAATTTAATATATTTTTTGAAATTAAAGGGTATTAAATAAAGTCCAATTTTTGGTTTATAAAAACCAAAATTTGTAATAGATCTTATCTGATATTTTTGAAAACCACAAATTACTTAGTATAAAATTAGTTACCATGTTAAAACCAAATAATTAAAGTGTAAAAACATAATATTAAAGGGCTGAAAAAATATTTTAAACTTGTGTAAAAATGATTACTAACACATGCATGATTCTGGAAATAGAAAAAAAATATAATTAGATATGTATAGTATATATAGTAACCCTAGTCATCCTCTAGAAGAGGACAGTGCACAAAAAAGGTTCCCATTTTTTTTGGTTTTATAATAATATGGATTTAATTATTTTTGACCTACTGAGAGCATGAAGTCGTCTAAATTAATAGGTTTTAAAAAATTTTAGAAATACAGTGGCAATATTAAGTTTATATAGACAAATTGTAGTGCTATCATGGTTTCCAAATATTACCATATTTTCTTTTATTGATTAGTAAGAGGGAGATTCATCTTCTGAGTCCTCTCTCTCCCTTGGACAGATAGTATGATGATAATATTTAAATATGAAATGTTTGGTTGGTGTAACATATTTACTATCTGTGTATAATTTTTTTAATTTTTCATGATTTATTAGGACAATCTCTGGCATAGAGTTTTTGTTCCATAATATACCAATATTCCAGTATACAATCTTAGACACATGAAAATGACCATCGGGCACTCACCACCCAACCTAAATCTATTCAACCTTATATAGAAAAGAAATGGGTTGAGGGAGATATGTATCATTGAACAAATCAATTGAAATTATTAAAATAAAAACCTAATGCAACAACCTTAATAATGAAAAACTAAATTAATAATTGAAATCAGATACAGAAAGAAGAAATTATTTTATTAAATTGAATCACAAAAAATCAAGAAAAGAACATCGGTCCAGCATCCCCATTTCCCAATCACTCAATGTAACTACCCTTCTATGTATATAGAATTTATGTAGATATAGGGGATTAGAGAAATCATAGGATTGAAATTAGATAAATGAAAATTAAAGATAGAATTGGTATATCACCGCAGCTGGGGTCATCTAGAGATTCCTTCACCAATCAATACTCTTGAATCCACCCTTAGTATATTATTTATAGTAATATAAGAGGATTAGAGGCATATAATGGTCTATTTTTGGGTTTTGTGTCATTATGGGTCTTCTAAAGGCATCAAAAAAATGTGTACATCCAAAACGTTGATAAAATACAGTTATACTGTGCATTTTTTAGAATTTAGACATCCTGTATTAGGTTTAGAAAATGTGTAATGTGTGGGGCTATGAGTTTTCTTCAATCTATGTAAATCATTATGTACTAAAAGTCTCTCCAGTTAAACATTGTGTAAGTTACTCACCCAACATTTAATTATTATTTCCAATATGTTTCCCCCAGTTTCATGTCGTTATTCATTTATGAGCTTCGAGTTTGTCCCTTGACTATGTTAGATCATCAATATATCTTCACAAACCTGATACCATTCCTCCTCATGAAGTGGTTTCTGATGAAAATTTTCATCCCATTTTCCATCATTTTTTATCAAACTCTTTATCATATCACAAAACATAAAAATTATCAAATTTTGACAGTTTAATCAATCAATTAATACAAATGGTCCATTTTATATCCAAAAATACATACATAAAATTGATCTACCAATTCCCCCATTCTTATAACATTCTTTTAAAATATAATGTAATATCAGTATCAATAAAATTGGAACAACACGTTATCAATATTAAAATTTCATTTTGATTAAATAAAATGGTTATCAAATTGGTATCAACCATTCATGTTTTACATAAAACATCAATTCAACTTCACAAACATCAAAGAAACTAATAAACATAAGTTTTTTACTTTATACCATTGAGAACCAGTGGGTCTTATGCTTTCATCAATTTATATATCATAATTTATTTTTTTCAATCATTCCATTTCATGATTTACCCAATAATGGATTATTTTATCTCATCACCCATGATTAAAATTCATCCAGATGTTTGTTGTAATCAAGAGTACATGCTCCTCTTCCAAATTCATGAAAAGGAACTACTTTCTCTAACTTGTAATGGAAACATTGAGATAAAATTATGAGGACTTGAAAATATGGATCTGGTGACTTAGATGATTTAATGATGGTAAGGATTAATGCTTAAAATATTAAGGTTTATAAGGGTGTTATATCTTAAATAATACCGCATGATATCAAAAGTAATGTTCTATGAAAAACCACCTTTGTAAAAATGATAATTCCCACTCCTCAAAAGTTAATGTATGACCATGATCAATGTAAGCATAATGAATGGTTTATAACCACTCCTGAGTTTTTCTTCTACTTAATTTTTTTATTTTTAAATTATTATTTTTTCACCATTGGTTTATTTTCGAATCATATTCTTAGAATGAAATTAAAATCCTTCACATAACCACATATATTCAAAATCATTGGTCTAGTAATGTTTATTTCTGATTCTCGAAAGTCAAAACATGTATTTTAAATTTTCTATCAGGAGGGGAAGTATATAAAGCATAGTGATTGAATCATAAACCATTCTCAATACCCTTAATTAAGAACTGAATTTATTTCTTAGAATTTAATGGATTCATTCAACCAATACTTTCCCACTCTAATACTTAAACATTAAAATATCATGCAATATAAATAGGTCATGTTTGGAATAGATAAAAATGGATAGTATTATATATCATTACAAATAAGTTTATTCATGTACTCTATGGGCTATACAATGATTAATGATAAAATGGGAACAGGGATAGTGTCTTGATAATAAAATTTTTTTCAATAATTTTAAATGTGGTTTTGCATATTCAAAGTTTCAACAAGTTCCAATGTATTTTCTAGTAGGTGGCACACCCCAAGATCCCTCCATAGATATGATCAAGATATAAATAGGAAGTATTTGGTATATAAATGATCTAAGGAAGGGAAGATATAATTTTTTACAATTACTCATGAAATTCAATAACAATGAAATATCAATCCATATAAATTTCAAAAATTCAATGTGTGAAAATGGTTGGGAAATTTCATTTTCTTGAATCAAATAATTCAATAAAATAATTAGTCATTGATTCGAGAAACAACATTTACTTTAATTAGTTAATCCCACATTTTAATAATTCAATACCATTTATTTTGAAATATAAAACATTTAATAGTGATATTCTTATTAAAATATGTCTCCTAGATTAGTTAAGTGATGTAAGAAAACTAATCTTGTGCATGCAATTTTCTTTAAAATATCAAGAACAGAATTTAAATGGAAAATATAACAAATTTTAGTGACATTGAATATAAAAGAAACATCCCTTTAGTAATGATGATAAATTTGGTTTGTGGGGGTCATGTAAGTTTTGTTCTATTCTACAAAACATTCACGATGTGCATACATTTGATGACATGGATTCATTTCACAACATGTTCTCTATTAAGTTTCTCCATTTTTATCCTAGAATCATCTAAATTTGTAACCCTAGAAACAAGAATAAAAACAAATTATAGTACAAGAATGTTCAGTAATTCTAGAATATTATCTTGGGGAAGAGTGGATAAGCTTAAAAAATATAGGTTTCCTCCTTGAAAAACTTTTTATTAATTTAATTGTCTTTACTCAGTAAAATTATTTTTTTAAAACCCTAATATTACCGCCATGGAGATAAAAAAACTGATGTAGTTTTCTTAATTCATGTAAATTGATTTTTTATGAGGGTATCGATAAAATGGAATTACTCTATTTAATCACATGTAAAGGAAATATACAACCTGGTAGATCTTCATTGGTATTCTGGGTGAATGAGTGTGTTTTCCTCCATTGGTTTTTGAGTTACGGTCTCATGGAACTTTGTCAGCATTTTCCCATTTATAGTGAATGGGTTTTTTTCTATTTCTTTCTTAATATACACAACACCAATGGGGAATATGTTTATAATAGTTAAAGGACCTTCCCAAATGGAATGAAGTTTACCTAACATCAGTTTATGTCTAGATTTGTATGACAACACTTGATTGCCAGGGTTGAATATTCTTGGTTGAATCATCTTTTCAAGGGAATATTTGTTATTTCTTTATAGATCATTGAATTTTTAACATCATCCCTCCTGATTTCTTATAGTTCATGTGTTGTGATATCTGCTATTTCCCAGCTTTATCATGATCTAGATTCCTCACTTTTAACAACCAGTAGGATTTGTTTTCTAATTACATAGAAAGGTGGCATCTCTTTCTAGAAATAAATATATAGGGTCTCATACATATGGATGTCGTGTAGTATATCTTCTAAGACTTTAATCTATCATCATACAATTTATCGCCATTACTTCAAATTCGGTTTAAAAGTGTTTTCCCTAATTTCTTTGATTTCCCTATTTGAGAATTATGCATGTCGATTTTTGTGGATGGAATGGTGTTAATGTTTTATGATATTCCCCAAACCTTATTAGTAATGCATCCATTTTATGATTGTTTAAATATGTTCCTTAGTCTATAATAATTTCTCATGGAACTCCAAACCTTTATAATATGTTTTTTCCTAACGAAATTACAAACAACTATAGAATAATCAGTCCAATTGGATTTCGTTACCACCCATTTTTAATCATAATATAAAACTAAAATAATATTATAATTATTGAATGAAATTAAATTTTTTCCATGATGTATATTCCCCATAAATTAAAAACATAACCAAAAGTTATTGGGTTTTGAGGTAGTCACTATCATTTTTAGATATTAATATAAAACTATAATTTTTCACTTCTCTTACAAAATTTTTAATCATATGTAAATAAGGTGGGGAAATAAATTAAAAATCCAGAATTTTTTTGGGATGTCCTATAAATTCCAATATGGACTCAAAAAGATAATTAATGATAGAATTCAAACATTGACTCGATTTCACAACCTCGTTAGCATATTCATACGATTTGATCATTAGAAATTATCAATAGAAATGGGTATTCCAAAATATTAAATCTCTATTCAGATTTAATATTATTATTTTTATTATAGTTTAGATAAGATGGTACTTGAGATTTGACTAAACAGTTGACAATATTGGTATACCATTGTAGTTATCCCTCAATGATATAAATATTTTCTCCCAAATATTGATCATTAAGTGGGTTTTGATTTTTAATTTATGCTTTACTATTGTGAGGTAGTCAAATTGGATGATCAGACACATGATTTTTTGTTCCATTTTTATATTTCATCTTAAGTTGGAACTCCTATAAGATATTAATAAAACTCACCAGTCATGTATAAACATTATCATTATTCATTATATACATGATACATACATGATAAAAAAACAACTTCATTTTCAAGAAGATAAGATCGAAATGTATCTAGAGAAAATATGACTGCAAGGAACTCTTTTTCGATATTCGGGTAGTTGATCTAAATATAATCCAATGTCATTGATATATATACTATAACATTAGGCTTTATATCAAATATTTGTTAGAGTGTGACCATAGCCTGATTGGATACATCATAGAGTGGAGAAAAAGGATGGTCCCCATTTTGGGGTTGAATTATTAGCAGTGTGATCAACCATTACATCAATTCATAAAATGAATTCATATATTTTTCAACAATATTAATCTCACCTTACTTTAATAGTAACCTTGAAAATGGTAGATAAATATTAATGAAATATTTTATAAATATTAAGTAGAAGCATGCATTTCCGAAGAATGATAAAAAATTATTGAGAAAATTCAAATATGAAATTGATATGATTAATTCAACCTTTGACATTTCTACATCAATTCTATTTTTTGAAATAATTTACGCCAACATTATTCATTTTCCAACCCTAAAATGGCATTTCTCGATGTTTTTAAAAATATTTTTCCAACACATGTTTACAAAAATTCTAATTTCATAAGATATTATGAAATAAATTACTAAAAAATATAAAATCATTGATAAATACTGATATGATATAGTATGGGGTGTGTGTTATTCATTGGTAACAATTCCTAAATTCTTGTGATGGATGTAGGGGAAATTGAAATTATATTAAATGCATGGAATTGAAAGGGTAAGGTGATGATCAATTCGGACCCTAAGGAGACATTCCCATTAAAAACCAAATTAAAAAGTTGCACGATGGTTTATCACTCCATTGATAAACCTTACATGAATTCATTTATGAACACATGACACAAAAGAATTATAATTCTATAAATCACTAAAATTTGTAATGAGCCTCCAATGGGTACAATTAGGTGGATTTATAATGCCAAATTATAGGGATACAACCCAAAATACATATCCCACAAAAGACTAAATCCTAAAAAAACTATTTATTTTTTTACACATGACCATGGATATAAGGGACATGATATCCACCAAGAATACTTCATGGAATCTCATAAATAAATTAAAGATTCCCACCATGAATTCGGAGAGATGGGGGAGACCACTTTTTGATATTGTATATTTCCATCATATGAGTGGATAAAAATTCATGCGATCATTTGGGTGGGCCATTTAGGTTAACTTTTGGGCTCTAATAAGTGGGATTAAAGGCCAATTTGGTCCTCTCATTCACGTAAATTAGGCCTCCTCTTACAATTTCAAAATTATTCTATGTAAAACATCTTTCATCCTTCTCATTTTTTATCTTGTTATTGGGCCACCAATGCTATGAAATGTGTCTTGTGAGTTTTTGATCCTTCTACCATCCAAGGCATGATCACTCTCAACTCTTCAATGCATATGTTTTCTATGATTTTCATCATTCCTTCCCTCTTCAAAAGGATTTATCCTAGAATATATATATATTCAAATGGATAGAGATTAGTAATATTAAAGGTAGAACTAACATTTAAATACATGATGGGAAATTAAATGTTTTATGAATTATCATTGAATCTTTCAAAAAATTAGAATCGTCTATCTCTACAGAGTTGAAGTTTTTATTTTCTTCGATATTAAAAAAATTTGTTCCTCAAATGAATCCACGCCAAATATTCATGTTCTAGTACAACCTTTTTTCACCCTTTTTTTCTTTCTTCTCATCTTGTTATCTTTCTATTTCAATGTTGGATTTCACTTTGGTAGGTAAATCCTGAACAATTTTTTTCTTCACATCCCCTCTAAGATAAAAAACCTCATTTGTAAGAAATGGAAGAATATCAAATGGAATAGTTAGGTTTAATCCATATAAAATCTCAAATGGTGATATGTTATGAGTTGAATGAACTACTTGGTTATATAAAAAATTTATATCGGGAAAACAATTTTCACAATTCTATAGATTTTTTAATTATTTCACACAATGGGGTAGAAAGATTCATATTCGCTTATTTAGTTTTCTGATCAGTTTGTGAATGGTTGGGAACAATAATTTAGTTCCCAATTTATTCCAAAAAGTCTTCAAAAAGTGGCTTAGAATTTAACATATCTATCAATTATAATGTTTTTGGGTAGTCCATGTAAAATCACATTTTATTTGAAAAACAAATTCTCTATAAGAATAGAATTATTGGTATTTAGGTATGCAAGAAATGATCCATTTTTCAGAATCGATCGAAAAAACAAAAGCGATATCTTTTCTAGATTGGGATTGAGGAAATTCAAACACGAAATCCATTGAAATGTTAGTCCAAGGATGTGATGGAATGGGAAGGAGGAATACAATACATTAGGTTGAACCTTGGAATTTTCTTTCTTATAAGTGGAACATTTACACAAATTGTAATAATATTTTTTATGATTCTTGGCCAATTAATATGTTCATGCAAAATAGTTAGTGTTTTTCAAAACCAAAATTATTTTATCAAACCACCTAATGAGTTTCTTACACAATCAATTTTTGAGTTGAAAAATTTGAAATGAAAAATTTATCCCTTTTGAAAAGAAACCCATCATTTTTGTAAGAGTCTTTAATTCCATGTTTTTCACAATATATCCAAATTTGAGAAAAATATCCATTAGTTTCACACATTTCATTTAATATTAAACGTCCAAGTAATTAAGGAAGAAGAGAATAAATTAGTGCATTCCTTCATGAAATAGTATAAAAAAGATTTTCCTCACCTTATTTGTGCTTGATTACATAGGGAAAGCCTTAATGAATTCCAGCCAATAGTCATGCTACCGATTCAGCTTATATTGGGACTTCAAATAATTAAGTATTTACTAGTAAGACTGAATAATTAACTATTTATGCCACAAGTAATGTTTCCATGTTTCCAGGGTTTGTTTCAAAGCATAATGTTCTTTATCATTAGTTGAATAATTTAATGTTGTCCTATTCAATTTCATACTAAAGTAATCAATTGGATGTGACTCTTGAGTCAAATCATCAATTATACCCACTCCAAATTCAACACACTCAATTTTAAAATCAATTTAGGAAATCTGGCATCCTTAAAAGGGGTGCATTGGCCAATTTTTCTATGAGTGTGTAAAAGGAGTTTTCTTATTTTTCACCTCATTTAAAGACTACAAGTTTCATAAAAATAATATTGAGATGTGCATTAATGGATGGAAAATCCATAACAACCCTCATATAGAAGCTTTCCAATCCATGAAAACTCTG
The DNA here is from genome assembly GCA_963277665.1 of Viscum album. NCBI lineage: Eukaryota > Viridiplantae > Streptophyta > Magnoliopsida > Santalales > Viscaceae > Viscum > Viscum album. The sequence continues at coordinate 733,731,539 of OY728130.1, forward strand.
AACCTTGGTTATATTCATTGGTGTGGGACACTATTGAATGGTTTGACCTTTTATTCATCCACATTAATCCTTTATACCCCTATCAAACTACAATGAAATACACTATAATCTATGAAAAAGGAGGATTTTTTAAATATTGGAAAAAATATTGTTTTATTTAATGGTGTCACATAATAAACACATGTTTTCATCATGGTTGTATTGATATTTTCTAAACACCAATATATCATAAAAATATAATGTCACAAATTTTATAATGATTGAATAAAGTACAAGGTTCATTAAGATCAATAATTTTCTTGGTTGATTATGGAAAAAATTTAATATCTAGCCACTCAGGGAAATAAAAAAAATTAAAAGGATTTTTCAACTAATCACCTTCTTTCATTCTAATGTGGTCGTATCCAATTTTAAGATAAATTTTTAAAAACAATGAATCCCTATATAATTCTTCAAGAATATAATCTTGTCAAGGGATGGGATAATTATACATAACTGTTATTTTGATGTTGGTGAAAAAACCTAAAAACATTTTCTATGTTCTATATTTCACGGGTATTTGGATAATTATAATTACATATAGACCCATGATTTACCTCACTAAAACATTATTCATTTGTTATTCATCTTGATAGTAGATCTATCGAGTGTCAACTAGATTCACTCCACATACTGGTTAGTTGGGAATTATGGCACTTGGTGTGAAGTCTATTCTATGATCAATGCCTATCAAAGGGGGTAATCCATTAGGGATTTCTTCTGGAAACAAATCACTAAATTCCTAAAATAAGCACACAAAACAAGAAAATAATGATTATTAAAGATCATTAGTTTCAAGGTAATCATTCTATCTAATGAGTAAGAAAACATTCTCACTCAATAGAACACCTTTCACCTCACTTTTACAAGAAAATAAACACTCATTTTGCTCAACAGTCTTGTATTTATCTATTTTATTTACCTTATTTCTTTTTTTTCCATATCTATAATTTTTACCTCTTATGTTTTCTTCTCATTTAATTATTTTCCAATCTTTTATTTTTTTCCTAGACCCATCACACTCTTTATTATCACTAAAATTATATGTTTTACCACATTCCTTTTCACTATTTTCTTTTTTATTTTTATATTCTTTATATATCATCCAGTGATATTTATATTCATATATGTGACTTATTAGATTCAAAATAATATTTCTATCAATAAAATTAAAAGAGAAGTGGTTATCATAGCCATCATACATCCCCCTCCGATGAAATTTCCCTGGTAACCCATGTATAAAATGCTCATCTTGTATTGGAAAAAATAACAAACCACCCCATCATGATATTTTCGGATAGAAAATGAAACTGTTGCCTATTTTTTGACTCTCATTTATGCACTATCATTCATCCACAATATCTCGAGTGTTCTAAGATTCCCTAGAGTAGGTAAACTCAATTTATCCAAAAACATGTTAATATAGAAATTTTACAACTTCCACTATCAATGATCATACATACCTTTTCCTTGATGTGGCATCTCATATAAGAATTATCCTGACACTGCTCCTCATCATGATCATCTTACAGTTGAATGTTTGAAGATTTTATTTCCACCAATGCATATCTATATTTGGGTTACTAAACTTATATATCAAACAACTTTTACAGAGGTAAAATTTCTTTCCCACTAGATCTATTTCTAAAGACGTGCCCATTATACAAAAAAAAATCATTAATATTTTAATTATGAATCGAGATGCAATGTGACCATGTCCTTGAAACATAACTAATCTTATATCATGAGATTTAGAAAGGAAATTAATGTAAATTTTTTCTTTTGAATTAGTGGGAGAAAACATATTTTTTTCCTCTTCTCGTTTTTTTGGATCATAATTTGAATCATTTGGTTTTGTTTTATCCCACATCGTTGTTGATATTGGATCCAACCGGTAATCCATCCAAAAATTAGTTGAACTTACATGACTCATTAGAGAATGTAGTTGCTTTATGACCATATCCTTCTAATATAGGTACTCCTCCATGTAATTATTGGTTTTTTGTTCCAACACATATGTAATTTTAGAATTCAATCCACTAAATATCCATTACATTGTGGCTTTGTGATCCTCCTCCAAATATGCTCGAATAATCCATATCTTGATTTCTTAAAAGTTTTCATCCACAAACAAGGATCCTTGAACATGTTTTCATAATTTAAAATTAAATTCATGATAATAATGACTTGAAATGTAAATTTTGTGCATTATTATATTCATTTATTACCATTTTTTATTGGAAATTATCCATTCCATTGATTACTTACTTGTAATTAGTCCCACCAAATACATGGATAGCCATTGAAATCATGTGCTCCCAATTTTAACATCTTCTCCACCTTTTAGTTGTGAAGTCCAAAAACCTGATATAACTTCCATTATAACTGCAAATAATTTTCATGGTATGTCTTCCCTTGAAAGGATGGAAGTGAAATTTTGATGATTCCTAATTCATTTTCTCTCTGAGCAGCATGTTACCCTTGCCTTGGAAAGGTTTCATCCAAATCAATTTATTCATAAACGCATTCATAAATTTCTTTCTTTCATGGATCATTTTATGTTGAGTGACTTTAAAAATCATCCAACCCAGATCTAAATACTTTAAATTCTTTTGCAATAGCTTTCATGAATATTTTGAATTCAATCTCATTTCATTCCCCCTCACTCATCATTTTTTAATTCCTCCCATGTTCATTCTCTCTATTTTTTTAAATCTCTCAAAAGTATCCTTAAACTCTCTAGCACAAAAAATTGGTTTCTAAAAGTGTTATTAAAAAAAACGTGTAAGAAAAAATAAATTTCTAGAAATCCATGAAAATCATAAATTTTAAAAGGGTTCGAATCAATAAATTACAAGACAAATGAGAGGTGAAGAGAAAAGGGAGAAATAGAAATGGTTGTTGGATGTATATGTATGAAGGAAAGAAGATGAAAGAAGAATATTGTAGTAAAAATAAATAGAATTTGTGCTAATTATCCAACAAAATGTGTAATCAATTTCTAGAATCTTGTTTTGTTTTTTTTGGTTTTTTGGTTTTATATGCTATATTTTTTCAAATTATTCTTCCAAGAGATAGTGTACAATGAATTGAAGTATGTGTGTTGATTACAAAAAAATAAACTTATCAAAATAATAAAATTTAATTAAATGATTCCAAATGAATGATAAATGTATTTTTTTTTGAATTTCTATAAGAATGTATACTTCAAATGTAAAGTTGAAAGTTGATTGGAATTTTGACTTATAGATTATTAGATTGCACAAGAGTGAAATTGTAAAATGAATTATATTAGTTAAATCTCCAAAATTATGTGGTGTATTTTTTTTTCCAAATCGATAAGAAGGGAGATATTCTAAACTATAAAAATGAAAAATCATATGTCTATAAATTCAAATAAAAATTTGTCAACAAGGTATTAGAATGTTTCCCCAGAATTAGTGATGACCAAAAATGAAAGGAGAATAAAAGGATGGGGGGAAATAAAAATTAAACAACGTTGTTTCCATTTCAAACATTTGATACCAAATGATATGATAGAATATGCGGTGTGCAGTATTCATTGTCTAAAATGTGGAAAAACAATTAATGGAAGTATGAGAAATGGAAATTAAGAGAAATGAAAGGAATTAAAAGGGGAAGGGGATGATCAATAAGGACCCCATGAATACATTCCCCATAAATACTTAATTAAAAATAACCACAAGTGTGAATCACGCCTTTGATAATATTTTCTTTCATTCATTCAATAACATGAGAAACCAAAGCGTAACAATGCTAGAAAACACTCAAATTCTAAATCATCCTCTAAGGGGTAAAATGAGGTGCCTTTTTAGATCCAAATGAGTGAGATAACATAAAAAATACATATCCTACAAAATACTAAACCCTAAAAACTATTTTGGAATTTATTTACACATACCCAGGGATTTTTGGGAGAAGCTATCAACAAAAAAGGATTTTAGATCCACCGCAAAGGCATTGAAGATTCCCATTATGACTTTAGAGATAAGGGACCCCACTTTTTTAAATTGAATATTTTATCTATACAAGTGGATAAAATTCATGGGATCATTTTGGTGTGCCATTTAGGTTTACTTTTGGGCTTTAATACGGGTGATTAAGTGCCAACTTTATCCTACCATGCATGCATATTGGGCATCCAATTGTACGTTCATAATGAGACCATCTAAAGCCTATTTCTTCATCCTCATTATTCATATTATGATTTGGATACCAATCCCATAGAATGATCCTTGTGTATTTATCATCCATCAACCATCTATTCTATGATTTCTAATAACTCCTTGCTATATATATTGACCATGAATCACATAACATATGTCAAAGAAGTCCTAAATATAAACTGAGAAAAAATTTACCATGCACCATGGAAATTTACCCTGGGTGTTTCATAGCCAAAAGGCATTTTTTTGTACATTACGGTGTTAAATTGGTATGTTTAGTTTATCTTCTCCTGGCCCTCTTTTGATATTAGTACCTAGAACAATCATAAAAATCCATTCAAAAATAGTGTTGTGTTTTCAAGATATCCTTTCTTGCATTTGATCAATATAATGAATTTGAAATGGGTATTTTAGGGTAACATGATTTATCTTCCTTTAATCAATACACACTCTCTGATTGTTTTTTAATCTCATGAGGATCAGTTCATTTTGGTTGAAAATTGTTGGAACAGTTTTCTTTCACAGCACATGAATGGGGCTAAACCACCATGAATCAGATACTGGGTAAATTATGTCATTTTGTTTCAATTGTTTTATTTATGTCATATAAACCTCCATGATTGTGTGAATAATTGTTATATGAGGCTATCTAATTAGTAAAAAATCACTTTCTGAAAAGATTCAATTATATGGGACTAAAGGGTTGATTCCAAGAATATCACCTAAACTCCATTATATGGTTTGGACATATCATTTCATAAGATCAATGAGAGTTTATTCCTAAGAATTTGATCGATCATTGGAAATGATTTATGGTAATATCTTAATTTTTATAAGGTAATAAAGCATCAAAACATATTCAAGTGGATTTAACTCAACCCATTGGGGTCACCTCACTTAGTAGTAGATTTAGTTGATGCCACCTACTTCTAAATCATAACTCCCATATATCATGTTATCACCTTTAATCAAATCATCAATAAATTAAGAATATACCACTTCATCTAACATGAAATTCTGATTTCTTGTGCCTTGGGAATTTGAGATTTAATAGAAAAATACTCTCATGGTGAATAAAAATCATGAAGCATACACGAATCATCAATTGCTTCTACACCTTCTTCTTAGGATATTTAATAAAGGGAGTTCCTTTTGGAAGATGTTTCACTACATCAGTGAAGTTGAAATGTATTGTACTATCACCAAGATTCATTTTGAGTGTTCCTTAATGTTGAAAATATAGAGTGAGGCATAATATTTATTAAAGCTCTCAGATCACATATTTTATCAAAAAAATTTAATGTTCTAATAGTGCACATAAAAGAAAATGTCCATAGGTCTTGAAATTTTTGTGGTATCAATAGTTTTATTAGTGATGAGATGCTTCTTCCTAATTTTATTTTACAATTTACATCATGAAGCCTTTTTTATGATCTATTTAAGAATTTTTAATATTTTAGTATTTGTTTTGCCCAATAGCAGTGGGATGTTGATCTCGACATTCTAGAAGGTATTCTGAATCTCTTTTTGAATGTTATCCTCTTATTTCTTTTTTGTCTTAGCTAATTCATAAAGGCATTATGCCTTGATATATTGATTTTCTATTTTCATACTTTTAAGAGAATTTGGGTATTTTCTTAAGAACATGGCCTTAACAATTTCATTCTCAATATCCTATTATCTTCTATGGATTGGTGGATCTTCAATATTCTTCTATGATTCATCTACCATCTATTTTTCAAGTGGTTGTATCTCTTTCCCACTTCATGTTTTAATAACACATATGTCTTTATTGGGATTCAGAACATTTTGGGATGGTATTTTTCCTTTATTCATTGTCATAATTTCCATAAAACATACAAATTAGTAAGTTATCTTATCAATCATATCTTTCCTTCCTAAAAAATTATACTTTAGGTAATTCTCTTAAATTAATGGTCCTATTATAGAAGGCCTCTCATAATTCTATTACTTGAAATGTGGTTATTGAAAGGATTGTTGTTGATATATTTTTTTAAGGGATGTTGGAATGGAAGTGGGTTCTGCTGTTACTACTAAAAAGAATATATATCTTGGTTATGTAAAAAATTTATATTCTTATAGGGTTTGGGGTTTCCATGGATGATTTGGTTGGAATTTAATTTTACAATAAGCTGAAGTAAAACTTTATATATCATAAACTTCTAGGCATTGGTCAGTGTATTGGTAAGTTTATGAGGATAAAGCACACACCTGAGTTCGACCGTGTTGTTACTAAAAATTGGTGAAAACCATTTGTCTCAATATCGTGGTGAGTGATGGATTTCATTTATGATAAAATATATTGAAAAAAATATTCTCACCCCATGTATTCTCCCCGTGCATGTACATATAGTACAAAATTGTTGCACAATTTGTGTAATTTTCTCAATTGGTCCTCTGAAGTCTACAAGTGTCTTATCGATTAAGGAACCTCTAAATGAGGCAACTAATAACCTGTGATCATTTTCGAGTAGTCCCAGGTAGAAGAATATTAGGAAATGATTCACATCCAATTTTTAATTTGGGAATGTGGGGGAATGTTTCTTGAAACTCTCCTAGTACTGGTATATGGTCTCTCCAATTGATTTTTGTATGATGTAAATAACCTTTATGATGGTAGTTCTCCTGGATGTGGGGAAGAATCTCTTCATGATGAATCTTTTAAGATATTCCCAATTGATGATATCCCATAGTTTCACATTTTATAATATTTCCTTAGCTACTACTTCAAGTGAAAATGAGAATACCCTCCACTGAAATTGTTCTTCATGTGCTCATGTCCCGCTGAAGCTTGAACAATTGAAGATGAATTTTTAAATGTGCCGATTTGGGTCTTCTACTATAGGACAATGAAACTATGGAAGCACATTAATCGTATGGATATGGTATTCTAAATTATTTTTTTGTATTAGGTGAAATGTGTAGTTAATTATGAATATAGAATTGAGGAATTTATAGATAATGTATGGTTTGTTTGGGATTGAAAATCATTCTTTTGGGTTTAGAGTTAACACTATTTGTGTCACTAAAAATTGATAGGTTTATTTCCTCAATGTTTCTTATTAATATTTTTTCTTAGTTGGTTTAATTTTATTTCAGTTTCAAGGTAGAATTAATATAATGGATAGTTTAAGTCGTGGGTCATTCAGTTTTAATTTTTTGAAGTTGTTCAGAGGCACTACATCCCAAGAAACAACACCAAGGTTGACACACTTCTATCTTAAGGAAATTTTAAAATATTTTAATTACTTTAATATTATATAGTAGTTTACCATATGTAGTCATTTTAAGAGGAGTGTACACAAAACAATGTTGTCTATTTTTGTATGTTTTCTGAAAAAATGGTCAAAATTAATTTTGAGAAAGTGAGAATAAGAATCAGTTTGATTTAATTTGTTTTAAAATAATTGAGAAAGATATTGACCAGAGAGGGTTTAGATAGAATTATCATAGTTCTATCATGGTTTAAAAATAATACCCATTTTCATCATCTAATTCGTAATAGGGAGATTCATTTACGGATTCCTCTATCCCCCTTGTCTAGATGGTTATGATGAGAATATTCATATACGAAACATTAGGTTATTCTACCCTACTCTTTCTAAGCGTATCATTTAAAAAGGTTATGTTGATTAATTGTGTCAATCCATAAAAAATAATTTTTACACCAATAAACCAATATTCCAACATAAAATCATATACACTTTCTTTCAACCATCGAGTGCTCACCACCAAACCCTAATGTATTCAATGATATATTGAAAATAATTTGGTGGAGGAATATACAAAAAATAAAATAATGAAATTAATATTAATAGAGTCAAAACCAAATTCAACTTCATTCATAATTTAATATTTATTTAAAAATTGAAACCATATGTATAAATAAGAAATGATCTTATTAAATTTATTAAAAAAACTCGATCGAAGCACATTGTTCTAGCCTCTCCTTTTACAAATAACTCATAGTGACTAGAAAACCAGGTACGGAAAATTAAATTTTTTGTGGGATAGTATAGACATCGCAAAAATGAATGTGGATAAAAGAATATAAAGAAAACAATAGTACAATGAAACAGTAGGTCACCATCTAGTGCTTCCATTCCCAATCGATACACTTTAATCCAGCTAGTAACTATTTTTTTATTGGAATAGAAGAGGATTCATGGTGTCATAATTGTCCATTAATGGGTTTTTGGTCTTAATGTATCATCCACATGCATCAAAAAATTTTAATTCCATAAATTTCAATCAAATCTAGTGCTGCTAGGTATTTTTTGAGAATTTTTGTGTCTTGTAATAAGTTTACACAATGTGTAATGTGTGGGGTCGTTTTTTATTCATTATATGTAAATAATCACATCCTACAATTCTATCTAGTTACAATTCATGTAAATGACTTACACAATGTGAAATTATTTTTTCTTATAGGTTTCTCCTTATTTATTATGGTTATTCATTCTCAAGATTTGGGTTTGGGCATTGAATATGTTTCAACTTTAATATACCTCAAATATATGATCTCACACTATGTCACAGTGTTGTATAGTGAAAAATGGTTTTAACTTAAAATATTCATCTCCTTTTTCATTTTTTATATCAATCATTGTACCTAGTAATAAAACTTAAATACAATAAAACTTCGATAGCTTTAATCAATCAATTAATAAAAACATGAAATTTTATACACAAACATACATGCATAAAATGGTTATTCCTATTAATTGAGACTTTATTGAACCAAAAAACTATCAACTCAATTATGTACAACTATTGGATCCATATAACCATGGCCAATTCCATAAAAACATTTATATGTAATTAGTTTTAAAAAAAATTCTATTTCCCCCACATATAATAGCAGTTCACATATAACCTTTCAATTATACATTTCCACTTTGTAATTTTCATGAAAACATAAACAATTTTAATCTCCAATAATTATATTTCCCTTCAATTACACCTTGGCCTCTAAGTTTTATTCTAACCCATTCTTTTAAAACATGGCTTTCAGTTGAATGTTTTTTCTCTCCACTGAGGAATACATACTCCTAAAGCATTAATTCTTAATCATCCTATTACAAATATAATATATGCATGAAATAATGATAATATAATTATTAATAATATGATTCAATTTTATTATTATAATTAAATATCATTGTTATTACATCCTCTAAAACTATTCAAAAAATGATGGTGTTGTCATGTGTTTGTGAAGACTACTGCCTCAATGAAATTCATAATGATTTTTTCACAACCACCAGACATGGATAGTCCCAAAAAATAATTTAATGACAAAATAAATCGATTATAACATGGTTAATATTATTATATTATAATTATTTTAATTTATACACATCCCATTCAGTGAAAAAATGAGAGCATTTACCATGTATTTTTGGACTACCACCTCTACAGAACGACATATTTCATTTTTTCATTACCAAAAAAAATTTATTCTAAAAATGAATCAAATTTATAAATATGATATTTATGAAACTATTTATTTTATGCAATGATAATATTAGAAAATATGTCAGTTATAATTATAATAAATGGTTATAGTATATTTAACCGTATTAAATGAACAAATCAAGGAACATTTCTTTACTTGCATCGAATTTTGAAATTTATATAGACATATATATATTTTTTCAATTGGAATAATAAAGGACATACACATATAAAATTGCGGATATTATTAATATATTTTACAACACCATTGAAAATGATAAAAAAACTATGATCGTTACAAAGATATTGATTGAATAACTTCAATTATCTGACATGATCAAAAAATATATAGTAAATTAATATCATATTTATACCCACTTCATTATCATGAGTTTTATCATTCTTATGAAATATATATGGTTTTTTCCTCATGAGGAACATGTACACATGTTTATATAATGATTTTCATTATGTAAAGGGTGGGCCTAGAATTATATACCCCTCTAATGCATTTGGTAAAACATTATATCACATGAGATAATATAAAGGGAATGGGGAGTGAACCCAATACATAATGGGCCTCTATCAACTATGTTTTTGGGAATGGAGAGTTATCCCAATATATAATGTGACTCTTTCTACTATGATATTATTTCCAGTGAGTATGTACTTATGCTTATAATATCATGATTTATGTTGTCTCCACATCATAATGATTCTAGGAACTTATGATATCGTTAATTTATTTCATATTTCTATGACTACATCCATTCAATTTTTAATATAATTTTAGGTCTTATAATTTATATGTGTTTTCAAACCTATATTCTTCACTCTAATAATTCTATTTTTTGGAATATTATTTAAGGCTTTTACTTATGAATTTTACCTAGGGTATCCAATTCTATTTTATAATACCTAGGAGAGTTACAATGAATATGTGGATATTTAAATATATATTATATAATTTATATTTAATATTGTGTACTTATATTCTTAATATCCCAAGGAACTATAACTCTTGAACCCTGTAATGCATTTGTTGAAATACTATACTGAAAATTATTAAATAAAATATATTTAAGGACTTAGTTTCAATAAATGATATCAGAGTCAAGGTATTGTTTTTTGGTGATTAATAATGGAAAAAATTTGTGAAAAACATAAAGATAAGTTTATTTATATGATAATATTTTGATATATTGGTAATGTTTTGAGTATGATGTTTTCTTAGAAAATACATCCTTGTATAGATGTTGGAATGTTTATGCAGTTGTGAAATACTTTCACCATGGGGGAATCACCCTAAATATGTCAGCTGTGTATTAAATAAATATTTTCTTAGTGCGCGATGAGTTTTACTAGGACTACACTCATGTCCAAAAACATCCGGTGTATATGCTTTGGAAAATTCATATGCTCTAGATAAACCATTAAAAATGATTTTATTATATTTTTATGTCATACAACATCAGAGGTAGTAGAAAATGGATAATATAAATTGAGAGCTATAAATTAATTAGATAAGAAGAATAATTACTTTATGGTTTATCCATTCTAAGTTCACGATTTACCTTTCACAAGCTGACACCCTTAACATTATTTTATTTTCAATAATTCTAGGAAGTAGGAGGAACCATCTCAACATCATATAAAATGGAGAATGTAATGATTTCACTAGTAAAATTCCAAACATGGTGGGAGTAGGATTTAAAATCTTCATGATAGTACTAGAATAAATAACTTGTGTTAGGATAATAAACATGAATTTCATAGAACACCCTATGATAAGTAATGTTATAGATGATTCTTTATGTTGAAAATTTCTCAATGGTTTTTTGGGTATTCTAATCCCATAATGACTGAAAAATTTATTATCACCATTGAGTAGATATTATATGTCCTTGAATGTTATATGTAGTATAAGTTCATATAAGCCATTTATTTTCTTGAGGGGTAAGCTAATAAGTGTTGGAAAACAATCAAGTATTCCATGACCATATAAGATATATAATATATATACTATGAATAATTCAAGAGGGTATTTACCAATAAATATTTTCCTCATAGTCTCCATACTAAAATGGAGAGTTTATTCCTTACACTCCTAAAAAAGGAGGATGGATCCATCATGTCCTATGAGGAAAATGTTATTAGGATTTCATGGTATGCATATAGTATTATAATTATCATTTAAATTAAAATAATCCTCTTCTTTAGATGGATAAATTCTACTCTATAAATAGATTTCTAAATTCATGAGTTTGATAGAGATGCATATGTATTAAAATGTGAAATTAGAGTTGAAATGCATATCGTTTATTCTAAGTGGACTTTAGGGTGTGGAGATAATAACTAATGGAAGGAGTTTAATTTGGGATGTCCACTTGATAAATCTGATGATGGTAAGATAATCCAATATCACATATTTAAAAAGTGTAGCAAAATCATCCTAAAAATATTCTCAAGGGGACTAGGATATATTTCGTGTGTAGAAAAGAGCTAGAATAAATCAATAAACATAGAAGAGAGATAAATAAACTACCAATAGGATATAGGGAGGGAATTTTCTAATAAATAAATATCCACATGTCTAATGTTTCATCTATATATAACAAGAATAATATATAATCCAATGAATTAATCCAATTTTTTTTAAAGACTACCATTGAAAACAACCTTTATGGTCAAGAGTGAAAGGGAGGGAATATGATATTAAAACTATTAAGGTGGATTAAGAAAATCATGTGGTGATATGTGCTCTATTAAGTCATTCAAGACTAGTAATTATACTATTGGAATCTAGTTTTAGAATTATTTTGTATAATATTATTTCAGAAGAAGTATTAAATAACCACCGTAAAACCTAGAGGATGAACTATTAGTAAAAATAAAAAACTTATAAATTTATTGTGTCCCAGGCATAAAACACCTTTGATTATATACAACAATAAGGTGGAGGATAAATAAACTTTGTAATATTTTTCATAACCAATTACATTTTTTCGTTCTGAACAATCATATCTGTCTTAACTGATTGAAATAATAGAGATGGCCTTTCATGAATACATGCCCATTGTGTGGGAATATGTTGATATATTACCTAAATATATTTCTGGACTTTGATGAAGACAATATGTTCACATATTTTTTTTCTTTAAACCAGTCCTTTTAATCCCACCAATGTGTAATTTTAGGGGAAATTTTCAAAATTTTATGTTTTAAAAGTAATATGTGATTAATTTTAAAAATGCTCAAATTTTAGATTTCAACTATTTTTATTTATTTTTAAATTTTTACAAAAAATATTTATATATATACATTTTTTTATAAATTATCATTGTATAGTCTTAAATATTTTTTGGGATACAATTCATCAAATTGAGAAGTTATGTAAATCCATCAATTTAAGGAATAAAATGTGCATATAATTCAGGCCAAAAAATCCATTTATATTTTAGGATAATTTCAAAATGGGACTATATATAAAAAAAAAACATATTTAACAAGAAAACCTATTAGTAGAATATAGAGAAAACGTGTCTAAGAAACTTCATTAAAAGTGTACACTTTATATTAGGTCATTTTCAATGCGATTAATGCGCGTGAGATCTCATGATTTCCATTTGAAGGATCTTATAGGGATTTAAATATTTTTATGGAGTAAATATTATAGAATTTTCTCTACACAAGGCATAATAAGTTCATATTTTTTAGGTCCATATAGAAGATATAGAAAATAAAATAGCCTGAATTTAAATTTTCAAAATTAATCCACTGAATGGTTATACAACATAAAAAAATTTGGCATATGATTTTGGGTCAACAAATTCACCTATATTACCTAAAAATGTACACATCATCTTCCATTCAAAAACTTATCCATTTTCTATATCATATAATGTTTTAATTTCAATTAGTAATTATGTTTTGCATTTATAATATATATTAATTTCCTCTCATTTTTCCTCTCTTACTTTTTTTATCTCCTGTGAAACTTTTCAACACATGAAAATAGAGAAATGAACCTCATTGTTATTCGATGGGGGATGTAGTGATGTTTTGAGATTCGATTTATCTATTGTTTTATAATCATTTTATAATGGGATTTTAGTACTGGTAAAATTGATTATGGAGTGTGATTTTCTCCTTTTCACTTCCACTAATACCCTCTTTATATTATCATATATTCCTCCCCATCATTACAACGATCCATAGAATGGATTAGCATTTTGAAGGCTATGTATGGTAAAGGGATATCCTAGAAGTAGTTCAAGAGATCATTAACCTATATGTAGATATCTTATTTTGTGGTAGTAAAATATATAATGGGATGGTGTAGTGTAATGTATTTTGATCACTACATAGAGATAGATGTAGATACATTTTTTAAAGTACAATGATTAGTTTACCATGAACCTCAAAGAATAATAGTTTATTCATAAAATATTTTGTGTCTTATTATTAATATTATGTTTTTTATTTTGAATATATTAATGTCATTTTAATATTTGACCACCCACCCTATATTTGTATTATATTTTCATGTATATATTATTTATGAATAGTTATAGTATGATATTGGTGTATTTGATTCATATCCTCGAGATCGAACATTTCATGAACAGTACACTATATTCTTATCTAATATTAATTTTTTAGATAGGGATTTTTGATAAGTCCATTTAATCAATTTAGAACCATTTTCAGGGAGTCATAACACTTTCAAAAAATTGTTTTTCAAAAAAAATATTAATAAATTTATGAATTTATAAAACTATTTTCATAATGATTTCAAATTTCTATTAATATGAATGGATTGAGGAATCAGAGGTTATATAACAAGAATAAGTTCACAATTATGAATAATACTAATTGAAAGTACATTGAGATAAAATAATATCCAAGATAGAAAAATACAATAGATAACGAAATATATATATGTATATGTGTGTATATATATATATCAATAGAAACAACTAGATAATGAACATGAACCATATGAAAAAGAAGTGGCCCAACTAATTTATCATGTTGAATAAACTATGGAGGATAATAATGAGTATCTTGAAAATCCATTCCACCACTCTCTAACATATCTAGAATGAATATCTAAATAAAAAATTTCATCTTTTGTCCAAGTTGGTGATAAAGATGTTTTGGATGAGTATTGGTATGATTTTATAGAGCATGGACTGGTAAGATATTTTCCCATAAAAGGAAATGATAAATTAACTCCTCCTTACATGTCTATTGATTTAGAAGAATATTTAGAAGATGATCTAAATATGGTGGAGTTTCTGGTGATCATTCCAACATAGATCTGGTTTAAATGAATAATATTTTAATAGGAAGACTTCTATGTTGATTCTTATTATTTTCACTATATGCATATTGTTCTTTTCACTAAATTCCCTTTCATTAATATTTTTGGTACACCAAATACAAATGATAAGGTCATGGAGGTTACAGAAAGGTCCAAAAAAGTAGTGGTAGAAGAAGGAGAGATGGAGGGGCATGCATTAACACACATTTCTCATCCATAAAAAAGAATTAGACCATATGTAGGAGGACACTACAGAAGACAATAAGGTTTACCCTTATATTCTTTCCCTCCCACACCTCACATGAAATTCGATGATTGTTCTAATTTGTTCACTAAAAACCTAGAACCAACATAGGCTTATAAACCATGCTTTATAAATTTTCATTCCCCCATATTATTATTTATCTTAATTTTTATTTCAATAAATATCTTATTTTTTCCTTCCTCGGTCTATAGTGGAAGTAGCTAGGATCTTCACTCAAAGCTACCACTAAAAAACAGATCTTATTATGTTAATACTTATATTTATTTTATTCACTTCCAAATTTATATTTTTCAAAGAAGTAATTTTCAACTAATTTAAACTAAAAATATTGAATTAAAATAGAATATTTTTGGGGACAGGAACATTTTCAGTATAATATTTTCAAATTTAATTTTTTTTTAATTTTTTTTATATTTTAGATTATTTTTGAATGTTGTGAGCTCAAATGATTATATATACAATTTTTGAAACCCTTTTCACTGAGTGAACTAATTTATCACTTTAAATATAACATTAATATATGTTAATAAATGATTTCTTTAATGTTTATAACTTTAATAATATCATTAAAATACTACTAAATTTTAAATCACATACCACATCTCAATATTTAAATTTTTAAAAGTTCTATCTTGTGAGGAATCTAAACATTATTACAATATTCTTGAAATTCACCTAAAATTTTAAAATAAAAAAATTTGAGGAATAAAAATATGATTTTTTATATATAAAAAATTGAGGGTTTTATGTTCTTGTGGTTTAAATTATTAAGGGATTTCATTGGTAAAAAATCCCCCTTTTAAAAAATTCTTTTTATTCCAATTTACCATATATATTTAATATTTTCATCACTTAGTACCCTGGATTGAATTTTCAGTAATCCACATAAAAATACATATTTCTTGATACAACTTACAATTGAAGTATAAAATGCATGATCTAGTAGAACTCATGTTTTGTAAGGTTACCCGTGTAGGTCTAATTTTTTTTTCTAGTTAGGTAGAAAAATAATAAGTTGAAAATTTTGTTTCTCTTATTAAAACTTGTTCCATATTGGAGCTTCTTGAGTAAAATTCTAAATTTTAATGGTCCATAAATACTAAAAAAATTGGGAAAAATAATTTTTTTTGAATACGAAACGATTTAATTTTATTCAATATATGTTCAAGGAATCCACAAAAACAAATTCAAATTCATGTGATCCTAACTTCCTTTAAAAACCATGTAGTCCATAATTTAAAAATATCCAAAAAAAATTCAATTATACTGAAGGAAGTAGAGTTAATTTCATTTTTTTCTATTTAAAATCTGAATAATATGCACTTTCTCTAATTTTTTCTTATCCAATGAATCTAATGTAGTCCTATGGGAGTTATGGAGGATCCCATTATTTGGTGTATATAAGATCATGAAATTTATCTTCAAAAAGTTCAATGACCCGTATTGTACCTCATAATTTTTGAAATTAAAAACCTAACTACCAAAATCTACTGAATGCCAATAAAATTAGTCATGATTAATAAAATTCCATTACTAATATGGGTGGAGATGTTTGAATTTATCAAGAATGTGCTGACTCTTAAATGGGTGTAGAGAAGAAAATGTTGTTTTTGAATATATACATTTGTGTGATAATGAAAAAATTATATGAGTTAAGTGTTTTGTTTGAGTATGAGTAAAAATAAAGTTCATATGGATTGAATGAGCTCAATGGAGAATATAAAATATTGGTTTTTGAGGATCTAAGATATCTTTTTTTGTTAGTGATAAATTGGTGGATCCTATAAGTATGTGGTTTTAAATTATCTTTCATATAATTATGAATTTTATTTATCTTGGAGTCCAAGTATTAAGATTAGGATAATTTATTGGGATAAAATTTCCAATGATTTTCTATTAACTATAATTTGTATTGAATCAAACACTTCAATGACCAAAAAAATAATTCAATGTGAAACACTCTTTTGCATAATAGGATTTTCACACCCACTTAATAAATGAGTTATAAGATAGGATAAACTGCTTTAAATGTAGTGACTCAAGTTTTTACTAACAGAGGTCATAAATTGTTTCGTGAAAATGAAATGTCATGGAGACATTTTTCCTAAAGGTAATTAATTCATGTTTGAAATTGAATTATGATAAATTTTATTTTCATATAAGAAAATGTAACATCGGTAATTAAATCATAAACAGTTTCTAAACATGTATTATAAATCTAAAAGTTTTTGAGAATAAATAGAAATTATGTTTAAAAAACCATCAATAAGACAATATCAAAGTTATATACAATTTACTTGGGCAACAATACAAAAACATTCAGAGGATGAATCTAGGAAAAATATTATAACCAAGTTCTAAAAAAAGCACCTCCCCTGTCAATTAAAAGAGTTTTCAATTTTTTTAATATATTTCTAGGTGATTTTTTTATAATAGTTTTAATTAGTTTTAATATATATTATTCATCTTATTAACTCTTTATTTATATTAATTTTTATGCCTTACACTCTACCTCTATAATACCAATTATTTTACGTAAATAACCTATATGGTTGGACATGGGGGTGTTTTTATCAATGTTATAGAATTATTATTCCTCAGGAATCAATTATTATTAAGTATTTGTTATAATGTATTAAATATAATAAAGGATTTTGTGGTTATTTCCGATCATTATATGATATTATCCACTATTATATTATATTCCCTAACAAACATCAATTCCCTCATTTCTCTGTAGAATTTCTTTATATAATGAATTTGAGTTTGTTTGAGAGATGAAGTTGAATCTGATGGAGCCATGTATAGGAAGGGGTCACAATCACGATTGAGGTGTGTTCATTGTTATTTACAATAGGAGGATATGAGAGTTGGTATGTCGTAGAGATCTCATAGATATGCTACATTTAACTTTCTAATAAGGAGATAGTGGATCAGATATGATCTAATAAACTATAAAATATTATTTTTGAAATATGGATAACGATGGAACTGAAGAAGTGGACCATAGAATCAAGTTGATTATTATAAAGATATATTTATTTTCTTAAAATATTACATTATTTTTATGAATTTCGTCATCATAAAATTCTAGTTCATTTCATTGTTATAAAATATTAAAAAAACCAAAAAAAATAAAAAAGGGTCTTGGATAGTGGGTTGTTCACACAAAGGATCTCCATGAAAATGACATAAGCCATCCCATGTGATAAACATGGAAAAAAATCACAAATAATTTGAGAGAGCACACCACTATACTCATCAATATTCCATCTATATAGGAGGTCCACTTCAAAAATTATATTATACATAGATCCATAGCAGTACCCAAGACTCATTATAGAATGGATCCTTTTGAATTTGATGAATTAATGAAGAGAATTTAGACAAATTTCGATATAGATATTATATGCCTGAGTTCATCATCATGAGGTATATAGTACTCTTCATGAAAAAGGAAGATAATTAAATAAATAATTCTATGTAATATTGTATGCTAACAAATAATAACCACGAACAATTATCATCTACATCCTATAGATGATATGTTTAATCAACTTAGAGGAGATCAGAACATCTTAAGATTAACCTTTGAGATGGGTATATTTAGTTAAGGTTTTTATAAGAGGTTATTTCCCAGATATATTTCCACACTAGGTATGGATAGTATGGATTTATTGTTATTCCATTTGGGAATAAAAATGATCCAACCATTTTCATTGATTTAATGTACTGCGTGTTTAGAGACTACCACGGCCATTTTTTTGTCCCCATAGGGGTTATTGTTATATATTTCAATAAAAAGTAATATCATGAAGTCATTTTTCATATTGGGTAATATATAGTATAAAAGAACAAAATTCTTACCTTGTTTAGGATGTTTTAATTGAATATGTAGAAAGTATGATTATTAGGTCATGTGTTTTCCAATGAGGGTATTTTTATGGACTTATTAAAGATATATATAATTGAAAAATCGAGATACTGATCTCTATGATATAGATCTATAGTTTTACTTGTTTGGATAGATACTATAGTACTTTTGGATAAAATTTATAATTATTGTATAATCCTATAACCAAGCTAAAAGTGAGTGAGTTTTTTCTAGATAATAGAATGTGATTAAAACTTCATATATCATTATGTCATCTCGATTGCTATCACACTGCATATTGATTGGGTGATATGGTCCAATTGGGATTGGGAAGTGTATCTAATTAATGTGATTATAAAGGTGCTACATTTTCATGATCCCAACAAGAAATTGCAAAGGGAGGTATGTGTCTGCAAAATCAGCCTATGTTGGGACAAATGTCCTCGAATGGTCTCCAACAGTTTTATTCGTG
This sequence comes from Viscum album, assembly GCA_963277665.1. NCBI lineage: Eukaryota > Viridiplantae > Streptophyta > Magnoliopsida > Santalales > Viscaceae > Viscum > Viscum album. Next base: position 733,751,180 of record OY728130.1, read on the forward strand.
GAGCCAGAAACACCCAACCACCATGGAATCCATGATTTAAGGACCTGATTTCCAAATGAAGGAGCTCATTGGATGACGATTTTCCAAGCGACACATTAAGACTCCACTGGTCACGAGGATGGGAGGTCATGCTCATCACACCCTTTTGGGGGAAATTATTCCGTATTACATGACTCTCTTATATATAGAAAACATTGTTCATATGTTCATGAATCCATGGGTTTTTTCCGAAGAGTGTGTCCATATATTACCACTGGGATGCATGATCAATCCAAGATATGCATGGATCATGAATTTCTGGGAAAATGTACGTTTAAACTGTATGATGAGGCGCTCTGGAGTATATCGTCATCCAGGGGAAACAGAAGTTGTTTTGATATCAGGATCAAACCCATGAGTTGGGTTTCCTACATATACTCTTGAGAGGAATCAGAACCCATGTAGTTTGGTGTCACTTTTTTGTAAACATCACATTTTAGGGTCGTGTGATGAGGACCCATCCATACAGCTTAACGTTGTGCGATAAGGACGTCTAGGGGAAACGTTCCTAGTCAATATCCAATATGGAGCTTTTTATGTGGCCTCCCATGATTCCAAGGAAATATATGGACTCATGGATGAATATTACCAAATGATTAATATGGCCTAGAGAATTCTAGGATGCTTTGGGTATCAGGTTTGTACCTCAGGGTGTCTTTCTACGTATCTCAGAAGATTATAAACCAAATCCCTCATAGTTCTGTTTGATTTGTGAATTTATTGGGGTTTTAATGTAGAAGCTACCAACATGAATGGGATATGATATCTCATTGAATGGATGATATGATATGGATATCGGGCCTACATGAAGGATTCATACATATACCAGTTATGATGGGAATCAAAGTTCTTGTAGTTCATGATGGGTGGGGCTTATGCATAGAATCATCACACATGAAGGGTACATGATCTCTCATTTCATAGAGGAGATTATGTGGAGCTTGGTCCAAGATTCAGGATTCCTACGTATCCTAGTTACAGTGGGAATCACATTTCTCATTGTTCATTGTGGGTGGGGCTTACGCGAAGAAGTTGTGAACATGAAGCGTAGTTGATCTATCATTTCATATAGAAGATAACATGGATCTCAGGAATATATGGAGGCCTCTTACATATCATAGATATGATGTGAATTATATTTCTCATAGTTCATGGTTGGGGGGCTTACACGTAAAATCTTACCACTTGAAGGAGAAATGATCTCTCATTTCATGGAGGAGATGATATGAAGCTCGAGTCTAGATAAAGTCTTCATACATATCCCAATCATGGTGGGAATCATAGTTCTCATAGTTCATGGTTGGTGGTTCTAGTGTAGTATTATCACAGACCCCTAATACTATGTGAGTCATGATCGGTGTGAGAAACAAGGTGAAGTGAAAGATTCAACAACAGAGCACCTTCTATTCTCTACTAAGGGAAAATGAGGATCCCATAGTAGAAGTTGTTGGGGTGACAGTGGATGAGGTTGTGGAGAAAAGAACCCTTCAATATAAAATGAAAGTGAAGTTCTTTTTGTCCATATTGAATGGAGAGAGGATTACTCAAGGAGGGACACCCAAGAATGGGCTTTGGGAAAAGGAGATGAATACTGATTCTTGTCCAAATGAAAAGCAAGCATAATTCCTTTGACATTCCATTACCCATCATTGAATGGAATATCAAGCGATTACCCTCGATCCCTAGAATGGGAAGGTCCACATTAGAATCCCATGGTTATACATTGAGTTACCATGGGAATGCAATATTAAGAACATTTTGAGGGACCATACTAATGCACGAGATTACCTTCATGACTCTGCTTACCAAGGGTATGTAGAATCAGAAGGATGTGCTAATGCTCCAAATAGTCCATTTATATGGGTATTGTTGATTTGGAAGATGATTCAACCTGATGTATATGGACTAGTTAAAATAGGGTATTTAGAGGATGGGATTGAAACATAAGACCATGATCGATACGGAAAGTGGAAATCCTAGATATACCCAAATCCACATACCATTTTTTCATGTGGTGCTGTGTAACTTCTATATAATGTTTTACTTTATGGGTTCAAGGGACATTCAATTAATGGGGTGGTAAACAGATCTGGGTGTGTTCTACGTTCCATGTTGGTATGAAGCCTCAGGCTCTATTCATATATCATGGTTGTACACGACGCTGAAGTCCCTCCATGTGGCTGAATGCTACGCCAGGTAGAGTTTCGTCTATATAGATATGTGTTACGTGGTTTTCCGGATTTATGAAGGGGAATTAATCTCATAGTTCTAAAGAATATCATCTGAGAAGAAGTATGGTTCATGGATCACCTATTAGGTTTACAATTTACCCATATTATTATTCATTCTTATTTTTATGGTTTACAGCCTGTTTATACCTATTGGAAATCGTTCTTGCTTCCATATTTTGCTATCATTAATTATTATAAGTCATACATCTATAGATTCCATGTTCTCCCAAAATTAGATCATTTTCATATCTCCCCTAGTGTCCTTTTATACAGTTATGAGGAGGCCATATATATGGGAAAACGACTCCTTTTGTGGAACCCCATGGGGAAATTTCTCGGCCCACAGATGACTGAGTCAACTAATATTTGCGGTTTTATAGTTTTTAGTGGAATAAATCACTGCCTCACATTCTCAAATAACATGATTGAGGGGGCTCTGTTATCTTTGTCACATCCGCTAACTTCCCAATCCGTGTGGATGGTATGTGGGTGTGTACGTCCCCATCATGTTTTTACAAATAACGTGGTTTACAGGTGGAATTTCTCTACATCTACTCCACAACGATGTGGTTCATGTGTTACTAATGTTTTTCCCATTTATTCCATAAAAAAACTTATTATATGTCACACACATTTTTAGAACATGTTTTTAAGGCTGCTTACACACCTCTTGGTTCATGGTTTGTGCCTTTGGAATAAGTTTTTTGGTAACCAGTATAAAGACCACTTTTTGACCTTTACAAAATTTGATTCATTTAATATTTTCCTTCAATTTTTCATCCCCACATGCATTCCTTTACTTTATCAATTTTATGGGAGTCATTTTTTTTGTGGATTCTTCGGGACCCTATAAATGCCCCACATCAGAATAGGGTATAGTTGGAATGAAGAGGACACTATTCTAATGTAGAAAATGGTCATGAATTGAATTGGTTTGTGGTGGAGAGGTAAATCTATTGGGGGACCATGAAAATATATAGGCAGCCCAGGTCATTTGTCTTTTACCATGTTTCCATGTGAAAAGTACCTCACAAATAAATCTCATCTTTCCTTTCTTCTATGCACTAGCTCCTTCGTAGAATTTTTCATCCGAGAACAACACCTTACATTCTGTGAACCGATTACTCTTCACAGTTTCCTAATCCATGAACCGTCTTATGGATATACAAATTAATCTATGGAATTTAAAATGGTAAGTCTAAAATTCCACATATTAAGATGTTGATCGGCCTTCTTTTCCTTTGGAATGAACTTCAAAGGCAGCGAACCAAAATTCAAATTTTGAAAAATGATTTTAAATCTACGAATTATGAACTTTGAATATCTGCATAGTGAGGCTTCGAATGTGGTGTTCTCATTTTGTGAATTGATCATCCCACTAGTCAATGATTTAGGTGTCAACATTTTCTGAGGCATTCCATGTAATTATACTTCTTGGGGGGTTTATTCCATGAACCATTCTAGGGTTTTAGTACATGGATCCTGACACTGGGCAGACTACTTTTGTCCTTTGGTGTTTTGACCTTTTTTCCCAATAATTTTAATTGGACTAACCCTTTTGAATGGTCTTTTTTTCCTAATGAAGTAGTTCTTCCTATTATCATAGTAAAAGAAATTAGGTAGAGGGAATACATTATTCATAATTTTGAAGAGAAACATTGTGTTGTCATTATTCCTTAAATGGTTATTCTTAGAGATCTCCTTTCATTGGAGCAAATAGCCAATTCACTATCCAATCTTCTACCACTTTATTATTTTGTTCCATAAGGCAATGATCCATTTCTAGTGATTCACTATTGATAAATTTTCACACATTAAAAAAAGTCCCATGGCCATAATAGGGAAAACATCTCTGTTATTGAATAAATTTCCAATGCTCTGAGTCAGGAGAGTGTGTTCATCATGATTAGTTCTATGTGGACTTAGAGTGGCCAACACCCTCACATTATGAACATGGATTATATTATAAAATTTTATCCATCTATCATTATCTTGTCACAAGGTAACCCTAACGGAGGACAGATATCCAAATGTAACCTCAGATCGAGAAGGTGCTTTTCTGATGAGTGGGCTTTGGCATTCTAGGTTCATCAAAACTTCTTGGAAGCCTCAGCACCGCTAAAAGTTTTCAATCTATATCAAGGGGTCTGGGTCTGAAAATTCTATATCATTTCATCATGAAAGATACTTCCTGAGCTGCTCAGCCATTGGTGTATGGTTACCAACACCTTTCACCTATCCCATGGGAAGGTGGGGATCATCCTATGGTACATCTACCACATAGCGGTACTTCATATCCTTGGAGATATGTACGATGAAATATTTCTAGTAGCTAACCCATAGATTAATGTTGAGAATGTTTACCCTTAGAAATAAAATTAATGTTCATAACGAATAGGCTTCTTGGTCAGCCCTGTCATGCTTGCTCACATGTCTCATTTGATGATTGGATAGGGCTATCCTAGTAGGTAAATGGGCTGAAGCCGAGAGTTCTCCTTAGCCAAAACCATCTGAACCAATAGTCAAAACTCATTCCTTATTCTTACTACTCTATCCTTGATGTGGATCAATACACCACTTGGGGTTATTAAATCCACCAATCCATTTCACATGAGCTCAGATCGGAAAGTTTATTCTCAATGTTTTATGTGGGTGGCTCTTTCCATCTCATGATTTTTATACTGTTGTTAAGGCCTACAATTTGATGATGGAATCCAATTTGGAAGAGGGAAAACCTATTAACTAGTCCATTTCAACTATTACATATATCTATGAATTATTATGAAAAATACTAGAAGGGAAACCCCCACATCGTCTTAGTAGGAAGTTTTAATTTTTATATGGCTGGATAGAAGAGAATTTCCCCAATTACATTTTTTAGGATTCTCCCACAGTACCTCATTCGGACATCCACCCAACCCTTATTAATATTTCTATCATCCGTGAAAATTATTTTGAGTGTATAAGGTGAAATTGAATTACTATGTAATGTCTCCCATTTCTCTTTTGTGCCTTATGTAGTGCCGCATGGGCTAGTGATACATACTGGCAGAGGATCTGTTGTAGAGGGTTCTAGTGATATCATGCTTTGATATGGAGTCTTGACTAAATTCATATACATGGTGACCATTTATGATCAATACATTAATTATAGGTTTTCTAGGATGTTTATATGCCTTCAACAGATCACATCTCTCATTTCCACCATAGTGAAGTGGGAATCTCACCCTGTAATTCATCGCCAATTGTGGTTGGACATGATCTGGGAGAATGATATTGTGGATGTCCTTATTACTCCCAAATTAGCCTCACCATACCTATCATTAGAGTATTCCTAGATGTGGGTGGATTTCTATCCTAATGGGGTATTAGAATTTCCAGTTTAGTGTGTTCAGAGACCATTGGCTATTTTAGATCCAATCCCAACCGTGTAGATTATTCAATCTCCTCCCCATAATATAGTGAGAAGGCATTCGACCATTCATCACATATGTTTGAAGGGGGTTTCACCCACACCACCCATTTCTGTAGAGAGTGATTTAGATCATGTATCTTTGACTGAAATGGTCTAGGGTTCTACAAAATTTTGTCAGAGTGGGACACCATCCGATGTTCCTAAAGTTGCTACCAACCCCCCTTGTTTAGTCTTAGTGGCCTAACCATATAGTGCGATGGATAATCCATCTACATGGGTGACTGATCTCAGGTCACTTCCATCCACTAAAATGATCCTTCCTCATTCCATACCTACCACGGTGGAAGAGGACCCATATTGTTATGCTATTATGAGGCATAGAGCTGTGAGAAATAGATCATGGTATCAAATCCAAACTATTACTATGGAAACACCCTTAATAGATTTTTCCAATGAGATTGCTATATTTCATGAACAATTTGTCAATCTGTGATCGGGATACTTTGATTATTGAATTCTGCATCTCACTGTGAACCAAATTGATATAGCTCAAGAAGATCTTGCTACTTATGAAGGTGACCTCACTCGGTTTATAACTTTTCACCACCAATAATAGACTTTCTTGGATATTACAGATTAGTACCGTCTTCTTGAATTTGAGGAAGCTAGTTCTCATGACCACATGATTTCCCAAATGGAGGAGTTTCATGAGTGTGAGCCTCTCATGTCTAGACTAAAAGCAAAATGAAATCCTCAAATGCTAATTATAATTTCATCACAAAAAATGGAAATACCTCCAGACTGTTATGAATGGAGTGTGCCCAATGGTTAAAGATGAAACTATGTAGAGGGATGCTTTATAATAGGCCCTTGACACCTTCATCAAGCATTTATCAACCTGATGGAAAGAGTGTACCAGGCCTCGTTGTAATCTATTGGGATTCCTTTCACTACCTATGAATTGATATTAGAGAGAGAATTCAGATTGTGGATATTCTTCCAATTCTCCCTTCCATTATAATACAATAGAAACTATTCTCTTTCTGGTGTTTCTATTTTACTCTTTCCTGCACTCCAAGTCATTTGTGATTAACTGTATTTTAAACAATAATGTAAAATAGATATCAATTTGAATTACAATCCACAATAAAGTAATACTAAAGTTATTCTCTAAAATTTTCCTAAACTGAGGGGCTCAGTGAGAATAGTTTGACTATCACTAGGGTTAGATGGAGAACCCTAAAATTTTTTGTGCCTTTTATATTATCACCCAGGTTTTTTTAAGCCTGTTATAGTGTGGGCCTAACATGAATAACATGATTTTTTATTAGGATTCCCTCTGTGGGGTTTCAAAATGACCTGAATTGTGCCTTTTGATTTTTGGTTGCCCAAAATTTTCTTAAACTGTATGTAGAATAGTTTTACTGATCTAACACTCAACTTTTATTTAAGGTTCCCTTTGTGGGTTTTACCTTTACGAGTGTAGTGTTTGTTTTGTGTGGGCATCATAAATCCTTTAGAATCATACTATCATTACTGATGTTTTAGGTCGATCATTTTTTACTACTACTTGCTAGGAAAAGGGTCGTAATTTAGGAGTCAAAGATGGAGAATGTTTCAAAAGACATCATATATGGATGAGGGGTTTTTTTGAACCTAACATACAATTTCTATGAATGGGATATGATATTTGGCATACAATCCATGAGGTATATGGATATAGGAGAGTCATCTCTTGGGGATGGATTTTCCATGTTTGAAAGACCATTTTTGTTGGAATTTATGCATAGTCTCCAGGGCATGATGTGAAGAGTCAAACGAAGGTACCCACAAGAAAATGGCCTTCCATTTCTGGGGGACTGGAATTATTTATAGAATGTTGGATTTATCGTTCTGTTGAGGACCATAGTGAGTGGACCTTTAAAGGAATAATGTATGAATGTAATAATGGCACTTGTATCAACATTTGATGAATGATCGATCCAAGATGAATTTTCCTTGTGTGATGGAGGGTCGAACATGGTCTAGTTTAACATTGTAAAAGTAGGAAATTTGGGACCCATTTTTCTAAATAATTTTACTATGACTAGAGGAGGGTAATAGATTCACTTCCTATAAAATGTTTTTTCATGGAACATCTTTCACATTTTGGCATTGAAAGGCGGAAATATGTAAATCATAATCTGACGGGTTTCTAAATCCATGGTATGAGGTGGGACATAGATGTCATAAGGACATACAGAGGAAGGAAGATCCACTCCTGAGGATGGATTTTTATCTAGTTTATTGGGAATTCTAGGAATTGGTGAAGGTGTTTCTATCCCATCCACGAAAGTGGTTTCCTTACGTAGATATAAACCTTTCATAGGCAGTGATGGGTCAGTTTTGTTTCATAAATTGATCCAATTATGAGATTCAAATATCACTATGTATCATGTGATAAATCGAATCAAGTTGTAAAACGTTTTTTATAAGGATCTTTCTTATGAAGATCTGATTCATGCATACGGATGTGGAATTTGTTCATTGGATACAGATCCACCAATGAGGATGGGTGTATTTAAAACCCTCATATGTATATTGATTTCATGTGTAGGGTCATGAGGGGAAATACCCTTGTATGTGACCTGGTCTAATGGTGAATACCACGTATAAAATATCGCTTGTTTTAAATGACATTTGATCAGAACGTCTATGTTGAATCCTTGAGTAACCAGAGGGTAATCATGTCAGGGTATTATGAAATTTACAGGATGTGAGTAGGAAAGAAAGTGTGAACAATGGTTTTGAGGGTTCATAGATCAGGAGGAATGACATGTGTCTTATAATATTTTAAGTGAATGAAAATATGAAAAATTCCTTGTTAATGATGAATTTTCCATTGGTTGATATGACATTTTTATGGGGAACATATGAAGAGGTTCCATGGCATGATGTTCGTAGTCAAACGATGGTGTCCACAAGACACTTTCCTTCCATTTCCGATGTCCATGAAGGGTTATGAATATCCAGGATCACTTTAATCATAGATCTTGATGAATGGGGTGAGTTAGTTTGGGAATATTATAAACAATACATTGGAGATTACTCATGGAATTCTATGATTTTTTGTAGAGTTGGGAGTATTTTATACAGATTTGACGTTCATGTGAGGTCTGATATTTTGATTCCCTTTTCTGATTGGGGACTGGTCTTGATGTTCTAGGAATCCCGAAAAAGGTTCTCTACACATGTTTTGGTCAGTGTGGAATGGGTGGGAGAATTTTAAACATATTTGTTGTACCCTGCAGTTTTTTCATATCACGCAGTTAAGACATTGGGCCATGCAGTTTAACATCATGCGGTGAGGACGTTTTCCATACAATTTCACATCATATGGAAAGTACGTCTTCCATACAATTTAACATCAAGTGGAAATGATGTTGACCATAAGATTTAATTTTCATATTGCCGTGATGAAACATCAAAGGGATCAATAGTAAATATGAGATAATCCGGACAAGATTTTCATGGTATTCCGTAGAATTGAGTGGCAGAAGAATGTTTTATACCATGATTGTGGGAGCCCTCGAATAAGGAGGGATGTTGCAAGGCATAGATCCAATGAGCTTAGATTAGAAGGAATACCCTCTCTTGAAGATATATTTTCCTTGGTTTGAGAGGGAATTTTTTTTAATGCATGTAGTGCCTCCAGAGAATAAAGTGAATAATCAAAAAAATGTGTCCCCAAGAAACTAACCATCCATTTCTGATAGCCATGGGTCATTATTGTGATCTGAGATTTCATGGGGCATGGAGTTTGATAAATGAAAATGGGATTTCTAGGTATGTGAGAGATATCCATACCCAAATTGGTTTTTAGGTAAGAGATCCATTACATAGATAAGATTCATATATAAGGGGAACCATGGATTCTTGACACTTTTGGGGTGTAGGTATTCATATTTTAGATCCCCAATATCTATTTTCATTTCACATATGGGTGATGGGGGCTTTTCGCCTTGTTTTATTCTGTGTTTTTTGGACACAAGATTTTTGCTCAAGGGTCTTTAAAAACCTCGTTATACTAAGAAACAAGCCATAGAATGTTTTTTAGATACCTTACAGTTTAATATGGTGTGGTTAGGACTTCATTGGCCATGTAGTTTAATGTTATTCGGTAAGGACTCATGAATTCTCTTATGCAAGACTGGATTAAAAATAGAGAGGCATTTGATTCATGATGGCTGGACCTAGAAAGACCTGGGAATCCCAACGTGTCCCGTTAGTGGGTGGGAATAAAGCCACACATAGTTCTAGTATCGAGGTTATTTTAATGTCATACAACAAGGACTAAAGTTAACATGCGTGAAAAAGGATGAGGTGAGTGAAATGTCCGGATTGAACCTGATGGAGGTTTCCTACATATCCAAGTTAATTAGGAATCAAAGTCCACAGAGTTCTTAAAGGAAATTCCCCACATATATATGATTTATAGGTAAGAAGGAGGGTATTTTCATAAGTGGCGGCTGGACTAGGATGAAGAATCCCGGCATCACTACGTATCCTGTGAGAGTAAGAATCAGGTCACATATAATTCTTAGGGTTCCATATGCCAGTCAAACCCATCCACAGAGAGGGGTAATTTTAAATTTTTCTTTGTATAATGTTGGATGTACCTATATGGAAGATCGGGGGCACTATGTATCCCATAGTGTAGGAATCAAGCCACACGTAGTTCTAAAGCTACCTGTTAGGTGACCGATGGAAGTGGAAATGTCTTCTCATTTGAGAACACTATTGAGGACATTCAGTTTAACATTATATGCTAAAGATAAAAATTATCATCATGAATGTCTAAACTATAGTTAGGGAGAGAGTAATTATTGATTATTACTGGTGGATGGATCAGGATATATAGTCCAAGAATCTCTACGTGTCCTACTAAGGTAGAAATGAAGCCATACGTAGTTCTTGGGACCCCCAGTTCCAGTCGGACCTGTGCATGTAGAAGGAGGAATTTGTACCATGCTTTCATGATGATGGGATTATTGTACTCCTCTATGATTTTTCTATGTGAGGGAAATCCTGACCTCCATTCATAATCTCATGTGAGTTATACTCAGTATGAGAAATGAGGAATGATGAAGAGTTCCCTTGTAGTATAGGGGTGATAGAGGGTACAATAGAGTAATTCCATGTCTTGTGGTGGTTGGACCAAGAAATAATGTCTAGGTGTCTTTACATATCCCATTGATGAATAGGAATCCATCCGTACGTTGTTTTATAGTGTCTCATGTAAGGTGAACGATGTCGGAGACAATGTTCCCTTGGGTGAGAACATTGTTGGGGACATGCACCTTACAGTTGTGTAGCATAGATGGAATCATCATGTAGTGTATTTTCATGTGATTTAGACATCTTCTGTATATTTTCATGTCATTTGGAAGACATAGTGGTTGTGCTATACTGTTTAACGTCATACAACTAAAACGAATTTGATCGTGATTACACAAAGTATTTATTTAGGATCCTTCCATTTGTGGGGGATGTGGTGAGCTGTCCAACCATTGAAATTAGGGAATATTATCCATTGGAGTAACATTTTTGTATAACTTATGGTCCTTACCTTTTTGGCTCCATATTTTGTGGTTTCTTCCTGAGTATTATCTATGCTCTGAGGACCAACACCACTTCTCCTTAAAGGAATGATCGGAACCAAATCATCTTATAAAAGGCTTGTGCAATTTGGTTTTTATTGACGTCCAAATGGTGTAGAGTGTGTAATATTTTCTCATCCAACCACTCCAGCTCATCAAACCATTGTTGGAATTTGTCATCTGCAGATATTTGATCATATACATTGACTTTGAGTGATGTTAGTTGAATATCAATGGCTATAACCGCCACCATCCCATATACTAATGTGTACCTGGTTTCCTGAGTGGCGGTGTGGGTTGTGGTCTAGTAAGCCCAAAGATTATGTATGAGCATGTACAATCCTAATTTCTTATCCTTTTCCACCATATTCCAGAGTATATAGGATATGGTCTTGTTAAAATCTTCTATATGTTAATTTTCCACACCATGGTAGTAGAATGTATGGATATCTTTGATACGATACCATTGGTAGAGTTTTTCCAATTCAACAGAGTAGAAATTTGTGATGTTTTCCATAAATATTTTGTGAGCTATAACAATCCTGGTGATGATATTGGATTTCACAATATTAATAAATCTTTTTTCCTTGACTTATTTAAGAGGTTAATCATCTTCCCATTTTGAAAATAATTTTGTGGCTATGAGAATATATTAGAAATTTATGGTCATGGAGGGATGGTATGGTTCTATAATGTCCATTCACTATTTTGGAACATTTTTAGGATTACATATATATTTGAGGAATCTCTGGGGTTTGGTGGATGAAATTGGCATGGACATGGCAGGAATGACACCTTCTGGTGAAATCGGCACAATCTTGTATAAGGGTTGGCCAATAGAACCCAAACCATAAAATTTGATGAGAGAGTTTGGATGATGATTGGTGTGGCCCACATGTTCTTTCATGTACTTATTTCATGACAGTAGCAATATCTTCTACATCAAGGAACCTGAGAAGGACTCCATCAAGTCCTCGTATATAAAGGACATTTTTCCAAGATGTGCCATCATACAACATGAAATTGACTACTCTTCTTCAGATTTGATCCCTTCTATCACTATTATGTGGGATTTATCCCTTTTGATGATATTATACAATTGGATTTATCCCGTCGGTGGTAGGACCATACATCTAAGAGATGGGACTGGTCTCTTTAATTTCTTCTTTGTTGGCCATAATGAATGGAAATAGCATCCATCGCAAGGAAATATTGATGATTATTTCATTCTGATCCAAATTGGCTAGGGACATGGAAACATTTTCCAATTTATAGGATTTCACATTTTGTGATCAGGGAATATAAGTCAATGTCAGTTCTGATGGGAATTCTACCATTATTTCTTGGGCATGGTTCATTAATTGGATCGTCTCCCAATTCTGGATAGCACAGACAACATTGAATTTCTTGATGATCGGTTCTAAATCTTCTTGAACTTTAAGTGTTTGGCTTGCACTTAGAGTGATAGTTCTAGGACTGTAGTGACGGAAATACACTCTGCTTAATTGATCATGCATCCTTTAGATAGTATGAAAAATTATGGGGGATCTTCTTTTTAAGGGAATATGAGTTTGACTCCCACACCCACTTTATTGAATTTGGGGTCATCCATTCGTCTTCATGTCGAGCTTCTGGAGGAACTGATAAAGTCAATTTCCCACATGTAGGAGTTATCTCGAATAAAGAACACTTCATCATCAGGTAGCTCATCATCTAATGGTGCCAATCGTATTGAGGGTTATGTTACCAGGAATTCTTCAAATGTCTAGAATTTGATGGATTTCTGTTGTCTGAACCATATATCGAACAGTTGTAGGATGACCTCCAACCATGACAGGAATCCAGTTTACATTGGATGGCTGTAAATGTACTTGAGCGGGCTACTACACGAGACCAAATTGATATCTTCGTGATGTAGGTAACTTCTATACTTATGGCCAGAAAATATTAATGCAAGGTAGATCATTTTAATATGTGAATAATGAGTGTTAGCACCAATCATGGATTGGCTAGGATAATAGAGACAATTATCATCGCCATCGTCATTTTTTCACGTGGGGAAGGCTCATAGGGATCACAATAAGGTAGTTATATACAGAATAATAGATCATCCTTTAACATGGGGAATTATCATTTGTGGACTTGAAAGATACTTCTTGATGTTGTTGATCTCTTTTTGACATTCTCCAGTCTATTGATATTCTACCCTGTTCTTCATCAACCTGGTGAATGGAAAACATTTTCATGTAATGTTGGATATGAATCACCAAAATTAAACTAGGTTTTTTGGAGTCCTCTCAACCTAGTGAGGTTTTGAGGTGGTGAAATGCCAAGGATGAACTTTTTCTTATTAGTGAAGGCTTCAATGCAATAGTGGTGTATGACGAAGCAGAATAATTTACCTAAGTTTACACTAAAATCACATTTCAGGGGGTTCATTTTTAGACTATGAAACCATAGTTTATTGTAGTTGGTTTCAATGTCAGCCATGTGGGCTGATCATTATCATTATTGAAGCACTATATCATCAAAATAACATTCAGTTAACTTTCCCAATAAGGGTTTGAAAATTCATTTCATGGCACACAAATATGTAGCGCCAACATTTTTCAAACCAAAAGGAATCTCCTTGTAGAAAGAAAATCCCGTGGGAGCACTAAAGGTAGTGGATTATTTATATTTTTAGGCCATTCAGATTTGGGTATATCTTGAATATCCATCCAATAAAAACATATCCTCATATCCAACACTTATTTCGATCATAAATTGTGTGATCGGGAGTGGGAAATCACCTTTCAGGTAGTGCCAGTTAAGGTCCATGAAATCGATACAGACCCTAATCTTCACATTATTATTCTTGATATGGATAATGTTTTCTAGCTAGATGGAGTATTGGAACTCACGAATGATGTGAAATTTGATTATCATGTCAACATCACCCTCTATTTTGGAAACATGTGTCAGGTGTGTCCTTCTGGTAGATTTCTGGTAACCATAGTGATCTTCTGCTTGGCCTATGTGGTGATTGAACACCTCAGGATTGAGACCTAACATTTTTGTATAATTCAAGTTGAAAAATTCACAATTCTATTTTAGGAAAGAGGTGTGTATTTCTTTATCTTCATGATGCAAGTCCTCACTAAAAATATTGGGTTGTGGGTCTTCTTCTAGAACCAAGTTGATTTCATTGAGTTCATCAACATTGGTGGAAACTCCATCCTCAAATGTTGGAGGGGAATACCTCAGGAATTATTATTATTCTTCCCCTATATCCTCATCATCTTCATATTTTTCTTCTCTTAGGGAAACATTTGTTGAAACTATTTCTTCATAGTTGAGAGAGAAGAAGAAAATTTGGTGACTGGGAGGAGAAACTGTCCATTCCGCCTAAGCCATTATTGGGGTATTCTCCGAAAAAGATACAATGTGTGGTAAAATAGTTTCTTCATCTCCCAAAAATAATGAGACACTTATTCTAGCCTCGTTGGTTGAGGAAATAATTTTTTTTGAGTTTTGATGATAGTTCGGGGGTATTTTCATGTGAACCTTACCCATTCTCTCAATATACAATGGGCCTTTTGATATTAGCAGGCTCAGAAGCCGTAACATAGATCATGAGGACTGTTGGATACAAATCCAAATTTGGATTTTTTTTCTATCAATATGATTGATGGAATATACATATTATTTAATGAGATCCTTTAGGGGAATAGTTGCAAAACATTTCCAAACCGTTGGGGGGGGGACATAATCAATTACATCAGCTGAGGGTTGTTTCCCTTTCGTGTCATAGAACCTTCCATCAACATAGTGAAGCTCATAAGACATTAATGAGGCTATATTACCATGATGTGTCCCACTCTATACACAGATTCTATATTTGGGGAATTGATGATATGGGGAGGGTATTGATGCATTTTTATGCATCTAGGGCCTCCATAAAAGAGCATTGAAGGTCATATTATGCCGGACCATATGAAATTACAGGCAAGATACGAGGTCATCGAATCAAGTTTTGAGCTTGATTTGGCCTAATACCTTATGCTTTATTTTTTTGAATCCCAACATAGTTGTGGTACAGGGAATCATATTATCCTCATTGTAGTCCAGCTAATATACCATCTGTTGTTGGAGGATGTTAACCCCATATCCATTGTCGACAAATACTATTCGGATATCAACACCATTTATCAAGGTTAAAACATACAAGGGTTTTATTTGTAAATTAATGATGGATTCTTCATATTGATCTTTGAAGGAGATAACTTCATTAAATTATAAAAATTTGATATCAGTCTGATAGAATTCAGCAGTTGATACTTCAGCTTCAAACCAAAGGGGACTCAGCAAAGCCTCTATGACTGTATCCCTGAGATCTGTTGATAGATTCTTTGTAGCTATGGTTGATATCTTATCTATCACTGAATCTAACTATATTATAATTTCCTTCTTCTAATCTAATGGCCAAATCTTCTTAGCTTGGGGATTCTCTTTCACAGGCGCTTTAGGGGATTGAGAATTTGATGAAGACAGGTCATCCCTTGGTACCAGAACCAGAGGAACTTCCATCCATTATGGTTTGGGAGGTTTAAATCTACTCACATTCCATGGTAATGTAGTCATTTGTTTTCCTATGATGGATACTACAGGATGACTCTACCGGGGTGGATTCTTGTGGGGGTAGGATAATTTACATTTCCATTTCAGATCCCCCAGAGGGTCTTCCCATGGGTTTCTGGAACACTGAAGACATGGGAGGTGTTTTGCCCATACACATCATTTCTGAAATGGATTTATCTCCCTTGGTATCCCTGGATTCTATGGATTCTTCCTCCAGATCCCCAATTGGGTTTGTGGAATTCAGGTTTACAACCACACTCTTCATTGGAGAATGGATCCATCAAATGGATAGCATAAACGGAACAAAAAATCATGTCCTCTTCTACCTATATAGATGTCTCATCATCTTCTTCTAGCCATGCCATTTGGTTTGGCAGTGCCTATTGTGTCATTTGGAGGGGTGGTTCCCTTTGTTTCAGATTTGATTGCATCAAATCGTAGAGTTTCAAAGACAACGTTCACTTTGGTGTGAGTTCATCTTCCTACACTTTCTTTCATCCCTTATGATTGGACTGATTTTTCGATGTCTTTCCACTGGATGATCGTGGAGCTGAGGATGATAGATGTGTTTCATTAAGTTCCACTGGAGGTATGGTCGGTCACATAAAATGTTCCTAGATTATTCCATGAGGTCAACTAGATATCTTCTCAGTCATCAAAATATGGATCTTTTTCTCTTTTTTTAACAACTTTTTTCCAGTTCCCTTATTCATCTTGATCGGTGGTGGAAACATATTACCCTTGATTTTACGGTTGTCCTAGATTGATCTTTCCATTATATATCATCTTTTTTAGGAGGTCCATGATGAGAAAAAACTCATGAATGTTGTGTCCCAATATCAAATGGAAGGGAAAATAAGCTGACTAGTCGTCAAGACATAATTCATTAGCCTGATTTGGAAATGGATGCCGAAGATAGTTGAAATTCAAGGAAGATATGATGTAACCGCAGACGTGGTCATTCCAGAATGAGTAGATGTTATTGTTGTATTCCTTGAATTGATTCCCCACACTAGTTGTATTGATGAGGTGTGGGTTGCTTCTTACATCCATAGGGACCTATATGGTTTGGTTGGGGGCATAGAGATAGATCTGGTGTAGGGGTGTCTTGAGCATAACAGATGCTACTTCAGCTCTTCCTGTTATGTTAACTTGGGCGGATGGGGCGGCACCAGACATGAGATTAGTCCATTGTAATGAATCCTTTATCCTTTTAGAAATGGAAGAGATGTCTTGGCTCCCACATTTGTAAATGACTAGAATGAATAGAATTCATAGATCATATTATAAATTATCATCGCATATGGAAAGCATCACATCTTGGGAGAGTGGACGATTCAAGGAGTAAGTCAGACCACTCCATCTGGAAATAAAGTCTTAGACTCTCTAATTTTCTCATTATTTGTAGTGCATGAGATCAATGGCTTTTTGTTTTTAGAAACATCAAACTGAACCGGAACAAGAACTAGAACCAGAGATCCCCCATACTGTTTTTGAGTTACCTATCAAAACGGTGTACCACACGAAGGCTGAACCTTATAAAGCATGCACAAATAATCTGATCGTCATTGCCTCTTATTTATCTCGAGTTTCCATCATGGGGTCACAATAGGAATATTAGTGCATTAGATGTTCTTCTGGGGACCATGATCCATTGATCACTTGAAATATGGGATTCCCCATATTTTATGGAGGTGAGATGTTTCCCACCTAGTTGTGGTATGGCCTCCATTATAGTTGTACAAGAGCGCATAGTCAATCTATATCTTCCATTCTAGTTGTTAATAACTTGATGGTATTCAGGAGATTTTGATGCAAGTCACAATGGACCAAATCATGAATATTTGTAGGACGATCCCATGAGGCATAGGAACATCTCATGGAAGTTTCTGTTCACACTCCTCCTAAAGAAGTTACCTAGTAGGACGATCTTATATTAACACTCAACATTGACTAATGTTATCTCTTTAATTTCCTCATCTTGTTGTGAGAATATATCCTCAAGATATGGGGAATCATCATCATGGGAAGGTTGATTTGGTTCATAGAACATTATCTAATTCAGCACCTTGTTGATGATTCGGGTGGGAGGTAATTGTGGATTGACTAATGTGGTTACCATATTTAATGAATCTCTTTTTTATGGTCTTCACCCCACAGGGATCAGTGTGGACCATCTATGGGAGGGAACCCTCTTCTCCGGTATCCTCATTATTTATATTATTTTTAGTGAGGTATATGGGGACAATGTCCATGATGTTCAAAATTGCATACCACATTTTTGGTGGCGTACCAGGTTTGGAATGGTAGGAGAGCTTCTTACGTCCTTTGTTGGATCTTCCACATTCATTTTGTGATACACGTCGGGTTTTATGGAGAAGAGTGACTTGAAAGGAGCCTTGATATGACCTTGCAGTAAGCCTCCATCCTGGGGGATTCAATTCACGAGAAAATATGGGATATGTGACCCCTCTATCCATTTTTATCCCTAGAATGTAAAAGATAGACATCCGCTAGGTGGGAATTTAAAGAAAAAATTCCCCTAGACCTATGGGGTGCAGTTTATACTGTTCTTATACTAACAAGCCTCTCCCCGGATCTTCTGGTCCAATGTGGTACTTTTGAGATAATAATTCCCCCATCCCTACAGGCTGGTGATAGTTGTATGTTATGGTGTATTCTTCTTCTATTTCCGCCTTTTTGATCTCACACATTCCCATGAAGATGTCAGCCGTTTATGGGGCTGGGTCTGCATGTGAATTTTTTTCTTCTAAGGGATGAGAATTTCTCATTGATTGGGTTCCTTTAAATAAGAATCAATGTGTATTTTTTCTATGGCCTTGTTCAGGAGCTTATCGGTGATTTTCTCCAATCAAGCCTAATGCTTTTGAGACTTACTCAAGGTCGGTTAATGTCTAACATTCCACCATTCATGAGTAGGGACTTCATTGGATTTCCATATAGGGATGATGAAATTGTATATTTCCTTTCCATTTGGATCTTCTAGATGAGATGTGGGGTGAAGTGTTGATCTCCATGTTCTACCCATACACAGATATTTACACCATACTGGCCATCCCTGATAAGACATCACAACTTGTGAAGCACATTGAGGGAGGCCAGCCTAGGGAAATTCTTTTGTCATTCTTATTGTTGCTATTGAGATGAAATAATGGATTCTTGGACAATTTTATAGAAAAGATATCCCAAGATGTTAACTTTATCTCTATACCCATCATAGGGAAAAACCTTTTCCATTAACTGGTTTCGAGTTTTCCATATATTGAGGTGAATGTTATGCTTACATTATTCTGGAAACTCTCTTGTTATGTTTATCTAAGAAGGGTCCATGGGCCAATACATCACTATTATTTAATCCCTAGATATTTTTTTTTCTCACAAGAAACATACCTCTTCCCCCCCCCATAGACTCTTCTACTTAATATGCCCGATTTTATTGATCCATGATTTTTTCAATGCAGCAGGGTGGGTGGGAGTCTTGTTGATGTTTGAATGGTATGAGGGTACCTCCAAAGATGAGCTTGAACCTGGGTCATCCTCCAGTTGAGAAATGATATCTCTGTTCATTGATAGAGTATCCCTTATTTCATACTCCATTTTTTTGAGCACATTATCATATGAATGTTTTCTCGTATTTTACCAGATGAGGGGATGACCTTCTGGTCAGTGTGAATTTGAATTACGGGGAGGACCTTTGCAATCTGAGTCGTGATGCAGAGAACTAACATATGAGATTACTGTCCAGAAATAGAGTGGAATTATGTGGAGTATACCCTAGGGAGGACCGTCAAGGCAGACCATAATAATCGGAGGACCTTCTTGCTGCTTCGTGTCATTGCGGGGAGGGCCCTCACAATGATTGATGTTATGGCGAGGACTACAATCAGAGCTCAGGTTTCATGGATATTGTCTGTAGTGTACACTCTGGGGAGGGTCTTTATGGTTTTATTTGATTATGGGAGGCCCTTTATATTGGTTAATGTCATTACGATGAGGCAATCCGTGGAAACCACTGTCATAGTGAGGACTACTATCATGACTTGACGTCTGACTACAGGGAGAAGCATATCTGTAGCATATACCATAGGGCAGATAATTAGGTTGGAATACAATAGGGGACATACTTATTACTATAAAATCTTTTAGTCAAGGGTAGTGATACTCTAACACGCATCTGGAGATAGGTTCTCATAAATGATCATTTTTTCCCACGAAGTATGCCCCTAATGGTGCTCTAGGGAGGTCCTTCAGAGCTACTGGTAGTGACATTGTAGGAAGGACCTTCAAAATTTATAATATTAAATATTTTATTGGGTAATGGATTTATAGAATATTGTTCCTTTATTGATAGATGTTTTATTCCATCAAGAACTCCAGCTTCCAACAGAGTAGAATCATGAATGTGTTCTTCATTTTACGGTTTCCTTTGACACCTTTCATTTTTTTGCGCTCTATTAAAGGAAACTATGAAAACCTATTGTTGGTAACATCCTTCATGTATGGGTACCTATTTTATTGGTTCCCATGATATTTATGGGATACAAAAATGAACATATTGAGTTGTGGTAGAGATATATGCCTACCCCGAAGTAGCCACCACGTTGGAACGATGTCCCCCATTAGGAAGAGGTATTTGTTCCCGATCCGGTGGTCCTCGTATCGGGTAATATGGTTGTTAACCCTATTGGACTGGATCATGTATTTTGTTCTAATTTGGAGTGACTATTTTATTTCATGGATAGATAACCCTTCCTGGATATATCATGTCATGGGCCTGACTCCTCACTTTTTCCACTAACACAATGACATCTTGACTTGTCTGAAAAATAAAGTATTGGATCGACGTATAATCATCCATCATGGAAAAGATATGTTGAGATGTTAATTTGGATGGATCATTTTTAACTTCCCATTCTAATGTCAGAGTGGGAACATCTTCCTACTCCAGCCCTCCATGAGTTTCTTGTGGTTACTAGTGGTTCTCCTGTGTTGGGGCAAAGCAAAGAGTCTTACACTATCAGTTTTCAATAGTTACCACCATATTTGGATGGTGGGATTCGTATTGGAAAGATTGATATTACAGATACTCATTTTCCACAATATTTGTTTCATGGGATTGATTTTAATACGCATGAATTTGACAGTGATAATATTTTATTGCCATTATATGGGATTGGTGGGATTTTTTGTGGTAGGAAGGAATTTTCATCATCATGTGGATTGCCACAGTATTTGAATGGTGGGATTTATATGAAATGCAAGTGTTATATAAGTACCCATAATTTTCTACCCCATTTAGATAGTGTTCTTTTTTTCCAGTAGCAGGTATTTGTGCTTACTTATATGTGGGTGTCATTATACATGGAAGATGGGATTCTTGCACATTGGTAGAGATTTGAATCTGCATATAATTTGTCAATATGTTTGCAAGGAGGGACTCGCGAGGACCTATAAAAATGTTAATTTTCTCATATTCCCCCCCCCCCATTTTTGTGGTGGGGTACATAGGATCATGCATGGATATTAATCTTCT
Organism: Viscum album; assembly: GCA_963277665.1. Lineage (NCBI taxonomy): Eukaryota > Viridiplantae > Streptophyta > Magnoliopsida > Santalales > Viscaceae > Viscum > Viscum album. The sequence continues at coordinate 733,772,678 of OY728130.1, forward strand.
TATATATTTCTGTAGTGTTTCTCTAGCTGGCTCCAGTAGGAGGGGCATGATAATACACCTTCCAATTACATGCCACTATGTTTGTGTGGTGAACCCCCTCCTTAGGGACCATGGTGATATTATATTCTGTATTTTTCATTTTTCACCCTTGGTGGGTAGCCATAGGGCCCCCTATTAATTAGACTTCAATAGGTTCCCTCGACATGGGATCCTCCTCAGAGTGAGGATATCTGGTTGTACACTACAGATGGTGATGTCCTCCGAGATAAGCCCTTGTTTGGGGTTCGTGTTCATATGGGATAAAGTAAATGGTTTATTCTTCATCTGCCTCCATAGGATATGTGATGTACTTGTTATTGTGATCCTGGGATAGACACTCATTATGGTTGGAGATGGACCGTGGCATCGTCCTGTATCAGATCATTGGTTGCAGCTAAAGCGGTGGCTGGTGAGATTTCACTGATTAGATGGAATACCTTATAGCCTCCACTATAGAGAGAGTATAATTTTGGTGGTACACTTTGATCAGAGTGTTGAAAACCCAGCGTAGAATATGCTGGATAGGTGAGGGGTGTTATTCTTTGTTGGGGATCTGGTTGTCCGTGTGGTCACTAACTTGCATATCTATTCAATTTTTTGAGATGTTCTTTGGATCAATGAGAGATATGCTAAATGACTAATATATATATATATATATATGATATATAATGACATAAAAATCCTTTCTATGTAGAATATGATGATCTCATGTGAAATTGATGATCCTGATGGGCCCTCTTCGTTTTGAATGTGAAAGGTTCTCGGGGTGGGGTAATCTGCAACCTTAGTGAAGGATTCATGTCGAGCCACCATTTTTTTCATCTCCATTCACGTAAAAAAATGTATTTATAGGAAGAGATGGTCCCACCGGGATTAGACAGTGTATCCTTTTCATGTAATTAAGAAACTTCTACATTTTCATGTTCTCATAGGGTGATTCCAAGGGGGTATGTGTATACACAATCATTATATGTTGTGTATGGCGTCCTTGTATAGTCTCCAATAGATTTATTCATGGAAAATGAAACACCCCACATCCCTGGTATCAGTTATTAATGGACCTTATTTCCAAAGGTAGATGCTCGTTGGATGATAGTTTGGCTAACAACATGTCCGGACACCATCGGTCAACAAGATGGGATGTCGGCCTCATCACACCCTTTTGAGGGGAATTATTTCATACTATGACACACTCTTATATATTTAATCAATGTTCATATGTTCATGAATCCATAGTTATGTCCTAAATATTTTTTCCAAAAATTACCCCTAGGTTGCATGATCAATGATGGACACTCGTGGACCAGAAATTGTTGGGACAGTACTCTTTTAAACTCTATGATGAGGCAATCTAGATTTTATCACCATATTGGGGGGGGGGGTAGAAGCTTCTTCAATATTTTGATTTATCCCATGAGTAGGGTTTCTTACGTATCCTCTTGAGAGGAATCAGAACACACATAGTTCGGTGTCACTTAACTGGACACATCACTTTTTAAGGTCATGTGACAGGGACCCATCCATGAACTTTAACATTGGGGGGAAGGAATGTCTAGGAGAAAGGTGCCTCATCAATATCCAAAGAGAGGCTTAGGATGAGGTGGTATGGGATTAACATGAAAATATTTAGTATTCTATATGAATATGACAATGCCAAGAATATGGCTTCGAGAATGCTATGGTGCTTTGGGTATCAGTTTTGGTCCTCAGAGAGACATCCTTTGTTTCGAAGTTGATTAAGAATCAAATATCTCATAGTTAGGTACGCGTTCTAACATGATTGGGGTTAGATGTAGAAGATTACAATATGATGGCGACATGATCTCCCATTCCATGGAGTAGTGGATATAGAGCTCTGTCCATGATGAAGGCATCCTATATATCCTAGTTACGGTGGGAATCAGAGATCACATAGTCCATTGTTGGTGGCACATGTGTGTAGAAGATTCCATCATGAAGGGGACATGATCACTCATTTTTTGGAAGATATTATAGGATCTCAGGCCTAGATGTAGGGTTTCAACATATCCTAGTTGTAGTGGGTATCGATGTTCACATAGTTCATGGTGGGTGCGGATTACAAGTTGAGGCTGCCCACTTGAATTGTACATGATCTATTATTTCATGGAGGAGTTGAAATGTAGCTTGGTCCTAGAGGAAGTTTTCATACATATCCCTATTATGGTGAGAATCAGTATTATTTTAGTTCATGGTGGGTGGGGATTACATGTAGAATCTTTCCACTTGAAGGGGACATGATCTCTAATTTCTTTGAGGATATGATATGAAGCTCAGGCCTAGATGTAGGCTTCCTACGTATCCCAGTTATGGAGGGAATACAGGATCTCTTAGTTCGTTCTGGATGGTTCCAATATCATAATATCAGATACCCCTAATCCCACATGATTCATTCTTGGTGTGAGAAACAATTGAACGTGAAAGATTCAACAAAGGCACAAATTCTCTTCTCTACTTAGGAAAAAACAGGATCCTGCAACGGATGCTTCCAGGGCGAAGGTCGATGTGGGTGAAAAATAATGAACCCTTGAATGTGAAATGACTGTTAAAATCATTAGGTCTATACCGAAAGGATAGGAGATTAAACAAGAAGGGACACCATAGAATGGGTTCTGGGAAAGGGGAGGAATGTTTCTTCTTGTCAAAATGAAAAGCGAGGGTAATTACAATGGCTTTTAACTACCCCTCATTGAATAAAAAGTATGTGATTTCCCTTGAACCATAGAACGGGGAGGTCCGCATTAGTATCCCAAGGTTGGAATCTAGGTTACCATGGGAATATAGAATTAATAAAATTCACGGGGTCTATACCGATTTGGGGATTAACATCGTGACTCTACTTACCATGGGTATGTAGACTCCAAAGGATGTGTTGATGTAACCGATGGATAGTTTATACTGGTCTGATGGCTTTGGAAGAGTCTTTAGCCTATTTTTATGGATTGGTTCATAGAGGGGATTCAGATGATGGGATGGAAACATAAGGGAATGGTCAATACCAGATGGTGGAAAGCCCGGTGAAACCCTACTCCACATACCACTTGTTCCCGCAGGGTGGGGTACCTTCCATATAACATTATCTATGTGGGTGGAAGGGCTATTCGCATACAGGGGTGGAATATGAATCTGGGTGTAGTCCATATTACTGGGTGGTATGTGGCCTTAGGCTCTGTTCACATTATGTTGTGGTATGTGGCACTGGTGTCCCTCCATGAAGTAGAATTCTATGCCAGGTAGGGTTTCTTCCTCATAGAGATGTGCTATGTTGTACGTTGGATTGAATAAGGGGAATTAATCTCAAAGTTCACGAGAAGTTTATTTTCGAAGGAATATGGTTCGGGGTCATCTTTTAGGTTCTATGTTTACCCATATTATTATGTTTTCTTCTTTTTATGGTTCACAGCATATTTATACCTACTAGAAACCGTTCACGGTTACATACTTTTCTTACTTTCTTCATTATAAATCTTCCATCCATAGACTCCTAATTCTCAAAAATATAATCTTTTTCACAACTCCCCCTGGGTAACTTTTATAGAGTGTGGAGGTGGTCATACCTATCTGCAGACAACACCTTTTGAAGAAGACAATGGGGAAAGTACTCAGCCCGCAGAAGAATCGGTAAACCAATATTTCCAGTGTTGTAGTTCATGGCTAATGAAATCACCACATCACTTTCATGAATGATGTGGTTCGCAGGGTGCTATCATCCTTGTATCATTAATGAGCTGTCAATCCATGTGGATGTTATGCGGTGGTGCACCTCTTGGTCATGTATTATTTCAAACGATGTGGTTCACAGGTGGAATGTATCCTCCTATACTCTGCCAACGACATGGTTTTTAGTTGACCAATTCCTTTCTTAATTCATTCCACAAACTGCCTAATTCGCTCACCAATGCTTCATGGGAAAACATTTCAGAGGTCCCCCACCAACGGCTTGGTTCACGATTTGTATCCTTCGCAGACCTTTGCAAGAAAACAGTATGCATACTAGTTTGAGAACCGTTCCAAATTGGATTCATTCAATTTTTTACTTAAATTTTTCATCCTCACATACATTCTTTTCCATTATCTATTTTAGGGGATTTTTTCCATTTGTATATTTTTCGGGACCCTAGAATCTAAAAAAGAGTTTGTTCACTGAAGTTGTACTTACATTACTCTATAGTGGTGAAGGATTTTTAATATACAGTGATGATTTCATAAAGATTCTGTGATGTGTTCATATGTAGAATTAAAAGGTAAATGATTATACATCATTAAAATTAATGAATCAAGATAAAACTAACAAAATCATGATATATTTCCTACAGTAGTAGTCTTTGTGATAAATATTTGGATATATATTCTTTATAGTGAGAATCCCAGCCTTTATACTAACTATAAAAGGTAAAGGTATATATTCACAAAAATAAGATGAATATGTGATAAAAGTGGTGGTTCTAACTGATCAAATACTATAACTTCTCAATACATTACCATGACTATAATGACAACAATGTGGCCGATAATCTTAGTAGGAAAGATCATTCTACCTTATCACTAATAATGATCGAAAAAGATCCAATATTCATTGATTTTCGATGGATAAATAATGAATTCATAAGGGAAGGTGAGGAACCATATCATTCCAAATTGATGTCTTATCCATACATAACTCAATGAGAAAGGGGGGAAATAATGCTGATATGGCGATAAAGAAAAAGGTATCTAATATTTCAATGTTCAAAGGTAAAAATGGATCAATAAGTTGAATAATCTGGATACAGGTCCTATTAAAGTAGAAATTAGGGAATTTTTAGATGATACACCTAGATCATCCTTATCTTTTAATCTTAAGAGTATTTATATATATATTGATATATAAGGAAAAACATCATGTGGTAAAAAATGATGATGGATATTTGTCAACTAAAAATATCAATTAATTTTTTAAAAAAAATTTAAGGTTTAATGATAGAAGTCTATGAGAATGATGAAACCATTAACTATACCTATATTTTAATGGGAAAACATATCCATGGATTTTTATAAGACTCTCCTAGACATCAATAGAATATAATTCCATTTGGTTTTTAGTTGAATGTCATACCATGTGAGTATATTTTATTTCTAATAGAGAATATTTATCTCTTGATCAAATAATAGGGATACGTATAAGGGAAATGTTGAGCATTATAGGAGTAAAACTTTCCATTATATCTGATTGAGATCTATGGTTTACCATGACGTTTTGGAAATGTTTTTATTGATAATTATAGTTAGAGTTGAATCTAGCACTACATATCACCCACATATAGATGTTTAGTATGAAAGGACCATAAAATAACATGAGTATATGAAGATAAATGTTTCAATGGATTTCCAAATATGTTGAAATAAACACCACTCATAGGTAGAGTTCACATATTAAAAATGGATTGTAGTCAAGAATTGAAATTGAATTGTATAAGGGTCTATAAGTGATGGGATGTAGGAATAAAAATTTTTGGGTTAATATTTTAGAATGGACACTTATAAGACTTAAAATATATAAGAAAAGATATAGAAGGATCAAATAATTCTGAAACAGATGAAAAATTAAAAAACATTGATAGAAGAGTTATGCAGATAATCAAATATGAAATGTAGAGTTTGAAGTTGATGACATGGTGTTCATTAAGATATAAATGTTGAATAAGATTACGATATTTTTAGAGAAAGGGAAGATGAAACCTTGGTATATCAGTCCCTATAGGAACCTTGATCATCTCAATGCTACAATTTATCACTTATCACTCCCTCTATACATATACTATGTTCATGATATGTTGTATATATAACTTCTGTGGATGTATATACTGAAAATCACATGTGTAGAACATAGAAGTTATTTAATTGGAACTTGGTATCTATTATGTAGAGAAACCAATAGAGATTTAATTTCAATGAAATAATATTATGTGGAAGAAGAACACTTATCCAGTCATAGATCTATTGAGGAATTATTATTTTGTGGAAGCTATGTGGGAACCTGAGGACGTATTGAGTCAAAAGTACAATCAAATGTTTTATTCGAATTAATAAAATATTTATGATGAAATTATGACGAGGGATTATAATATGATAATTTATAATTTTAGTAAATTCTATTTATTAAATATAAATCTGATTGAGTAGCTTGTCTTACACACACAACTAAACTAATACCATGGTACTTTAAAATTAAATTATTAAATATGAACGTGGCTTTAAATCCATTAAATTTATAGATGTTTAGAAGATGTAAATATATTATGAAAACAATGTGAAATGGTATAATAGCACAAATTTCATTTCATTCATGAAAATATATTATTTCTAGAAAATGGGTTTTACGAATTAAATGCACTAATATGAAATTATAATTTTCTCATCCATAGAAATATTATCTGGTAAAATGGATTGTATATTTATAATTGATACATCCAAATTATAAAAAAAAGGATCATTTAATTTTTTTAATATAAACAATATTTATATGATTAATTTTAATTACTATAATATTGATAAAACTGTTATATTGAAGGAATTATTTCATTTACATTGTAAAATATTTATCTAATAAAATAAATTAATATATACTACAATTATAATGTAATATAATGTTAAAACATAAATATAAATATATTTTCACCTAGATAATTTTTAGTTAATGCTATATAATATTTATAACACCTAATGGTTAAAACATCATTTTTTCTATAAAAATGATTTTTTATATATTATAGTTAATTGTTTTAAAAGTTATTTTTAGATTTTAGAAATTTAAATGGATTTAATAGCGGTAAAATTTAGGTTCAAAAGATCCAAATTTATAAATAGGTATTTACTTTTATTTTTTATTAAATATAAAATACATAATAAAAAGCTGGTTACCAATGTAAAAACCAAAATGTTAAAGTGTGAAAATTTAACCATAAAAGGATCAGAACATGTTTAAAACAGCTGTGAAAATGAATGATTATGTATTTATGAACCCACTCCCCATTGCATGAAATTATGTATATATTTTCTAGTCATTTGACCTTGAATAATTTCAAGGAATCATTGACATGAAACATGTATTTATAAAAAAAATAAAAATATCCACCAATTATAAAAGGATATCACATTCACCCTTTTGATGATACACTTCCACACATATATTTTAACAAAAATGTTTCCAATTTACCCCTTAAATAATTATATTTATTTTACATTATTTCCAAATATATTTATGTTATCCTGATACCTTCATTTCCATGAAGAGTTACATTAGAATGTTTAATTTCTCCCCTAAGTAATACATACTCCTTATATCTTTCTTCTGAATCATCCTCTTCCAAATTTAATATATAAATGAATGTATGATAACATCAGTATTATTAAAATGATTAATTTTTATGAAGGAAATGTAGTTTCAATTTTCTACCTTCCCCTAAACTCATTAAAAAAATAATGATGTCGTCATGCATTTGTGCAGGTTGCCGCCTCTATGAACACCATGTTCTATTTTCCACAATTACCTTACATGCATGGTCCAAAAATTTTATTTAATGAAAAAATATAATAATTATAAAATTATTTATATTATTGACTAATTTTTATTTAATTTATAGACCCCTAACCGTTTTATAAAAAAGGAGAGCATCGCCCTTGTATGTGCTGTTAGCAATTCCACGGAATGACATATATTTTTTACAATTGCTGACTAATCTGGATGAATTTAAAATTTATTTAATGTATAAATATTATATTTATGAACATATTAATATTATTGAATGGTAATATTTAAAAATATATTAAATATATATACAATAAATTTTTACAGTAAATCTAACCACATTAAATGATGATATAAATGAACCTTTCTAAATTTGATTTCATTTTGGAAATCTATGTAATTTTATATATCTTGTACCAATGAATTAATCAAGTACCTAAAAATCTAAAATTCTATATATTAGGAAGCTATTTTACCACACCTTTGGAAATAGTAAACAAACTGACCGATTTATTGAGAAATTGACCAAAAACCCTTAATTAACCAGCATAAACGAAAACTATATAGTAAATTAATAAAATATTGTAATAAATTGTCCTTATAAAATTCAATATAAGTGAATAATTATATTAACAAATGCATTAATAAAATTAATTTTATTAATCATGAAATTAAAGGCATGTGTATAATGAGTCATGACTCAAGGTATCAAATCTTGTGAACTACCCTCTCACTATTAGATTATTTTTTTCTCCATTTTATACTATATTATTCTCATTTATTTGGTCCATATTATCTATTTATATTCTATACATATAAAAATAATCTATATTACCTTACTAGATTGGGTATAATACATGTTTTGATATCCCTTCATCATCTCATCCTTTATGTAAACATGATTTAAGGGAACTTTAATATGTCTTATTTAATTTCATGTACCATCCAATAAAAAGTTTTATCCTGGGATAGATTTCGAAATCTTGATATTATTTTATAGAAAACCAACCTAGTTAAAATAAAATTTAATGGAAAATAATAATCCATTTCCTTCTATAAAAATACCTTTTTGAAAAGAATCACTAATGTGGTTTGTTTTTACCCTTCTTATGAATTTTTATATATTTCAAATTAATATTCATGACCGATGATTATTTATTGAAATATGAACATCCAATATGATTTAAATCCATATTATCTTAGTAACACTTATGCTATATCCTTTAGTTAGTCTTTGGGATTGGATTATGGTACTGATTTCATTATCATGTGGTGTATCATGAATATTCTTTATATATGATTTTTTTCAAGTGTCACTTGTATGGATTTACATATTATGACTTTAATTATGTAATGTGTAATCCTAGGGTTATATAGACGTAAAATTTATTGGATAAATATTTACATGTCATGATATAATATTCAAGGTAATGGGAAGTGAACCCAATACATGGTGGGACTCTATGAACTATTTTTATGGGAATGAGGATTGAAATCAATCCACAAAGGTACTCTATCCACTATGATAGTATTGATAGTGATATTGGAATTATGATTATTATTTCATGTTTTATTTTTTCCTCAAATATTTATGATTCCATACACTTATGATATCATTCCTTATTTTATATTTCTAAGCATTTATACATTTTATTTTTGATATTTAATTATGCCTCCTAACATATATGTATTGTATCAGATTTATTCTTTATATTCATTATTCCCTTATTAGGTTTTTAGATCACTCATTTCCTTTTGTAATTTACCTTGGGAGTCCTATTTTTTATTATAATACCTATGTAATTTATATGAAATATGTGGATATTTAAAGATATATGATATAATATATATGTAATATAGTTTACTTATATTCTTAATCTCCCACGAAAATAAACACTTGATCCTTTGAATTAATTTAATGAAAAACTATATTGGAAATTATTTAATAAAATGTATTTGAGGATTCAGTTTCTATAATCATTATCAGATTCAAGGTATAGTTATTTTGGGGGATTAATAATAGATAAATTTTATGAAAATAGTAAATATATGTTTTATAATACGATAACATTTTTAAATATTGGTAATGTTTTCAGTGTTTTTTCTTAATAGAGAATACATCAATATATGTTTGTTTGAAAGAGGATGTGGTTGTGTCGTAAATTCACTTAAGGGGAATCACCCTAAAAATGTTATTTGGGTATTGAGTCAATATTTTCTTGGTGTAATATGAGTGGCCCTATTTTTCACACATGTGAAGACACTTCTGGTGTATATTCTTTGGATAATTCATTTGATCTTAATAAACCATTATGAATGTTTTGATTTTAATTTTACATTGTAAAACCTCTTCAACAATAGAAAATAAATAACCTAGATTGAGACATATAAATAAAAAAATATGAGAAAAATAATTCATTTATGAGTTATTCTTTCTATGTTTAAATTTTTCCATTTATAGGCTCTCTCTATTAACATTATTTTATTTTAAAAATTATTAGAGGTTGGAATAACCATGTAAAAACATATTAAATGGGTAATGTAAGGATTTAACTAGTGAAATTCCTATCATGATTGGATCAAGATTTTATAATATCCTGATGGAAATGGAATAACTAACTCATGTTACGATTATTAACATGATTTTCATGGAACAACCTCTAATAGATAACATTTTAGTTAAGTCCATTATGTGGAAAATCCACTAAATTTTACTTAGTATTATAATTCCAAAATGATTTAAAATTGGATTAACTCCATTGAGAAGATATTATAATTCAATGAATGTTATATGTAGTATAAGTTCATACTAGCCATTTATTTTCTTGAGGTAGAAGTCGATCAGTGGTGGAAACCAATCAGGGATACCATGCATATAGAAGACATAGAATATATATATTGTGATGAATTAAAAAGGGAAATTATCAATAAATATTTTTTTTATCACTCTCCATATTAAAATGGAGATTTTTTCCTTACCTCAATGAAAAATGAGGATGAATCTGTTATGTCCTATGAGAAAAACAACCCAAGGATTTCATGGTATGCCTATTGTATTATCCTTATAAATTAAATTAAAATAAACAATTTCTTTAGATAACTAATATCTAGTATATAAAGAGTTTTTTAAATTATTGAGTTTTATAGAAATGTAGAAGTAGTCCAATGTTCCATTTGAGTTGAAATAATGATTTGGGATTCTAAGTGGTCCTAAGGGGATGGAGATAATAAATAAAGGATGATGTTTAATTCTAGGGGACCACTAGATAAATATCTTGATTGTAAGAAGATCCAATATCCCATATTTCAATAGTATGAGAAAATAATCCTATAAACATTCTCAAGGTGACTAGGAAATATTTCTTGTGTATAAATGAGCTACAATAAATCAATTAATATATTAGAGAGATAAAGAAACTAAAAAAACTATGTAGGGATGGAATTTCCTAATAAATCACAATCCTAGGTTCTAATGTTTCAAATATAAAGAACATGAACATTATATAAACCAATTCATTAATCCAAGGGTTTTATGTATAACTATTGACAACAACCTCTAAGGCCAAGAGAGAAAGAGAGGGCTTATTCAATTACTATTGTTATGTTGGATCAAGAAAATGGTTTGTTGATATGCACACTAGTCATTCATCCAATGAGTGTAAATGTTCTCTTTTATTCTGGTTTTTGTAATTATTTCATATAATTATTGTTTAGAAGAACCATTTAACAACCTCCACTAAACCTAGAGGTTAAATTATTTGTGAAAATAAAAAATGGTGCAATTATTTCATCGCAAGTATATAACTCTTTTGAATCAATAACAATATTTGGATAAGGATAAATAAAAATTTAGTATATTTTTCATAACCAACGAAATTTCTTCTTTATGACCAAACATATTTAGCCTAACTAATTAAAAAAATAGAGATGGACACTCTTGAATACATTCCAATTGTATGGGAATATGCTGATGTATTCTCTAAAGTGTTTACTAGTATTTTATGAGGATTATAATTTCACATATTTTATTCTTTAAATCAGTTTTTTAAACCCACCAATGTGTAATATTGGGGGAAGGTGTCACATTTTTATTTTTTAATAGTAATATGACCTTAATTTTAAAAATGGTCTAATTTTGGAATTTCAAAAATTTATATTTACTTATAATTTTTTTCTAAAACACATTCTATATTGATGATATACTCTAAATTAATGTAACACCCCATGATTTCATAGTGTGTTATTTCTTCAAAATAATTCAATAACTTGCACTACAAGGAACACCGAGTTCAAGAACACCATGACTTACCAAAAAAGTTGTTCAAAAGAGGATATGAATAGTATTAAATAATTTTAAACTTTATATAATCCTTATAATTTTAGAATCCATATTATGAGTTTCTTATACATAATGTAAGAACAAATTCATTTTTAGTATTGCACTTTTACCAACTTTTAATAGTGAACCCTTTTTAAATCCAATATTTTAAACTTTTATATATTCAATTTGACTAAATAAATTTACTTTTTAGAATGGGGACATCAAAAAAATTTACAATGAAACATCCCAAACATCCACGGTATGATTTCCTTTGAATAATACAATAGTGTGTGTTGTACTCAACTTCGAGTTCTAACACACACCACAACAAATAAAACTAGCCGTTATGAATAGTAATACCTAATTTTTGAAATTTTATCTCTCAAAATTGACTTCATTTTTGTATTCGGAATATCAAATTTAGCATAAGGTGAAATTTTGGAACTTTTCGAATAACATTTATACTTTGATGAATAGTGAAAATTAAAAAATTTTAATTAAAAACAACTTTTTTAATCGAAATAATTTATATTGAGAAATTATGAATTTGAGTGGTTTTAAATTATATTTAGAATATATTTTTACCATTTAATACAATGTTGGTCATTGTACATAATTTCACAATTAAACCGGACATAAACAAGTGTCAATCTTTTGATAATTATCTCTTAAAAACGCGCTATTTGTTTTGATGACGGGAATTAATTTTTAAATTAATTAATGCAACTGATATGTTTTGAATTTGGTAAAATAGACATCATTTTTTAATTCATAATATCAAATATATCTTAGGCAAAATTGTTGGTATTTTTCTGGAAACTTTCATTTTTAGATGAATAGTAAAACCACTAAGTGTTGGTTAAAAAAACTGAATTTTTCATAAAACATAATTTTATCGCTTCTCTGAGTGGAATTTCGAAAATCCAAGAGACACGGTTAATATCAAGGACTAAAATGTGGTTCATTGAGATGAAAATAATTTATGGTGAATAGTAACATTTTACTTTTATTTACCACGGTTAAAAGTAAATAGGGTAATTAAGGGTAAAAATGATATTAATATTACCCTAACACATGTTCTAATTCTATTGGATAAGCTTAATTCAACCAAAAAAACCTTAGGAATAAAATATTATCATTTACGTCCACTTGGATTAGATTAGGACATTTATTATTATTTAATTCAAAGAAGAGTTAAAATTGTTAAAATCAACGTTTATTTACTAAATCATTTTTAATATAGGGTTATAAATAACATATATTCGATTTTAAATATTCATTAGAAAAATAAAAAGATTTCCTACATAATGGTATTTTATATATAATTTTTATACATTATATAATTTAATTTATTTATGACCCAATGATGATGCAGTAATTACCATAATTGTAAAAAATTAAAATAATTGATATTATAAATACCCAAATAAATATTATATGAGGCTTTTTATGAATTACACTAATTTTATAGGTTAATATGGAATGCTATAAATGATCTAATTAACTTTGTTTGAAGTAATAATACTGTTATGATTTTTCACAAAAATCATTTTTCCAAATAGTGTCAAAATTGACATAAAAGAGTTTTTCAAACAAATATTATATTATTAATTGATATTAAATTCCTAAAAATCTAACGTTCGGTCAAGAGACTTATATCATAATAGTTGTATCATTAATGGACCACTTGGAGGTCACTTGGAGGTACATATTAAGTTTATTAACTATATAATATAAAAATACAAAATGACATGGTAAGTGTCAAACTAATTAACTAAGAGTTAAAACTAAAAGATAAGGTTAATATAATGACCCTAACCTTTCTAAATTCTATTGGTTGTGTGGTTGTCGACCCATCCGCACCTTAACCTATAAATAATACACTTTTTATCCATTATAAATCGAATATGAATTTATTATAAAATAATATTTCTAGCTTTTCCAAAGGTGCCCCTCACCCCTCTTATAAAAGGGCACTCCCCCTTCTCATTAATTCACACCATCAAAGAAATTTGGATCATCCAAACTCTGCCCAAATACTCTCTTAACTTCCCTTACTTCATCCTAGAGGCCTTCCTTTAGTCAGAAAGAAAACATAAAGAGCCCTTTTGATCAAATCAAAATGAAGAACCCGAAGAAGAGGTAATGATTTCACCACCCTTTTTCAAGTTCATTTCTTCTTCCACTACTTCTTTCTTTGTTATTACCATTATAAAATAATAACTCAAGTATCATATATATACTGTGATGTCATTATAAATATGGTACAACCATATTTAGTATTCTATCCATCCTTTGAATAACATGTCACCATACGTGCGTACGTACGAATTACCGTCTCCACGTCGTGGTGTAATTGTTATTCAATAAATTATTATTTGGATGGGTATAATAATGATGTGTAATTCATTGAAATAATAAATATAACATGATAATGATTCTGTATATATGATATACCATCCAATTATATATTATTTTAATATCAAAATAATGATATTGTCACCCGTGCGTACGTATGGACTACCGTCTCCACGAACGCGATGAGATTCATTCTCCATCGTATCCATTCAAGTATAATTATCATTTTATGTTTTAAAAATAATGTTTAAGGATTTGATATCATTATGGATATGATTAAGATACAAACTATCCATAACAAACATGGCATATGTAACAAAACATATAAAAGAAAATGGGTAAGTAAACACCTGAAACGACGATAATTCAATGATATTATTAACAAAGCAATGTTAAAAGATCATATATGATATCATATTAATCTATAGGATTCTTGTATAATTTAATAACAATTATTTCACCATTATACAAGAGGTTAACCTACCCCCAACCAAGGAAAAGTAAAAGGTAAGGGTTTATTTCGCAATCTCTTCATTATCATAGGTTGTTTATACGTAATAATCTACTGTGATCTCTTTATCATCCACATCCATGTTTCTTAAAAATGTATTTCAAAATTTTTTTTCCATTTAAAATAATATGAGTTAAAGTCATTTATAACGTTGTTTTACTTTGTATAAGATGTTTATAGGGGAATCTTTCCATCGTTTTCCAAACAAGGTGCTTTTTTAACCGTTTCGACAGAATTAAGGTAAGATTGTTTTTTTAACTTATACGGCGGGTGAAGCTATTTTCTGCCATTATAAAATCGTCAAAGCTTCCCTTAAAAGATTATAAGAATATTTTCAAAGAAAATTTTTTATTTTATAAATATATGACTCTTAAATTATATCAAAATAGAAAGAGATATTTCTCTAAAAAGTGTTTTGATTTCATATATGTCAACATCCTTTGATGGATTTTACGCTTATTTGAAGTTGATTTATTATGATACAAAACATCAATATTGTATTGAAGGTTTTGTGATATGTTTTACTGTGGATGTGTTATTTTTATACTATTCATGTTTTATGGATGAAGTATTTACATTTCCTATGCTAGTTTTAATACGAATGTTTATGTTATGTTTAAACATTTTCATATTTGAATGCATTGGACTTAATATGTGACGGATGGAGCCCGCTATAGCTCCTCGATGCATCGGAAGGTCTCATGAGACAAACTAGTGTCTTGTCACAAGGCCTTGAAAAAATATTATTTGTAGTCTTGGCACGAGGCCTTGGCTATGTGGTTATGATAGTCTGGCATTATGCATTCCATCATTATGAATGTGGTTATTGATATTGCATGTGATTATTCGATTAGTAGAATATCAATGTGAATACGTAAATTGAATTATTTCATTTTATTTTTTCCATACTATGTTGAAGTTCATGTTTAAAAGGATTTTATTTAGTTATACATTGCCTTAAATGTATATTCTTATTTATGAATGTATCCGCTATATTGTTATCCTTACTGGGCATTTGAGCTCACCCCTTTTCTATGTTTTATTTTTTCCCAGGATGTGAAGAAGTAAATTATAAATGACCTGCAGGGGTAGTCTGTGGGATAAGAGTGTAGACTATGGAGACTATGTTGTTGTAGTTTTCATTTTTATGATGTAATATAAAACATTATGAATATATCTAGTGTTTCTAAGGCTATTAAACTAATCGATCATTCGAGATTTGATATTTCTTGTGATCATGACAATGTTATGTAATAATGCACCGACTCTGGGTAATTGGGGTCGGGGCGTTATAGTTGGTATCAGAGGAAGTTTAGTACAAACCTTGGAAGCTAGATTTAGATAAACTCTGATTAGAGCACATAGATTTAAGATGGAATTTGAGGATTAGTATAGAACAACTTCATAGAATTTTAGTATTGTAGAGATTTTTTGAGTTTTCCGAACAATACATTCCCTGTTTGGATATGAGTAGGTAGAGGTGGCTCTGGAAGAGATGTACCTAGGGGTAAAACCTGAAAACACTGCTTTGAGCTAGACTCGAAGCGGAACTGGTGCACGACAATGGGCCTTGCTGCACTCTTGGTTACGACACTCCCGAGGGATATGATTAGGATAATTCTCATTTTCTTTACAAACCATTATGAAGGGTTTATGAGTATATACTTTCTCAAAGAAGAAATTTTTATGATTATGGATTATATCCATAAACGATTTAATTTATGTTATGTGTTTTACAAGTTTGGGATTAGGTATTGTTATTCATAAACTAATCTAGTGTATGCCATTGTTTAGAAATAGCGCCCAGTAGAAGGAATGAGAACTCAAGCAATGTACATGATCCAAAGAGAAAGTAGGATCATATCTTTCATGGTCTTAAGCCAGAATTTATAAGAGAAATAGTCTACCATGTATTATCATCATATAAAGAAATAATATCATGTGTTGATAAGATAAGAAAAGAGTTTACTGAGTCCTATGGCTTTGAAGGGAAGCAAGAGAAGAAAAGGATGGAAGAGAGAAAGATGGATAAAGTGAAGAGGGAAAAAAAGAATTTCCCCATATCTGATAACTGTGGGAAGAAACACACTGGAACTTGCCTGAAAAGAATGGGAGTTTGTTATAAGTGTGGAGGAAAATGGCACAAAGTACGTGACTGCAAGGGTAAGAAAATGGTTTCAAATGTACAATGCTTCATTTGCAAGGAGTTTGTACACTACGCGAACCTATGTCCCAGTCATCAGACTATGCCACAAATGATGCTATTGGATAATAATCAAGTTATGATACTACCACAGATGAAGAGGAATGATTAAATTTCTTATGTTGATTATCTCATTTGAGTGTTGTATCAACAATGTACTTGTTATAATAACTATGGAGTATATAAAGATTGTACTGCAGTACTATTTCATTAAGGACTTGAGATTCTGTGGAACAATGAAAAGTGACTCAATAGCTGGTTAAATTTTTGGAAAATATATGGTTGAGAGAAAGATAAACCATAATTTGGTTCTGATACCGAGGTAGTGATTTTAGAATAATACACGATTGATTTGGATAAATTATATTGGATATTCTTGACTACCTTGAAACTGATTAATGATTTGTATATTCCATCATTGTTGGAGTTTACAACATTTTTTGATTGAAGGAGTATATATATTATTATTTAAGGAATAAGGGATCATGAATGTAATCAATAAGGTTTTATGATAATTCAGGATGTTGCAGTGTATTAAAAGAATACATGATGAAGGTGTTCACATGTTATTACACGGAAAAAATGATCTTCATTGTGTTTACATTCCTTGTAAATTTTGGACTGAAGTATTTTGGATAGTTCTAGTTAGGATTTTTTTGGATTGCCATAAAAAGGACAACCCGGAGGTCAGGTGACAACCCATCGCATCCAAAAAGACCGCGAGACTTGAACCCACAACCGAAGGGCGACAAGGGTGTATCACCTACCACTGACCCACATGATGTCCTGGATTGAATAATGTCATTTTTTAATGGTTCTTCTAGTTGATTTATAAATTCATTTTTTAACCCTATACGAATAGGATAAATAGAATATTCTTTGTAAGCTCTATTATATTTTAGAGTGAAAGACGAGTTTGTGGTAGAACATAGTTAAAGGATGAGACTCTACTTGTCAAGTATATATTTTTCTTCTTCTCTTATTCAATGAATAAATTAATTCTTATACTTTAATGAAGGAATCTTAAAACAAAAAAAATATGTTATCTGAATACCATATGTTTTGAAAACCCGATGGTATTTTAAATCATCATAGATTGATGAATTTTAGTCCCTCAATTATACACTTTTTTGTGATGGATGACCTCAATCACTACCAATAAATATTTACGTTTTTCCTCCAATTATATGTCTCTAATTTCCACCAATGTTCTCCGAATAGAGATCATAATTTGGTGGTGACCCTTTCATTTCTCTTTTCCTCTTATTAAGACTAAATTTTATTAACCCAATTTCCGATGTGGGTTTTCCCACAAAGATATTTTCTATATTAAACCTTTTATTTTCTAGGAACTATTTCAAATTGCGAGGAAGCAATTTATTAAAAGAGGGGAGAATGAAACACCCCTTGATTTCATAGTGTGTTATTTCTTCAAAATAATTCAATAACTTGCACTACACGCAACACTGAGTTCAAGAACACCATGACTTACCAAACAAGCCACTCAAAAGAATATATGAATAGTATTAACTAAATTTTAAACTTTATATAATCCTTATAATTTTATAATCCATATTATGAGTTTCTTAGACATAATGTAAGAACAAATTCATTTTTAATATTGCACTTTTACCATCTTTTAATAGTGAACCCTTTTTAAATCTAATATTTTATACTTTTATATATTCAATTTGACTAAATAAATTTACTTTTTAGAATTGGGACATGAAAAAAATTTACAATGAAGCATCCCAAGCTTCCACGGTACGCTTTCCTTTGAATAATACAGTAGTGTGTGTTGTACGCAACTTCGAGTTCTAACACACACCACAACCAATCAAACTAGCCGTTGTGAATAGTAATACCTACTTTTTGAAATTTTATAAATTTTATCTCTCAAAATGGACTTCATTTTTGTATTCGGAATATTGAATTTAGCCTAAGGTGCAATTTTCGAACTTTTCGGATAACATTTATATTTTGTTGAATAGTGAAAATTACTAAATTTTAATTAAAAACAACTTTTTTAATCAAAATAATTTATATTGATAAATTATGAATTTGAGTGGTTTTAAAGTATATTTAGAATATATTTTTACCATTTAATACAATGTTGGTCATTGTACATAATTTCACAATTAAACCTGACATAAACAAGTGTCAATCTTTTGATAATTATCTCTTAAAAACACGCTATTTGTTTTGATGACGGGAATTAATTTTTAAATTATTAATTCAACTGATATGTTTTTAATTTTGTAGAATATAAATCATTTTTGAATTCATAATATCAAAAATATCTTAGTCCTAATTTTTGGTATTTTTCTGGAAACTTTCATTTTTTGATGAATAGTAAAACCACTAAGTGTTAGTTAAAAAAACTGAATTTTTCATAAAACATAATATTACCACTTCTGTGAGTGTAATTTCGAAAATACGAGATACACGGTTAATATCAAGGACTAAAATGTGGTTCATTGAGATGAAAATAATTTTGGTGAATAGTAACTTTTTAATTTTATTTACCACGGTTAAAAGTAAATAGGGTAATTGAGGATAAAAATGATATTAATATTACCCTAACACCTGTCCTAATTCTATTGGATAAGATTAATTAGACCAAAAACAAACTTAGGAATAAAATATTATCATTTAGGTCCACTTGGTTTATATTAGAGCATTTATTATTATTTAATTCAAAGAAGAGTTAAAAGAGTTAAAATCAATATTTATTTAATAAATCATTTTTAATATAGGGTTATACATAAGATAAATTCGATTGTAAATATTCATTAGAAATATAAAACAATTTCCTATATAATGGTATTTTATTTATAATTTTATGACATTAAATAATTTAGTATATTTATGACCCAATGATGATGCAATAATTATAATAATAGTGAAAAATTAAAATAATTGATATTATAAATACCCAAATATATATAATATGAGGATTTTTATGAATTACACTAATTTTCTAGGTTAATATGACATGTTATAAATGATATAATCATCTTTGTTCGAAGTAATAATTCTGTTATGATTTTCAAAAAAATCAATTTTCCAAATAGTGTCAAAATTGACATAAAAGAGTTTTTAAAACAAATATTATATTATTAATTGATATTCAATTCCTAAAAATATATGGTTAGGCCAAGAGACTTTTATCATGATAGGTGTATCATTAATGGACCACTTGGGGGTCTTTTTGAGGTATATAGTATGTTTATTAACTATATAATATAAAAATACAAAATGACATGGTAAGTGTCAAACTAATTAACTAAGAGTTAAAACTAAATGATAAGGTTAATATAATGACCCAAACCTGTGTAAATTATATTGGTTGAGTGTTTTTCGACCAATACCCACCTTAAAGTATAAATAATACACTTTTGAGACATTATAAACCAAATATGAATTTATTATAAAATAATATTTCTAGCTTTTCCAGAGGTTCCCCTCACCCCTCTTATAAAAGGGCACTCCCCCATTCTCATTAATTCACACCTTCAAAGCCATTTGGATCGGCCAAACTCTACCCAAATACTCTCTAAACATCCCTCACTTCATCCTAGAGGGATTCCATTAGTCAGAAAGACAACCTAAGGAGCCCTTTTGATCAAATCAAAAGGAAGAACCCGAAGAAGAGGTAATGATTTCATCACCCTTTTTCAAGTTCATTTCTTCTTCCACTTCATATTTCTTTTTTATTAACATTCTAAAATAATAACTCCAGTATCATATATATACTGTGATTTCATTATAAATATGGTACAACCATATTCAGTATTCTATCCATATTTTGAATAACATGTCACCATACGTGCGTACGTACGGCTTACCGTCTCCACGTCGTGGTGTAATTGTTCTTCAATAAATTATTATTTGGATGGGTATAATAATGATGTGTAATTCATGTAAATAATAAATATAACATGATACCGATTTTGTATATATGATATACCCACCAATTATATGTTATTTTAATATCAAAAGAATGATATTGTTGCTCGTGCGTACGTACGGACTACCGTCTCCATGAACGTGATGAGATTCATTCTCCATCATATCCATTCAAGTATAATTATCATTTGATGATTTAAAAATAATGTTTAAGGACTTGATATCATTCTGGATACGAATAAGATACAACCTATCCATAACAAACATGTAATATGTAACAAAAAATATAAAATAAAATGAGCAAGTAAGCAACCGAAACGACGATAATTCTAACATATTATTAACAAAGCAATGTTAAAAGATCATATATGATATCATATTAATTTATATGATTCTTTTATAATTTAATAAAAAATATTTTACCATTATACAGGCGGTTAACCTACCCGCAACAAAGGAAAAGTAAAAGGTAAGGGGTTATTTCACAATCTCTCCATTATCCAAGGTTGCTTATACGTAATAATATACTGGGATCTCTTTATCATCCACATCCATGTTTCTGAAAAATGTATTTCAAAACATTTTTACTATTTACAAGAATATGAGATAGTAATTTATACCCTTTTTTGACTTTTTATAAGAAGTTTATAAGGGAATCTTTCCGTCATTTTCCAAACAAGGTGCTTTTTTAACCTTTTCGACAGAATTAAGGTAAGAATGTTTTTTTTAACTTATACAGCGGGTGCGGCTATTTTCCGCCGTTATAAAATCGTCAAAGCTTCCCTTATTAGCTTATAAGAATATTTTCAAAGAAAATGTTTTATTTTATAAATATATGACTCTTAAATTATTTCAAAATAGGAAGAGATATTTCTCTAAAAAGAGTTTTGATTTCATCTATGTCAACATCCTTTGATGGATTTTACGCTTATTTGAAGTTGATTTTTTATGAGACAGAAATTTTATAATGTATTGAAGGTTTTGTGATATGTTTTAATGTGGATGTTATATTTTTATACCATTCATGGTTTATGGATGAAGTATTTACATTTCGTATGCTAGTTTTAATATGAATGTTTATGTTTTGTTTAAACCTTTTCATATGGGAATTCATTGGACTTAATATGTGACAGGTGGAGCCCACTATAGCTCCTCGATGCATCGGTAGGTCTCATGAAAAAAACTAGTGTCTTGGCGCAAGGTCTTGAAAATATATTATTTTTAGTCTTGGTACGAGGCCATGGATATGTGGTTATGATAGTCTAGCATTATGCATTACATCATTATGAAAGTGGTTATTAATATTGGATGTGATTATTCTATTAGTAGAATATCCATGTGAATAAGTGAATGGAATTATTTCATTTTATTTTTTCCATACTATGTTTATGTTCAAGTTTAAAAGGCTTTTTTTAGTTATACATTGCCTTAAATATTTATTCTTATTTATGAAAGTTTCCTCTATATTGTTATCCTTACTGAGCATTTGAGCTCACCCATTTTCTATGTTTTATTTTTTCCCAGGATGTGAAGAAGTAAATTATGAATGACCTATAGGGATAATATGAGGGGATAAGAGTGTAGACTATGGAGACTATGTCATTGTAGATTTCATTTTTATGATGTAATGTAAAACTTTATGAATATATGTAGTGTTTCCAAGGATACTAAACTAACCGGTCTTTCGAGATTTGATCTTTCTTGTGATCATGCCAATGTTATGTAATAATGCAATGACTTGGGGTAACTCGGGTCGGGGCGTTAAAATTAATCCTGAATAGTCTTAAATATATTTTGGGATATATTTAACCAAACTGATAATGTTGGTAAATCCATCAATTTATGGGTGAAAATGACCATATAATTATGGCCTCGAAATCCTTGTATATTTTAGGAGAATTTAAAAATGGGAACATATATAAAAAAAAACATATTAAACAAGAAAAATGTTTATTGGAATGTAGAGAAAAGGTGGATGATTAAAATCATTAAAAGGGTACACTTAAAATTAGGTCATTTTAAAGTCCATTAATGCATGTGAATCCAGATGATTTTCATTTGAAGTGTCTTCTATGTATTAATTTTTTACTAGAGTAAATATGTCATAACTTTCATTAAAAAGAAAAAATAAGCTCGTATTTTTTAGGTCTATATAAAATATATAAAAAACTATATTTATGGAATACATCTTCTCAAAATTAATCTATTAGATGGGTATAAAACATGAATTTATTTGGCATAATGTAATTGGGAAAAACATTTCAAGCATATAACATATAAATGTACACCTCCTCTTCCATTTAAAAGGTTATCCATTTTAGATTTCCATTTTCTATATAATATAATTTTTTCATCTACTTTCGTAATTATGTTTTACATTTAAAATATATAGTAATTTCATATAATTTATCCACTCTTAATTTTGTTTTTTTTCCTCCAGTAAAACATCTCAACCCATGA
Organism: Viscum album; assembly: GCA_963277665.1. Classification (NCBI taxonomy): domain Eukaryota; kingdom Viridiplantae; phylum Streptophyta; class Magnoliopsida; order Santalales; family Viscaceae; genus Viscum; species Viscum album. The sequence goes on from OY728130.1 coordinate 733,796,004, forward strand.
AAATAGACAACTAACCCTCATTTTTATTTGATGTGGGATACAATAATGTTTTGAGTTTTATGTGATCTAATTATTTTTCATCATTTTATACTTAGATTTTATTGGTGGTAAAATTTATTAGTGAGTGTGATTTTCCCCTTTTCCCTTCCACTAATATCATCTTAATATTGTCATAGATTCCTCTCCTTCATCATTACAACGATTCATATAATTGAAAATAATTTTTGAAGGTGATTTATGGTGAAGAGATATCACAGATTTAGTTTAATAGATCATTACCCTACATGAATATATCTCAGTTTGTGGTAGTAAGTTTTTTAATGAGATTGTGTAGTTTAATAAATTTTGATCACTACATTGATAAAGACGAAGATACATTTTCTAAAGAACAACTATTACTTCACGACAAACCTCTAAGAACAATATTTTCTTCATTACTAATTTTTTTGTCTTATTATAATTAGTTTTTTTAATATTTATATATTTTTATCATTTTCACATCTGATGCCCACACTATATTGGTAATTCATTTTCATGTATATATTAGTTATAAATAATTAAAATATGATAATGGTTTATTTGAGTAGTGTCCTTGAGATCAAACCTCAGGTGAACAATAGACTATATTATTAGGTAATAAGAATTTATTATTTAGGGATTCTTGATAAGTCCATATAATCAATTTGGAACCATTTTCTAGGAGGAATAACCCTAGCACAGTATTGTTTCAAAAAAATGACAAAAAATAATATATTTTTAAAAGTAAAAAAAATCATAATGATTTTAAATTTCCATTATTATAGATAGATTTAATTATCGAAGGTTCCATATGAATAATATGTTCAAATGATGAATAATAATAATTGTATGTACATAGAGATATAATTAAAAATTGATATAATAATAAAATAGGTAATAAAATATGAATATATATTTATATATCAATAGAAACAACTAGAGAATGAAAATGAATAAGGTGAAAAAGAAGTGACCCCAATAATGTTTCAAGTTGAATAACCTGAGGTGTCTTAGAAGGAGTAACTTGAAGATCCATTCCACCTATCTCTACAATATCTAGAAAGGGTATCTATATTAATCATGCCAGCTTATTTCCTAGTGGGAGATCAATATGTTTTGGATGAGTATTGTTTTGATTTTATCGAACTTGAAAAGGTAATATTTTCTCCCATAAAAGTAAATAAAAAAATCAATCTAATTTACATATCTATTGATGTATAATATGATTAATAATATGAAAATACTTATATGGTGGTTTTGGTGAGCATTCCTAGAATGATAATGTTACGAGAAACATTATTTGAAGAGGAAGACTTCTATTTTGATTCTTCTTGTTTTCACTATATTCAATTGGGGATTTTCACTAAATTCTATTTTAGTAATATTTTGGTTATGATAGATACATATACGAAGGTCATGTATGTTAGGGAAGATGCCACACAAGTAGTGGTAGAAAGAGAGATGAAGGGGCATGCAATGACACAAATGTCTCCTCTACAAAAACATTCAAAATTTATATAGGTGAATCTAATAGAATCCAATAGGGTGCACCCATATCTTCTTTTCCCTCCCACACCTCACCTAAAATTATTTTTTTGTTCTAAATATGTCCCAAAAAACCTACCACTCACTTAGGTATATATACAATGATTTATCCATTTTCAACTCCCCTTATATTACTTTTTTAATGTTTATTTCAATAAATATATTATTCTATTTATTTCTTTCATAAGTCTAAATTAGACGAAGATAGGAGATTAACTCAATGCTACAACTAGATTTTATTATTCTTGAGATACGCAAAAATTATTGAAAAAATATTATTTGTGAAGATGAAATGGATTATTTTTATTTAATAGATGTTCTAGGAATCCTCACTAACTAATTGAAATTCATGGGATCCTCACTTACATAAAAATTAATTTTGTCTATAATTTAAAAATACCTATAAATATTTCTATTAATATGAAGTATTTTATGTATATTTCTTTTTTTCTATTTAAATTTTAATTGGTATTCACTTTATGAGGTGTTTTCTTAATGAATATATGTAATTATGTACTAGGGGAATTATAGAGGTTCCCATTATTTGGTGTAAATTAGATCACAAAATTTATCTTCAGAAAGAGCCTTGACCTATTATTGTACCACGTAATTTTTGACATTGAAGACCTACCAACCAAAAGAATATGAAAAACTGTAAAATTAATCAGGATTCACAACATTCATTTACTCTTATGGTTGTAGATGTAAAAATTTATAAATCATGTGCAGAATATTTCACGGGTATAGAGGATAAAATATTTTTTGAAAATACACATTTGTGTGATGATGAAAAATTTATATGAGTGAAGTGTTTTGTGTTAATGATTAGAGAAATGAAGTTAAAATTGATTTAATGAGCTCAATAGAAAACATAAAATATTCATTTTTTAGCATATATGATAACTTTTTATAGTGTTAAATTGATTTATCCTATGGGTAAGTGATTTTAGATTATTTTTTATATAATTTAGATTTTAATTTATCAAGGAGTCCACGTATTAAGAGTATGATAATTGGAATGGATAAAAGTTTCAATAGTTTTCATATGTATTTCAGTGATTTAATTTACTTAGATTGATCATGTTTAATGATGTAGAGATTCTATGTATTGAATCATAAACTTAATGGCCCAAATAAAACATTCAATGTGGAACACTCTTTGGGTCATAATATTTTCCCACACCCTCAATAATTGTTTCATAACTGATGATAAAAGGCACTAAATGTAGTTATTCTTGTTTTCACTAATAGATGACTTAAATTTTAATATGAAAATGAAATGTCATGAATTTATTTTTCATTAAGATAATTCATTCATGTGTGAAACTGGAATATGGTAAATGGTATATTCATCTAGGAAAATGTATCTTCTATAATTCAAGAATATAATTTTCTAAAAATTTCTTATAGATATATAATTTTGTGAGAATAAATCCAAATCAAATTTGAACACATTTCTATAAGACAATATCGATGGAATTTACAACTTACATGGAAAAAAATACATAAACATTCAAAGGGTTAATCTAAAAAAAAATTATCATCCATTTTCCAATAAAAATGTACCTCCTCTTCCATTTAAATGACTTTTCTATTTTTTGAGCATATTTATTGGTGATTTTTTATTCTAATAGTGTTCATTAGTTTTAATATATATTAGTCTTATTATTATCTCAACATTTATTTGTTACTTTTTATCCTTAAATTATACCTATATAGTACCCACAATTGTGAATAAATAACCCTAGGGTTGGACATGGGGGAGGTTTTATCAATGTTACAGAATTGTTACTCCTCAATTATCAATGATTATTTACTGCTAGTAATATGGGTTTTACAGTATTAAAGGATGGTGTGGTTATTTTCCGTAGTTCAATTATATTTTCCATTATATTATTATATTCCCTATCAAACATAAATTCCCTCATTTCTCTCAAGAATCTCTTAATATGATGGATTTGAGTATGTTTGAGAGATTAAATGAAAAATGATGGTGCCATGAGTATCAAGGTGTCACAATCTCAATTGAGGTGTGCTCATTGTTCTTTACTATTGGATGATGTGGGATATGGTGTCCCGAAGAGATCTCATATACATTCTATATTTAACACTCACATAAAGTGATAGTAGCCACATATGATGTAATGAACTATCAAATAGATTTTATAAAATAATTATGGAAAATGATGGAACCAGAGATGTAACCCCCTACACCATGTTCTTTCTTAATAAAATCTATTTATTTTTTTAATATCTTACATTATTTTCGTGAATTTCATCCTCCTAAAATACTATTTTATTTAAATGTTTTAGAATATTAATAAAACCCAAAAATATGAAAAAATCATTGGGATAGTGGGTGACTAATACAAAGGATCCCCAAGAGAATGAACAAGTATAGCTCATCTGCTACACTTATAGAAAATAAATCACTAATATTTTAAGAGACCACACAACAACACTCCTCAATCACCCCCTATACAAAAGGTTTATTTACCTATTTATATTATTCTTAGACCCATTACAATATCAAATATTTTTTATTGAATGGAACCTATTGAATTTGTTGAATTAATGAGGAAAATTATAAATAATTTGTATATGGATTGTATATGCCCGAGTGCCTAGATATTGGGTCTCTAGTCCAGATCATGGAAAAATATGGACAAATTAATACCTAATTTTATGGAATATTTTTTTCTAAAAAAATATAACCAAGAAATATTATCCTCTAACCCTATAGATAATATGTTTAATAAACTCAGAAGAGCTCATTAATTCATAAAAGTATCCATTTAGATGGGTGTATTTAGTTAAGGTTCATAAGGGAGGATATTTCTAGGATAGCTTTTTACACTAAGTATGGACACTATGAATTTATTGTTTTTCTATTTGAAAATAAAAAATCCCCGAAATTTTCATGGATCTAATGAACTGAGTGTTTAGAGACTAGCATAATCAATTCTTGGTTTTCTCCATGGGGGATATTTTTATATATTTCAATATAAAGGAAGATCATGAAGACTATTTTTAGATTGCGTTTTATATAGTAAGAAAGATGAAATTTCATACCATGTTTAGAAATTTTTAATTTTAGATGTAGAAATTACTATATTAGGTCATGTTATTTACAAAGAGGGTATTTCTGTGGACTCATCGAAGATACATATAATTGATTAATGGATGATACTGACTTCTATGATATAGATCCAATGTTTTACTAGTTTGGATTGATACAAAAGTCATTTTTAACGAAATTTATAATGATTTTATAATCCCATAACCAACATAGAAGGGAGAAATGTTTCTCTAGATAATAGATTTCATGGAAAGCTTCATCGATCATAAAAGGGGGTTGGTCACTAAAGTTAAACTTACATGGCCCTATAGTAGTGAGCGGTTTGTAATGTACTATGATGATTTCATAAAGGGTTTGGGATGTATTCTTATACAGAATGAAAAGGTAAATTCTTATACATCATTAAAAATAAATATTCATGTTAAAAACTACCAATGCATGATCATTATCCATCATCCGTATTCTTTGTTTTAAAATTTCAGATACATATTCTCTAAATAGAGAAGTGTTTTATTTATAATAACCACATCAGATAAAAGTATATATTCACTCAAAATGAGATGAACATATGCTAAATGATGTGGTTAGAACTCATCAATGTCTGTTACTCCTCAATAAATTACTATTCAAGGTAGAATAACAAGGTGTTCGATGCTCTGAGTATGAATGATCATGATACCTTATCTTTAATAATAATTGATAAAAATTAAATAGTAATGGATTTTCAAAGGATAAATATTGAATTTTTAAGGGAATGGGAGGAACCCGATCATGCTATAATTATTTCTTACCGATTCATTAATTATATGTTAATTGAGAAAAATAATGATTAAATGGTGATAAAGAAAAAAAATATTATATTCCTAAGTTAAAAGGTAAATATGGATCAATAAGTTTAGGAATATAGATATGTGTCATATTAAACCTGATCTTGGGGATATTTTAGATGATACACAAAGCTCATCCTTATATTTTCATATTGAAAGTTTAAATATGTATATATATATATATGAAAAAACATATTTTAGTATATAATTAAGAGGGATATTGTGGAATTTAAATTTCAATTATTTTTACGGTAAAATTTTATGGTTTAATGATCGATCACTAAGGGAATGATGCAAAAATTACCCATACCTATTTTAGAAATGAGAAAACTACTCCATGTATTTTTTGTAGGACTCTCCAAGATATCTATAGAATATAATTCCACTGGGGTTGTATTTCACTACCTTACCTAGTCAATACATTTTACTTATATCTTGGAAGATTTATCACTTGATCAGATCATTATGATATATATAAGGGAAATGGTGAGGATGCACAATATACAACATTCAATTGTATACAATTCAGTTTTATGGTTTAACATGAGAATTTGAGTTAGAGTTGAGTTATAACACTGATTATCACACTCATTAAAATGTTTAAATTGAGTGAACCGTTAAATAAATTTAGTATTTGATGATAACTTATCCAATTTATTTCCAAATATGATGTGATCAACACCTCCCACAGGTAGAGTTTTTATATAAACACATATTTCATTCAAGAATTAAAATTGGATTATATAAGGATCTACATATAAAGAGATGCACAAATCCAATGCTTTGGGTTAATTTTGGAAAAATGGAAGATAATAAGACCTAACCATATCTATGATATGATAGAGAAGGATTGAATATTTTAAAAACAGGTGAATGTTTCAAAAAATTTGATAGAAGAGTAATGCAGATAATCAAATATAAAATACAGAGTTTGAAGTTGATGACATAGTGTTCCTTCATATATCAACTTTTGAAAAACCTATTGTTTTTTTAAGAAAGTTAAGATGAACCCTAGTTATATTAGTCCATTCAAGAACCTTGATCATCTCATGGATTCAACTTATCACTTATCACTCCCTCAATACCTCTCTTAAGTACATTATTTATTGTATATATATCTTTTATGGAAGTATATATAGAAAAATCACATGATTATAACTCAAAATATATTTAATTGGAACATGATCTCTCTTATGAGGAGAATGAAATGTAGATTTAATTTCAAATAAATAATATTATGTTGAACAATAACACTTATCTGGTCAAATATCTATGGAACAATTATAATTTTGATGAGGCTATGGGGGATCCTTAGGATGTAATCATTCAAAATTACCCTCACTTGTTTTCTTCCAAGTTATAAAAACATGATGATGAAATTATTATAAGGGTTTATAATACAATGAATAATAATTTTAGTAAATACCTTTACCTAAATATAAAACAAATTGAGTCGTTTCTATTATACAAAAAACTAAACTAATACCCTGATAATATAAATTAAAATTATTAAAAATGAATATGGTGTTATATAAATTTAATTTATGGGTGTCTATAAGAAGTAAAAATATCTTGAAAACTATGTTAAAAGGTATAATAACACAAATTTCATTTCATTATTTAAAATATTGTTTTTCTAAAAAATGGATTTTACGCATTAAATGCACTAATATGAAATTTATATTTTCTGAACCAATGGAATTTTATAATGTAAAATGGACTTTATATTTATAATTGATTGGTAAAAATTATATAAAGTGGTTCATTTAATTTTTTTCATATAAAAAATATTTATATTATTAATATTAATTATTATAATAATGATAATACCGTTATTTTCAATGAATTTTTTCATTAACATTGTAAAACATTTATCTAAAAAAAATTATTATATTTGAAATTTTAATTTAATATAATGATAAAATATAAATATAAATATATTACCACCCTACTAATTGTTAATTATTATTATATAATATTTCATACACCTAATTATTAAAACATAATTTCTCTATAAAAAACAATATTTTTATTTATTAATTATTTTTATATAAAATTTAAATTTTTTTGTTTATAAGTTTAATTTGATTTGATAGATGTAAAATTTAGATTTATAAATTCCAAATTTAGAAATAGGTATTATATTTATTGTTTTGTAAAACATGAATGACATTGTAAAAATATAGTTACCAATGTAAAAAAAATGGTAATGTGAAAAAAATTTAATCATAAATGGATCAAAATAAATGTAAAAATGAAGGATTATGGATTTATCTACCCATTACCCAATCCAGGGGATTATGTGTCCTTTTTATTGTGATTGGATCTTGAATAGTGTCATGGAATCATTGATATGTAATATTCATTTATAAAAAATATAACATTCATACACTTATAAAAGGATATCACTTTCACCCTTTCAATGATACACTTACCCTTATAAATTTTAATAAAATATTCCCAATTTACCTATTATACAATCTTATTTCGTTTCCAAAATCCCCAAATCTATTTATGTTAGCTTAATAAATTTATTTTCGAGAAGAGTTACGTGAGAATGTTTAATTTCTCTACTAGAGTAATATATACTCCTTAAACACTTCTTTTTATTCTTCCTATCAAAAATTTAATCTGTCCCTGAAAGTATGATTACATCAGTATTATTAATATCATTAAATTTTATAAAGGTAATGAAATAACTTTTCTCTACCATACCCTAAAATCATTCAAAAAATAATGACATCATCATGCGTTTATGGGGGCTACTGCCTCTATGAACATCATGTTCTGTTTTTCCCAACCACCTTACATGTCTGGTCCAATAGTGTTATTTAATGAAAAACATAAAAATTATGAAATTATTAATATTATTGAATAATTATTATTTTATTTATATACCCATTACAATTTTTTAAAAAACGAGAGCATCCCTCATGTACGTGCAGACTACCACCTCCACAGAATGACATACTTCTTTTTTTCCATTAACACTTGATATCGATGAATTTAAAAATTTATCTAACATATAAAAATTATATTTATAAACCTATTAAAATTATTTAATGGTAATATTTAAAAATATATAAATAAAATTATAATAAATGGTTATAGTAAATTTAACCACATTAAACAATGACATAATGGAACCATTCTTAATTTTATTCCATTTTGAAAACCTAATGAATTGTATATATTTTGTACCAACGGAATAATATAGTAAAAAAATAAAATATTCTAGATATTAAGATGCTATTTTACAAAATATTTTAAAATATTCAACAAACTAATAGATTTAATGAGAAACTGACATGACAACCTCAAGTAACCAACATAAATGAAAAATATAGAGTAAATTGTTAAAATATTTTAATAATTGTTCGTATAATATCAAATATTGATCAATATGTAAATTAGTAAATACATTAATGAAATTAATTTTATTACTCATAATGTTAAATGCATGTGTATAATTAATCATGGCCACAGGTAAAGGGTCTTATGAACTACCCACATTACATTAAGTTTACATGTTCTCGTTAATTTTCTCAATTTTACACAACATTATTATTATTTATTTGGTTCATATTATGTATTTATGATTGATATATATAAAAATAGTCTAATTTTACTTCCATGGTCAGTGATAATACAAATTATAAAACCCCTTCATAATTTTATATTTTAATTAAACCTAATTTAAATATAATTTCCTACGTCTTATTTCATTTCAAGTACCACCCCATAAAATGTTTTAACCATGAATATATTTTAAAATATCCACATTATTTAATGGAAAACCATCATGGTTCAAATATCTTATAATGGAAAATAATATGCCATTTTCTTCAATAAAATATTTTTTTTGAAGAAAATAACTTTTGTCGTTTATTTTGATCCTTCTCGTGAATTTTTATAAATTGGAAATAAATGTTCATGACTTGTGATAATTTTTTTATATATGAACAAAAAATATGATTTAATTCCACATTATCATGGTAATACGTAGGATATATAATTTAGTTATTCTTTGAGATAGGATTATGAAACTCATTTCATTCTCATGTGTTTTATCATTAATATGTTTTATATATGGTTTTTAACCAGATGTAACTTTAAAGGATTGACATATTATTAGTTTAATTATGTTATGTGTAATCAAAGAATTATATAGACCTAAAATTTATTGGATAAATATTTTCATCTCATGATATTATATGAATGGTAATGAGAAGTGAACCCAATACATGATGGGATTCTATGAACTATGTTTATGGGAATGAGGATTGAACTCAATCCAAAATGGGACTCTATCTACTATAATAGTATTGATAGTGATCTCGGAATTATGTATATTATTTCATGTTTTATATTTTCACCACATATTTATGATTCTATAAATATATGATATCATTGATTATTTTATATTTAGAAGCATATGTCCATTCTTTTTTTATATATTATTAGGCCTTCTAAATTATATGGGTTGTTCATGTTTTATACTTTACTTTCATTATTAAATTAATGGGGGTTTTAAGCTCACCCTTTTCCTTATTTAATTTACCTAGGGTATCCTATGATGTTTAAGAATTCCTATTGGAGTTAAGATAATTGTATTTAGTTTTAATTAACCTGATGTAATTTATATTATATATGATGTACTTATGTGTCAAATATCCAAAGACACTAGAACTATCAAACCCTAGATTGTATTTTTTGGAAATAATTTTTGGAAAACATGAAATAAAATGTGTTTATGGATTGGGTTTCTCTATAACTAGTCCAGGGAAATATGCGACCCTGGGATTATATGGTATATGGGGTTCAAGGGTGGGACTCCCCTTGGTTTGTATGGTATATGATTGTTTAGGGTAGGGTATGTAACCCCCAGATTAATGATATCTAATGGTTACAAGTAGGTGATGCGACCCATTTTGTGGATGAGATTTGATTATAATTCATTGGTGATGAGTTTCGAGGAACCAACTTGAACTCCAAACACTAGATTTATTTACATATGTTTATTAAGTAGGTGTAAATAAATCAGTTGTATAGATCATGGGGAAGTTTAGTTCACTGAAAAATGGAATGATTTCTATAACCAAATTAAAATAAAAAATCCAACATCAACACACAAATATTAAATAATATAAAATAAGAACAAATAAAAAACACAAGTTTTACATAAATCTAATTTTTTCCTATATCTATGAGAGAACACTGACAGATTTTATTTCACCATATATATACAGTTTCAAAACAGTGACTTATCAACCACATGGATCAAATAGTAAAAAGGCTCTGGAATATTTGATACACCTTAGAAAATGGGTTCCACCCAATTTATATGGTGTTCCCACCTATTCATATAGTCTCATAGGAATTCAATAAACATATAAATCCATATGTTTCACTATAAAACTATTGATCCCCTATATAAATCAATGGATTTACCATACATCATGGTTAAATGAACATTGATACTTTGCCTAACTCATCCCCATTAACATTTGTTGAATAATCTAGATATGGTTCTCTAACTATTGACTTTACTGTCTGTACATATGATAACCTAAATTTCTAAAAGATGGATAGTCAGAATCCTTTATGATCATTCATCAGAAAATCATCCCGATATTTTTGTCAAAATATTATTCAACTTAATTGATTCATAAAATTTCCAAAAATAATATCTATATTCTTTAAAAAGTTTCAAAATTCCAAAAATATCATAATTTTAGTCCAATTATGGGATCTCTTGGAAATCATCCACAGCTTCGGATCAGTGTAGTGAGCTTCATCATCCTATTGTTTCATTCCCCCCATCCACACTTAGGCACAATTTTACATCATTATTTCATAGGAAATTACTTTAGTGAAAGTATCCAATATTTTTTATAGGTATATTTTCTGGTTTCAACTCACCATATAATATAATCTTGTAATTAATATCTATATGTTCAGTCATTACATGAAAAAAATAACTCTAAACCAAGTGAATAATAGGTTTAATATCATTATATAGCATCCCATTTAATTCAACCTTACAATGTTCTTTAATAAGAGACCCCAATGACAATATTTCTTTACCCGATTCTATCAATGAAAAATATCCAGCCTCCACTGATGATATAAAAAACTAGTTTCAACCATGAAATCCAAATGGATTTCATTCCACCATATATGAAAAAATATCCATAATTTCTATTGAGTGTATCATAATACCTCCAATAATCAACATCAACATAACCTTGTAGTGTTACATTCAGATTGAAGTAAAAGGATATTCATATCATTCCTTTGAGATACTGAAGAATCCACTACATAATGTCCCTATATTCTATTCCTAGATTTTCCATGAACAGAATAACAACTCCAATCAAATGAGAAATGAATGGATGATTACACAACATGATATACAAAAAACATCCAATGATATATGAATGTGTAATTTTTACACTGTTCATTGACTTATGTTCAATATGAGGTGATTAATATTGGGATAAAACTAAATTCCTAGTAAGAGGAGAAACAAATAATTTTTATCCAGCCATATTGAAACATTAAATGATTGTCTATACGTATTACCATTGGGAGAGTACCACTTTTTATGAACTCATATCCCATTGAATACACCTTCTAAAGAAATTTTTATCTTAACTAAGATCATTCATTTTAATTATTCATGACAAATATTTCTCTAGACTCTAAATATATTGGAAATTCCACCTAACTAGAAGCATATCATCCACATACATGCCTGAATGGCCTGAAGGCCATCTTATTTTTTTTATTATAGATAATCCCCCTTTTAAGGGTTAAAGGGGAACCCGTACATGACCCTTAGGCCCAAGGCACAAGGCCCCACAAACTCGCAATACATGACCTGAAGTCCCAGAGTCATACCATTCCCAATACATGACCCGTAGCCCCAGCCCACTTGAACTGCCCCTCCCCATCTTTCTGCGTCATTGATCTCATAGCACCCCACCTTGAATTGCCGATCGGCTATCATTGCACCGTACAAAGCTGCACAGTGTCTGGTCCTGATGGCGGCTTCCATACCCTCTCATTCTTCCAATCAGGTTTGGTCTGCATCTGGTGGCTGTTACTCCTGTTGCTTTTATCCTCTTCTAGGTCCTATTCAGTGTGAACTGGGCTACTCCATGGTCTATGTGACCTGAAGGCCTTGTGGCCCGAAGGCCTTTCATGAACTGAAGGCCCTGGAGACACGTAGGCCCAAACTGGAGACCCGAAGTCCCAAATCTGGTGAATAGTTCTGGATGCTACAGTACGGAACAGTAACTGCTACAGTGCGAAACAGTAACTGCTTCAGTACTGCTACATTACCTCAAAAATTCTCCTCCTCCCGGTTTTGAACCCGGGTCTCTTGGATGCCAAGAAAGAACCCTTACCACTCAGGTACGGGCTCGTTGGCACATCCACATACATGAGTACAAAAATGAATCATCCATCCTCAAAATCCTTATATATAAATAGATTTCCACATTTATATACAAGAAACCTTTCTCTAACATAAAATAATTGAATTTATATTTACATTTCCTTGGTTCTTGTTTCAACCCATAGAGGAAAACTTTTGAGATTACACAAAAATTATGGATTAATTTTTTTAAATAAACTATATGTTTTCTACATATAAATTGAGTCCCCTAAATTCAGGGAATAAATATCATATTCTAATCCATTTTTTAAGGATATTAATTTTTTGTAGTTACAATATTTAGCACAACATTGATAGTATTATTCTTAATAACTGGTGAAAATATTTTTGATAATTCAATACATTATTTTTGTGGGAAACTATTAACCACCAATCTAGCCTTACAAATCAAACTTCCATTATCATATTTTATTAATTAGAAGATATATTTTCTTTCTGAAACCACATTTCCCATGGATTATTAGCTTATTAAAAGGTGTTATTCTTAAAAAGTGAATCTTACTCCTCCTTTATAGAAAGGTCACACCTATGAGAACCATTAAGAGTAGTTTTCTATTATATACATCCATTTTCTCTACCATTCATGGAAATTAATAAGTTCAGATTATGTCCATACATATCGACAAGTCACCTGATCCTAAAAGATCTTTTTAATTCCACATGTGATTTATTTCTTTATGATCCTTATACTATTGGTAATTCACTTATTTATGTTACTCCAACAGCTTCACCAACCTCAATGATAACTAGTATATCAACCATTTGTCGATATTATGAATTTAAAATTATTCCCTTGAAATTTCCCCTTGAATATATGTATTCCAATTAGTTTTTGTATCCCTAAAATTTCATGAAATTTTTAATTTTTAGAACATATATCTAGGTTATCTAATTCTTGATATGATTCATTTAACTCATCTTCCATGGACAAGAAGTTCTAGTCCTTGCAATGAACCTTGCCATTAAAGAGAACATTTATTCTTATGATTAATGGTATTTTAGTTTCATCCAAAATTTGAAAAATAAAATAATTTTTTAAATAGATTATAAATAATCATCTATAAAACATTACATTAGGCTCATCACGATTATGGACAACCACATGAATATATAAAACACATCCAATGATACGGAGGTGGCGAGACACATGACTAAAATACATGTTTTATAACTATATTAAAATCTATTACCCAAATTTCCATATGAATTATATATTAAGTATAATGATTCTGGAAATCCCTATAAATTTATTTTTTATCATATATGCTACAATATTAGTTTAGAAAACCTTAGAATCACAATATCATATTTGATTCCCTATTATATAGAGAAATTTGGAAAATCCTTCTGTTGAAATCACTCCCATTCTCATAACATAAACACTCCTTCATACATATAGTTTCTACTTCCATAATTTATTTATAATAATCAAATATTCTAAACAAATATAATTTGTGCTTTCAAAAATAAATCCATACCTTCCACATGGAATCATAAATGAATGTCTGAAAGTATCGTCATCCTATATGTAACTTGATTGGATATACTCCAAATACATCATTATGTATGAGCTCCAATTTTGGTATTTGGGATTTCATCTATTGAAATTAAAAGAAACCATTTATAGTTTTATCAGTATATAACATTCACCACTACTAATGTCTGAATGTTCACGATTGAACATCCTTTTTTCCATTAGAATCTTTACACTCTTTTTAATGATATTACGAATATGATAATTCCTAAAATTTTAACATCTGAATGTTGATGCTATGGTCATAGAGACTCCTCTTGTTCTTCTAGTAAGATATAGATTTTCATATTTCAATCCATTATAAATTATTGGAGGCCCTTTAGCAAATTTATAAACCATTTTAGAAAAGTTTTTTCCAAATACAGTATTATCCACCTAACCAATGGAAATGAGATTATTCCAAGGGTTTGGGATAAATGGAACAACCATCAATTAAATAAAACCTTCATTATTTATCATTATTCTCACATCCTCTTTTCCCACATTAAAAAAATATTTATAATTTCAAAGTTAAAATATACAAAATTTTCTAAAAAATATTTTTTCATCTGTCCTATTTATAGTGACCCATACATTTTATACAAAGATATTTAATATTTTAGTGTGAATATTCTGTTAAAAATTAATTCCACATCGAAAAATCGTTGAGAAATATTTCCATTGCATATATAGATTTATAAAAGACATTTTCAAAATATATCTATATCATATACCACTTAGTTCTTTTTAACTGGAACCCTTCTTAGACATATCAAACTTAATATCATTCATCATAACTTTGGGAAAGGAAACATAAGAAAGTGTGACATTATATTTTTAATAAGGGAAAAAAAGGAATATATTAATACAACATAATCATAATACTATGAGAACATGATGATAACATTTGAAATACAATACCCTGTATATCATAGTTCATAATATTGAGTCATGGGATAGAGTTTGGTAGTTCAAAGACATGAATCATACAGGAATGAAGGTATATAAGTCATGACAGAAAAAAAATTTCATAAGACATAGATTTTTAGCATATATATTAGAATGGAGAATCATTTCCTTTGTATTGATGTATCATTTCCAATACTATAATTGTGGTTTGGGTTAACTCCACAAACCATAATAGTATTCATTGTTCACTATAAATACTATCATAATGGATTTGTTTCACTCCCCAAACTCTCATAATAGTAAATGTTAACACCTAATAATATCACAATGGGTTGGGCTCACTCCTCAACCATCATCGTAGTAAAGTTTCACTCCCAATAATATCATAGTGGAAATATTTACTTATTGAACTATGTTGACACTCTATTATAGTCCAATTAATCTCTTGGGATATCAATATTTTCCCAATGTACTGGAGGGATATTAAATTGTAATACCACTAATATCATAGACCAAATCATTCACATGCATAAAATAAGATCATAAAACAGTCATCATATCATAATCCATGAAATATTCTTAATAAATGGTAGCTTGTTGGTTATCATAATCCATGAAATAAAATGGGTTTAAAAAACATTTCATCATAACATAACCCATGAAAAAGAAATGACTTTCATAAACATGTTTTCAACCTGAAAATAAACCTACAAATAAAGAATAAAGATGGTATGATTGGACCATATCCCTAGTAAATAGTAATTTAAATCATGTTGGTTGACTTTGATTAATATAAATACCATTATAATATCAATAACACATTCTTAAGGGAAATACCATTTCAAATTTGAATGTGTCTTTTCAAAAACCAAAATTTCGATAAAAATATTGAAAAAATATCTTTAAATTTCTTTTAAAATTTTAGGGAAATATTCAAATTAGTATGTGGTCATGATGGATTAAAATTATGTTCAAATATTATTTGTTAAAAAAATCATTCTGTTAATTTTTTTAAAAGACAAAAAATAACTTATTTGGAAAATGATAGGAGGATTCCGTTTAGACATTTTTTAAAAATTAAAAAATGTGTAAAAATTAAATTATAAAATAATATTACAATAAAAAATTATCATGAAAACATTTTTATAATTCATTGATATGGAAGAATATTTTTCTCGACCAAAGATAGAAATAAAGGTGATTTCCTTAAAAACTATTTTTTATATCTTGAGTAATTAAGGTGATTAATATGAATGGAGATAATTTATTTTCAATAAATATCCATATTATGGAATTACTAATGAGTTTATATGGTGTTAAGACATAATATTGAAACATCGGAATCATAATAACAAACAATCCCAATAAACAATGTGATTTCAACATAAAACCCCTTTTACACTAGAAACATTTTAATCATAAGAACCATCAAAGAAAAAAACACATATGGATATTATTATTGAATAATTTTTATGATAATAATTATAAAAAACATTCATGGTTAATATAAACACTAGATAAAAGAAACAATTGTTGAACATGGAATGCGATTCACATAAATAAAATGAGATAAGAAACCCTTACCTTAGTTCCAACAACATTTTTACAAGATTGAATATAATATATAATAAATATAGTTTTATGAAACTATATAATAGAATTATAATCATATATACCACACCTTCAATAATTTAAATATATATTTTATCTGTTTTTTGTTAATGATTCTTTATTAAAATCATTGTTCTAGGTGATATCTGCTTCATTTCTCTTTAATGTTTTCATTCAATAATATTGGTCCATGTACATTGATAATGGTTACATAATATCTAGATTTTAAATCATGATATTAATATCATACACATTTATTGAATACATATTATGTTTCATCCATAAATATAGAGATAGAAAAAATAATTTCAACATTCATGGAGACAGTATGTTGCACATACACAAGAACATTGTTTTCACTTTTAAATATATAGAATTAAGGGAATAAAAAACCATTATAGAATCAATATTGTATCATATATGACTTATATATTCATTAAATCTATAATTTTTATAATCCATGTAAAATTAAAATGAAAAATGAATTACATCGCTTCGTGGAGGTGGTACTCCACACGTACGCATGAGCGATCTTATTATCCTTCAATAAATTTTAAGGAATGAAGGTAGTGGGGATATTATTTTTAAATAAGTTTAATTATTTAATAAATATAATTTATAAACATTAAACCCATAATAATTACCATCCTTGAAATATGGGGATTGAAAATTAATTTGATCGTTATGCAGAGACGGTGAGTCATATGTAAGCACGAGTGATACTTCCACATCCCATACGATGGAAAATATGGTGGATATTGGTGATTCAATAACCATAAAAAATATTTTTTTATTATAAATTTTTTATTATATGATAAATACAATATATGAATAAGAGATAAGTAATAATTATAAAAAGTGACAAGTTTAGGTGATTACCTCTTTTTTGAAAGAACTCATTTGTATATCCTCTTAAGGATCACATGGTTGACCTTATGGGAATGAAAACACCAAACCATGTGGATAAATAATTTTATAAGGTCATATGTTAGATGATGGTGAATATATACCTCTTGATGTTCTGTGAGGAAGAGAAACGAGGGGTACTCTATTATAATTGAAATGATGGACACTTTTGGAATTACTAAAAATAATAAATTATAAAAACATCATTCCCATTATGAATTATTATAAATGGACATATGTTAGAAAATAATATATGATGTGGTTATAATCTCATCAAACAATAAAATCTGGATAGGTTTTGGTGTAATTTAAAACCATATCTTTTTTGTTACCCCATTGGATAACAAATTTTATCATTAATCATGTGAATGTATTTTTTGCTATTAAGGGGTCTTAAATTTATCCTAACATAAAAAAAAATCATAAAAGGATAAGGTATTCAATTATATACAACAAATTATCTACCTTTTCTTTAATTATTTTTTTAAATAATTTATTAAAATAATAATTATGTTAATTTTGATATTATTAATTTAATTTTACATAAAAGAAGCAAATACTATGATGGAATTAAATTATAATACGTTTACACAACACCAATATGTAATAATATGCTATATAATTCATGGAACATGATTTCATCATGAAAAGAAATGTGGATGGCTTCAATCAATACATTGATTTCTAGGGGGTTTAGGTCTATACAATCATTAATGTTGGGTTAAAATTATTATTTAGATTTCTTAAAAACTCTAAATGTTTCAGACCACAATATCTAGGTACAAACATACTATCCAAAGGTAGGTGGTTAAT
Source organism: Viscum album (assembly GCA_963277665.1). Taxonomy (NCBI): domain Eukaryota; kingdom Viridiplantae; phylum Streptophyta; class Magnoliopsida; order Santalales; family Viscaceae; genus Viscum; species Viscum album. The sequence goes on from OY728130.1 coordinate 733,814,687, forward strand.
TTGAGTTTCAGACCAAATGGTACTTAATAACTCACATTTGCTGAGAGGATGGGTGTTCGGTCTCATCACACCAATTTGGGGGGAAATGATGCATACACCGAATCTATGTTAATGATTAAAGATATGTTTGAGAATATCTTCCTAATCCGGCTATGATTCTAGTTACACTAGAAAAAAATCATGTACCGAACCCATCCATCTATAAAGGAGGTCCTATTAAGGATTCCATCTATATGTATCTGAGTTTCATCATTTATATCTTCTTTATGGGTAACTAATTATGTCTTCAATCCATATAACCAAGAATATAAGTTTTTTTTCATCCATGGTGGTGATTAATATTTTGAGGGTGGGATCGAGACCTTATGAGCCATCCTACATATAATGTTTATAAAAGGAATAACATACAATCTTTTTTGTTGAAATCATGTAGTTTAATTTCATGTGGAAAGGATATAAAAAAGGGAACATAGAAACCAAACATTGGGATAAAATCTCGTAGAGACAACATATGTATCCTGGTTATGGTAGGAATTAGAGTCATTATTGTTCATTCACACCATAGTACCTATCCAAAGGTAGAAGACCTTTTAAGGGAGTAGTTATATCATGTTATTGGTTTGGGATTACACACTGAGATTTCCCTGTATAGTGTATATTCATGATGTGAATGATAGACCAATGAAAATTATTATGACCGCATGAATCATGCTCGATGTGAGAAACATGGGATAAAAATAAATCTGTATCACTAAATATAGATGTGGGATATATGTGATTAGAAACCCCTTTGGATGTTAAATATAGATCTCAAACCTTAGGAAGGCATCCTAATTATCTTGGTTATGGTGGGGATTAGATTCATTATAGTTCAATTTCCTTATCAATCCACTAGTGGATGAGATAGAATGATCATCTCATGGGATTGAATATGTCTTGACGGTTGGAATGTTGGAGGCATGGGGGACATATAATGAATTGGATTCCTATTAGTGCTCAAGGATTATGAAGACCTAAAATGTATCTTTGTTATGGAAGGAAACTAAGTCTTCCTATTTTATTTTCCTTCCCGATCCGTCGGTGGATGAGAAAGAATGAACATCCCAAGGGATTGATTCGGTTTTAATTATTGGATTTTTTGATAGATGGGGGAAATTTCACTGATGTGGATTCCCCTTGGAGATCATTCCATATGAAGGTGTCCTACGTATCCTGTTATGACATGAATAAGTGTTATTTTAGTTCAATTTTATCATGTCTTACAAACTAAGTTTTCCCTTGTATATCCACTTGACAAGGTTATAATATCCTATGAAGTCATCTTTGAACATCCATATTTCCTACATTTCTTATTTCGGTTGACTTCCTGAAATATATGTGAATTTCATGAAATTTTATGGTTTCATAGAATACATTCCTATAGAAAATATCATGACCCCATTAACTTTTATGGAGGATGTCACATAACCTGAATGACATTCCAGGAGACCATCACAATTTCAATTATGACATTTTTGAATGGTGATGCATGTTCATCAACAATTGTCCAAAGAACATTATGAGATATAGGTTGATATTTCTGGAGGGTTCTGCATGTATTTGTTGACTTGTCTAGGGTTGATGCATGTCTTGGCTATCTTGAGTGGGGGACATCGCATGGTCCATGTTGACATGTGAGGAGTGTAATGTATTGTCTGACTATCATGTCAAGAAGATGTTGTGAGATCAAGGTTGACATGTCTGGAATATATCATGATATCAAAGATAACATTTCAATAGTATGTCACATTATCCATGATGACACATGATGCTGTGATAATAGGACATACCTGACATATCATGTTAACACGAAATTATATGGAAGATATCTTTGGAAGAAATCACAAGGTTTTGGTTGGAAAACACAGAGGACATCATGAGACTTTTTTAGTATTCCTGGAGGGAGTCATACTACTTTTTTAGTATGTCCAAGATACTTAACATGATCAAAATAAGTTGTTAAGGTAGCATCACATGATTTGAGATACATATCCCAATGTTGTCACCTGATCTCGGTAAGTCCTAGGAGGCACATTAGGACCAGATTATATATTATTCACATATGTCTATTATATTTTAATTTTTATTCCATCTATAATTACATATGTGCCTTATTGGTTTCCATTGTCATATGTTATTTTGGTTTCATATGAACCAATCGATATGCAGTACCTCCTTCACATAATCTGATGGATAGACCAAAATTGCATTGCATGATCTCAAGTGATCATGAAAGTTTACTATGCATGCATTGTGATCAATTTGGTTGTTACCCGGATTATAAATGTCTGAAATCCTTTGTGATCGCGTGGATTTATGATTTGAGAAGACTATAACTGCACTATCATCTGTGATCGATCATGAATGGATTTTTATGTTTACGGGGAGGGATTATATTCCTCACCACCCCAATAATGCACCTATATTTACATCACATATCTCATAGATTTTTGGCGAAGTCAGTGGATGGATTTAGTGTTCTGTGCTTCATGAGAGCCAACCGTAGTTACTTCATGACATTGCGTGATATTCAACGACCATGAGAACATTATGCATTATCAATTTTAATTTGATCTAGGCCAATAAAATGGATTTTTCATGACTATGTAGACATGTAGAAGAGATTCTAAATCATTAGGCTGACATTTTTAGGGACATTATCAATAGAATAATGCATGTGGAAATGATTTGACATTATTGAAGGAAACTTCTATGGGGACTTCTGTGATAAAAGGTTGATTGCTATGGGTCTTTATGAGATCATGGTACTTGTCTATAGGGATCCCATGGGATCATGCTGACATGTCATGGGGGTTCATTGTGGGACCAATTGTGGTCACTATAGGTGTGTATCCCCTCTCACATGATGAATTGTGCATCATATCTCTTCATGAAATGTCCTCATTTTCCACTTTTATTTCCATATTTATGTATCAAGGGTTGGGGATATCATAAGTTTCTGAGAGTTTTATAAAAAAACAACCCTTCTCCTTTAATATAATACATCATATGACCAATAATGGGTATTTTTGGGGGTGAATAATATTTTTCATGGATATCCCCTCAGTTTTTCTAGGGAGGTAAAGAATCATTGATTAATTGAATAGACATGTCTGAAACCCTTCACATGATGAATGTCCCATGTCAATTTGATCTTCCGTAGAAAGGTGGATATGTCGGTCATGATTTTGTAGTGTTGTGTCAACCATAGAGGAATATCGCATGAATATCAGTGACTAAAAATGCTGATGTATTTAGTATGTTTTAATCCTTTATTCTATAAATATTTGCGATGATTTCCAAGTGCATGCTGGCTGACAAGTCACATGACTCGGAGGAACCCATCGGGTAGCTTCCATGTAGTCAACGAATGCATCAGATGCATTCTCAAGAACATGAATATTGTGAATGGTACCATATATAATCTCAATCAGCTAATATCCTATGCATGAACCATTTTCATGACCATTAAAAAGTATTGTGATCGCATTTCATTTTGGGGAGTACAGGATCAGCATGTTATGGACTCCTTCTCTTCCTTTTCATTTTGTTGAAAACAATACCCATTCTTTGAGCATTTTTTCCCATATATATATTTTTTTATTCTCAATTTGGGGAGTTAAAAAAAGTAAACCCCTCATGACAGAATTTTTTGGGGACAAATGATTGGTTTTGAGGAATGTAAATGCTCATTAGAGTCTTTAGGCTATCAGGGGTCAATGTATTTGGAGATATTTTGTATTTAGGGTGACTCTTGGAATTATGTGGAGTAATTTATAAATCGGTTAGTGGAGGAGAGCTCAATAAAATGTGACATAAACTCTCAAGAGATATTTTGACCTGCTTCTATCATTTTACCACTTCTCAAAAACTTTTGTAGGAAATAATTGTGATACCTCTTTGCAAGAACTAATTATGCTACCTCTTTGCGAGAAAATATTGAAGGATCTGTTTTACAAGACTCTTTAACATGAATTTTTTTTATAAGATATATTTATGATACCTAAGTAGTATTAGAAATTTTATTAATCTACCATGAATCCAACCTAGGTTTTTTCTTCAACACTGTCCATATTTATATCTTAGGGGTTTCACAAGATCCGCTAGTTCAGTCGCATGATCTCTCAACTATTTTGCAGATCGTGTGACCATTTCCAAGGCACATGATCATGTGTCCCATGATTGGTCGGGTGGTCATGATATGTCCTTAGGTTATGTGGTCCTTTAGATCTCCATGGTTCATATGATTCATGAGAATGACATTTGGTCATGTGGTCATGAATCCCCCTAATGGATCATGTGATTTCCATGAAGCTACTAGATTTTCCCTATATTTTGAAAGGATTTTATTTTCACTTTTATAGCATATTTAACTTACTTATATTTGGATTTATTCTAGATTCTGATCATCCACTATGGCTAGCTAGAGAGCTATGATTTCCAGGAACCATAATTTTGACCATCTATAGGATGTGCAATCTGACTATGAGGTTTTGATGTGGCTTCTCTCATCCAAAATTTAATGATATCATTTATCACACCAGATTCACTTTTACGGATTCAACCTACTTGGGGATGTTTCTATTCATTATACAAACTAAAATATTTCAACATTTTAGGTATCATCTTCTATTGATTGTATTCAAATGAATGTTTCTGAGGATGTAAAATTAGTTGTAGGTCCGTCCTAGTGGTGGTCCTATATAATGGTGAACTCCCCTCTATGTCCATAGGGTTATTATTTTATCAAATAGATTATTTATAAAAACTATTTGAGTATATTCATCATTTTTTAAACTACTCATGAAGTTGATGGATCTTGAAATGGTAGATAGAACCAGGTGGAAATTTTCATATGAATGGGCATTTCCATTATGGATTATTTAGAGATATTTTGAATTTTCCGACCAGTTATAGAATTATTGATTTTATAAGGCCATATGTGTTTTCCATTTCATCATCTTCCATCAGTAGGATCATCTCATAGAACTGATAGGCCTTTGGTTCCTTTGTACCAATTCATTTTATCTATCCTATGGAGAAGCTGTAAATTAGCCTATGGGAGATTTATTTATATTTGGTGATACCCCCACCCTTGTGGAGATGTACAATGAGTTACTTCTCATTATGGATGTCTGGGAAGACCCCACATAGACTCTGATTTTTAAAGGTATATTCTCAATGTTTTGAAATAAAATTTTAAGAAGAAGATTATTTTTCACTCATTTATCTATTTTGAAGACTTGATCAACATTTTTCTCTATCATAGTAGAGCTTATCAAACCACTACACTCCCTCACTAGTTTCCCCTCTCGAAGGTTATTTATAGAAATTTATCGTAACGAGAAATTTTATAAGTTAATGAATACTCCACATGGGGATTTCATGTGAGGTCAGAGGTGTCCTCGAGCCTCAAGATAGTGGGTTTCATGAAAATTTTATTGAATGAATGAGTTTCATAATATGGGGATGCATGTTGGGTAATCCATGTTAAAACATTGGTGATGGAAGATCGGTTAGAGGATGGGTGGACTCTCAATCTATTCATAAAAACTATCGCGTGAATTCACTTTCTTCTGGTCCATATTTAATAGGACAATAATTTTTAGTTTTTTGGTCTGATAGATAGAGATCATTACCACTTATATAGACACAAAAACACATTTTGGATCCCTAGAGTGCCACTCTTCCATAAGCTAATTAATATTTCTAGGGTTGAAGAAATATAGATAGGCCCTAATTAGGTCGTTAGCTAGTTGAAACAGTTTAATATCTTTAATTTCATTCCTTATCCGGAATCGACGAGGCCACTTGTTGATAATGGAGGTGGTTCTCTATATTAACGGTCATAAAATATATCATTTTGAGAAATGGTTCTCATAGATAGGTAGGATGATTTGATTATTTTTTTATCATATACCCCTACATATTTTCTCACCAATTTGGATTAATCCGAAGGTTTTCTCCCCTTCCCTTAGATGGCGTGCATAAGCAATGAAATCCTAGGATTATCCTCCAATTTTGTATAATATTGGAATTCAATGATACTAATTGTCAAATTACACTTATTACTATTAGTACCCATGTATTACTCACTTATGATTATTCCATGGAATGGGTATAAGCCTATCTGGGAGGTGTACTAGTAAAAAGATTCCATCAAGTGGAAAAACCATTTACCTCAATGACACCCCTATTTGTAGAAACTATGGAGCTTATTCAAGGCTCGAGTGATCATTGTATAATGATTACTAATCATAATGATAATCATCCCCTCAGCGGGGCAGGGTATTTTAGGGATGACAGACCTTCAAATGATGCATCATTTGTGAGAATAATATATTTGGTTTCTTATCTATCTTATTCAACATTTCCTCTTGTTATTCCCTCTTCTTGAATACCCCATCCAATAGCTACAGAGGACCATAAATGGTACAAGTTAATCTAGTAGAATATTCAGACCTTGACTACTAAGACTCCCCTATAATTGTTTCTTATGAAAGAATATTGTCTCCACTAGGTCCTTCATGTGTTCGGGGTAGGAGGATTTTTTACCAATCATTATTTGAAATCAAGTAAAAAATATGCTCGATGTGGAAAGAGTTGGATAATAGTGAGAAGGGATTTCATGATCTCGATGATGTAACTCCGCTGGAAAAATTGATAAAGTAATCTTCGAATCTGTTAAAACAAATTCATTAGTTTATATCTAAGATGCAAGACCAAATGGATGTCTTGATTGCTCAGATTGTGAGATACAATGAAATCTTAGTTCTATCAATGTCTGGACAATGGTCATCATAATCATCAGTAGAAACTACCCAGAAAATATTTGAGGACATATCTTATCTTTTTGATAAGATTCATCCAAGGGAATAAGTTGAGGAAGTTGGTTGGGTGATGCTTTGGTGGTTAATCGATGCTTCTCATTAGACTATGTTTTGATATAGCAATCTCATTTGATCAAATATTACTATAATTTTATTTATAATGTATTATTTTTTAGTGAATCATTATAGAGGATTTAACATTTAGATATCCCTCCATTTTCATGTTTTCAATGAATATATCTTCAAAAGATTATATTTTATTGTTTAGTTGTCTTCCATTCATGATGTGAATGAAATTTCATTGATTTAATGTTGCGTGAATCATCAATTATGCCCATCCTTTTCATAATATCAAGTAAACATGAATGCTCTTATTTGAAAATTTATTTCTTAATATATTTCTCAAAATAAATTGTAATGAATTACCACCAACACGAGATTCATTATTTATGTATCTTCTCCTGTAATCTTTAAATTAATTAAATCACAAACGGAATATTTGGGTAAAATATATGTACTGAAGGGATTGGTTTCAATATTTTAATAAATTCAATGGACATAGAAATAATAGATTGATTTGGATAAAGTCGTATGGTCGGCCCAACAATCATTAGATCATTTTATTCAACTTCCCTAATTTTGGCCTATGTTTTATATGGAAGAAGAAATAGTGGGATTGGACTTGGCTTCTTCTCAAGCCACCACATTATGGGTTTTTTTTCATGGTATGTTTTTTCCCTTTTTAGTCTTTCAAAACAATGTTTTGTTGTGTTTTAGTTTTGGGGTTTTATCTAATTCTTTCTATTGTTGTAGTTTATGGTCTTTTGGATTAGAACTTCTATTTCTGTATTTTTGGGTATTTTAGCCTTGACCTTCTAATTTTTTTAGTTTTGGGTCATATGGATCGAACCATATATTATTGTAGTTTAGGATCATTTAGATTAAAACATATATTGTTTTATATTAGTTTCTTCTAGATCAGACCTTTTATTGATGTAGTCTAGGGTCTTCTGTCTCATACCACGAGTTGAAATTTATATTCAAGTCATGTTTCCATGACTTGAATGATGATTATGGAAAATTTTCCTAACATTCCATAGATTAACAAAAATACCCTAAGATTTTGAGTTCTTATATGGTGTTTCCAGGGGACAAAAGGATTGGAGTTACTTTCTTGAAAGGTGAAGATGCCTTGGATGTTAACTAAAATCCCGTATGCAATAGTATCACAATCAATCCAAGGTGTCTAAACTCTTTTACAAGGGTTATGTAAGATTTATTGAAATGGTATGAGTGGATGGGGAAAATATAGGGAATCTGAAGTCCACCTAGATTGTTGAAATGTATTTTGTGAAAATCATGTGCCCGGGTGCTGCAATCGATGAGTCGTAGAATGGGGAAAACAAACTCCAGGCATCCCAAAACACCCTATGTTTTTGAGTTCATCCCTGATGTCACTCGGGCTCATGAGGATTGGAGATCCATTCCTATATGGATGATATTCCTCTAATTAGTAGGTCAAATACCGCAAGTATAAGTCTATTGGGCTTACATTCCTGGTCATATTGTGTTGATCCACGCTCTATTTTGAGGACCAAGAATGATTTTAGAACACTGAATCATCTAGATGATGAAGTTGAGTATGAAGGAAAATCTATCGAGGAAATGTTCTTCCACCCCTGGTCAATTTATCTTTTTTTAGGAGTCTCAGGACCTATCCAATGTGGTTTCAAATCTTGTGGTGTGATACATCAATAGGTTTGGGAATAGAGTTTCACATTTACTCTTTGATAAATGGTACAATACATGGTGATGTAATTTCACGAGTGTTAAATAACCTTGAATAGTATAGTAAGGATGATTTTAAATAACGGTCTAAAGTGAAATGGTAATTCTTATTGTTTGGGAAAATCATGTTGGGGATTTTATGAATGAATATCATGTGAAGAGTTCTTCCATGGGGACTTCAATCTCATATAGATATGAAATCCCATGATATAGAGATATGATGCTTCTAGTTGGTAGGGTTAATCCTTTCTACTTCAATTTTAAAGGTAAAATAGAGAGATCTATTTTCCATTCCATGGTCTATGAATAGTTTCTATAGATATAAGGCACCAAAATCATGAAGTTTGGTTTAGGGAAATCAAAAAAATCATTAAGGGTTTGACTACCCTAAACGTTTTTCCATCACCAAGTGAACATGTCTTCACAATTACGTTGCGTATAAAATCATAAATCTAACCTTTTTCTCAACCAGGGGTTCCAGTGATCATGGATCAAATTATACTAGGTCCATAAAGAGGGACACATGATAATTATTCCTAAGTTATTTACTCCCTAGTTTTCTCTTAAAATATGGAGAAGTTGAGTTTAGGAAGTGGAGACTTGGATTTTTCTGAAGCCATTATGTAAGGATTTTCATCAAGAATTTTTTTTGTTTCTTTCGTTAGAATTTTACTGTATTTTGATTTAAACTATCAAATACTAGTGTTTAAGGTCATAAATACTTAACTAAAGAGTAGTCAGCTTAAGGTTGTGGCTGTCATGGACCTAATATGAGAGGAATGTTACACAATTGACTAATTAGGATACCCATGGTTTAGAGTGATCCAACATCCTTCTGAGTGGGGGATAAAAATGATGTAAATCATGGGTCATGTTTCTCAAGTCATGAATAGTAATATGGGTCAATCATGTTAGGGATGGTCCAGAGAACCCTTGTTTGATGGGTTATTTCACAGTGACATTAGGCTCATAATAACTATAAATACCATCATATAGAGGCAAGATGTCTCTAGTTTTTAGGTCTAAGAACTTATTAATCTATAAAAATGTCATACAAAGCAATATCATTTCTTTTCCACAGGATATGAATGGTTAGTGGTAAAAATATGTGATTAAGAAATGATGTGGGATTTATGGATTAATTTTCTTAAATGATGATAGAACCACCCCATTTTCAGGTTTATGAGGGTAAATATCTTGTGGTCCTTCGATGGGGAATGATAATGGGTGATGGATTGAACATTTTTACATATTATAGATCCTACTTATTTTCATGTAGTTTTTCTGTCATGAAAAAAAAATTTCACATTTATCATCATGTTGTGAGGTAATTTCCATGATGTTAAACATCATATGTTAAGGATGTAGTTGTTTTATTTTATTTTAACATCATGTGTTCAGAATGTGGGAACTATCATGGAAAATTGTGAAAGATGTCTTTGAGATAAATTTTCATTATTCATAGAATTTATATAGAGGTATCATCTTTGATCTATAAAAAATATTATTGGTGGGTAACCATATTTAGGAGACCATATTGTGGATATTTTTGATGTGTGAATACAAGACATACATAGATCTTACTTGTACATATTCAAAATGATCATGCGTGAATCAGACCTCTTTAGAATGTGGTATAAGTTTTCATTTGACGTTTCATTTGATTTCATGCATCTAAGACATTTAATGTATTAGAATAGCCCAAATGAATTTGGGGTAAAAATATTTTGTTTCTTTTTGTAATTAGGCCCAGAATTTGAGATCCAAGCATTAATAAGTATCATGTGATGTCATGAATTGAGACATATGATGTTCTTGAATTGGAAACTCTATATGAAGGTATAACTAATACAAAGATGGGGTAATTCTTCCCATTAATTATGGTATATGGGCCCATAATTTATGATCTAGTAAACACTACACGTCTTTTGATAATAGTAATTAAGAAACACAATGTTCTTTAATTGAAAACACTCTACCTATGTGTGACCTATATGTATAAGGAGAAGTTTTCATATTGATTGTTGTAGTTTGGACTATGATTTAATATCTGGGCGTCACTACATATACTATGATTACTTGAATCCATCCATATATTGTAATTTGGTAACTATGTAGTTAACATCATGAAGAAAGGATGTTGGCTACCTGACATGAAAAGGGAATGTTTTATCTGGGACCAATAATGGAGTTATGGGAGTCACTGTGTATCTTGTGATATCAGGAATCAATCCACATGAAGTTATTTAATGGATGTGTGGTGAGAGTCGAAAAAAAAATATAGTGGTCCTCTCTGGTAATGTACATAGTGATTCACTATTTTGTGTCATAAAAAATAACATCGACTAAGATGTTTAACATAATGTTGTGACGATTCATGGTGTTTATTTTAAGGTCTTCCATCAAGTACCATTCTAATGTTGTAACAAACTAATATTTCTTGATCATGCGGGGATAACCCTACCATATTTCATAAGATCTTGTTATCAATGTTCGGTGTGATAAATAAGGAATGGAAAAGGTTACCCAAATGGAATAGAGTCAATTAGAGAAAGTATAAGGGGTTTTTTATCATGTGGTGGTCGAGACAAGATATATGATCTAGGATTCCCAAAACATATCATTGAAATGGGAATAAATCCTATAGTTATTATGGGAAACCAGTGTAGTTTAGTGTAACATGGAAAGGATACCAGGGATGTAGTTTATTGTAATATGTAAAGGAAGAAGTTAGATTTATGTGGAAGAAGTTGAATATTATGGCTAGAAATAAGAATGGTTGTGTAGGTTGGACTATGTATCCTATGATGGAAGGGATCAAGAAACAAATATTTCTTGGATGGGAATTCCCAAGGTGAATCTAACACATATAGATGGATAGAGGAAAATTAAGTTTTTCCACAATCTATCTGATGAGTGATGAATCATCTGAAATAAGATGCTTCCCATGCAACTTCATGTCATGTAGTGATGACATGTTATGTGCATTTTAATGTCATGAGGAAAGATCATATCACATAAGGTTCATCATCATGAGGTCAGGACATGATCTATACTATTTAATGTCATTTCATCAAGATGTTTCTATAAAGATTAACATCATGTGACCGGGATAACTATAATTCATGATGGTAGCTATGTAGAGTATTTATTAAGAATAATCGCATTATTGGTTGTGTGACATGTTACCCATCCATTGTGGATAGTGAATATGATCTATTGTGATAAACCATATGTATAAAATATGGCCCTTAACATTTTTCTTCCAACTTCAAATATTTATTTCATATTATCATCTAGGATCCAAGAGACATTACTGATTCACCATGAAGGAACTAATAAAGGAAGACCTTTTTATTGAAGTCCTATTCAATCAAATTATGATGGATTAACATATTGTGCAATATTTTCAACCTATTCTCATCAAGATGGTCTAGATCATCCATCCAAATTTGTTATTGTTTATCATCTTATATTTTCCTCAAATAGCTGTTTGAAGTGAGGGAAACTATAATTCTATAGGAAACAATTCATCCGTTTCGTACACTAGTTAATATGGAATTGATTATGTAGTAGTATGTGTGGTATTATGGTAGGTCCCTAAATCATGTTAACTCATGTTCATCCTAGACTTCTTGTCATTTTCACCATCTTCAGAAGTATATTTTAAAAATTATTAGGAAATGCTTCTATCATTCAATTTTCTAGTGCATGGTTGTGGGATGAATTACTCAAATAAATGTTTTACTCTTGGTACAATTTCTTCAAATCTGTAGAATAGAAGATGGATCAATTGTCCATCAATATTATGGGAGGGAATCTAAACATATGGATGATTTTAGACATCATTAAGTTTATGATATTCCACATGATGACTTTCTTGACAGGTATTGACTCAAACCGCTTGTAAAAGATGTAGATAGTAGTAATGATTTACTTAAACTACTTATCTATAGTTGGCTGATATGTACCCAAGTCATACATTCCCCATATAGAAAATATTCATGGATATTTTTTTTTGTATTTAGTAATTATGATGTTTGATAGATAATTTTTTCATGAATATTAAATTAATGACATTTACTAGTAAATTAAAAAAAGTTCTATATCGTGGTTTTCTAGTAGTATCCCATCCTTCTAATTTTGGTGGGAGATCCTACTCCAAGACGAATGAATGCCATAGTATCCTATGTAGACTACTTATATAATGGTTATAATCACTATTCATTTTTTATCCGTATCAGGAGGATTCCATTGAAGCCTCCTTTTTAGATGTATTTATTCTTATTTATCCCTTCCCAAGATAATACGGTTTTAGGATTAGTACCAAATCGTTTCCCTTCCAGCTCGATCATTAAAGAATACCCCATTTTGGAGATAGTTAGGTAAGTGCTCCATCCATTTAGGGGGGATATCAGATCTTCATGTTGTGTGATAATGTTGAAATAACTGATTTTGTTTCATATAATATATAATGATTGATTATACCGTCCTTTGATGCATTATGTGGAGGATTGATTCATCTTGAGCAGGGTCATCTAGGTCTCTATATTCATTATCCAATGCATCATAATAAATATTTTGTGATCTAGGGACATGATACAATGTAGGCCCAAAAGGTAACTCCTCCATTAGTCCTCTGACTTAGATTGTTTGAGGGGAAAATTAAACATTTTTTATAACAAACTAACCATTTATCTTATTTATCACTAGATGAAAATATCCTTTAATGTAAAATTATGCTATTTTATAGTGTAGGGATTCATCCAAAAAAAACAACTAGGGATTAATATTTTTACTCATTATTAGTGCAACCTGTAGATAGTGAGAAAGAGTATGTAAAAATTATATTTTCTTGTAGAAACAATTACAATCCCTAAGCCAACATGACTGAATTTCATATTTTCTATTATACATCCATAGGTCATTGGGATGGTCTATAAAAATAAATCTCCCATGTTCATAGAGTTTCATTGGAATAAAAAACCTCATTATATAGAAGCTTTGTTTCGGCTACTGTGATTTCTAGGGTGGGATGTGCTGTGAGGAAATTATCTATGACCTGCCCTTTCACAAATTTTTTTTGAACTGAACTAAATCTCATAATTTTTCTAAATTACCACCCATCTAAAAAAATGCATAGTATATATGTGATGACCAAGGATATACATAAGAAAATAATTTTAGAGAATATGTAGACTTTATGGTGCTTCATGTAATGCGTCATCTTTTTTACTGAAAAAAATAGTGCATGATAGTTCTTCATGAGATCATAATATTGATTCTTGGTTCCTAAAATCATTTGACTATGGTACGAGAGACTCTTATCATTCCTTTTAGCATTTTACTATGTGGTATGAGCTCCATGTGATCGTTCCATAGAAACCAAATATAAGATGAGTGGCTTTCCTTCCACCAGTGGTATCAAGACTAGTTTGTGTAACATGTATAGCTTAAAACTCTTGATGTATTCTTATAAGTCCTCATCCCATATAGAGTATTTTCTCTTCATTATTAACTTTTTTATGGGGAGATATTATCTGGCTAGGTTGGATGTGAAACACCAAATGTTGGGGTGGTTCCCTTTTATCCCCCAGTTCTGTATGATTTTTAGGGGATAAAATTTTAAGGATTGTGATAGTCTTATCAGGCTCAACCTCAATTCCATATTTTCATAAGAAAAACCAATGAACTACCTTGATGTCCCCCCAAAATCACATTTTACGAGATTTACCTTCATTTTATTAAGATGCAACTTTTCTAGGATTTTTGGATGTTCCATGAAGTCATCAAATCAATTTGGAGACTTGACCACCATGTTGTTGATGTAACAATAAGCTATTCTTCCCAATTAGGGATAAAATATATGATGAATGTCGTGTTGGTAAGTGGTTCTTGCATTCTTTTACTCAAAGTGCATCAACATATAGTTGAATATATTTTGGGGTGCTCTAATTTCACTAGATTCCTCATCCATAGGGGCCATATTTATCTGAATATACCATGAGTACCCATCCATGATGGAAATGTTATGTAAGCTAGATATCACACCAATCATGAGTTATATGATAGGAAATGTGAATTCATCCCATTTAACGTTCAGATTATATTCTTTTAAATTGATACAAATCATAATTTTCACATTCTTTTTCTTGATAAGGATGATATTGGAAAGCAATTTTGGGTATTTCAATTCTCGAACAATGTTACATTTAATAAAATTTTCAAATTCAACCTTTCAATCAGTTCTGTTAGAGTGATGCATCATTTTGGAGACCTAAATGAAACCTATTTTCCCATAAAGTAAGATAATATGATTCATAGCCACATCTGGATTCATTTATCAAATTTCTATGTAATTCCAAGAAAAAACAAATCAATGTTGCCTTATAAATATAGTGTACATATCATTCTACATGAGATTCATGATAGAACTAATCAGTTTAGTATAAGGATATTATTTTTTAGGAAGTTTACTTTCATTATCTCGTCAATGGAAGTGGAGATTCCTTCGTCAAATGAAGGAGTGGAATTTCTAAGGTTATCCTATTATACTTCCACCTCTAATACTGTGGAGTTATTTTCTAATTAAGTGGGAATATGGATATAATTATAATCAATTTCAGGATGAGAGTGTTCTTGAGAAGAGAAAATATCATCCCTTACATCAAGGGTTGTTGAAGAGAGATTCAAGAGGTGATTTTTATATCATCACTATGGATTAATGGGTCCTGGAAATCATGGGTTAGGTTTATTGCCTCAATAAAATTTATGGGTAACACATAATCATTTGAGATTATACTCTAGGTGTTTGTAGGAAAATTACCCATTAGATTGGGGGATTAATCTAATATATCATCATTAAAAAAAATTTATTTACCTCCCCCTACATAGAAACATTCCATATCATATGTGTCATTTCATGTCTCAAACATGTATTGTCACCATGTAGTATGTCGGCCCTTCCATCAATGTGGTATTTCAAACACTTAGGGAATGATGAAGGTACCTTCACATAGTTGTGAATCCAAGTAATTTTGAGAAGGAAACTGTATGTGGTTTATTATTGGATATTGACAAACTCAACATTAGATGTGAGTTCCCAAAAATGAGTTTTGAGATTGATCGTCCTGAGATTTCATTTCTCACACTTATCTTACCCAGGACTTGTTAGTCTTATAGAAGGTAAGTTCCCTTGACAATATATAAAACATTGAACGGTATTTATTAGGATGAGGTAAATCTTGAAACCGTTTTCAATGATATTCTATTATATTTTTAAATTATAGAGTTTGGCTCAAACATATTGGGGTGTGATGTGTCCATGTATGATCCCTTCCTAATCATGCTCTATGAATGAGATGGAGACATGGAATTATAATGGAATTGTCTCCACTCGATTGAAATTAGATGTAGAGACTTCTATTTTTTACTCCTATTTCATCTATAAGTATTCAACACGTGTCTATTTATTTTCTTTTTAATTATGAAGTGCATCTAGGATTCAGATCATGGATGGGACAACAACCAGCTATTTTTTAAAAATCGTACTTCTCGAACAGATGTATGTGCTACTCAAGATGGTGTTTCTATTTATTAGTTGGATCAAGGAATGTATAATTTGAGTTATATGGGCCTAGATATTGTATTAACATTGAAATAGAACCTTCTACTAGTGTAATTGGTCATTTAGACCATCTTGTTTTCTAGGATGAACAGATAATCACACCCCCAATAGGCGTTCATATAATATTACTAGGCACAGATAACCACTACAGTGTTTTGGGAAACCAACATGTCTATGTTGGGATTATAAGATTTCTTTAACTTGAGTATCAGCTATATATATTTATTCTATGGTTACAAAACCAAAATATTTTGTACGACCTTTCCCACACTATCCCCTATGCCCATGGTTCCTATAAATGAAGAATCTTATTTCACAGTTCGGTATGGGTGAATCATACTCAGAGGCATATTCATAATCATATAAGGGATATTCAAAGTGTATCACATTAAAATATCTAAATATGAGCTCTTATTCTAGAAAGTTTTCAAATTTTTGGGTGGTTCCCATGCTTCATATGTTATAAAGAATAAATTTTAAAGATTTAATGTTTTCTTCAGAGATCAATATGAATCTTCCTCTCCTATATATTATTACGTTCGATGATAAAATCCACCTTTAGGATGTGTATTCTATTAAAAATTCCTTGGGGTTAATATCATTATGGATATTTGAAGCTGGGATCACAGTGTTGCTTGAGATTGGGAAACTTTATTTCCAGTTATCTAGTTGTTTAACTTCTCTCTGTGCCTGGATAAAAAAATTTCCAATCACCACATTCTTATGTCTATGAAATGGTTATATAGTTTAACTATAATGGGATGTTGTCTAGAATAACTTATTCATAATAAACCATTGACTTGGAGGATTCCATTGAAGATAAAGAAATCATGGATGTTGTGACTGATCCTTCTATGAAAGGTGAAGTCATCTGGTTGATGAGTGAGGTTGGCATGATTGGGCTTCATGGGAAATGGAATCATGAGTAGGTCATTGCCAACATATTGAAGGAAATAACTAGGAGAATCCTCATTCCATAAGGAGTATGATTTATTCATCCATTTATCTAATTTCAGGTGAACCTATGCTATTTTTTTACATCTAGCCATGGGTGATTCTATTATTGATGATCCTCAATATGGGGTACTGGGTGATTCAGGACCTACTTATGTGCTTCAATGGGATCTAGTAATAGTTTGAGGGTAACAATAGTATATTCTACGTTTGTGATCTGTTCCCCCTTTGTCGAGTGCATGAGTCCAGAGTTATCATAGGTCTCTTAAATAATGTCTTCCAAACGTTGTGCCATTTCTAAAAACTCATGGAACCCCCCACAATACTTTTTTAGGATCTTAGTTGTTTATAGTTCATCATATGTATTTTCATCATGGATCTCTAGTAATTTCTTCTGTGAGAGAATAATGATAATTGAATAGGTTAAAAAATTTCATCTGGATATGAATTCAAACAATCACACATTTTTTAATTTCCTGTAGTTTTTTTGGTGGACAATTGTCATTTTTCTCACCATTTATCTAAGCTGCTCAAGGAATTGATGTTGAGTGTCATCACATCCTATAATGGATCTTATTATGAGGTTAATATACCAAAAAAAAATTTACCTATAAGA
Source organism: Viscum album (assembly GCA_963277665.1). Taxonomy (NCBI): domain Eukaryota; kingdom Viridiplantae; phylum Streptophyta; class Magnoliopsida; order Santalales; family Viscaceae; genus Viscum; species Viscum album. The sequence continues at coordinate 733,832,541 of OY728130.1, forward strand.
TTTTATATATAACACCTCATCTTGGTCGACTCATGTGGATATTGAGGGCCCATCATAAGACCACATTGGGACACAAAGTGCATGAGATGTTGTAAGTGGTCTCCCTCTCTATAAAAGATGGATAAGGTGGGATTTATGAAATTGGGTGGTTTAAAAGTTACATCCACCCATCCTGCATATGGAATTCTAATAGGCTTAAATAGTTCACTTTTCTTTTCCATGGATTCTATTTGAGTAGAAAATGACTTTTTATCATTGGGAAGCTCCAGAGCTACTACTGTCTAATATGCCTCCAATCATCCGGGAGTGGGTGAGGCTTGATGAGATGGCTTCATTTCATTTCCCACTTATTCTCCATCATTAATAAGACTAAATGATCACCCTAGGGAGGGAGACACTTCCATATTATTATTGGTAATTTATGATCATTTTTAATTTCCTCATTTATGTAAAATATTTTCCTAGATTCAAATCCATTCTGAAACATTGATGAAAATATTATATAAGGATAGTCTCTTTTCAAATATATGGGAGGAGGAATAGTCAAATCTTTATAAATACGATACCCACTAGGAATGTTTGTCCTGAGTATCTCCTCATTACACTATCTAGTATCTTTTATATCATTCTTATATTATGCCAACTTCTCCTTCATGGTGGGAATTTCGACTCTTGTAGGTGGTGATTGAGATTTGGTCACAAATTTCTCTTTATCCATGGTAGTGTTCCACCATATAAGTCTAAAATGGATATTTTTAGGTTTCATGTTTTTGATTTTCCTCTTGATTAAGGTCTATGTAGACTTAGAGGGTATATCCAAACCCTCTTCCCAAGGTATATTTAATGTATTTCATACCTCAACATCTTCTTCTTATTAAAATTATCTTTTTTATTGATGGAGATGACATTCATAGAGGTATATTAGGAAATTGTAGTTTTACCATTATTATCAATGAAACATGATGATTTTTAATTACATGTAACAGGGTATTTTTTCATACCATTTTCCATATTGGACAATTTGGAATATGACCCAATTATGGTTTGATTGCCTTCATAATATGTTCCTCCAACATTGGCATATTAATAGTTTCCTTGAGGGATTTTGTAGTCCTATTTTGTTGAACATGCTCTATATAGTACAGGCTCATCTCACTATGATAGGAAAGAATAGAATGTTGAATGTTGATTTATACCTACCAACATAGAGAAGACTGATTCCATATGTGGTGACGATGATAATTAAAATTCACCCAACCCTACAGGCTGAGGTCTATTTGGGGCCACCATTGGAATTTTTCGATCTTGAAGTTGAGGATATGATAATTATGTGCTTTCATTTAATGACTTGTTGGACATACATTGAGATATATATTCCCCCATTATAGTAGTCTCATGTTGATATAGAACTAAAATTTATTTCTCCAGAACCATATTGATGGATAATTAACCTTGGGACGGTGATTGAGATAAAAATTACCCCATCCTAGTGGGATGGGGTTGATTCACAGTGGCAACTAGTATGTCTAAAATACTCTGAGAAATTTTTCATCTGAGGGGTGGAGAAGGTGATATATATTACCTCAGCCGAGTGGGATCGGTTCTCTATTAGACAGTAACTATGGTAGCCTCAATTGTGACCGATTTGATATAGCATAGTTGTGAACATGAATGATATGGGTGTAATGGTAGCCCATATGGGAGTCATTCTTTACAAGAAGTTCTCTATTTGATAAAAAAATCAAATTTAATGTCTAAAATGTGTTCCTGTTGCTATGAGGGGCCCATTTCAAAGATTTTTTTCATTGAATTACCTCCATTTGTGATTTTTTTGAACCATTGAATAAATATTATTCAAATTTATTGGGAAATTGGATCATGTGTTACCTAAACCCATGATCTCCCTATAGGCTATGACATTGCAGGATGTTGTGTTTAGGGATATTTCATGGTCTAGGGGTGTGATGAAGTGGAACGATCTATACATTCCACATCCATGAAAAAAGATATAAGAAAAGGCTTTAGAGATCAGTTGAAAAAGAGTTTCGATACAATTGTCGAAAGTGTGCTATAGAATTTTGCTGTGAGTTTCCTATTTTGGGTCCCAAGACATTGAGATAGTATCCATGTATAGATAATAATATAGTATTTAGATTGTATTAAGGTTACCATCATATCATGTATATGGTTTTTTTTCTAGTATTCCGTTCATGGTATGTTTCCCATGTATTTTGGAATGGAAAAGGCATGAACTCATTCAATATCTCATTTGGAATATCGTAGTCAGAAGTTCTAAGGGCCAGAACATGGTGGGTAGGTTTTTTAGTGCTATATATCTCCATATACCAATGTCATCTTCTAGTTACTCATACATACACACATTCATCTGGTCATACCATAGGATGTACTTCTTGGGGTCTAATATTAACTGGAGTACAATGTTGTTGGTTGTTGATGGGGAACTATATATGATTTACACTAGTATTTCAATAAACTCTCTATATAAAGGACTCTAATTTTGGAGAACGCCTCTATATGGATGTTAATGGGAAAGAAGAGGATTTCCTTATCCATGGGATATATCACTACAAGGAGTTTGACCAGGGAGGATATCTGAATTAGAGTCCATAAGATCAATATCCACTATACATTGAAGTGGAAAATCGTGATAATGATCACCTTCTACTTTAGTTGGAGATTCATTGGATCCTTCGGCGGTTGCTAATTTATCTTGAACACCCACAAATACTTTATAATTGATAATATTAGGAATATTATCCTTATTATGCATTAGGGATTAAATATAATGATCAGCCTTTTGGGATTTTTTGGGGATATGAGAATGTTTTATGATGTATAATGGAATACTTTGATAACCATTTAGTGCTATTTTAATATGATACCACTATTGAGATCCTACTAGTATATCCCAATAAGATTATATAAAAGGAATATGATCCCATTCGAAGGCATGTTCCACTCTCAGATGGTGAGCATTGGTCAAAATAGGGATATGAGCCCAATCCTAAGTCTTTATAGTATTCCATCATTTTTTTGAAAAATATGAGCATGTCCCATGGAACATTCCACTCTCACATGGTGATCCCCAGTTAGAACGAGAATATGATCCTAGTTTGAATATTCATTCCCATTTAGAATACGCTAAAAACCATTATAATGGATTACAGAATATGATCCCCTACCTATATAGCCCTGGAATGAATTTGGTGTTGTCCTTCATTTGTAGAAGTAGGGATATGATTCTGGCATTTGTAATCTACTGGAATATACCATGTACCATAAATGATATAAATATGTTCATGTTAAAATTTGTGTGTTACTATGACTTTGTGGGCCTTATTCAAAATAGGGATCTGATCCCGATCCTCATTATTTCGAGTATGCCACTAGTATTTTTAGAATGCAATATGACCCCATCGTGGGGCACATGCTTCTCTCACTTGGTGAGCATCAACCATAATTGGGATACCCACCCAATCATATGCCTTTTGATTATATTATTGGTATGCTTAAATAGGAATCTTCCCCCATATCAAGGTGTGTGCGACTTTCACATGGGGATCCCGAGTTGGAATGTGAATATGGGATCAGTCTGGTGCCTCATTTTGTATAGGAATAATCCAATAATCCTCCTGGATTGTAACGCCCCGACCCCAGCTACCCAGAGTCGGTGCATTACTTCGTAACATTGGCATGATCACAAGAAAGATCAAATCTCGAAAGACCGATTGGTTTAGTAGCCTTGGAAACACTAGATATATTCATAAGTTTTACATTATATCATAAAATGAAAAACTACTACAACAACATAATGTTTCCACAGTCCACACTATAATCCCCTCATAATATCCCTGCAGGTCATTCATAACTTACATCTTCACATCCTGGGGAAAATAAAACATAGAAAAGGGGTGAGCTCAAATGCCCAGTAAGGATAACAATATATCGGAACATTCAAAAATAAGTATAAACATTTAAGGCAATGAATTACTAAAACAAAATCCTTTTAAACTTGAACTTCAACATAGTATGGAAAAAGTAAAATGAAATAATGCCATTTACTTGTTCACATGGATATTCTACTAATTGAATAATCACATGCAAAATCAATAACCACTTTCATAATGTTGGAATGCATAATGCTAAACTTTAATTACTTTTCAGGGCCTCGTCCCAAGACCTTGGGGCTAACTGTAACCGGACCCAACCCGGAGTGCCTCTAATAACCGGACACCAACCCGGAGTGCCTCTAATAACCGGACACCAACCCGGAGTGCCTCTAATAACCGGACACTAACCCGGAGGGCTTACTTTTACCAGTCCCTAACCCGGAGGGCTTACTTTTACCAGTCCCCAACCTGGAGGGCTTACTTTTACCAGTCCCCAACCTGGAGGGCTTACTTTAACCAGTCCCCAACCTGGAACATACTTTTCCAACACATTCATATGAAGTAAAGATTGAAATATAACATAAACATTCTTATTGGAACTAGCATACGAAATGTCAATACTTTCACCATAAACTATGAATGGTATAAAAATAGCACATCCACAGTCAAACATATCACAAAACCTTCAAAACAATATAGAAGTTTTGTATCATAATAAATCAACTTCAAATAATCTTAAAACCCTTCAAAGGATGTTGACATAGATGAAATCAAAATTCTTTTTAAAGAAATATCTCCTTTTATTTTGAAATCATTTAAGATCCATATAAAATCAAACATTTTCTTTGAAAATAATCTTATAAGCTTTTATGGGAAGCTTTGACGATTTTATAACGGCGGAAAATAACCGCACCCTCCGTATAAGTTAAAAAAAACATTCTTATCTTAATTCTGTCGAAAAGGTTAAAAAGCACCTTGTTTGGAAAACGACGGAAAGATTCCCTTATAAACCTCTTATAAAAAGTCAAACAAGGGTATAAATGACTTTAACCCATATTCTTTTAAATATTAAAAATGTTTTGAAATACATTTTGAAGAAACATGGATGTGGATGATAACGAGATCTCAGTAGATTATTACGTATAAACAACCTCAGATAATGAAGAGATTGTGAAATAACCCTTACCAGTTTGGTAACTTATGAAACATACATCCCATGAAAGAGGTATCATACAATGAATATGTAAGTACACATAAATTAGAGTGTATTACACAAAGAATATAATTATGGGCAGTACATACACCACACAAAAGGTAATGGTGGCAATATGGCATGAATCTCACGGGAATAAGGAGTAAGATGAAAACCCCTTACCACGTTAATCAACTGAGTCGTATGGCCAAAAGTTAATAACAACCAAATTATTTACAGAATAACATGAATATGATAATATATATCAAATGCCAGTACACAATACACCACTTTCAATAATTTAGTGGCGAATAATGGAAATCTCACGGAATTGAATGTGAGATAAGAAAAATCACTTACCTTGTACTTTTCCTTGGTTGGGGTAGGTTAACCTCCTTTAATTTAGGTAACTCACTTTGGTTGGAACCAAAGGACTTCTTGAAATGCTTTCTGCCTAAGGGGAAGCTTCAAGGAGGAGGATAGGGATGTGGGGAGCTTATTTGGGCAGAGTTTGGACGAGCCAAGTGGCTTGAGAGGTGTGTGGAATGAGTAGAAGTGGTCTCCTTTTATAAGGGAGAGGAGGGGCTCTTTAGGAAATAGTGAAAGTATTACTTTATAATATAATTATGTTCGGTTTATAATGGTCCAAAAATCATTGAGGTCGAAGATAAGATGACTAATATTCTAAATAACATCACCCAATAAGAATTGGACAGGTTTTAGATAATATTTTAATCATTATAATCTTATTTATTTAAATGATTTATTAATGAGGTAAACAATGCATCACTATTGTGTCATTAATAATATAACTTATTTGATGTCTAAAAATTATAAATAAAATATCATTATGTAGGAAATCGTTTTATCTTTCTAATGAATATTTATAATCGAAAATCCAACATGTATAACCCTATGTAAAAATTGTTCTTCTAAAAGATGTAAGCTTATGCCATTTTTATTTTTATTTTAACTTCATTAATATAAAGTGTCCCTACCACATACAAGTGGCTCCAAGGGGTCCCCAAATTGACCCAAGGATGCTCATGGTCGGGTATGTGTCCACCAATAATGTTAGGACACGTTTTAGGGTAATTTTGTATTATTATAATATTATTTTTTAACCCTTATTTACCGGATTTAACCTTAACCATGGTAAATAAAATATTTACCACAGTAATTATTCAAAATGACTAAAAATAAAAGTTACCTATTTACAAAATTTGGACATCCTGATTCCAAATATGGAATCCATTTTTCTAAATTCAAAACACAGAAGTGGCAGAAATTAATTTAAAATTAATTCCCGCTGTCAAAACAAAAAGCGTGTTTTTAAGAGATAATAACTATCAAAAGATTGACACTTGTTTACGTTCGGTTTAATTGTAAAATTATGTCCAATGACGAAAATTATATTAAATGGTAAAAATATATTCTAAATATACTTTAAAACTACTAAAATTCATAATTTATCACTATTAATTATTTTGATTAAAAAAGTTGTTTTTAATTATAATTTAGTAATTTTCACTATTCATCAAAATATGAAAGTTATCCGAAAAGTACCAAAATTTCACCTTAGGCTAAATTCGATATTCCGAATCCAAAAATGAAGTCCATTTTAAAATATAAAATATATATAATTTCCAAATTTAGGTATTACTATTCATAACGACTAGTTTGATTGGTTGTGGCGTGTGTTAAAACTCAAGGTTGCGTACAACACACGCTACTATTTTATTCAAAGGAAAGCGTACCGTGGAAGCTTGGGATGTTTCATTTTAAAATTTTTTTTTGATGTCCCAATTTATTCAGATAGTTTAAAATATTTTATTTAAAAAGGTTTCACTATTAAAGTTGATAAATGTGCAATACTAAAAATGAATCTTTTCTTGCATTATGACTAAGAAACTCATAATAGGGATTCTAAAATTATAAGGATTATATAAAGTTAAAAATGTTGTTAATACTATTCATGACCTCTTTTAATGGATTTTTTTTGTACGTCATGGTGTGATTGAACTCGGTGTTGCGTGTAGTGCAAGTTATTGAATTATTTTTAAGAAATAACACACTATGAAATCCTGGGGTGTTACATTCTCCCCTCCTTCAATAAATTGCGTCCTCGCAATTTGAAATTGTTCTTCGAAAATAAAAGATTGAAAATAGAAAATATCTCTGTGGGAAAACCCACATCAGAAATTAGGTTACTAAAATTTAGTCTTAATATGAGGAAAAGAGAAATGAAAGAGTCACCACCAAATTATGATCTCGATTAGGAGAACATTGGTGGCAATTAGAGACATATAATTGGAGGAAAAACGTAAATATTTATAGGTAGTGATTGAGATCATCAATAACAAACAAGTGTATAATTGAGGTCCTTAAATTCATCAATCTATGATGATTTGAAGTACCATCGGTTCAACAAAATATAGGGTATTGGGATAACACATTTTTGACATTTCAAAATATCTTAGTTGAAATCCCACATTGAAAAATTAATTAATGAGGCCTCTATTTTAAATAAAGAGTGGAAAGTATCAAGATTACCGAAAATAACACATACTAGGGTTCCATGTAAGAAAATATGGATATGGAAGAAAAATCTAGCCATCAATTATCTGATGGAGAGTGGTAGAGAACATGGCTATGAAAAGGCCAATAATCCCAAAGCCATAAATTAGTGATGATTTAAGGTACCATCTAGGACAACATTTTTGTTCTAAGTTCCTTTTCTTAATAATGAGGAATTTATTTATGAGATTGGATAAGATCATAAGGAGATATACTTACTTTATAATTAGAGTTTTATCCATTAATAAATTTCTACCAAAAACTCATCATTCACTCGTAAAAAAAAATTCTATTTATATTATTCATAGAGGGTTCCAAAATAAACGAATTTATAATTCATCTACCTGATCTTTTAAAAAAACTACTTTATTTAATCCAGGACATCTCGTGGGATAGTGGTAGGTGATACACCCTTGTTGCCCTTCGGTTGCGGGTTCAAGTCTTGCGGCCTTGCCGGACGCGACGGGTTGCCGCCTACCTCTGGGTTGTCCTTTTATGGTAATCCAAAATAATCCAAACTAGAACTATCCAAAATACTTCTGTCCAAACTCACAGTCCAACATTTATAAGGAAGGTAAACCTAATATAGATCCTTTTTACCCCGTAATAGCATATGAATACCTTCATCTTGTATTCTTTTAATAAACTGAAACATCTTGAATTACCATATTCCTTATTGATTACATTCATGCTACCATATTCAATATAGAATGCTGGATATACTTCATCAATCCAAAAATGTTTTAAACCCCAAAAAAATGATGGAATATACAAATCATTAATCAGTTTCAAGGTAGTCATGAATATCCAACATAATTTATCCAAATCAATCATGTATTATTCTAAAATCACTAACTCGGTATCAGAACCATATTATGGTTTATCTTTCTCTCAACCATATATTTTCCAAAAATTTATCCTGCTATTGAGTCACTTTCCTTTGTTCCACACAATCTCAAGTCCTTAATGAAATAGTACTGCAGTACAATCCTTATATACTCCATAATTATTATAACAAGTACATTGTTGATACAACACTCAATTGACATAATCAACATAAGAACTCTAATCATTCCTCTTCATCTGTGGTAGTATCATAACTTGATTATTATCCAATAGCATCATTTGCGGCATAGTCTGATGACTGGGGCATAGGTTCGCGTAGTGTCCAAACTCCTTGCAAATGAAGCATTGTACATTTGAAACCATTTTCTCACCCTTGCAGTCACGTACTTTGTGCCCTTTTCCTCCACACTTATAACAAACTCCCATTCCTTTCAGGCAAGTTCCAGGGTGTTTCTTCCCACAGTTACCACATATGGGAAAATTCTTCTTTTCCCTCTTCCCTTTATCCATTTTTCTCTCTTCCATCCTTTTCTTCTCTTGCTTCCCTTCAAAGCCATAGGACTCAGTAAACTCTTTACTTATCTTATCAACGCATGATATTATTTCTTCATATGTTGATAATACATGGGAGACTATTTCTATTATCAATTCTAGATTAAGACCATGAAAGATATGATCCTTCCTTCTATTTGGATCATGTGCATTTCTGGAGTTCTCATTCCTTCTACTGGGCGCCATTTCTAAACAATGGCATAAACTAGATCAGTTTATGAATCAAAATACATAATCCCATACTTATAAAACACTTAACATAAATTTAACTATTTATGGATATAATCCATAATCATAAAAATGTTTTCTTTGAGGAAGTATATACTCATAAACCCTTCATAATGATTTGTAAAGAAAATGAGAGTTATCCTAAGCATATCCCCCGGGAGTGTCGTAACCAAGAGTGCAGAAAGGCCCGTTGTCGTGCACCAGTTCCCGTTCGAGTCTAGCTCAAAGCGGTGTTTTCGGGTTTTACCCCTAGGTACATCTGTGCCAGAGCCGCCTCTACCTGCTCGTACCCAGACAGGGATGTATTGCTCGGAAAACTCACAAAATCTCTACGATACCAAAATTCTAGGAAGTTCTTCTATACTAATCCTGAAAGTTCATCTTAGGTCTACGTGCTCTAATCAGAGTTTATCTAAATCTAGTTTCCAAGGTTTGTACTAAACTTCCTCTGATACCAACTGTAATGCCCCGACCCCAGCTACCCAGAGTCGGTGCATTACTTCGTAACATTGGCATGATCACAAGAAAGATCAAATCTCGAAAGACCGATTGGTTTAGTAGCCTTGGAAACACTAGATATATTCATAAGTTTTACATTATATCATAAAATGAAAAACTACTACAACAACATAATGTTTCCACAGTCCACACTATAATCCCCTCATAATATCCCTGCAGGTCATTCATAACTTACATCTTCACATCCTGGGGAAAATAAAACATAGAAAAGGGGTGAGCTCAAATGCCCAGTAAGGATAACAATATAGCGGAACATTCAAAAATAAGTATAAACATTTAAGGCAATGAATTACTAAAACAAAAGCCTTTTAAACGTGAACTTCAACATAGTATGGAAAAAGTAAAATGAAATAATATCATTTACTTGTTCACATGGATATTCTACTAATCGAATAATCACATGCAAAATCAATAACCACTTTCATAATGTTGGAATGCATAATGCTAAACTTTAATTACTTTTCAAGGCCTCGTCCCAAGACCTTGGGGATAACTGTAACCGGAACCCAACCCGGAGTGCCTCTAATAACCGGACACCAACCCGGCGTGCCTCTAATAACCGGACACCAACCCGGAGTGCCTCTAATAACCGGACACCAACCCAGAGGGCTTACTTTTACCAGTCCCTAACCTGGAGGGCTAACTTTTACCAGTCCCCAACCTGGAGGGCTTACTTTTACCAGTCCCCAACCTGGAGGGCTTACTTTAACCAGTCCCCAACGTGGAACATACTTTTCCAACACATTCATATGAAGTAAAGATTGAAATATAACATAAACATTCTTATTGGAACTAGCATACGAAATGTCAATACTTTCACCATAAACTATGAATGGTATAAAAATAGCACATCCACAGTCAAACATATCACAAAACCTTCAAAACAATATAGAAGTTTTGTATCATAATAAATCAACTTCAAATAATCTTAAAACCCATCAAAGGATGTTGACATAGATGAAATCAAAATTCTTTTTAATGAAATATCTCCTTTTATTTTGAAATCATTTAAGATCCATATAAAATCAAACATTTTCTTTGAAAATAATCTTATAAGCTTTTATGGGAAGGTTTGATGATTTTATAACGGCGGAAAATAACCGCACCCGCCGTATAAGTTAAAAAAAACATTCTTATCTTAATTCTGTCGAAAAGGTTAAAAAGAACCTTGTTTGGAAAACGACGGAAAGATTCCGTTATAAACCTCTTATAAAAAGTCAAACAAGGGTATAAATGACTTTAACCCATATTCTTTTAAATATTAAAAATGTTTTGAAATACATTTTGAAGAAACATGGATGTGGATGATAACGAGATCTCAGTAGATTATTACGTATAAACAACCTCGGATAATGAAGAGATTGTGAAATAACCCTTACCAGTTTGGTAACTTATGAAACATACAACCCATGAAAGAGGTATCATACAATGAATATGTAAGTACACATAAATTAGAGTGTATTACACAAAGAATATAATTATGGGCAGTACATACACCACACAAAAGGTAATGGTGGCAATATGGCATGAATCTCACGGGAATAAGGAGTGAGATGAAAACCCCTTACCACGTTAATCAACTGAGTCGTATGGCCAAAAGTTAATAACCACCAAATTATTTACAGAATAACATGAATATGATAATATATATCAAATGACAGTACACAATACACCACTTTCAATAATTTAGTGGCGAATAATGGAAATCTCACGGAATTGAATGTGAGATAAGAAAAATCACTTACCTTGTACTTTTCCTTGGTTGGGGTAGGTTAACCTCCTTTAATTTAGGTAACTCACTTTGGTTGGAACCAAAGGACTTCTTGAAATGCTTTCTGCCTAAGGGGGAGCTTCAAGGAGGATGAGAGGGATGTGGGGAGCTTATTTGGGCAGAGTTTGGATGAGCCAAGTGGCTTGAGAGGTGTGTGGAATGAGTAGAAGTGGTCTCCTTTTATAAGGGAGAGGAGGGGCTCTTTAGGAAAGAGTGAAAGTATTACTTTATAATATAATTATGTTCGGTTTATAATGGTCCAAAAATCATTTAGGTCGAAGATAAGATGACTAATATTCTAAATAACATCACCCAATAAGAATTGGACAGGTTTTAGATAATATTTTAATCATTATAATCTTATTTATTTAAATGATTTATTAATGAGGTAAACAATTCATCACTATTGTGTCATTAATAATTTAACTTATTTGATGTCTAAAAATTATAAATAAAATATCATTATGTAGGAAATCTTTTTATCTTTCTAATGAATATTCATAATCGAAAATCCAACATGTATAACCCTATGTAAAAATTGTTCTTCTAAAAGATGTAAGCTTATGCCATTTTTATTTTTATTTTAACTTTATTAATATAAAGTGTCCCTACCACATACAAGTGGCTCCAAGGGGTCCCCAAATTGACCCAAGGATGCTCATGGTCGGGTATGTGTCCACCAATAAGGTTAGGACACGTTTTAGGGTAATTTTGTATTATTATAATATTGTTTTTTAACCCTTATTTACCGGATTTAACCTTAACCATGGTAAATAAAATATTTACCACAGTAATTATTCAAAATGACTAAAAATAAAAGTTACCTATTTACACAATTTGGACATCATGATTCCAAATATGGAATCCATTTTTCTAAATTCAAAACACAGAAGTGGCAGAAATTAATTTAAAATTAATTCCCGCTGTCAAAACAAAAAGCGTGTTTTTAAGAGATAATAACTATCAAAAGATTGACACTTGTTTACGTTCGGTTTAATTGTAAAATTATGTCCAATGACCAAAATTATATTAAATGGTAAAAATATATTCTAAATATACTTTAAAACTACTAAAATTCATAATTTATCACTATTAATTATTTTGATTAAAAAAGTTGTTTTTAATTAAAATTTAGTAATTTTCACTATTCATCAAAATATGAAAGTTATCCGAAAAGTACCAAAATTTCACCTTAGGCTAAATTCGATATTCCGAATCCAAAAATGAAGTCCATTTTAAAATATAAAATATATATAATTTCAAAATTTAGGTCTTACTATTCATAACGGCTAGTTTGATTGGTTGTGGCGTGTGTTAAAACTCAAGGTTGCGTACAACACACGCTACTATTTTATTCAAAGGAAAGCGTACCGTGGAAGCTTGGGATGTTTCATTTTAAATTTTTTTTTGATGTCCCAATTTATTCAGATAGTTTAGAATATTTTATTTAAAAAGGTTTCACTATTAAAGTTGATAAAAGTGCAATACTGAAAATGAATCTGTTCTTGCATTATGACTAAGAAACTCATAATAGGGATTCTAAAATTATAAGGATTATATAAAGTTCAAAATGTTGTTAATACTATTCATGACCTCTTTTAATGGCTTTTTTTTGTACGTCATGGTGTGATTGAACTCGGTGTTGCGTGTAGTGCAAGTTATTGAATTATTTTTAAGAAATAACACACTATGAAATCCTGGGGTGTTACATGGATTGTGTAATAATTTTTGATTTCTCTATAGAAGCCACTTGTTCATAATGATTAGAGTTTTATGTTTCCATGGCTGTAGGGATTAAAATATTCACTTCTCTTTATATTTATATAAATGAAAGAATATTCTAGAGGATTTATTTTATTGTTTCCATGATGTAGTGACACTTTAGAAATGTTTCCATTAGAAAGTGCGTCTGTAAATTTTATGTCTCCATTATGTACTAGATTATATGATTGATTTAATTGGGGATATGAGCCCATTTGTTCCTCCTTGTTCCATCAAAATATTCACATGGTATTCATGTATTGGGGTGAGAATATGAACCTCACCTATTATCGAAGCTAGAATATTCCCATAAAATTGTTTTGAGTGATCATGAATGTGTACCTACTCACATGATATAACATTAATTTTCTGGTGGGCGTCATTAGTGGGAGAGTGGATTTAATTCCTCTTCCGATTATCATGATATTATTGCACATGATGTGTCTTACTTGTTTCTCATGCATGGGTATCATTGGAAGAAATGTTTCGAGTGCTACCCTCATTAGGTTATTAATGGGAACCATTGGGATAGATAATGAAAAAATATTTTAGAAGATCCTTCCTCGATTGCTCATGCACTTGGAGGGAGCTATAGTTGAATCCTTGATCCACCTTCCATTAAAAATTAAAGGTAGTTATTTTTGTTCTCTTGGGATAAGAATCAGACGTTTTTGGTAGTTGTAATGAGAAAAATTGTATTCACTGTAGATTTATTTAAACTATGAGGAATCTATAGGTTTAGTGTTTCGAGACCCTTGTGGGGTACCTTGAGGGTCAGGGGCATACCATGTCAACAGTATTCTCAAAACATTGCATTGTCCACCTAACACTGACGTTTTTTGGAAGGTTACGTCATTTTGAGACACATGGGGCTTATAGTTGTAGCCAATTTCCTAGAATGATTACTAGATATAGATATTATATTGGGCCGGGTGTTTTTTTTATGGATGTATCTATATTCATAAAAAAATTAAAGAACAAGTTCACTAGTCAGTGCATTATCATAGGCATGGTACATGAACAATCTAATAATCATGGGTAACATAATTTTTCATTCTTACAATTAGATTAACCATTATAATCGCATGGACTTTTCAAAGTGAGTATTGAATTTTTTTTATAACACCCTGATTGTAGAGGATCCAATGATACTTTTTATCATTTTAATTATTCATGTCAGGTACATCAATTATTTTTCTGTGGTATTTGAAAACAATGTCCTGATGCATGGTAAAATGATCATTTTTTATTTGATATTTTCACATCAGGTTCACCACTTTTGATTTTATATTAAAAGATTTGATGATATCTTAGACCAATGGTTTGAGTGTGGTGGGTTTGATTCGATTAAAATCATTCACATATTGTTCATCAATTTGTTGGTAAGGAAAAGGTATGTGGATTGCTTGGCCTACTAGTTTGATTCTGTGTGGTTTTATTTATGTACAATCCTTCACGTAAGGTTCATGATTCATATTTATCATCCATAGAAAATATAAATGGTTACCACATCTATAACTGAGTATAGACTTTAATTCCGAAGGTAGTAGATGAATTGGGCTTTTAGACCCAATGGAACTTATAACTCACATTGGTTGAGAGGATGGGAGTTCAAGGTCATCACACACATTGGGGGTAGATTTGGACCACATTGGGACTCTCTTATATATTTAAATTTTCTTTGAAAATGTCTCCCAAATCATGATATGGGATTAGTTACCCTAACAAAATATCAAAATACTAAACCCATCCATTTATAAAGGAGGGACTATTAATGATTCCATCTGTATGTATCTGATGTTCTTTATCCACCACCCCTTTAATATGAAACTGGTAATATCTTAAATTGAAAACTAGGAACTCAGAGGTTTGTTGTCATCTAGGGAGGTGATTAATATTTCGTGGATGGGATTGATCTATTAAGTGGCGTCTTACATATCCTTTTTTAAATAAGAATCAAATCCCACATAATTCATTAAACATATTCAGTTTAACATCTTATTGAAATGAAATATACAAGGAAAGTTAGGCCCCAATAATCAAGATCAAATCTTGAGGTGGTGTCCTACGTATTGTGGTTATGGAAGGAATCAAATCCATCATTTTTTAGCCACTCCCTTGAGGCTTGTCTTGAGCTATATTCCCTTTTATTGGAGTAGTTATATCATTCCATCATGTAGGGATTACATAATGATGGTTCCCTAGATGGTTAAGATTCATGTTGTGAATTATATGAGCAATTAAAAGCACTAAGGCCATGTAATCCATTACTACTGTAAGAAATAATCAATAATAATTAATTAGTCTCACTGCATATGGACGTGAGACTTATGTGACATGAAATACATTTGGATGATTAATGTGGATGTTGAGCCTTAGTAAGGATTTGTATATATATCCAAGTTATAGAAGGAATCAATGTCGTAGTAGTTTAATTGACTTCACGATCTGTGGGTGTATGAGTATGAATTCTCAACCCATGGGAATGAGTGGGTCTTGATAGATGGAATGTTGGATACATGATGGTAATTACACTGAAGTGGATTCATATTGGATCGTAAACCATAAGAAGGTGTCCAATGTATCCTATATATGGAAGGAATTATACTCATTATAGTTTAGTTACCCTATCAATCCACTGGTGGATGATCCAGAATGATCAGAACAACTGAATGGTTAGATCCTGATGGTTGGAATGTTAGAGATATTGGGGGAATTAATCTATAGTAGATTCCCATTGGATATCAGGCCTTAGGAAGGCATCCAAAAAATCATTGTTATGTAATAAATCAATTTTTTCAAATTCGGTTAGGAATTACACATTGAGTTTTCCATTATATATCCACTTCACATGGTTATCATGTATTAGAAAGTCACCTTGCAACATCCTGATTGCCTTCTTGACATATTCTATTTGTTTGACTAGTATGTGTGAGTATTTTTTGACCTTTCCTGGTTTCGAAAAAGACATGGAAAATAAATTTTTTGACACGGTTTAATTTTGGGATGGATGATGCTTAATCTAAATGACATGGATGGAGACCATAACATGATCAATATTGTCATGTCTCTCTGTTATCACATGACCTAGTAGACTTCCCCAGAAGAAATTGTAAGATATAGGTTGATATGTATAGAGGGTGATTCATGGCTTAACTTACATGTGTGGGCAGTGATACATGTCTTTGTTGTCTTTTCCAAAGTACATTTCCTGATCAAAGATAGATTTTCAAGAGGGTTTCAAACAACCTAACAATATTATCCAAATACATTGTGATATCAAGGCCGGCATGTATAAAAATGTTAGAAGATTCTGGATGACATGTTTGTAGGATGTCACATGATCTAGGATGCCATGTCCTGGTGTCCTTGTAAGACTTAGCTCACCATTCCATGTGTTTCCACATAACATGGGTGACATGTCCAGAGTAAATCATTAGATAATGGCTGGAAAGCCCGAAAACTTCAAGAAACTTAGGTGGTATGCCTTATGGTCATCGTGTGACTTTATTGACATGTCCAAGGGACTTCACATGATCTATATAGTGTGTCAAGGGAGAAACTTCTTATTTTAGTAACTTGTTTTTATGCTAGAACTAGATCTTTTTATGTCATGTGAAGCACATTAGGATAATCGTATATCTTATTTTACTAATTATTTGATATTTTAGTCTTTATTCCATCCTTTTTCACATATGATTAACAATTTTATCTATTGTTAGATTAATTTTTTAGTTTTCACAAGAACCGGTCGGCAACCGCGACCTGCTTCTCATAATATCACTATTACAAAATAAATCCTTCACAATATATCAAGTGATCAAATGAAGTACAAATACAGTCTCGTGACCCCTTATATTGTTACTTGAATTTCAATTGATGGAGAATATTTTCGATCATGTGACTGGACACTCTAAGAAGTATTCCCCAATGCTCCCATATGCGATTGAGCATGGATGCATATTTTATGGTTTGGCATGGGGATATACTGACCTCACTAGCCTACTTATTTTTTGCCTTGTACGGTTTGTATCAAACAAATTTTTGATCCAGCCAGTGGATGTATTTTTTGTCACACTCTTTGTGATATCCTCTTTTTGTTCATTCATGATGTTGAGTGATATTCAATGACTCTGAAAAAGTTTTTCCTTATCGATTTTAATTGGACCCATGCCAATCAAAGGGATTTTACCATCCATGTTTTTATGTGAAGGAGCTTACACAAGGTCATGAAATCTTGTTAATGGGACTTGGTTTGATTATCATGCATCTAAAAAGGTTTTTTCATGTTTGCTGGTGACTTTTTGGGTTCTCCCATGAGACATAGGTGGATTGCCATGGGGTATTTTCAAGATCAGTTTACCAATCCATAGGGCTTCAGAAAGATCAGGATGACATGTCAAGTGGGCCTCTATGGGGTTAATGGAGATCACACATGGGTCATAACCCCACTTGTGAGATGATAATAATATCTTCTCTCTCCAATATTCTTCCACCTTTATACTTTTATTTCAATATATATTTTTCAAGGGTTGGGGATATCGTGACATTGTGTGACTGTTGTAAATAAAATACCTCTACCTACATGTGATGCATCATGGGACCAATAATTGGTCTCATGTTGATTATCAATCATTATTAGGGTCAAACCCTTGGTCTGTTTATAGAGTATAAGTGGCACCATAAAATAAAATGGACATGTCTAAAATCCTTTGCATGATGAAGGAGGCATGTCAACGGGATCTTGTGTGGTAATGTATCCTGGGATTCAGCATTGTCTTGTAAACCGTAGGGTCTCATCACAAGAATATCAATGACCAAGAAATACTTCTATCTTTTTTATATTTTTACATTTATTTTATGATTGTTTTGGATAATTGGTTGGTGCCTGCTGGCTGACATATCGCATGACTCTGAGGTACCCATTTGGCAGCTGTTGTGTGATCAGAAAATACTTCAAGAATAATAGGATATTCAAAGGGTCCATGTGTGATCTCAATAATGTCAATCACTACACATGACCATTCACATTACCTTAAATTGGTCTTTCAACTGCATGTCCTTTGGGGGTTTACACTATCTTCTTGTTCTGAACACATTCTCTTAAATTTCATTGTGGAGAAAATAATACAAATTCTTAAATTATTTCATTAGATTTTTATTTTATGATTTTCACTGGGTGGGCATAAAAACACTATAAATCACTAAATATATATTACATTTAATATTATCAATAGTATTTATTTTATTTATCTAATCATGGAATAAATATTACGATGACATTGGAGGAGAATTTAAGCTAATTATATGACATATAAAAATTATAAAAAAAAATTCTGCAATGAAAATAATTACATTAAAATAAAAAATTTAATTTATATTCAATCATAACATTCTTCTTTCCCAATGTGATCATTTAAGATATATTTAAAACTAAAATAGTGATATTTTGTAACATTCATTACATTAAATTTTATATATGTTATTTTCATGGATTAGGGTTAATTAAAAAACCATTTTGTGTATGATTTAAAAAATATTGAATTCAATTCATCTAATATGAATTAGGATGAAAAATTATGCTCTTATCACATAGTTTTACTGTAGATTTACCAAATTGACAATTTAGCGAGGTGATAAATTTTACCATAATTACTATTCATAATGCATAAAAATTAAAGAAATATATTTACCAAATTTGATCATACTAATTCCAAATATGGAATAAAATTTATCTAATTCAAAACCAATATGTGGAAGAAATTAATTTTAAATTAATTGTGTAATATACAATGAAACTACTTTTTAGAAAAATACAGTTTGAGGATAAAACTGATTTAATTCACATCAAGTATATGAAAAATATTAGATGAATGTTAAAAAATATAATTGAATATAATTTTTTTAAATTTAATTAAAATAATTTAGAAATAGTGATAAATATAATTTATTTACATAAAATCGAATTTCACGCATAAAAACTGTTTATAAGACAAAATATCTTATTATGTATAAATATTGTTTATACCAAAATAGAGAATGCATTTCATAAAAAGATAATTATTGGATTATTTTTAACAAATAAAAACTAATTTAATTTTAAATTAATCCAAAATATTTTATCAATTTTAAATAAATCCTAAATAAAAATGCCTTTTCAATAATAAACCAATTTTTTCGCTATTCAGGGAAAATGGATTTTTTTAGAAAAATTTGAAAATTTACCACATGATAATTTTGATATTATTACATACAAATTGATATAATATTTTTTATAATATAAGTTTTTTAAATGTTTCTGAAATTTATTAAAATATTGTCTCACAATCAGTAATAAAAACTATTTCTAAAGAAAACATATTTTTCAAAAATAAAATTATATTATTAAAAATTTAGTGATTAATTACTCATAATTTATAGATATATTTATATTTAGGGAGATAAATTATAAATATGTTATAAATTATTTAATCCTATTATAACCCTCCAATATAAAGGCACGATTATTATGATCATATAATTATATTTTATGGGATTTTATGTTTGGTGTTTCATGTAACAGAAGTTTCCAAATGAATTAAAAAAATATTTCATAAAATAAAAAGGTTTTAAATCCCCCGCCCCTTCATAAATTTCATCCTATACATTTTAACATCTCAAATAAAATGAATTATTTGACATTTGAAAATACCTTTCTATAATTCCCACATCATAAAAAGGGTGAATAAAATATTTTGTTGAAAATAAGGAAAGAAAAATATGATTCTTATCTAAAAAAACACATAAGTAAGTATCCAAATAGTAAATTATTAGTAGAAAGTGAAAATTGCGAAATGGATGAGACCAAACTAACACCAAAGGAATAAATTAGAGTGATATAGAACATGTACATGAGAAATTTGAAGACCAAAAAACTATAAATATATGAATACTAAAGAGACTATTGATTGATTAGAAATTAAGGTAAAAGGTTAAAATTTTATTTCAAGATACGTTTCCTAAAGATGAAGTATTATTTTTCTTTCATGATAAAATACACATACTTGATTTATTTCCTCATCATATGAACGATTTTATCCTTTGGTTGTGCTTCGACCAATTTCCACTTCATCACTTACTATGAGAAATAAATATACATGATTAATATTTCATGAATGAATCATTAAAATTAACTTATAATGGATCATAAGATCCCTAATATAATGAGAGGAAACAATAATTATCTCAAAATAGTTTTGAAAAACCAAATAATTAACACAACGTATATACTATATTCTATTAATTTCTAAAGAGACAATAATAACCCCAAGGTTCAACCTAATCAAATCGCGCAATAGTTAATCTTACGACTCCACCAAAATTTCTTTTATCATACTAAAAACCCAAAAATATGAACGATTTGATATATAATTTATCCTTATATAACATAAAGTGGATCATAATGTTACATTCCAAATACATGAATACATTGATAATATATTCACGTAAATCACACTAATAACCCAAATCACTATATAATGATAATGAAAACATATGTGCTCTAAAAATTAACATAATTCTTATTCCACGTAAAAAATCATAGACAAATAAATATACACACGGAACTCCAAAAAATAATTAAACATTTTCAAGGACGACAAATATCAATTTTTAAAAAATCACTAATGAAGTTCAAGGTTACCAATACTGTCACATTTACTTCATCTATGTGAACATATATTTATACTAATTGAAAAACATTAACTCAACATCATAAACATATTACAATTTTCCATTCCCTTAATCATGTGTTATCTAAAAATATCACCATAATACTAAATCATTTATCTTGGTTATTAATTTCATTATAAATATATTTTCAAATCCGTAAAAAAATTACTATAGTAAAATCCTTATATGTTTCATTATTTTTATAATCAAAATATCATTATTATAATACTTATAGAATATAATTTTTGAATTCAAATACCATAAAAAATTCTATCATTCTAGTTCCTATATAATCCATGAACTTGGATTCATCATTTTATTCGCTAATATTTCATTCTTATAATATGAACTATGAGTCATGTATCAAGATTAATTAACCTCAATTTAATCATTCTTCTTTAATTTTGACATATTAAATTCTGTTAAAAGATCCCATAACATTCATATGTTTTTTGTTGTATCTTCATAACTGTTCGTAAAACCATAAATAATACGACCTTGAGGATTATATTGTTTATATTTCCCTTAGGGAATAGATTTTTACAATTCCCATACATTACACATTTAAAAAATTCACTATCAAGGATACTTTTGAGACACCATTATTCCAATCCATTGTGTCAAATAAAATTTTCATTTTTACTCAAAAATTACTTACTTTGTGTAGTTATTTTATACACTCAAAACATGATATCATTCTTATGAGACATTTATTTCAGTGATTCATCCTACATTCTAGAGATTTTGAAAGTTGAATATTCCTTCTCTATGGTCATTATGAAAATCTTTCTTTATCATACTATATTTTTAATGTAACTGGCCAAAGATGATATTGTTAATCATACAATGATATAGTTGATTAGGTATAACAACAAGGTTTCACATTCTATCTCTCATTTCACCTGGTTTCTCATGAGTACAATAATTTCATTGAATGTCACATTCAACATTAACATGATTCTTTCAAATTCATACCATTTAAAAAAAACCAGAAAACAATAGTTTGAGATACAATATTCATTTTTGGAAACAACATAATACTAAAAATTAATTTATAGTATGTCTAAATAAATACTCCTACTTTTCAATCTGTGATACATTATGTTTTACCTAGTCCATTAATGATCATTATCTATTCAAATCCATCGTGATGGTTTATAAATAAAATATGAATTAATATAAGAATATCCCATGTGACTGTGAAACATGGTGTATAGTAAGGTCAGAGTCACCATTCACAAAAAAATGATGGCTATGATATAGTAGAGTAAAAATTTTCAAGGCTATTATCCAGAGATACATCATCACAAAACAAAATAAACATGTAGAATCTATTATGGTATGTTTTTCTAGGAAAAAAACGCGCCATTATTTAAAAAAACTTAGGATGTTATTCTATACTGAGTATTATCATAAGGGTTCTCAGAAATGGTTTCTAATACTAGTTTCGAATGGTTAACTAAACCATACATTGATACAAACTATAACAACCCATTAATTACATACCTAGATATTTCATCTTTTTAGATGAATATTAGTCACATAACATAACTATACAAGTGAGAATTGTATAGGTCTAGTTCATTGGGAAACTCGAATACATATAAAAATTATTCATAAGAGAGATACATTATCTCCCATGTAGTTATTTATTAATAGAACCTTCAGAAGCTCAGTAAGGGTCAAAAAGGGAGATATCAACATAACATGATCACAAGTGTATGGGAACATAAGCATAATATTTTAAAAGAAACACCATTCATATCATAGTTCGTAATATTTATTAATGTAAGAAAGTATGAATATTCATAAGACATGAATAATAAAAGAATCAAAGAATATAATCTGTGAGAGCATAAAATTATCCCAATACATTAATCTGTGGAATATATATAACCATAGAAAATAATTTCCTTAGAACTCAAGGATCATTTCCTCAACTACCGTAATAGAGTAGGTTTACCCCCAAACCATCCTAATAGTCATGGTTCACTCCCAAGACTATCATAGTGAATTTGGTTCACTCCTCAAACCATGGGATCAACAATGGTTTACTATTGATACTATCATAGTGGATAGATTCCCACACTAAAATGTGTTCAATGCCCATTCCAGACCTATTTATCTCTTGAGAAACCAATAATAAGCCAAAACATTGGAGTAAAATATAATTATTGTCCAATAAATTTTATGATAAAATTTATATATATGTGTGGAATAATATCATAAAACATAATTCATATAAAAACCATAAAATTAAATGGGTTTAAAAACATTTCATAGTATCATAACCTATGGAAAAGAAATGGGTTATATAATTATATTTTTAGCATAAACATAAACCATCCAAATAATGTACAAGTATGTTATCATGGCTTCATATAACCAGAAATAAATATGTGAAATCAAGATTTTTTTTCTTTTATGAATACAAATACCATTACTAAATCATTAAAATAGTCTTGAAGAAAATACAAATTCAATAATGATAATCATATTTCCAAAAATAATTTTTTTTGAATATGAGGGAAAAACTTTTATTTGAAAATTTCCTAGAAAACATGTAAATAAATATTAAAATAATTGTGTGGTCATGAGGGTAAAAAATTATACTCTTTCTATATAAATTAAAAAAAACATTTCGTTCAAGTTTTTTGTTTAAAGGAAAATGGTACCTCATTGTGAAATTGATAATAAGACTCATTTTTTACCATTTTTTTAAAAAAAATTAAAACATGTGTAAAAATGAAATTTAAAAATTTATAAAATCAAAACCCTTCTTTGGAACATTTATAAGATACAGAGATATGTAAGAAAATGGTTTTTTGATTGAAGAGTGAAATAAAGTCGATTTTTAATCAAAACATATTTTATGTCTCTTTAGTACATAAGATGTAGAAAATGAAAGAAACACAGATACATTTTCAATAAATTTCCATATTATATGACAATTATTGAGTTTATTTAGTGGTATATCATTATATATCATTATCAAATGTAGAATCATAAATAGTCCCGATAAACATTGATATTTAAACATAAAACCTTTACCGATTGGGTATCTTTTGAATCATAATCCCCATGGAATAAAAAACCATATGTGGATATTTATATCCAATAAGTATAAATATAATCCTCATAAAATACATTCATTGGTAGTATATATACCACATAAATGTAATAAGTTCTAAATATGACATATGTGTCACAAAAATAACAATGACATGAGAAACCATTACCTCTGATCTGAATTCCTTAGTACATATTCCAACAACATGTATAAAAAATATAAGATTATTATAAATATATTATGTAACCATAATAATATATTAAATATCAAATAATAATTACTAATAACTTTTTATGACACATTAATTAATGATTATTTATGAAAATCATTGTTCCAAGTGAAATCTCCTTCATTTTTCATATATGTTTTGGTTCAGTAGTTTTGGTCCATGTACATTGACTATGGTTCCATAATCTCTGTATTTTAAATTATTATATAAATATTTTATATTTTCATTATATATATATATATATATATTTTATATTCATCCATAAATATATTTATATATAGAGTGAAAAATAAATTTCACCCTTCATGGGAACATTAGGCTGTACATACGTAAGAACAATGTTCTTACATTCAAAATAAGAAATGAAAAAAAGTTATATAATAATTATCCTTAAAAGAATCACTATAATATAGTATATATCTTATATAATCAATAAATCCATCCATATTACCATCCAATTATAATGTAAATTAAAAATGAATCAGATAACTATATGGATGTGTTCATCCATATGTACACGTGAGCGATGTTATCGTTTTCTAACTAATTGTAAGGTAAGAAAGTAGATGTGATATAATAATTTATTAAGTACAATTATTTCAGAAATATAATATACAAACACTAAATCCATTATAATAATGATCCATTAAATATGTTGATGTAAAATAAATTGTATTGCATATGGTGACCTTAAGTCGTATGTCCGTCCACAAGATACTTTAACATCTCATTTGATGGTAAAAAGGGTAGATATAGGTGATTTAATTATCATAAGAAAATTTCAGTATATTTAGTATAATAAATATATTATTTTTGTTAAATAACATAAATTTATAGAGGTTTGGAGTAAGTAAAAAAAGAAAGTGATCTGTTAATGTGATTAACTCTTCTTTGAAAATGCTGAATTTGATCTCCCCTTATGAATCCTATGACTAGACATTAGAGAAGAAAATAAGCTCAATAATGTGTATAAATAAGTTTACTATTGTATTTTTAATTATACGTTCGAGATAGATGGCTCATAGTATAGTTAAGTGGAGAGAGGAGGGGTTCCCTTTGAAAATTGAGAGGATGGGAACTTTTGGAATTTCTTAAAAGAATAAATTTTAATAATGTAATTATAAAGAAACATTCTACAAAATGGACATATATTTGATGTTATGATATGATTTTATTTTTATAACATCAATGAATAAATTTTTTTTAGGTTTTAGTGTAATTTTAAAACTTATATTCTTTATTCACTCCTCTGTTTACCAATTTTAACCTTAATCGCATTAACATATTTTTCACTCCTAAGGGGTTATAAATTTACGTATAAGGGTATAATTATATTATAAGTGGGAAAGTGTTGAAATTTATTACCATATATTATCAAACATACCATCTTTAAATGTTTTTATGATTTTTTAAATAATTTAATAATATATTATTTTGATGAAATATTATTATTGCCAATTTTCACTCTATTCATTTAATTTGACATGAAATAAATATTTACATTAAATTATAATCATTTAAAAAAACATAAATATTTAGTAATAATATTTAAAATTAATTTTTCACTATAAATCAATTAAATTAGTTTAGATTCATAAAAATTAAAACTATTTATTTTATTTATCAAATAATCGAATAAATACGTCATTGGAATTTGAAACGTATTTTAGGTAATTATCAAAAATCTATAAATTAGAAATAAATTTACATCATGAAAATAATTTCATGAAGCTAAATATATACATTAGTACTAATTCAAAACATTATTTTTTTTCTTATGTGGACAAGTAATATATATTTAAAACTAAGAGAGTGATATTTTTTACTTTAATTATTTAAAAATTATGTTGGTCAATTATTTTAACAATAATCACTTAAACAAATAAAATTACACCCTAACGTTATATGGTTGTAATTAAATTCGTCATATAAGTATTTTGATGAATAATTATTTCTTTATACATTTGTTTTAACCTAGATTAGCCTGATTTACCCTTTAATAAGGTGATAAATATGACAACTATTACTATTCATGATGCCTAAAAATAAATGGGACCTATTTATAATGTTTTAACCTCCTTGATAAATATATTTAATCCATTTTATAAAATTAAATTTCTATAAGCAGTATATTTTTTTTAAATGAGTTCCCAAAACTCGATGAAACCCGCTTTTTAGGAAAATAATGTTTCAAGTATTAAACTTAATTTATTCTTATCATCCATGGAAATAAATATAAGATAATTTTAAAATATTTTATTTACTAAATAATATACAAATTTAATAAATTTAATTTACCAATAGAGATAAATTTTATTTATTCAGATAAATACTCGTTTCCAATATAAAAACGTTTTTCATAAAAATATCTTTTTAGGTATAAACATGTTTTCATGAAAATTCAAGTATAAATTTAATTACAAAGTCTATAATTGGATAATATTTTATACATATTAGGTAATTAAGTTTTAAAATTATTCAAAAATAGAGTTTTACTTTTAAATTAATTTTAAATAAATAATATATACCATAAAATTCTGTATTTTTCACTATTGGGTAAAAAATTAAACTGCTCAAAAAAATATAAAAAATTCATCATATGGTAATTTTTATATGATTATTTAAAAAATAATATCATTTAAAAAAATTAAATTTATAAATTTTCGAAAAATAAAAAAAATTCTCAAGAAAATAAATAAAACTACTTTTAAAGAAAACAGATTTTTACGGAATTAAAAGATTTTACTTAAAATTTAGTGCCTGATTACTAAGAATTTATAGCTACATTTATATTCAGTAGTAACTTTAATAAATATATCAGATAAATAAGTTAATACTATTTATATCTACTAATTTATTGGCTATGTTATAACATTCATATAATAATATTTCATTGGTTTTTAAGATCAATATCGTTTGTAATGTAAAATATCAAAGAAATTGAAAATAAATTAATAAAATGTCATAGTGTTACACCATTTCTCCCATGGAATGAAAATAAGATCCTAAATTAATAATATAGTCTTCCATTAGAACAATAAAACCAAGAATCATAGTGAAACCTAATTTACAAATATTAACTATAGAATATAAACATTCAAACCCAATTCTATTGTTGCTCTTATGATCCTAAAAATACTTCTTGAGGTGCCTTCTTTACCAAAATCTATAACTTGAAATTCTAGGCAAGGACACTTTCTCATTACTCCTTAATTTTAATTTTTCCACTGAATGTATATGGTTCCTTCACTAGTGTGAACTTACTCTTACATATTTATTCATTATTTCACTAGAATATCCCTATAATACGTTCCTTATTGGATCATAGTTCAAGGTAAAATTATGAATGCATAAATAAATTTTGGATTATTTTTAACAAATTAATTAATCATTATCATTACAATCACTTCCCAGGACATTGGAAAAGAGTAAAACAAAAAAATTACCAACATATCATCTAAAAATGCTTCGTTTTCCATCTTGAGCTAATTTTGGATCATGTTTAAATTGTTCACATGATCATCAACTTATCTCCCTTCTTATTGTTTCAAACAATTTTATTTTCATTAGAAACACATTGTTGAGCATATTTGACTTCTCATACCTATCCATCAACATTTCTACATGATATTTAATTGGGTTCTTCTCCCAAATTATGAAATAAACATTCCTTGATAACATCTTCTAAGAAAAATAGTTTTTTTGCAACAACTCATATTAATTATTTTTCATATTCTATAGTTTAGTTTTAGTTAATGAAATTAAAGATCCTCTTTGAACCGATAATCATCCATATTCATCCTCTAGAAACTAAAATTATTTCCACTGAACCTACCCTTCCTCGCATTTCATTATTTCGATGAAATAAAATGATCACACATAACTGTACTAAAGTAAAATAATCATGGTATGTAAATGTAGATAAATTTTTATATTTCATGTGACCCTTTTCACGATCCCAGATTTGATACAACTAATTTAAGAACCACCTCAAACTCCAATCACTAGAAGTTTGTACACCTGTAGATTAGAAAGGTAAAAAATTATCATTAGTATGGAACCTCAAGATTTTTAGTGCACCAAAAAATTGAATTATTTTTACCCCCAAATTACAACAGCGATACTGATATCTTGAAACATGCATACATGTATAGGAAAATATGATAAAATAAAGGAAACTTATTTTATGTTGTTTTTAATTTTCATCCTATCTCCACGAGATAACACTATATGATTTTATTTCAATATATGTATAGATTTTTCAACTAGTGACTTCTAAAACACATGGATCAATTCATTTTAATTCACTTTATAATTTGATACACACTTCCTAATTTTCTTCCCATAACTTTAAAACATTGTATCCAACCATTTCATCTTGTATCCCAAGATTCCTATAAACATAATCATTCATCCATTTCGTTGAGAAACTACTGGTCCTCATTAGAAATCATTAGCAGGAAAACCTATCAATAATATATGAATAATGTAAATATTTCCCACATTCCCCCATAATCTCTAGGTGATAAATGTTGATATTATCCTAATAATAATTTCATTTTATGTACATCTAGTATCCTGACTTCCTAAAAACATATAGTTAGACCCCCTACTGAACAATCATCTGAAATACCTCCGAGTAATCCTATAAATATCTTAATTTATTGAATGATTCATGATATTATGGTAAATTAATATCATATCCTTAAAATGTAATTTCCAACCCCAATAGAGAGAACAGTTTGTTGGATCATAAATGTTGGCTATGACTGGAAGATAAAACCCCTTGTATGGATAATATATTATTTTTCTATGAATGAAATGTGACCCCTCAAGGTAAAGGCGATATATATTTTTATATGGTAAGCAATTATTCTCTTTTGATGGTTGTGTGAAAATTCTAAGTGATATCTGGTATTGGATGAATCAAGTATAGAAGATCCTGATAGTAACATCTGAACCAAAGGATTGATGATGATTTATTTATTTCATCTTCAATTATTTATTAGGTAATTTTGAGAATATAAAATCATTAATACACTATATATAATAGTTATGTTGGGAACACTTTTTATGGTTACATACATAGTTATACTTACACCTTTCTTGGAAAGCCCCAACACATTGGTACATGAGCCGACCTCTTGTTCATAGGTGCACGTAGGGTAGAGGACCTTTATTTCTTGGTCAATCTGTAGAACACAGATGGATTTTAGAAGTGAATCTTGAATATGGTATTAGAGTTGGTACTCCATTTTAGTTACCATTATATTTTGTTTATGGTATAGTTCCAATTGGAGATCAGTGGGTTGTATACTTTTATTAAAAAATTACATTAATCATAGAATGGATAAAATTATTTTAATGATATATAATAATTTTGGATATTATTCAGTTATTTATATTGTTATATCACTCTTATATGAGAGTATGGTCTCCCTAAGGGGTCACCACGGTCCCTTTCTAGTTTTCATCAACCTTTTGTGTGCGATGATGAATGTATGAGGCCACATGACACTATATTCTAATTAATATAGATTAAACTAGGAAAAGGGTGACAAAAAGGGTAACGATAGATTATTTTTCTTATATTACCATTTTTAACATGGTATATAGGGTTTATAAATGTTTTGGAGATTTTGATGGACCAAATTTCTATTGGGAATACCACATTACAATAGTTATTGGATTTATATTATTGTTTTTAGATATTAATGTTATGTTATCTGTTCGTGAATTATGTGAAAAGTAAAATTCATATTTGGTTTTTTATCTTTCCCTATAATGATAAGAAGAGTTTTTACATAAATAATATTTAGAACATAGTATTCCAATGTCATTCATGTTCTAGAATATTAATAATTTTATTAAATATATGGGGTTCAACTATTTAAATTATCAAGAAATTATAGAGTTTTTATATATGACTTTTTGATGTAATTATACTCTTATGTACAATGGTATTTCCTTATGATGATAGATCACATGGACCCTACCATGGTTTTTCATTAGTGATGGTTATATAGTCCCTTTCTGAAAGGTATTTAAACTAACCCTTTGGGGTTATTATTAGAATATGATGCCTTGGTGTTAGAACCCTTATGGGTGATGGTAACATTGGTTCCAAAAAGTAAAATAGTGTCCAATTATATAAAGCGTACACACCAAATGTTATTGTGTTTCCCCAAATAAATTCGTGGTGGTTTTCTATTTAACCAATCTAATGACTATGGGTTTACGCAATTCCAATATTCATTGCATGATATTATTATAACCACATGGATGTGATATTTCCCATAAGGGGTATATTGGTATGTGTAATTTATTAATGATGGGTTCCTAAGGACGGGTAGTGGAATTTTCATGTGATTTATATATATATATATATATATATATGTTAATACCCTAGAGTGGGTGTGTCAACACAATATTTTCCTTATGATATTTGAGATAGGATTAGAGATGTTTTCCCATGAGTTTGGACCAATGTGAGACACGATCATGGGCCCGGTGGGAGTGCCTAGTGGCATTGAAATGTGCTTCAGAATTTTGGTGATTTGAGTGTTATGATTAAGTAGCTGGACCCTTTTCAAATTTTATTGGTATGTGTTTTCATATAAAAGGAAAATCTAAGAGAGTGGTTATACCACGGTTGTGAGTTTCCTTAGATACAAGAATTGTGGGTAAATGATTTGTGTTCTAAATTGATTTATTAGATGTTTTATTATATCTTTGATGTAGTCATAAATATTCCTTATGTTTTTTTGGATGTGTAAGAATAAAAAAAGCTCAGGTTTGGATAGTTTTGGAATTCAACATAGAAATGGTTATATAGTTAATTCGTTAAGTGGGCCTAAGAAATAAAATATCTAACATGGGATAGTATTAGTATGATTCCTTTAGAATTTTATAGAGGAAGCATTGAGTAATTATTCAACTAGACATAATTGACATTGGAGGGGTGAATGATCAATTTTTTATGTGTGTGAACATACGATTGATGATTTTAAAATCATGGATTCATAAGTTGAGTTGTTTGGTAAGGTAATATAGGATCTCACACTAAATGTGTTTAGATGATCTTGATATTGATAATAGTTGAGAAGTTGTAAGTTTGTTTTTAGAGGTTCACACTCCTAGGATAGAGGAATGTTAGTGTATCCTAGAATTTTTGGGAAATAAAAAAAGTGTGAGGGAAAATGATTATGGTATTGTATGTGGTTCCTAGTTATATTTTTTGTTGGTGAGTGGGCCAAGTGTAGTTTATTTTGAATTGATTGAGTTTATAAATAACCTAAGTGTTGTGATTATAGTGAATTCTCCTAGGTTCAAACAACACAAAAGAGATTCATGGGAATCTAATGGGGGATTTTTACATGATCATACTCAGGGTGTGATTTAGGATAAGGGGTTTACTTTCAATTAGTGTTGGGATGAAAAATGGTTGGATAGGTGATATAATTTTGTGACTAGGGTCTAATGTTTTTTAAAATATTTCATGGTATTCATCTATGGTAAGATGAGTGATCAGTGAAAAATTATAGACAATTCAGAATAATTTATAATAACCACATGAAAGGTTGTGAGTAATCTGACATGTTCAATAAATGATTGGCCCCTAATAAGACTTGTTAGGATGTGTTTGAGGGGTTCAAGAGGGGAGACACATATGTGATATTGGATCAAATTGGGTGTTATTCGTAAATATACTAATACAGTTAGCTGTGTGGTGGGGTGTACACCAATTCTCGGTAAATGGTGTGACCCTCATTACATATGAATTTTATCATTTGCTAAGAATGACATTCTTGGTGAGACAAAATCATGTAGTTATTAGTGTTTTTTTAGTGGAACTTGGGTATGAGTGGGGTAAAAAGTTCTAGAAATTTAATTTGGAAATATATATAGAACTATATATGGTGATTGAGTTTTGAATTTAGTGGGGAATCCATATTGATACTCCATTTATGTGGAGCATGTTATCAGCCATGGAGGTATAACAACCATCTGGTAGGGTTATGGATTTGGTGAGACTAGTCATTAGATAATTGAGATGGCACCTAGTTGTTAGTGAAAAGAAACACTTAATTTTATCTATTAACATAGAGAATAATATATTTAATTTTCAGATAATATTTGGGATGTATTTTAGATATTTGAATCAAGATCCAAATATATTTTTTCATGATCTAAGAGAAAGTCATATCAGAGGTGTACTAGTACTCATTGATAGAGTAAAAGAATTTATTTGGTTGGTGGAGAATTAAACCATGGAATTACACTTATTTTAATTATTTTACTCTAAATGGATGTCTAGATGATATCATGAGGCCCCCATAAACTAATTTACCATAATCACGTAATGAGATGATTCATCAATTGCGGAAGCCAAGAATTTTAAAGAGAGGATAACTAGTGGGGGACCAACCATTATTTCTTATCTCAAATTGGTTGTAGTGAGGTGAAATCAACACTGAGAAATTTGAAATATTGATGGGAATCTATTATATATAATAGATTTATATGTTGGGTAGAACTAGGGATTTGTATTAACCATTGTGTGTGGATGCATGTGGTGGTTCACACTCTAACCCTAAGAATTTGTTAGTCATTGATGCTTCAATGTCTTGAGATATACAAGTGTGTTTGAGTTTCATTTTAGGATTGGTGATGTTGATTAGTGGGAATCTTAGAACATGGTTCATAATAAACCAAACAGTTTATATTTTCACAATGTAACCTCATTCAATATTCAAGGATAGAATTTTGTGATTCAATGGTGAATAGAGGATCAAGGTGGGTTGGGATTGACAATCAGAACCTCTTAGGGTGGATCAACATTATAGTGTTGAGTTTCTGAAGACCCATGTATTTTTGCCTTGTGAAATTTAGAGGGAATTTAAATGTTTATTCTCAGAATATGGTATGTTTTGATAATAATAACTTAGATCAAAATCTATAGGGATGAAAAATATTTTGGATATATTCTTGTTTTGGATGTGCTAAAGGAATGATTGGTATTTCAAGTGTTAGAGTGACTATAATTGTATGGAAGTGATATAATTTATAAATAATAATCCTATAGAAGATAGAAAACACCAAAACTTAGTAGTGTTGTGGAATATCATGTGTTGTATGTTGATTTTTTTCTAATAAAAAAACATTACATGATGGAATGATTCCATAACAAGGGTAGAATAATCTTGGTGGGTTCCCTTTTGAGGATATTTGAATTGGAAAATGTAATATGTATGGGGTTCATTCTATAGTGAATGGTAATATTCCTTAGAGTAGGAATATCTTATGTATTTTTTTATATGTTTTTTCATAAATAAGGTGACCAAGCTTTATTAAAGGTGGATTCACCATGGTGGATTCTTGTAAGATAATTTTTTATAAAGGAAAATATATTCTTCATGGTTTTTTTATCCTAAGGTTAGTTACATGGAAATTGAAACACTTACATATTACCATTGTAATTATTTTTGATGGTGGATAACGTAATGAATCATAAGGGGCTGTTATATGAGGGTTTCTTGATGTGGGGAGAATTGAACTAATACTATTGGGCTGCACCATGGAGGGTTCACAGGAGTTTGAGGTATTTTTAGATTCATTGAGGAGTCTTATTCCATGTATCATGGTGTTATTCATAAAATATATTTTTGAGGGTAGTCCGTTTCATTATAATATAGGGTTTTTATTCATATGGAAACCTCATGTGTGGTTATTTTTACTATTTTCCTTATAAGACACATCACCATGGTACTTTTACCTATTTTTATTTTGGGGTATTAATCACCATTCTTATGGTTTATCCCATTACATTTATGTTTAGTGTGTTCATGAGGATTGAAATGTTTACCAAATAATAACCTTATTATTATCCTATTTGATTACCCTTATATAGGGATTATATACTGGTGTTGTTTGGTATATTAGAGGAGAGTTCTTTATATTTATCCCTTCGTTCTCATTCACCTCTATAATCCACTCTTTTTTATCATGTGTTTCATTGGTTATTTTATCAAATCATTCAATAATTAATACATAAATTATGTATTTTGTGTATAATTTCTAGAGGATATACTATTATATATAACATACATTGTTTCTTTCTATATTATTTATGGTATATTTCTTGGATAATTTTAATGTGTTTTTTTATTTTTTAGAATAAAATTTATTCTTGGGGTGGATGAAATATGATGGGGATTTCTTTTATCAAGAAAACGAGAAGCATACCTAGTGATGTTGGTATGACAACCCTGCTTTTTATTACAACTTTAGCATGCTTTATTACATAAAACTTCACTTGATACAACAAAGAAGATCGAGTGGTTTAGTGTCTTTGGCGCTTAGGATCATTACATAAAAACTTTAATCTTGAAATACAACATCTTTATTGAAAACTTCCTTTACATGACCACTACATTTCTTCGTACTTAGCATTGCATGGGATAACCTGAGGGCATGCATAAGAAAAGGGTGAGCTATAAATCCCAGTAAGTGAGTACACAATGAATAACATGAGGAGTACAATACATGTTAGGCAATATGCATATCAATAGTGCATAAGAGAAACATGAACATAAAGTCATGATAAAGCATGATAATCATAACATGGAAATGTGGCAACAACACTTAACATTGAATTAGCATGAGCCAAGGCTCATTGCACATGGAGCATGAGTAAACCCTCATTGCACTTGAAGCACAAGTAAACCCTCGTTGCACTTGAATTAGAATGATTCAACACTCATTGCACATGACATATCATGATACTATACTTTACCCAATGCATTGGAGCTCTATAAAGGGCGCACCCTTCTTAAACATTTCATTTCATGTATAAGTGTGCCACATGGATCATAAAACATGGATTCATAAAACATAATCATTTATTCCACGATAAAGGAATGTGGAATTAATACATGAAACTTTATAATAAATAAGTAAATGTGCATAAAGTTGAATACCCTTGATGGAGAAATGGGCATGGTATTCACTACACAATGATATTGGCTTAGAAAATTGGTGTGATTTCGGCAGCATAACGGCGTGACATAAGAATTCATAAAATAGGTTGATGAGAGAGAAAGGGGTTCCTCATCATATTTACATGTAATGGACAGTAAGGAGGTCATATAGATACATGTACCAACAATTGAAAAGGAATTTAGATTCATGATACAAAAGTATTGCTTGAATATAAAAGAGGAGAAAAATGTTTCTTTCGGAATTTCGGCATAGTAACGGGTGTACATGGGAGGCTTTTAATGAGAGAGAAATGGGTCTCCCATCATTCAAACAATAAGAGGGAAGTATGGGAGAGGTGCAAAACCATACCCCAACATTCATAATTTAAATTAAAAGGGCAATACAACTTAAAGAAAATTGACAAAAATGAGAAAGGAAGAAAAAACCTTTACTTGGAAGTGTGCTTCCAAAGGCTAGAGAGAGGCTTGTGAGAGGCTTCTTGGGAGCTTGGGGAACCTTGGGAGGATTCTATAGAGAGTAAGGAAGAGGTTGGACGAACTCCAAGGGATTTTAGTGAGGAGGAAGTGGGAGCTTGGTTGGGTTTATATAGGAAAGGTGAGAGAATTCTTTATTATTTAGGTTTTGGACCCCTTATATTAAAATAATCCAAACCACAAACCATCCCATGGTATTTGCCCATGGTTTCTGGAAAAGGAAAGAGTAAAACAATATTTTACAAGGACAAGGTCCGAACTTATTAAAAAATTAGGGTTTCTTATGTGGAGGTGAGTCACACTCCCATGGAAATTAATTTAAAAAGGCAAAGTGTTGAATAAGTCTTGAGGGCTCCATTAATGCATTGAAAAGTAAGTCAAACAAACCCAAAACCTAATTATTTTAATGATAAAACACATATTGGCCGAACGTAAGGATTATGTTATTTTATTACATCACCATTGGGTCATTATGATGTCATAAAACACATTATATATTTAAATGGTATTTAATTTTTACCCAAAAATTTGACTATCTCAGAAAATTATGAAAAATTCACAGTTGGATAAATTCGACGTCCTGATTCCAAAAATAATATTTATTTTATCTAAATAATTTTCTAAATTTGTGAATTTTCATTTTTAAAATAAAAACCGACATTTATAAAAAAAATCACGGGTTTTGACAGAAATGGCTTTCAAACCTTAATAAAAATTTTAATTGCATTCATAAAATTATAAGATCATTTATAATTAATAAAAAATTAATTTAATATTAATAATAATATTTTATTAAAATATTATTTAATTCAAAAATCCTTTAATTTAATAAAATATAATTCTTAATTAAATAATAACGAAAAACACCATTTGTACTTTAAAAACTAATTATAATGTATCAAAAATGACTAGAAATTATATTCATTATTATATACAAAAATAATGTACATGAACATGGTGCTACTTATTTGTTATATAACCCCTTAAAATAGCCGCATAAGACCTAAGGGTAAGGTGTGCGATGGTGACAAACTCTTGGGGCGGCTCGGATAACATCGCTCGAGTGGTAATTTCAATCAACTTCCACTTTTCCCGTAGACGATCACATTCGAGCTTGACTTGATGAAGCTCAGCATGGGCTTGGTCAAGTGAAAAGCCCAAAGATGCCACCTCTTTTCCGAGCTCTGACAAATGGGCTTCGTAAGGGGCAATTCAACTGGATGAGGCCATCGCTTCCTTTGTCTGAGTAGAAATGGGTTCGTTAAAGCCTTATATTTATACTACTCAGATGATCACTGTTCAACGACTATAAAAGTAACGGTCACAAATATTAATGTAAAACTAAAGAAGTTGACATCTTATAAAAAAAAATTCATAAAGAAACATTTAACTGGATCAAGAGGGATTCTCTATTAATGAAACTTTGGGTCGTTACAGTTGGTATATTATTTATAGATATTAAAATTAGTGGACTCCACTCGATGAGTTTTTATTTTTTATTCTTCCTTGGATTAAATTGAATAATAAATTGAAATTTTTTATCCATCATTACATTGATATTATGGACTGATAAAGGAAATTTGATATTGTTATAATATTGTAAATGTCATGTATGAGCTTGTGTGAGCATAGGAAAGGGTGCCCAAATATTATTAATTATAGAGTAACTCCATATATTCTGTTTGTGGTCCCAAAAAAATCCCACTAATCATTATGCATTTTGTTTATATAGAATATGATATATTGTATCTCTAGTTATGTTCAATTATAATTATATATAAAAATAATTCTTTCCTTTTAATTCTCTCAAATAGAATAAAATTTTCACGGTCCATGAATTACCATTGAACAAAAGCTTGATTCCTACACCACTGATACCAGGGGACTGATTATAAATTTTTTCCATGAGTGTTGTGGACCCTGTAATGGATTATAATCAATGAATTGATATTTTGTAACATGATAGGTTCCTTATATCCATCTAAAAATTAATGTTTAATAGATCGAGAATATGTTCCCTAGAGGATGACCACAATAATTATTAGGTTATCTTATGTCCATCAAGCTAGCCGAATGGAGATTGGATTGAGTGTTCCTTACCAACTAGTATTGAGAACTAAGGCATTTATAACATGGGTAGGATTACGGGAAGGTTGGGTGAGAGAATTCCAACTATGTATAATTATAGGATCATTGTTCCTCTACCCTTGTTTGATGCCATAGTGAGGATTAATGTGATATTATACACTCATGACGATGGAATAGTACCTTGAGTTTTTGAAGTGAGAGAGGTTCCCATGTTGGGTGTGTAGAGCATGATGTGACATAAGATAACATAGATAATTCTAATGTCTCATGTTTACCCTTTTGGGTATCATTTTTTGGAGGCTAACATGGTGAAAAACATGAATGGATATAGAGGAAAACTATTGTTGAGATCTTGATATGTTGGGTGTGTGTATCCGGCTAGGGAAAATGGCCAACATGTGTGGTATGTGATAGGAGGCCCTAAAAAAGGATATTTCCTTGATTATATCAAATATATGTTGTATATATATATGATGTTATAAACAGCTGATATAACCTTAATTATATTTAAATAAATATGTCTATGAGAGTGTAAGGTTTCGGGGTGTGGAATAAACCCTAGGATGCATGTGATAAATTATATATTATATATGATGTTTTGGGGTGAGCTATGACCCAAAGGTGTTTTTTTATCATGAAATGGGGATGGATACAACCACTGGGTAATAGTAGTTTAATAAATATTGCATGTAAGGATGTTACCTTGGATTATATACTATACCTGATTCCATGGTGGGATTCTCTCTAGGTTTTATGCTACATGATGGTTCCAGGTAGGGGTGTAACCCCCATGGTGGATGCTATATGATGTCTTTGATTATGGGATGTGACCTCTAGGGTGAATGAAATATGATTATTCAACGCATGGAATATGAACCCCCCCCCCCACAAGTGAATGATATATGATAGTTTTGGGTAGGAGATGTAACCCCAAAATGTATGATATATGATGGTTCTTGGTATATGATATACCCAATGGGTGGAAAGATTTATAAATTCTTCCAATAAAGTACGTGAATCCATATGTTGGTTTTGTGAAAATGTTCAAATATTTTTGGAACTAACTGAAGATTGTATTATTGATCCCGAGTGTCATCGTAGAACCCAAGGATTGATGCAGAATTATTCATTTATATTTAAATTATTTTATTGGTTATTGAAATTAAATCATATTATGATGAAATTTAATATACAAGTATATTTAGGGAAATATTTTTTATTTTCAGGTGTGTTATACACACAAACTGGTCGGGAAGCCTGAGCACTTTGGTACCTATGAGGACCTCTTGATCACATGTGCAGGTTGGTCTGTTGGCCAGTACTATATTATCATACTAAATAACATAGATGATGTTTACAAGTGTCTCTTAGGGTCCGTATTGGTGTGTATTTTATATTTTATTTCCATTATTATTTAGTACATGTGATATTCTTAGAGGTTGATCAGTTAGATGTTCACTTTTGGGAAAACATTTCATTTTTTTGTAGAATGGTAATTATTATTTGTTTCCACATAATATGAATAATTTTTTTGATCTCATTTGGTTATTTCAATTATTTTATTACTTTGATACGTGGGTATATTCTCCATACCTTATCAACATAGACCCTCTCTATATGTTGATGGCCTTTTGTATATGGGGTGGTGTTCTTGAGGTTATGTGACACTTTGGTCTAGATAATGTAGAGTGAATTGGACCAAGGTTGTTATAGTATTTATAAAATCCAATATATGTTTGATGAAAATATTAGAATCAGAAGTCAAATAAGACTCTAAAATGTCCACAATTAATATATATAATTAATTTTTATGGAATCCAATGATTCTAAATAGAAAAAGGATTTTTTTGATCTGGGTGCTATCTCCAAACAATAAGTTAGTGTTAGACTTATTCTTGAAGAATTAAAAGGTCACATATAAATGAATTGTTATAGTGAGTGCTTCTTAGACCACTATACATTGTGAACTTCTAATATTCTATAACGGTTTATTTCAGTTTTCTTGTGATGATGTTTTGAACTTCTTATTTTTTTCATAAGTATGTATCCTCTATTAGTTTTAGTTTAACATAATATACTGATTCATAAAATCAAAATTCAATTTTATCTTATATTTTCACATCAACAGAACATTAAAAACTGATATAAATTTAAATTTATCCATAGACAACCTTTTCCCAAAACACCTGAAAATACATTATAACACAAATTAATGTAAAACATTATCATTTATTTACTTACTAATATTTATATCACTTTTTATAATCATTAAGAAAAATGTTAATTAATTACAAAATAAAATGAAAATATACTTAATATGTATAAACCGTATTTACTAACTTATTATAAGGTCTATTTTACATTATTTAGGAATATAAAAGTGACAAAAATACCACATTACCAAATACCATATACATTCACTTTACTGTTATCTTAAAAAATCAATATCTTTTCTATAATCAATGGCTAATTCAAATACCACAAAAGTTTACTTATTTTAGAAATGATTTTATCATGATTTATATATGAATTCATTTTTATTAACTCAAGATACTAATATTCAAATTCATTTAATAATTTAATTGTTATATGTGCCATATTTTATAACCTACCCTCCATGGAATTAGTTTTTTAAAACTTTAGTCAAGATATATTTTTTGGAACTATTATTCCTATACTGATAACATGAAATTTCTGTCATAGGCTTACCATCACTCTAATTTTGCACTCATTAAAACAATATATTATGATAATCAGTAGGATTTGTACATGTGTTACATTGAGTATGTGTTTGAAGGGTTTCAAATGGAGTTATAACTATCAAATAATAATGTAATAACATCCTTTAAACACCATCAATCAACGAATCTACTAATATGTTTACAATAAACAATGAAATGAAGAATAAATTATGTACCTTTTCCCATGAAAATATAACCTACAAAGGTTTTAAATATTAATTTGGTCATGATAATTGAGGATAAAACAAATCGTTTCTTTCTCCTCGGTTGGTCAAAGATCAGGAGAATCTCATGATTCTCATGAATGACCACTTTTAATAACATAATTTTCTAATACCTTTTCTAAAAGTGGTAGGGAAATAAAGAGTCGCATATATCATAAAATAAGGAGTTTTTGTATAAGATATTCACACCCAAATCTGAGGATTTAGCCTATGTATATATCCATCCAAACACTCTCCTTGGATCGTAAAATTTTGACTTTATTTATGATACAGATCACAAATTATAAACAATTATATATTGTTATATCATATAGATCAATTTCCATAATCATCGTTTAATGTTTAAAAAATTATTCTTCATTTCAAATATACTGTTAACATCATCACACAATGATTAAATTATGTATGGTATATGGAGTAGAAGATGGAGACCGAACCAATAATTATCATATAATATGATAATTTACATGAAATTAACTAATGAATGGTGACACTCACAATTCCATGGTCTATCCAATGGAAGATCATGATGTATTCTAAGGAATCATGCCATGGTGTTTCCATTAGCGCATAATTTCAATAATATTCCACTTTCTATAATGTATAATGGATTAATCACATTTAACATTATATCACATCATATTAAAAAACTTGTAAAATCATATCCATAAACAAATTTGGATATTTCCATATATCCATTTGGGTAAGAATTAATTCATTTTAACTAAATATTACATAAAATATAATAGCTTCAGAAAATATATCTGGAAATTATTTCATATATCTTTAATAAAATACTTTTTCATATCTCTCAATGTGTTATAAACTTGATCCCACACAACTAAAATGTGATACCCCATGAGCCTTTATAGTTTTGAAAATATTTCTGAATAACCAAATAAATAAATATATAAAAAGTGATGCCTCTATAAAAGTGTTAATATTACTCAATATATAAAGTAATTCTTCTTGATATCTATAAAAAACATGTATCTCTATACCCATGTATAATGTATTTATCATATACTAGAATTAAGAATTATATAATCTCTTTTTAAAAGATATCGAGTTATCATGGGACACCGTGTATAACCATCCTATATTGGAAATGCATATATTCTTGATTATCTGAGTATAGGATGACCATGTGGATGAATACATCATGTGTTATTCATATATGATAATGATGACATCACAAACTCCACATCCAAATTGATAATAAGATCACATATACCTTATCTAAAGAAATTTATAAACATAATCATACATTCTCAATTGAGGGGATATATGTGATACTCATCACATAAGAGGAAAAATACCATATTGGTTAAGCCATAATTGATTACATGATGAAAAACATACCCATCCAACACCAAACTAGCTAATCCTCAAGGATTGTGTATGAAATGTATCAATGGATGGAGGGTTTCATAATAATTATCTTTCTAACCTCAAGTATGTTGATCAAAATAAAACATACAACCCAATATTACTAAATAATTTGTGTGTGAAACTCTATGCAGTGTACTTGGTGGGTCATCCAGTTCATAAAACTAATATTAAACCACATGATTATATTTTATACCTATATATAAAATCCTATATATGTTAATCTTATCATTTCATCCCCACCTATTATAATCTATAATTAACATCAGTTAAGGATTAATTAAATCCATACATTGAGAAATTATTTATTTTTGTACTCATAAAATATGTAACGCCAATTTGAAACAATGATAAAGGAGATTCATCATTTGGTATAACATGATACATTTCAAATTCTTAAAATATTTTCAGAACACTAACGAATCCACCCATAAGAACCTATTTAAGTATATTCTATATGATAGACCGCCATATAGGCCTTATTTTCCCTCGAATTTTCATTTTTGGTTAAAGTCATTACAACTGTATATAATTACTTACACATCTTTATGTGAACACCTAATAAAAGGCCCCACTAAACCCATTTACTGAGTAACATCTATTGAGGAATATTGTTTGAATAATTATTTGACTAAAATATGATATTCATAATGATCGGCTCCTTTAACATAGTATCAATAGTCATTTAATTCATATGATCTAAGTTAATGATGTTAATAACAATAATTTTTGACATAGAACTCTTTCAATATTTATAATAATAAGATAATAGAATTTTTATTCAAAAATTTCTTTGAGACCATTTTTTGTAACTAAATGGAACACTTTAAATTAATTTTTAATAAAACATACTAAACCTATTTAAGGCATAAATTGGGATCCATGACATTATGGTAACAAAATATGACCCTTTAAATTTTTCCTGACACACATACCTTAACATATTTAAAGATATTAAGTGAAATTCACATTTAATATTATTGGTTTAATATTATTTTTGAAATGATTTAAACATATTTAAGAGAAACTATACTCCCACTTTCCTCATAAAAACTATATTCTATTCTAAATATCATGATCTGATTCATACCTTCATTTAAATTCATGAAATATAATTTAAATTCTGTATTTGGAATATATAACATGAAATATATTATATTAATATTATATATGGTATTCTATGTATTTGGAGAAATAGTCCAGAATAAAGACTTTATTATTTTATACCTACCTCTAATAATTTATGGAATCAATTTGCATCACATTTTAACAATTATATTCGATAAAAGATTTTATCTTATCTAAAAATCATTTCACCATTTCATTATTCTGAAACATATTATAAAATTTTATGATCCATAAACCATGTGTATCATCTCATTTATCAAAAGAAAATATTTTTTAAAAAAAAATCTCTAATCATATATGATAACAAATATAAAAATACACATCAATTAATTCAATTCATCTGAGTTTGAATGATTCCTTTATATTTAAATTTATGATTCCTCAAATATTTACTTTATCATTTGAATAAATACTATAATATATATATGTAAATAACTTTATTTTAACCTATTTAATATTTAAAAAAGATGTTGATTACAGATTTGGTATCATATTCCCTTCAAAAATAAAATAATTAGTATATATAACATTAATTATTAACATTGAATCACCAAGGAGTTTCTCAATCTCCTTTAGGTAATCTTGAAATCTCTATCATATGGAAATATTTTATAAAATTCATTACATCTCCTTTAGATTTCAATGATCTTTTCCAGCTTCCTAATAAAATGTTGGTGAACATTCCAACTAATTTATCTTCCTCTAGTTTTAAACATTACTCATTTTTACTATCTATAAAACCAAAAAATAATGGCATCTCATTCATTATTCAATATCCTTAATAGTTTTATATAAAAGTATAATATTTATTTAACACATTCACATGGTTATAAATATTAAACCAATAATCAATGAATAATTTTTATTTCTAGAAGAACCCTTAAAAGAAGCCTTAAATTTTTCCAATTCAATTAAATATATAATAATATTGAGTATATGAGTGGAGATAAAATTTATCTCATACATATTATACTAAAATAGATCATTCATAACATTATTTATGTCACATCATTCTTGATATTGATATATACTTTACATGTTTTCTATCAACCAATAAGCATA
Source organism: Viscum album (assembly GCA_963277665.1). NCBI lineage: Eukaryota > Viridiplantae > Streptophyta > Magnoliopsida > Santalales > Viscaceae > Viscum > Viscum album. Next base: position 733,877,013 of record OY728130.1, read on the forward strand.
TATTGTTTCATGTTTTTTCTGGTGTTTGGAATCTATAATGAAAAAATTAAATACAAAAACATCAAGAGAGTATATTTTTTTAATAAGTATTTATACTTTATTGAATATATTTTTTAAGAACTGTATAGTTTTTCAGTGAATTATCTAACACATATGACAATTTTTATTGATTGAGAACAATTATCATGTTCATGTACAAGTCTAAGAAGTTTATTGTATTAAGCATCTATTTCTATATAATTCTTCTGTAGGACATATTCTATGATAATGATTCCATTTTTATATAACAAATTTTATTATAAGATGATTGTCATGGTTTCATTCATTTATCAAGGAATTTTATTAAATGTTCTACGACTAAAATGATTACCACTAAAAAACTACATCATATTGGTTATTGGTATAAGATCTTTATTTCACTACATAAAGTATTTAATTTGGGTTTTCAATCATCATTTAGTCATTAACATAGGATATCATGAAATTTATATCATTTATAGATCTTGGATAGTGAAGGGGAAACATTTTTTTACAATCCATGACATTGATAAACTCATGAAAATTCTTCTAGTATCCTTGTTAAGGGTTACCTAGGTCCGTGTAACCAAAATAAAATACTAAAATAAGTCATGTAATTGTATATTGGATACTCATTAAATTCTTTCCTTAATATAATCAATGGGAATCCAAATTTTACATGAAATTACATGGATAGATGATTAAGGTCTGGAATAATTCTCTTAAGATGTAATCCAACATATAGAAATCTAAATGTATATTTAACTCACTATATTATCTTATATATTCCATTTACATGAATTCATGATTTTATATATTTATTTTGGAATCCCTTTTTATTCCACCTAATCAATATGTTAAAATCAAAATGATGTGTAAATTATTTCATGGATTATGAAAAATATAAAACCACATTAGAAGGAAACTAATAAAATCATATTACCTAGAATATAACTCCATAAATTTATGTATGATTATTTAAATAAATATTTTAACACCTTAAAATAAATTATTAATTTATTTATAACATAATAAATATATATCAATGACTGAATGAAATTGGTAATTATTAATGAAGAGAAAAGAGTCCAAACCATTGGAAGGGGTGAAAGAATGAGAGAAAAGAAAAATGGGTAATAAGGGGGTTCTAAAAAATTCAAACCTAGTGAATCACTGATAATTATGTTCATGTCATATAGTGGGATAGAGGTGATTCTGGAGAAGCAGGTGAGTGATTCTTGTCGAGTAACTCTAGAAGCGAAGATGTCACCATCCTATTACCCTCACAAATGGTGTAAGAGATAATACTCCTTCCTAGGATCATTCTTATCCACTTTTGAAAATTATAAGATATATTCCATGGATAGGGGGAACTCCCAATAAAGACATTAAACAAAATCAATGAATTGGTCTCCACACAAGACAAAGTGATGTTCTACGAATTGTACAGATAAAGACAAGAGAACATGGAATTGTCTTCTTTTGGAAATGAGTTTCTTAGTCTATAAGAAGTCAAGAAGGCCAAGATAGAAGACCCTTTGTGATCACACACAAGTCTCCCACCCCTCAGCATAACCATTCTATACGATCCGTTAATATTTAGCGTGATAAAAATAGATGGAGGGGACCATTTAATCTAGAAACCAATGTGACTGTAGGAGTTGGAAGTTGTTTGACAATAATTATTAAGGAACCTAAGAGATGGATCATTATTCCAATGTTAACTTTTATCATCATCATTTAAATATTTAAAAAAATAATTCCTTCATATTGTAGAAATATGTTCCATTTATTTACACTTATTCAATCAAATAATAAACATTTCATAAAATAGACAACCATTGAATTAAATCACAAAATTTTTAAAACAATGTTACTAATATAAAAACTTTATAGTTACATTTTTAATAGAATAAAAAATTAATATAAAACTCATATTAGTAACCTTATTTTATCCATGAAAGTTCACATTAAAATGTGAGCACATCTACCAAATCATTTTTGGTATATTTTAATGACCCATTCATTCAATAATGTTTCTTTTGGATCAAATTTTATAATATTTTTTGGATTTAAAATTATATCCAAAGTAAATTTCACCGTAGAATAATTCTTATTATTTTATTACTCTATAAATTCCATGATCCATGAGTGTTTAGGCAGCCATTATGGGTTTATCTAGGGTGTTTTTGTAATTTCATTTTTCTTAACTCTTGTTGGGATTGTTCTATTTCATATAGAAATTCATATGTAAAAGAATTAATGTCATATGTCATGGATAATAAAAAAATTTAAGGCCACCATTTCATATATATTAGTTCACCATGGAACAAAGAATTATCCTCCGATGCTTTATTTTTCATGTTTTTTTATCGATGCCAAAAATTGTAATTTTTCAATCTCTATAACATGGTTTTATATTATTTAAAAGATCAGAACCCATTATTTTATAACTATTATGTTATGGTACCTCAATTTAATGATTCTAATAATCATTTATATGAGGCTACATAGTGGTATATAGAGCATAATATTTTATAGTTTATTAATTAATTTATAAATCAATCCAAATATTGATAGTCTGACTTTGATACTCTAGAAGGGTTTTGTAGGAATGTATAACATGAAAATATAAGTTGAAGTAAAACTCCCAAAAACCATTTCCCCTAAATATACCAATATATTTGGAATTAATAATAAAATAAGGGATAAACATATTCCATTAACCATGATGATTTGATATTATGATGCCTTCAAGAGTGGTTGTTGGGGTGAATTATAGATGAAATATTATTTACAACATTCTCACACATAAGAAAGTATGTTTTTTGGATGTTTTAATTTAAAAGAAATAGATTAGAAATAATAAAAAAGTAATAAATGTAGCTAACTTTTTAACACTTAGATGTTATAAATGTAACCAAGGTAATAAATTCATTCATATATAAGTTAGATGTTGATAGAAATTATTCATAGGGCTCCCGATAGAAATATGAAAACTCTTATAATGGAAATTATAAAGAGAACATTTCATACATTTTAAATTTATAGTAACTCTTTACCATTAATCGGAAATAGAGGGTGAATCACTACCCAAATACAATGGATTCAATTTCAAGGACTTGGATCTTAAATTATAAACATGATCACAAATAAATGTTCCAAACGGGGCCTTTATTAATCAACTTGATCAGAAATTTCAATTCCCTCACCCATGAACATCCTCAAAAAAAATTGAAAACACTAAAAACTATCATCATGTTCCTCTTCGCTTAACCTAATTGGTAATATGTCCTTCCTCAATCTTCATAGAACTCAATATTTAAAAAATAAGGTTTTATTCTACGAATCTCAATAAACATAACATTTGGAATAAATTAGATTCATATCAATTAAATCTCAAAACAAAGTATCATAAAAATGACTTAAATATAAATACTTACATATATTTCAATGATCACCTCACAAAAATATTATTTAATAAATATTTTGAAAAAAAAATACCCAAAAAATTTCAATGTAAAGACATGATGAAAAAATTAAAAAAATGAATTATTCTAGAAAAAATATAATGTCTAGTAATCTGTGATGATTAATCTCATTTTATATATATCAAGGTCGTAGAAACCAATGATTACATAAGTTATGGCCTTAAAAATGAAATTCTGTTATATTATCCACTATATTTTATTTAATAAACCTCAAAAATATTTAAAAACTATGTGTATTGAAATCAATTCAATAAAACATGTAAATTGGAAGATAAGTCAACATAAAAAATTGCTAACAAAATCTTCACATTAGTTAATGAAAAATAATGAGTTTATTTATATTAGTAAAAATAATGGATCCAGAAGATTTCATTTTTGGAAAATAACTCAATAATATTCCCCGTTTTGATAATAATCAAACAAGATAATAAAATAAGAAAAAAATTCAAATGAATTGAAAAAATATATAAAAAACCATGTTACTTTTGTAAAACATACTATCCCTTTAGAAATAAAACAATTCCATAGAAAGCATTTCCCCATTACCTTTATAATTCTCTCTCATCAAATACACTTTCTTGTCCAATTAATATGATTTCACCTCCTTCCATATCTACTTTCGTCTCCTAAAAATAATATGATTCTTACCCATAGTAATTATCTAACTTCTCCCTTTTTGAGGTAAAATAGTTTCTCTTCTCCCACTTATCAGAAAAATAGAAACATAATAATTATCTCCTGTTATGGGATTATAAAAAAGAAACATGTAATGTGAAACTATAAAAAATAAATATATGAATTTTAAACAAAAGTAATTAATATAATTTATGATGAAATAACATCTATAATGAATTATGTAATAATAAGAAAGATCCAAATGAACTATATAATATTTGAAAACATATGTTTGAGTAAAAAAATGAATATAAAGATGTAATTAAAATGATTCTTGAATATAAAATCTAAAAATATTTGAAAGAGAAAATAAAATAAAATAAATAAGTGTCAAACCTATAGAAAATGATATATAAACAACAAAATTTAACAAGTAGTGTCAATAAAATAATGAATTTTTTAAAGTAAAAGATACCTTCCAAAATATAACTACCCATTTATTCTTCAATAAAGATATATTCTAAAAGATGTATCCCTGAATGATGTTCAATGTTTATCTTATAAATTTTATTCAATGTAATTTCATAATATATAAAGTACACATATAATGTGTTTTGAGAATTATATATAAACAAGTAATGTCCTCCCACTTTCGTGAGTACTTATTAAAATTTAGGATATTGTAAAAAATATTTTTTTACCAACTAACAGTAATCGTACCCATATTTTATTTAGCATATTCAAATATTTTTAAATTTAATGGTTTGGAAAAAAATATAACCAAGATGACATGTTATTTCAATAAATTTATAAATAAAATTTTATTTCATTGTGTGGTCCTAGATGAAATGGTTTCTTATATCCAGATGTTTAGATCACAAGTAAGTTTTAGATTTAATATATAAAGAAATATCATTTCTTCTAGAAAAAAGATTAAGTTTAACGACAAGAATCTTCCTTCTATGAATAATTAGTGAACTTTTTTTATTATAATTTCTATTTTATTATATCACACAATGGAAGTACATTGAAATAATTTTACAAACATAATAATATTACCTATCAATTAATTATACCAATTACTATATCCACAAATAATAATGGCTGATAAAAAAAATAATAATGAAAATGAATTGATATAATCCATAGGATCGAACTCTACCCAAAAAATTACACCTTCCATGAAAACTAACAAATGAAAAATAAACATTAAAAATATGATAGAAATTATCAATGGAACTATAAAATAAATTAGGAATGAAGAAATAAGTGGATATATTTGGTATTTTATATATATTATATAATCATAAATTTGATTGTTAGGGTATGACAATCAGAATAATATAACATTACAATTGTTCAACATGAATCTTTGTATTATGACCATTGGGAATTATGTTCATTGGTAATATAGTCGTTATAATGTGACTACTAGGGTTAGATTTTATTAAGGTTAATGGTAAGAATTAATTGATAATAGAAGGAAGAAATGATTGTCTCAATTAGTAGAATCAAAACTTATGATGATCATTTTCAGAGTAAGATATTGATGTAGCATCATTCGGGTTTTCACTTGATTAAGGTCGTGTAGAGCTTAAATAAGTGTGACATGAACGAAATAACCTATGATATAAGTTATAACTTGTTGATATAACTACTAGATCAATTTTAGTTGAAATACCTCACGAGACTACCACCATCACACACCATTCCATTTGAGCCTATGCACATGTAATAAGGGTTATTTATTTCTTCCCTAGTAATATCATTGTGTAATTATTTTAAAAACTAATTAAAATTTTGACTAAATCATTATTATTATTTACTGTTACACCCTTATATAAAATGAATATTATTAGATAATGTGAAAGAATATATTTTTATATGATGAGTCCATGAATTAAATTTTTTAGATGTATATATATTTATTTAATTTCCATTAAATTTATTTTTTAAAAAACATATTAGGGTTTAAAAAATGTTGAAACAAAAAAATGTATTTATAAAATACTTTTATGCATTTATATATATATATTTTTAGGGTGTAGATATTTTATTATATAATAAAAATTACCTGATAGAAAATTATTTTAAATTTAAAAATTGAATTTATCATATTTTGGTATTTGTTTCATAAAATGAAGAAATATTTTATACTTTCATGTTGAAATATGTATATGGTGATTTTTTTTTTTGAGAAAGTCAACATTTATGTGTGAAATGTAAAATATTTTATAATATAAGGTATTTATTATGCCATCTCGATACATAAAAGTATTGTGATGATTATTTTAAATTCATTCCCAAACAAAAATAGATTATTTTGTTAATATTTTTTATTTTAATGGATTTAAATCAATTACCATACCTCTAAATGATACATCAAATAATAAAATGGAAATTAAGATTTTTAAAACTATATTCTGTGGAAAATATACTTTCCCATGAACAATGTAATATTACAAAATGAATTAAGTTCTAATTCATTAAAATATTATATAACATGACTTGAATGACTAAAATTTTGAAAGTGTGAAAATATTCCTCCTGTTTTACTATAGATACCAAAAACTCCTTCAATTTATCTCAACTAAAAATCTTTTTTCAATAAATTTTATGTCATTTTACCACCCAGAGAGACCTTCCATGTAGTTTTATATTATTAATGTTCTATCATCTTGTTCGAGGAAGAAACACATCAATGCAATGGAACTGTCCTCCTCTTCTTTTCCATTCAAGTACCTCTTTTTTATATGTCTCCTAAATGTTTAATTCCATTATTTTCATTACCATTTTATTATACCTTTATTTACAAAATATTTTCATATCAATGAGATTCCATCAATCTCTCTCATTATTGAATTTTCTGAATACACATTTTATACCTACCATGCTGCTAGAAGATTTCACAACATTAACTCGTTTACATGAAATATTTTATATTGTGAGTACCCAAAACTCTTTTTTATGCATTCGTATTCATAAATGTGTAAACATAATTTATTTATTTTTTATTCATAGGTATGAAACCTACCTTTACTTTATATGGTTTAATAATGATATAACTCTCATGTCATTAAGTATTAATAAATTTAATAAAATTTACAATGATAACATTAATTATTTATAGTAGGTTACTAAGAAAATATTTTCTTATGATATAGATGGAATACATGAATTTATAAATACAATGGTTTTTCTTTGATAGATAAATAATTTATTTTAAAAAGAATTAATCTCTAGATATGACATGACTTAAGATACCTTGGTTGATAACCTTTGTAATTATGAATTATGATACATTGGTGATAAACCGTGGTTATATGATTTTTAATGTATAGTTTTTATATTGAAAATGAATTTAAATGTTATATAAATGATCATTCTTGTGTATTATGATATATGTTATTTTGATATTGTCCCATTGGTATGCTTCATGATCACATGATAAATAATTTAATTATTATTCCATTATCAGGACTTATGCTCAACCATTCCAATTAATGTTTGTCCCCAGTATATAAAATGTATTAAATGATGAATAGTATGAATCAATGGATAATAATTTAAAAAGTATTAGAAGATAGTTTATTCTTTACAGTATTACATTTTTAATTTCCAAGAAACAAATCTTAAAAATGATCCTCTATATTATTAAATGATGTATTATGTAATGAATGTTTTATAAAATAAAAAGTCAGGATTCCATATTTCGAATTAGTGGAAGGATTAGTTATTTTGTTAATTAAGACTATAAAAAATTATTAATAACCCCATAGATAAGCCCAAATAAAGGAAAACATTCTAAAATTTTGTTGATGTATGAAAAGAGTGGTTTCCAATAAATGAAATCATTTTCTTGATACTACAAGTGGATGTAGCTCTTGAATAGTTTTACCCAGGGGTAATAACCATGAAAATGTAACATAGGGTATTAACATGAAATTCCCCTATTGTGCGATAAAGTGTCCTTACTACATACCTAGTTTGAAACTATTGGGGGTTATATTTGGTGATTATCATAATTTTTTTCTACCATTATAATGGATATGTAAAATAATAATTCTTATTAGAGGTGACTAAAAATAACATCATTGAATAAAGTTGTTTTAGGATATAAAATCAATTCCAAATTAAAATAATCCTAAAAGCAACACATTTATAACTTTGGTTTTATAATTTTAGAAAAATGGATAGAAATAATGGGTACCATATAAATTATGAGTACAATGGGTGATCCCTTGGATACCTTCCACAATTGATGGAAAATGGGATGAAATCATTTATTAGGATGATAAATCAATTATAATAGATTATGAATGATAACTTTTGTCATGTCGAGGGACCATATTCACAATGAAGGAAAAAATAATTAGTTGAGTCCTTAAATCATCAATGAAACCCTACTTTTACTATATATTCTAATTTACTAACTGAAGAATGATGTATTACCTCTATAAAAATATATTTTCTATAATAAGATGTTCAGAACTGGATAAATTCACCCTGGTAGTTTAAAACTTATAAGAAGAAGGTGATCATTGTTAGAAACTGATTAACAATGTGAAGCTATGTTGGGATAATAATTATATGTAATTGAAAAAGTTCAGGAGAATAGATTTCAATAAATATTTTCAATATTAAATGTGAAAATAATGGGGAAAGAATTCATAGAGATGATGTATAAGGACAATGAATTGGTAGGATGTTATGAAATGAACTTTACTAGAATTTCTGGATACACATACAACTTTTTATGGTTCCCAATGTAATGCTTATGGGTTCTTTAGTTGAATAAGACATCACATATAGAGGAATCTATCAAATCATCACAATGAAATATATAGGGAGATAGTGTGATATTTTATAATGGTTAAAATGGAATTTGGAGAGATGTAGTGGTCTCATTGGATGAATGAAAATAATAGACTAATAATGAAAAACTAAATGAATAATTTTATCATGGAATAGATGGAAAGAAACCAAAACTTCCCACATGAAACAAATGTTAGAAGAAACATTTGGTGAACTTATTTTATGGAAGTGGGTAATACTACATGTTTAGAAGAGATACCCATATATCTATAATTTTGATAGCAAGGAGAATCCCTAACTTCTCAATGAAATCAATGAAGGTATGATACAGCTATAAAAACATAATGTTTAGTGCTACAAGTGTTGACATATTAGAAACATTAAAAAACAATTCCCAAAATAGAAGACAATGTAGTGTAACCACAAGAAACCTCAACATATACCATGGGAGAATGGTTGTGTATTCAAAATCATGAGGGATAAACATGATTCTACAAATCATGTGGTGAAATGTATTATTTTATTGCTATCAGAGATAGTATGAACTTTGTTTGATTGTAGTTATACATATTAAATTATTTGATCCATGTTTTCAAAGAATGTATAATCCAACCCTAATCTACTGGATGTAGAGTTATCAGTTAAGAATATTGGATGAATTATCTAATCATAAAAAGTTTTTATAAACTATAATACCTACATTCAAAAGTAAAAACTAATTTAAAATTTAGTATTCATTCCTTGAGTGGAATTCAACACTATATTTGGGATGGATTGTCTCACAAAGTCTAATTCAAATATAAACTATAGAGGAAAGGAAATTTTAGTGGCCTTGAATGGAAAATATTAAGTCATTTTAAATGGTGATATAAGTTTTATGAGCTCCATCTAGATGAAACACACATAGGAATCTTTATAGATATGATAAATAAATATGGAGGAGAAAATTAAAGTATTAATATTGAAGATATACCAATTTTTTGGAATACATTGATGTGTTTTGTAATGAGTTTCCTTGAATTCCCCGAGAAAGATAGGTTGATTTATCCATTGAAATTATACATGTATATAATCCAATATCAAATAGCCTATATATAATGGAATATTCAATGATGGAGGAATTAAAGAAGAAATCACAATACCTCTTGGAAAAAGTTTTATTTAGCCATGTCTGTCTCCATAGGGAGAAATTGTTCTATTTATTAATAAGAATGATGGAAGGATGTGTCTATGAATAAAATATAGAGATATAAATTGGATCATAGTTATGAATAAATAAACTCTCTAGGAATTAGGATTTATTAGACCAACTTCAAGGGGATAAATTCTTTTCCATGATTGAACTCTAACCATGGTATCGTAAGATATGGGTGAATAATGAGAGTATACAAAAGAGTTCCATCTGAACAATATTTTCACAAATTGAGTTTGTTTTTATTATTTTTTTCTTGACTAATTATCTTATAATATTTATGTATTTGACGAGTAGAGTCTTCATGGACTGAATTGTTAAATATTTTACAATTATTATTGATGATACATTGATATTTACTAAATTTATGAAGAGCATAAAGATCATATAAGTTTCATATTTAAAACTCTGCGAAAGGATATGATATTTTTTAAAATTTAATAAATGTGAGTTATGGTTAAAAAAACTTTCATTCATTTTGTACATTTTATCTACTGAGTTAAACAGAATCGATCCTACCAATATAAATGTCTTATATGAAGGGTCTTATCCTACAATAATAACTATTATTTGTAGTTTCCTTGGTTTATAAATATATTATAGATGGGTTGTGAAAAAATCACAATATTCCAATCCACTAATATAGTTAAATAAAAAACGATTTATGATTTTCAAGATAAAGGGGTAAGTAAAACGTTTTGGTGAAATAATGAAGTGGTTGGTTAATAAAATTCTGCTAACTCTACCCTCTGTAAAGAGAAGGATTGTTTATCTTCAGTGATGTATCTATACAATGTGTTGTATTCATTTTCATGAAAAATAACATGGAAATCACATATGAATCTAAATAATTAAATCCTAATGAGAAGAACTACCATACGTGTGACTTACAGTTAACTACAATAATTTTTTCTCTAAGGATATAGAGACACTATCATTTTGAAAAAAATGGGAAATATACACATAGAACCAATTTTTAATTATATAATCACAAAAATTAATCAATCATGATATGAAAAGGATAGTTGGAGATTCTTAAAGGCAATTGTTTTAAATTCATTATCACCCTGTAAGTGAAAAAAATGTCATAAATTTACTGAGTATTCATTATCATCATGTTCTTATAATGATAATTATTTAAGGAGATTTATTAATCACGGAGCTCTTAAAGATTATCATGGGACTCATAAGGGAAGGGACATCAAAAAATTATTAAAACTAATTTCCCCAATATTTATTTGTAGAAATTATTAGGAAAAAAAAATTATCCCTTGATGTAAGGGAAGATAGAGGTTGTAAAAATGGTAGGATTCCTATATTCAATTTTGATCAATAATGTGTACTAGAATTTGGTATAAGGATACATATCCCCTCTATGAAGATAAATAAAGAGATGTTGGATAAATTTCATCACTTAATATTCATTATACATCTGGGAATACCCAAATGTATATGAACCTTCAGGAGCATTATTTGTGGGATGATATGAAATGGAAGATTTCTAATTTCATTACAAGATACATTTTGTGTCAACATGTGATGGAAGGGTGATAACATATCAAACGCATATTAAAACACTTACCCATACCTATATAGAAGTGGGAAATCATCGCTATTTAATTTTTTAATATTCTACCTAATACATCCTTGTGAAATAATTCAATATGGGTAAACAATCATTGGTTGGAGAGGTATACCTATTTCATTTTCATAAGAGATGATTTCTCCCTAGAGAACATAGATCTCTTTTATATTCATGAAGTAGTTTGAATCTATGGAATATCATTTTCAATTATTTCTAACTACATTTCTAGATTTAATAATAAGTTAAATTGGATCATTTAAATTTTTATGAATACATAATTAAACCAGAGCATAACATATATTCATAAAACCCATAGGATGTTTGATAGAATAGTTTAAAAATTGGAATAAATGCTATGGGATTGTTCAAGTGATTTTACAGGGGTTAGGACCAATATCTTCCACTTTTTAAATTATCAGATTGTAGGTTCCTGGTGCAGTGGAAGCACGTTGGTGGGTGTACGCAACTTTAATTTTCATTTTACATTGATCAATCCAAAATAATTTGTGATAATAAAACGCCGGATCTTTAAAATATAACAAATAAATAATGAAAATAAATGGAGTCCTGAAACCATAGATAGGATCATCATCTTTTGGTTATAATTAATTTAACTAAAAGACAAGAATTTCCATGATGGAATTCTCTCTCTGTTGGTGTTTCCTATCACGATCTAATGTGATCTATCATTGCGTCATAGAATCCATGTGTAGGATTCCTCTAGTGGTGATCCACACATTCCCCAAGTTTCTCTAGATGTCGCCGAAGGTATCTTTGGGTGATGGAATGGAAGAGCCTATGCTTGAGATGTCTGCCTTCGATCGCCTTGATCGGGTGGAGGTGGATCTCTCTCTCGTAGATTGATATCGTTCTTGGTGGAAAAAGAATTAAATCTTGGATTGAGATCTTTTCCAAATCCATTATGCACAACCCCAAAAAAATGGACTGGCTAATGAGATTTATATAATTGGGATTTTAATTACATAGAATAATGAAATGAATTAATCACCCCAAAACATTTATTCATTTCATTTTATTCTTAGTAATACCCCATGTTTAATAATAACAATTGACTATTATTATAACTGGACAAGTTGTCAGTGAATTAAAACTATTACTATTTAATAAATAATATTATTTCTCATAAATTCTCAAAAAAATACATTGTTTGTATATTTAGTATTCACGGTCTGTACCATTGTTCTTCCATTGTTTCTTTATTCCCACCACCATATTTATTATAGCTTAAATAATGGAAATTTATTTATCAAATAAATATCACTGCATTACTCACTAATAAATATATTAATTTTCCCAAAATATATTCTCTCAAATAACTAGTGTCGAAATAAATGCAATCATGTATCCTTGAATTATTATTAAACCAAATTGGGAAATATCTTTATTCAACTTGTTAAATTAATATTTAACTGAGATACTTGGACACACCTAGTGTGTGACCCTCTAGGAATCTTTCTTTGTGTCATTAGGCGGAGTCTACCTAAAATCCAAGGTTTCCGTCTACAAACATGCCATGGAACCCATAGAGAAAGAAGTTAATGCCACAATGATGTGTCATCTTATACAAATACATGCTGTGTAATATAATCTCGTTGTCTTGATATCTTGAATCATGCAGGTTGCATGCTGGTGCCATCAATCCATGAGCTCGATTATTATTTCTTTGGATTCCTGAATTGAACTCACCCATTACATACCATGGCCATGGATTTATTTAGGAAATATCAATTCCATCAAAGGGCATGAGATATCTACTTCTAGTATGGAATAGATGGGAAAAATCCTTTCTTTCATTATCTATTAATGCAGTATTACTCATGACGCACCCAACATATCCTACCATGTTTTGAATAGTGTGTCATCATAGTTTTCATCAATACATCAAAGTGCGTGAGTTGTAATACCAATTAATTGTAATCTTAATGTCTAAGGACCAGTATACAAGTCTGAAGATAGGAACATCCAATGACACTATGAAATGTGGATTACCTACTAGAGGATCTCATTCACATAATATCCACCTAGATATTATGAAGGGCGCACACCAAGAGAAGGTGCCTCAATGTTTTATGAGTCCTCACCCCTAAAGGACTGTGTTATTTGGGCCCCAAAAATAACATCATCTGACCTTAGAACATATATTCAAGAACTGTATTATGGCATTTATAGGTCCTCATCATAAAAGGGATCTACTATGAACATTTAATGGAACAACTACCTTTATGACATTATCACATGCATTTTCACATAGAAGAACAATAAATATGTGATAACGTATTTATTAATGAATAAACTACAATGTAGTTGGTTCTAGGCCACCAAATCCAACAGACTCCCACTTGGGATAGATCCAACTACTAACAACCTTAAACCCTCTAGATCTCACATGATATTCATGCTTCTGCTGAGATATGCCTTTAGTCATGGGGTCTGCCATGTTCTCTTATGTGTACACTCTTATTACTGCAACTTTGCCCCTTTGATAGAAATACATGAAGAGTTGATACTTTAGTATTATGTTCTTTGTCTGCTGATGTGACCTTGGTTCTTTTTCCAGATCCATTGATGCAGTATTATTACAATACAATGTGACAAAGTTCTGAATCCAGAGGGATTCCTTGGATACATTAGATGCTGCTATATATACAGAATCTTCTGTAGAATTAGTGACAACTAGTTTATTTTAACTCTTCTAGCATACAACCCCTCCATTGAGATAGAAAACATATCCAGATTGGGACATTAAATCATTCGGATCTGTTTAAAAACCAGCATTATCATTCCCTATGATGACAAGCTACTCGTCTCCTCCACTCACTAGGAACATTTCCTTAGTTCTTCTCAGATACATAAGAATAGTCTTAATAGTAGTCCAATTCTATTCGATTGGATCAGCTTGATATCTTCCTACCATGCTCGGTGCATTGTAAACATGAAGCCTGGTACATAACATAGCATACATGATCGATCCTATAGCCAAAGTATATGGGATCATACTCATTCTATCTTTATCATGTTTTTTCTGAGGAAAAAATTTCGTAGAAAGATGTAGTCCATGTGACATGGGAACCAACCCCCTCTCGGATTGTTCCATACAAAATATCTTTAATATCTGGTCAATATATGTACCCAAACTTAGTAAAATCAGCCTATTGGATCTATTACGAATGATCTGGTTCCCTAGAATGCAGGCTGCTTCACCAAAGTCCTTCATGGAGAAACACATGTTCAACCGGTCCTTAACTGACTATAAGACCGGTACATCTTTTCAAATAAGAAATATTTCTTCAATATATACTACTAGGATAATTACTGCATTCCCATTAAACCGCTTATGAAAACATGGCTCACATTCATTGTTAATGAAACCAAATTCTTTTATGGATTCATCAAATTGAATGTTACATGACCTGAATTCTTGTTTTAATCCATAATTGTAATTATTAAATTTGAAAACCCGTTGGGCTTCACTTGGTGTCACAAACCCTTCTAGTTGTGTCATATAGACATCTTCCTAATGGTTCCCATTAAGGAATGCTGTTTTGACATCCAGTTTCCAAATACTATAGAAATGATAGGCTGCTATGAAAAGTATGATTCTTATGGATTTAAAAATGGAATCTTGTGAGAAGGCTCCATCATAGTCAATTCCTTGATGTTGTCTGAATCCTTTAGCCACTAGCCATGCTTTATACGTGTTACCTTGACCTTTCATGTCCAGTTTTCTCTTGAATACCCATTTTCATTCAATAGGAATTACATCAACTAACTCGTCGACTAGAACCTCGACTTGGTTCTGATACATGGAATCCATCTCATAATTCATAGCTTTTATCCATCATGCAGTATCTATGTTTTAAACTTCTTTTATGTAGGAGATAGTTTCATCATTGTCCATAAATAATGATTTACCCTCCTCGGTGACTAGGAAACCAAATTTCTCTAGTTCCCTTACCTCTTTTGAGATCATATGCAGTACTTGTGTTTCTGGAACCTCTTCCATGGTGACATGTGGAACTTGTTCTTGTACCAACTCATGTGTATCTTGCCCATCAACTTTATCAATGTCAATCTTGCTCACACTATCCATTTTGAGGATGTTCCCCCTCTCAAGAAAGACGGTTTGTCATGAAATAGACACTTTCTTGTCTGAATGGTTATATATGTAAAATCCTTTCGTTTCCTTGGGGTATCCTATTAAGATACACCTCGTGCCCTGGGGTGCTAGTTTGTTGCCTAATAAGGCCTTAACAAATTCCTCGCTTCCCCATACATGTATGTGCAATAGAATGGGTTTCTTTCCTTTCCATAACTCAAAGTAAATTCCATTTTCTACCTTAGTTGCTACTCATTTTAATGTGTATGCTGCAGTTTGTAATGAATATCCCCAAAATGATAATGAATGATCTGCATGACTCATCATCAAATTCACCAATTCCAACAAGGTTCAGTTCCTCCTTTCACTAATATCATTCCACTATTGTGTATAAGGAGGACATAGATGAGATAGAATCTTAGACTCTTGTAGAAGATCGATGAACTCTTGGTTTAGATATTCTCCACCTCAATCTAATCGAATCTTATTTATCTTCTTGCCAAGATGATTTTCTAATTCATTCTTGAATTCCTTAAATTTATCTGAAGACACTGACTTATAACTCATTAAGTTTACATAGCCATATCTACTCAAATAATCAAAAAAAGTAATGAATTAAGAATATCCACCTCTAGCTTCTAATAGAAATGGTCCACATACATCTATAGGCACCAATCTTAGAAGCTCAGTGGCCCTTTTCACCATGTTCACCAAAAGGAATCTTGGTCATTTTACCTTATAAACAAGTGTGGCATCTATCAAGTGGTTTTAGCACATTATAGTCTAAATATCCATTTTCGAAGAGCTATATCGATTTCTTTTCATTTACCTGATCGATATGGTGATGCCACGACCAGGTGATGTATGAGTCATGTGAGTTTTGTTGTAATCGATTTCCAACACTTGGTTTTCATAATTTAATAAATACAAACCATTATTTAATGTGCCATACTATAACATATGGTGTTCTTATAAAAAAAAGAAACCCTTATTTCCATATATGAAAATAAATCCATCCATATCCCAATATGATATAGAAATTATGTTTTTGGTATCACTAGGCACATAATAACAGTTATGTAAAACCAAAATCATCCAAGTTAGAAATTAGAGGTGGTAATCTCTAATGGATAACAAAGCCAGCCTCATTCCATTGGAAGCTCGAAGATCCACCACTCCTCTAGAAATCTTTCTAAATCTACTTGGTTCCTCCATTTGAATACAGATGTGAGCCCCACGAGCCGTATCTAATTACCAATGTGTATAAATGGAAATATTACACTCGATAAAGAACACACCTTTAGGGTCCCCATGATTTTGGGTGTAGTTCCACTTCCAGTGGTCATGAATTCCACATGCAAAACATACTGCCTCCCATTCCTTGTCCGGCCTATGGATCTTCCCCTTAATGGAGGGACGATGCTCGGGGGAATCATTCCATTTATAATTCCTTTTCCCATTTTCCTTGTCCTTTCTTTTTTTATTCACCATAAGGACTGCGGGTTTGACATGCCCCATGTCCTTATCTACCTGGGGAATTAATTTCAAATGTTCTGATAGACACTTCTCATTGTTTCTCATGTTATAGTTGACAATAAAGCTAGAGAATGTCTTGGAAAGTGATGATAGAATAAGATCTGTACGCAACTCATCTAGGAAATTAATCCCTAAGATGTCCAGGCATACAATGTAGCCAATAAGATTGACTTCATGAAGCCCAGCTAGTTCAGACTCTCCATGATTAGTTGTAAACAAATAATTGGAGATCTCATATCTCTCATGTCTCTCCTTCTCTTGACAGAGATCCTTAAGGTGAGATATCATGCTATACGCGTCCATGTTTTCTTGTGGCTTCAAGATCTCATTTGACATGGATGATAGATTGAACATTGGACATATGCGGCATCATCCATATGTTTCATATAGAGAGATAGTTCCTCATCACTAGTCTATTTTCCAGGTGCAACTAGAATAGGCTCTTCCAACACATACAATTTTCACTCTTGGTGAAGGATGTCGTGTAAACACGCCTACTATTCCTAGAAATTGTTACCAATGAGAAGGTTTTCCTTCTCTAGTATGGTTCATAATGATATGTTTGAAGTAATTTTTCTTTAAATTCCTAAAAATTATGATGAAGAAAGTTTTAGTAATTTATCATGATAAAACTAAGACAAATAAATTAATTAATACTTATTTGTCTCCCACCATTTTATCGAAATCCAATATCCCTCACTATTGATTTCAGAATATTCTGTTTCCTGATGATTCATCTAGAAAGGATCAATATTCCCCTTCGAATTACCCCAACTAGGGTTGGTCATGAAAATGGAGGGTTTTAGGTATGAAATCCAAATTCCATATATATTAACTCACAGCTCCTTGATCCACTAAGTGGACTCCCCAATCATGAAATCCTTTTATTTTGGATTTCATCAAACTTTTCCTCTTGTTAACACCGTATACTAATGTGGAAGAAAACCCTTCATGTGAACCTAGTCATGTCAAACTAAAACTATGAATTATTATTCCCCAATAATTGAATCACCCCAACTAGGATTGGTCAAGAACTTTGAACTATGGTTTTATTATAACCAAGATTATGGAAGGCGATACTGACATAATATATTCATTAAGGGATTTTATCCTTATAAGTAAATATCATTTTTATTATCTTTGATTACATTCTTTTTAATATTATGTGGGATACTCTTAAGTGAGTAACCATGTCTATGATAATATTTACGCATAATCTTGTCTTATTTTAGATCTATCTTGCACGATTTGTTTAATTCATTAATAATGTGATCATGATAACACACCCAAAATAAATAAACCATGAAACTTACAGAAATAAAAAAATGGTATGACCATGAGCTAGTTCTATTAGTTAGTTTATCTAGCAGTTGATAAACTAACCCTAGACCTAGGGGAGATACACCTTGAACCTTTTGGGTTCGTGTTTACATATTTCCACCTATCTACCTTTGTACCTCCTTGGATTGGATTCTATTTGGTCCAATATTGTCCCACTTCGACTATCTAGGAGCTCCATACATTACATATTCTTTTATCTCACTCATAGGTGAGGGGTAAAACAAGGTTTTACATAAAAGAAACATTGGGTGCACATGCCCTAAAAATTAATGAGGAGAAGGATCATAGGCCCACAAATTTAATTTAAATAAATAATTTAAAAGAACCATTCACATACAAAGGTATTGTTCTAGCTCATGATCATCCATACATGAAATTACATTTATGCATAAATAAATCTATCATTCAATTTTTTTATCCTTACTATTTAAGATAAATCATGATCAAATCAATTAATTATCTTTATTTAATAAATCCTTTTATTTTAAACCATTTTTTGAATTTCCTTGAGAATCTCATCCATAGTAATTTTAAACAAATAAATTCATTTAAAATTATCTTTTTATGAATCATGTACCTTTGAGGAAACCTGGTGAATTCTCGTGCATAAATACTTAATGAGTTGAAATGAACATTATGTAGAAGTTAAATTAAACACACATATATAAAACACCAATCATGAGTTGTTCCACAGCATTACGCCTGCACTATGGTACATGTCTCAAGGGTTTGTATAATATAATAATAAATTTTAATAAATCTGTGTAATTTGGATGAGTACACTATGTGTGGTTCTGACTTCACAGCATGTACTTTTGTTCACCGTTTATCCAAAGTACACGCCTGAGGACATGGGTTGTAGATGTGCTTTGAATATATTCGGAGTACACAGTTTGTTCAATGGGGCACAAGTCGTGTAGTATCCGCGTAACACGGTTTCTAGCCGGGAAATCCATGTATGAGGTACACTGTCCAACCCTATTCTAAAGAGACTACACACCGTGTTCAATGGACCACCAAGTGTGTAATCTAGAAACTGTGTGCCACCTGTTCTAGATCAACACACAGAGTCATCTATGACTTAAAAATACTTCAACACACAACATGATTTGGCAGACCAGTCTGATGGATTGAACTTAGAAAACATAGTGTGTACTAATGAATACACGTCGTGTATTCTTGTGCTATATGGACATGAACATTTGGCACATCTAGATGAGATCTTCTATTTTATTTTAATTAAAATTAAAAGAAAAAGTTGTTTCTTGTAATGTGATTGAGAAATGAGAGGGGATGAACATATCTCGAGGTTCATATATATAGAATGATTTACTTGAATTGAAAAATATAAATTATTAAATGAAAAATTTATCAACAGAAAACAAAAAAATTATAATCAATGATATGACCCCTCTGATACATCATGTAGGTTCTAGGAGAAACGGAAGCACTTTGGTTGGTCTACTCAACGTTAATTTCCCATTAACAAATATCTATCCGAGATCAGTCATGTTAATAAAATGTCGAATATTCAGAATATAATGAATAATTAATGAAAAGGAAGGGAGTCCCAAAACCATTTATAGGATCATAATATGTAGGTTATAATTAATTTAATTAAAAGAAATAAATTACCTTTATGGAATTCTCTCTCCAATGATGTTTGTGGTCATGATCCAATGTGATCCATCATTGCGTCATAGAATCCATGTTTAGGATTCCTCTAGAGGTGATCCACATGTGCTCCATGTACCTCTAGACGTCGCTGAAGGGATATCGGGGTGCTAGCATGGAAGAGACCTCTCTTGCGATGTCCGCCTTCAATCACATTGATTCGGTGGGTGTGGATCTCTCTCTTATAGCATGAGAGCATTCTTGGGGGAAAAATAATTCTCTCAGGGCTTGGGAGCTTTCCCAAATCCATTGTTCACAACCCCCCCCCCCAAATCTCAGGGCTAATGATAATTATACAATTGGTATTTTAGTTACATAGAATATTAAATTTAATTAATTACCCAAAAGAATTTATTCATTTCATTTAATTCTTAGTAATACACAATGTCTAATAATAACAGTTGACTATTATTATTACTAGACATGTGGCCAGTTAATTACACCTAATATTATTTTATGAATTATATTATTTCTCATAAATTCCCAGAAAAATACACGGCGTGCATATTTAATATACACGATGTGTAATTTTTTTCCATTTTTCTTTATTTCCACCACAACATTTATTAGATCTTGAATAATGGCTATTTATTTCTAAAATAAATATCACTACATTAATCGCTAATAAATATATTATTCCACTCATTATATATTATCTCAAATAACTAGTGTTGAAATAAATTCAATCAGACATCCTTGAATGATTATTAAACAAAAATCATGAATAATCTTTATTCAAATTGTTAAATTAATATTTAACTTAGATACTTGGACACACATAGTGTGTGACCCTATAGGCCTCTTTCTCAGTGGAATTAGGCGGAGCCTACCTATATTACAAGGTTAGCATCTAGAAACACACTATGGCACCCATATTGAAATAAATTAATTCCTCAATGACATGTCACCTCCTACGCACTCTTATAGTGTAATATAATCCCTTTGTCTCGATATCCGATATGTAGCAGGTTGCATGCTAGTGTCACTAACCCATGGGCTCCATTATTCATTCATTGACATCCTGGAAATGAACTCACCAATTCCATTCCATGGCCATGGATTTATTTAAGCTATATAAATTCCATCAATGGTCCCAAGATATCTACTTTCATTGTGGAACAAAACGGACAACTCTTATCTCTCATTATCTATTAATGCAGTATTGCTCATGATGCACCCAACATATCCTACCTCACTGCGAACAGCGTGTCATCACAGTTTTCATCAATACATATAAGTGTGCGAGTTGTAGTACACATTAATAATAATCTTAATGTCTATGGACCAATACACACGTCCGCAGCTAGCAACATCCAATTACACTATGAAATGTGAATTTCATAGTGGCGGGTCTCGTTCTCATAATATCCTCATGGATACTACCAAGGGAAAACACTATTAGAAGGTGCCTCAACATTTTTTAAGTCCCCTACCCTAATGGCCTTTATTATTTGAGTCCCTCAAATAACATCATCTAGAAATAGAATATATATTCAATAACAGTGTTATCAAATTTCTGGGTCCTCATCATAACAGGGATGGGCTAGGACCCATTAACGCTACAACTATCATTATGACAATATCACATGAATTTACATGAAGAAGAACAATAAATATGTGATAAGTTATTTACTAATGAATAAAGTACAAAGTAGTTGGTTCTAGGCCACCAAATCCAACCCATAAAATAATAGTTTGTACTCATTTATTTAAATCGATCCTTTTGAAGCCCTATATGTAAATATTTATAGAACTAAAACATCATGGGATGAAGTTAGAGAAGGAAAAATATCACGACCATACACTATGAATAAGACTATAGAAATGATATGATTGATTAATAAATACACCAAGTATTCCTAGAGGAAATTGAAACTTTATGGTGGAATATAAATAAAGGAAAAAAAAATCATGCGGGGGATTATTTATTTTTTAAAATATCACCATGAAAATGAGTTTTCAGATTCAAAAAGAAGGGTAAACTGAGTCTAAATTACATTAGACAATTTAAAATTCTAGAGAATTTTTGGTCAATTAATTATACATTCTCATTACCACAAAAATATTTCCAATTTCCATTATATCATCCATGTTTCACTAATAAGAAAGTATATATCTAACCCAATAAATGTACATGATATTAATGGTGTGAAATTGGGACATAAAATTTCATAAAAGGAGGAACTGATCCATATTCTTGAAACAGGGGAACCTGTATTAAGGAATAATAAAAAATTACTGGTGAATGTCTTATGAAGAAATTAAAAGATTTAAGAAGATTAATGTGAACTAGAAGAAGTAATAATGTAAAAATAACACCATTTTTATGAAGTAGTTCACAAATTTAAAGGATGAAATTTACTATGCAAGGAAGTAACAAACTAAAAATTACATCATTGATTATTTAAAGAACACTACTATTTTATAACGAATTTTTTATCATATTTCACATTATATGTACATAGAAATACTTAAAAATGGAATATTACCATAAAATAATAATTCCAATTAATAACTCTAAGACGAGTACACGGATATAAAAACCATATAATAACTATCAGACAATGGTATAGTTCTTAATATGAGACTCGTTAGGAATGATTTCACCTACTAGAAATTTGATAAATGAATTATAATCATTAAGAATATGATAAAAATTATAAAATTAATTTATTAAAAACCTTTGGGAATGAATTATTATGTTTTTTTGTTTTTTGTTCTATATATATGATGTAATCATAAATTTATCCATTAGGGTATGATCATTACATTAATATTACATGACCTCATGCCAATATGACCATCAGTCTATATGATGTTTATAATGTACGATCATTGGTAAGTTAGATGTTGTTATGTGATTGTTAGGGTTATTTTATATAAAGGGTAATTTTAATAGTTAATTGAATGAAAAAGGAATAAATGATGGACAAAACTACTATAATCATGCCTTGTGAAGATCATTTATCAAATATGGGGAAGGAGGTAACGTCATTTGGGGTTTTATTGATCAAGCCTCGTAGTTACTTTAACATGTGTGGGTTGACTGAAATTGGTTATGAGAGAAGTTACAGCTAATATATATCACCACTAGATCAATGTTGGACTAACCGCCTCATGAGACAATTACCATTACTCACCTTACCCTTAAATATTATGAAATTTCCATAAGGGCTTATTTATCTAGGACCTTGTAATATTATGGTCTAATTATAAATGAAATGAATAAAAAAATTCATTGATTCCACATTTTAATTAAGTGTGACACCCATATATGATATTAAAATTAATAACGAATATAATAAATAGTGTTTTTATAAAATGGAACTATAATTTATTTTTTTGTAAGTATATATATATTTTTTCAATTATTTTAAATATAAAAAAATTTAAGAAATTTTAAATTGTAACACCCCCAAATTCTAAAATAAGAACATTGTATTTGAAAATGTTAATAACACGTGACACCAAGATTAGTAGATAATATATTTTTCCAATAATTTACAATATATTTATTTTATAATTAATTCCATAAACTAAATAAAATTCATTAAAATAGAAACTATATTTATATTGAACTATACACAACACCGAGTTTATCTTTTTGTACAGGCAACACTGAGTTTAGCTTGCGTTGCACGCAACACCGAGTTAAATAAATGCAGAAATAGAATTAAAATATTAATCTTTACTATGACATATAACACCAAGATAACAAAGTGGAAGGTATGCAAAAAAGTAACTAAATTATGATTTTTATATATTTATTATAAATAATATAAGAATCATTTAATAGAAATAGAAACACTATCTAAAAATATATATTATTTCTAAAGAACGAGTTGGTCGAGCATTACATACATATTTTGAAAATATTTTTTAAAACTTTTATAAACACTATATGAAAAATTGAACTTCATTTTTTAAATCATCATATAAAAATTACACTATGGTGAGTTTTGGTTATTATTCTTAAAAGTTTCATTTTTTGGTCAAGAGTTAAAAATAAATAATTTTAATTTAAAGCTACTTTTTATCAAAATAATTTATAATGATAATTTATATTTGAAATTATATTTAATGTAAAATTAGCAATATTTTATATAATATAATTTTATTTTTTAATAAATTTTTTTTATGATTTTTGATATAAAACATTATAAGATTTTGAAAATTTTCTCTTAAAAAACATTCTTTCTCATCGTGACTATGAGAATAATTTGAATTTGAAATGTCATCATATGTGAATGTAATTTGAAAAAATAGAATTATTATATGGAATCATAATAATTAACATTTTTTAAAAGGGAAACTTATCGTTTGACCAAACATATCAGTGAAAACAGTAAAAATTAATTACCAAAGTTTAAACAAAATCTGTTTACCAAGGGTTAAACTCACATGATAAGGGTTGGAATTACCTAACATCATTTTGAAAAAAAAATTATGGTATTATATATATAATTTTAAAATTAATATCTATTTTTATGATTTCATAGGATAAATTTCCATGAAAGTGACCTATATGATGTGTTAATTAAAGAAAAAAGGAAAAAAGGAACCTTTATTTATTTTAATATTTATAATTATTTGGAATAGGGAAAAACAACATATTTTTGACATAAAAATTATTTTTAAATATAAAAACAATTATTACAAAAAATTATTTTTTATTTTATGAAATGGTTTTTTAAATGCATAAGAAACAATAACTCATTAATTATAATGATAATAGAAATATAAAATAAATGATACAATAAATATTAATGTAATGTAAATTGAAGAATTGTAGCCTTCCATTTATTTTTTAGTTAAATATATCATGTTTTTATATTTTTAACATAATAAATTATAACTTCATCATTTTATTGATATTTTTAAATTTAAATTAATAGAATAATGTCAAAATTGACATTAATTTTATTTTATAACAAATTATATTTTATTAAATGTTTTAAAATTCCAAAAAATAATATATTCTACAAATTTATTTTAAAATGTTTTAAAATATAATAATTAGACCATTTCTGGACCAATTAGTCTTTTATAATGACTATATTACTCCATATATAGTAAAAAACTTGGTTAGTGTTGTTAAAGTTAAAACGGTGTTTTTGCACGTTACATGTTCTTGGGTTAAAATTAATTTTCAACCCACATAGATTTTTTTATTTGACAATTTAGATTTAATATTTTTAATAACTCAGTTCAAAGAATCAAATATTTATAATTTCATGTTAATCTTAAAGGATAAATTTCCAATGTTAAAAATACTATTTACCATAGTGAAAAACTAAAATGGTAAAAGTAGGGAAACAAAGAAGATAAGGAAAAACATGTTTAAAACGAATTTTTGTGTGTGTAGAGGGTGTGTGACTAGACAATTAAATCTTTGGATCTAATTGGGGTGATAATTACTACCCATTATTTAATACTTTCGGTTATTTACAAAAATATCACCCCCCCCTCAATTATAAACGTCACTCCCTCCCCACACCTATTCACACAACTCAATCCATTTTTCATCACCAAAACAAAAAAATACTTCTCAAAATAACTCCTATAATCCATTAATCCTTATATTTGGAATAAATACAACCTACTTGGGCATTGGTTCAAACCTACGAGGACACTCGAAGAAGAGGTTACATTCTTCAATTAGCGTTTTTATTTTATTTCATCCTCCACATCCATTAATTATTGTTAAACCATGATGATATAAAAACTTCATTATATTATAGAATTAATTTTTTTTATTAACATAATAACATAAAACCATAACCACTTCCATTAAATAGATTATTAAATCATCATTCATGTTTACAGAAAACCACAGTCTCACAAACTGATGGCATTCGATTTTTCCATTACAACCTCACATTTTTGGGTATGAAGATGGATATAAATTATATATATGTATGACATTTATAACATAATTATACCTATTTAGTTATTATATAATATATTTCATTTATAATTACCATTCTTTATGAAGTATGATAATGTCTCTCTTTTTTAAGGCGGACTACTGCCTCGTGAAGAGATATTACCCATATTTCACTAATGCTTTACATGGAACATGATAAGAATAAATTAAATGATTATATGTTATACAAATTAAATAATTATTATATTAATTAAATATTTATCATTATTAAAATATAATATATATCATTTAATTTCTTACATTTTTAGTAAGTGAAATATGATAACATCTTTCTTGTATGTGTGGACTACTGCCATCACGAAATTATGTAACTCTATTTTCATCACCAAACAACATGGATGATATATATAATAAAATATAAGGAAATATTGATTTATTTATGATATTATTATCATTATATATGGATTAAATATTACTTGCATCATTTCAATAACGATCATTGAAAAAATGCAATGTTACTCATGCGTACGTAAGGCATACCATCTCTGTTATCACAATGTACTTAAATTATCAAATTAACATTTCATGATAGGTATTAAAAACATGATTTATGTATAAATATTATAATTATTTATCGATTATTATTCTAAATATTATGAAACTATGTAATTAGTTCCAGAACCGAATATTTCATGTGAAAACAAGCATGAGAAAACAAGATAATTAACACATGAAACAATGAAAATAATGAAATATTATTAATGGATGAGTGATAAGATGATATATATGTAACATATATGACATTATAAATATTAATATGGTTATCATATAATTTTATAATAATTTTTATACCACTATATAATTTTTTAATGAATGGTCAATCAAAAGGATGTGTGAGGTAAGGGATTCTATCTCAATTAACATCCCATCGTGACATATTGGATATTATGCACCAATTCAAATTTTTGTGGTGTATATACTACCCCATTTACATGTAATATAATTATATATTCATAATTCATTGTATTTTACTTTTCACATTGAGTCATTTCATCTAATGGGGATTTGAATTGAAAATTACCAAGTGGTAAAAGTTGTTGTACAATCTAACTTTCTTGGGTAGTGGTTAATATTCTATTGAAACAATCACATTCATGTAATTATTTTTCATTGGATATTAAATTTTATAAAATATACCCATAAATTCCTGATATATATTATTATTTCATAAACCACATACCATTTTTATAAACTTTGTTTACCTTAAATTTTATCTGATTATCTAGGGAATTGATGATAAATTTTCATACTTTAATCAATATGGATATTTGATGATAAGGCATTGAGATTAATTAATTATATAAATTATTTGGTAAATGAGATATTTCTAGGACCTATAGTGATAGGAGGGGATCAATATATAATATCCCCTTGATGAATTAGTAGGTCTCATGAGACAAATAAGTTGGCCAAATTAAATGGGAATCTACTTTTAGAATTTAAACTCTCTTTTAAAAGGTATTGACTCTAATGGGATCATGATTCCTGAGATCATGGAATCCAATAAATAAGAATTTACATCAATAATATTTTATTTATTATTTTCCATGATATATTCATAATGATAATATCTCAGGATTCATTTTATTCTAATTTTATTGATTAATGTTCATTTGTTTGTAATTATTTACCTTTTCATATTGATTATGCCTTATCTATTCATGCATTGAAGTTATTTAAATGGAATGTGTGTTTTGTAATTAACCTTCCAATATTTATTATTCTATATTTATTCATGATATATTCTGACATAAATAAACCTTACTAATCATTTGAGTTCACCCTTATTTTGTTTACTTTCCCCAAGATATAAAGGACAGATATATGAATGATTTTTGTAGAATGAAATTCATTTTATTTTGTTTTGTATTTTATTAATTTTATATTCCTAATATAATTTCAGTATCATGTGTGTGTCTATTTCTCCAAAACATTTAAACTATTTGGTCCTTCAGGATTTGATTTCTTGTATCTTATACCAATTAATTAAAGTAAGATATCAAATCTGGGCTATAAGGGTCAAGGCCATTACAATTGGTATCAAATGAAATTTAGTACAAATAATGGGAACTAGATTATGTAAAAAATTTGTAAGGAAACATAACCATTTGATATAATTTTATTATAAGAATATAATGATATCCTATAGTTCTGCTAAGGTAGATATTATATGGGTTTTCCTGGTAAAACTTCTCTATTTGGATACTACAAGTGGATGTAGACTAGGAATAGATGTACCTATAGGTAAAAACTCTACAATGGGTGCCTTGAGATTGATGTAATAATCACCTTTTTCAGGATAAAAGTACTTATTATGCTCCTAGTTTGACTCACTTGGGGATATTATTAGAAAAATTTACATTTAAAAAAATAATTTTGTCGTTTTGGATAATATAGATATCCCCAAAAGACCATGTTTATTATTATGTGATTAACAATGCATGAAATTGTAAATATATTTTTAGTATTTCCCTAGTATTGGGAATATAAATTTTGTTTTATATTGATATGATATAATATTTTGTATTCCATCAATTAAAAATGGTTCATAAAACAACGAATGGAAACCAAAAAAATAAACGTTATCAAATGAGTAAGAATTTTGATTTTGTTTATTTGATTAAGATTATCATTCAATTGGAAATAGAATAAAAAAATATCATCATATGAGTACATAATATCATGTACAAAAAATATATATAATAAATTGTCTACATAATATGTCTTCAAAGGCAGTCAAGATAAGAAGAGGACAACATGAATTTTTTTTTATGATGGGAATAAGGGAGAGAAGAATATCCCCCATGTTAAAACTATGAAAATAAAAAACATAGTGATTAGTTAAAAGGAATGTGAATTTTATAAAAGTGTGGGGAGAAGGGACACCAAGAATTTTATTGTAAGGGAATGAAAAAAGGATTCTAATGTATAATGATTCAGTTGTATGGAAATAGGGAACTATGTAAATTAAGGTCTCAACTGTCTAATGAATATAACTCAAAAGTAGGTAATGGATCATTTTCAGGCCTATTTTATTTCCACATAAGAAGTGAAATGATTAATTTTCATAATATTGGTTTCTAAAATTTCCTAATATGTTTATTTTATCAATCATATCTTTTTTATATGAATTTTGAAATGAATAAGGATTGTACTACAATACATTTTCATTAAAGATTTGAAAGCGTATGTTGGACAACACCGATAACCAAGAAAAATGATTCTGGGGAAAGTATAAATTCTTGTCATACACATGATTTAGGGACATATAACACTTAATATGTTTCTAATTTTTAGATAATGATATTGGTATAAAAAGATAATTGATATGTATAATGTAATTTGGATAGTACTGACTACCTTGGATCTAAATAATGATTTTTTGACGAAGTGTTTTATTATATTATTGATAGAGTTAACAAATTTTTTTGTATTTGAGTAATATATCAAATATTATAATGTTTATTTATGTTTGGTAAGACATGATTAAGATATGATTAATATTGTTCCTGGGATTAGTAATAAGTTAATTTCGGAAATATACTAAAATTATATATAAATTTTTGGATCATAATCATTTTAATGGTTCAAATGGAGAACCATTAATTTAATGGCTTATGTTGAACATTGGACAAGGATTTTGATATAAATGTATTACATTACCATATGAAGATTCATTTATATTAGATATCATGTACTAACCATTTTTTTATAATAATAACTAGAGATTGATGGAATGACTTATCATTATATTATGGATCCTATGATCTATTAAAATTGAATTTTAGGACTTTTGGAATTATAAAATCATTTAGGACATTCATTTTTTGATGTAAGCGATGAAGTGGAAATTGATCGAAGCCTAACCCAATTCTGAAATTATGCCTACGAAATATAAATATATCGAGTAAGTATATTCCATTTTATTCTTAAAGAGTAAATAATACCTTTAGTAAAAGTATATTGAAAAAAATTTATTTATTATTATAATCATTTTTATATCAATGACATTTTCACACCTCTTGTTTAGGGCTTTATGGTCGTTAACTTCCTTCTGAACATGTTTTCTATATCTCTATATCAGTATTTGGGTGTTATTTTTCTATTCTATGTACATGTATTAACATCCCACCAATGATATCATTTTTGGAAAACTAATATTTTTTATTCAATATAAAAGTTTTACATATCAATCTCTCTTATTAATATAATGATTTTAAACCCTTTTTACTCTACAGTTTCTTCAAAAACGGTTTTACCAAAGTCCAAACCATTGATTTTTGAGATCATGTTTAATTTTTTAGGATTTAATATATTTTTGGTGGGAATAGTGTAACACCCAAAAAATTATAAAATAATAACATTTTATTTAATATAGTATATGACACACAACACCAAGCATAGAAGAAAATGTAACATACCAAGAAATTATGGTATATTTATTTTAAAATAGATTCAATATATTCAATAAACATTCATTACATACAAAATATATTTTATCTAACATTACATGCAACATTGAGTTTATCTTGAATTACACACAACACTATGTTTAGCTTACATCACACGCAACACTGAGTTAACATTAAACAAGACATATTATTAAAATATTAATATTTAATATGATTGTCATCAACTAGGTGATAAATTAGATGGTATGAATAGTTATAAATTTATTATAAAAAATATTTTTATCCATTAATTTTAAATAAATTAATATGAAATTAAAATAAAAACAAATGATTATTTAAAAAATATATTTTGTTTTCTAAAGGAAGGTTTAGTCACACTATTAACACATAATTGAAAATTATTTGTTAACACCTTTAGAAAATTTATTTTAAAAAATAATATTTATTTTTGAAATCGTCATATCAAACATATATAAGATTTATTTTTTTTTTGGATTTTTTGAAAAGTTTCATCTTTATTGAATGGTGAAAATAAGAAATTTAAATTGAAAAATGCATTTTAATTTAATAATTTAAAAATATAAATTATATTTGAAATTGTTTTTAATATAAATTAGTTATATTTTATATAAAGATATCGAATATAGGTAAATAAATTTATTTTCATATTGAATTTTGATATAAAAACATTGTAAACCATTGAACATTTTCTCTTGAGGAACCTGTTTTTCTCATCATGTCTCCATGATTAATTTTAAATTAAAAGGTTTCAATTATGTGAATTGAATTTATAAAAATGGATTCTATATTTGGAATCATAATAATTTATATTATATAATAATTTCATCTTAATTTTTTATCAAAATTTATAGTGTAAATATTAAAAAGTAATTACCGCGATAAATGAAAAAATAGGTTTACCAGGGGTTAAACTAAGATGATAAGGGTTAAAATGTCTGATAAACATATAATAAACCAATTTTCTAGAAATATTTATAATATTATAAACTTATTAAATAATTTTATTAGTGTTTGGGACACTTTTCTAATAAATTTACCAATATAATTAGTTAAGGAAAGAAAAAGACAAAAAAGAACTATCCTTACTTTTAATAGCTATAAAGATTTATAATTGAGGAAGAAAGAACATATGTTTGATTATAAATATTATTTTTAAATATATATTATATATTTATATTGAAAGTTTATTTTTAATTTCTAAATATTAAATAATTAATTTAAATGCATAAGAAACTCCAACTCAATAATTTTTTAGTTAATAGAAACAAATAATAAAAATAAAATAAGTTGAATGAATTATTGTGTTCCTTTAATTTTTTATGTAAATATATCATGTTATATGGGTGTTAACATAATATATTCTAATTATATCATTTTTTTAAAATTTTAAAATTCAAATTATATGCGTAATTGCTAAATTAAAATTAATGTTATTTTGAAATTACTAATAATTTATTAAATGATTTAAAATTCCTAAAAAACCTATATTAAACTTTTTTATATTTAAATGTTTTAAAATAAAAAATATTTTCTATTCAAGGATGCATTTTTCTTTTATTTTAACTATATTTTACCCTAAATAGTAAAACCTATGTTAGGTCTATTAATGTTTAAATGATGTTTTTACACATTAAATGTGATTATATTAACATTAAATTTCAACGAATATAATATTTTTACTTCATAAATTAGATTAATTATTTATAATAAGTGGATCCAAATTATCTAATAATTATAATTTTATTTTCATATTATAGTATAAATTATCTAGGTTAAAAAGACAAGTAACTATAGTGAAAAACCAAAATGGTTAAAATGAAGGAACCTATATGTTAAGGAACAACATGTTTAAAGAATATTTTTTTATTGTGGATATAGGGATAAATCAAAATATCTATAAAAAAATTAATAATCTATT
Organism: Viscum album; assembly: GCA_963277665.1. NCBI lineage: Eukaryota > Viridiplantae > Streptophyta > Magnoliopsida > Santalales > Viscaceae > Viscum > Viscum album. The sequence goes on from OY728130.1 coordinate 733,909,695, forward strand.
TTTAATTCCATTTTGGGTGACATTGACTTCTAATTATTGAATACTTGTGGGTATCTACAAAAATTCCACTCCTCATTTATAAAAGGAAACTCACCCCCTTCACTTCTTAAAACCTATAAAACCATTTGTATAGACCAAAACACCTTCCCAAATAACATCAAAATTTATCTAATCGCATCCTTGAAGCATTATTTTATGAAAAATACAACCTATTATGGATTTTGTGGAAACCATTGGAGGACAGCTGAAGAATAGGTAATGTTCTTCGATGAGTGTTTTTTTATTTTAATTTCTCCTCCACCTAAAAAAATTATTATTAAACCAAGATGTTATAATAACATCATTATCTTAAATATACAAAGATATTGCCATTTAAATTTCATGACATTCAAAAATACCCACTTCCATCAATTGAGTTACGACATCATCATTCGTGTGTACAGTGGACTACCACCTCCTGAACCGATGTCATTCATTTTTTCATTACAATCTATCAAATTTTGGTACAAAGATGTATATATATATATATATTTACAAAATTATTTAACCATTGGAGTTATTATATTATATATATGAATTTTTTAATTTCCACTCCATATGAGGTCTGATAACATCGCTCGTGTGTATGGTGGACTACTTCCTTGTGAAGTGATGTGATTCATATTTCACTAACACTTTACATTGAATGTGATAAGGATAATGTTTATCATTATATTTTATATAGCTAAAATAATAATAATATTAATGAAATATTTATCATATTTAAAATATGATATATATATATATAATTTTATTTCATACCTTTTCACTCAATTAAATGATAATGTCGTTCATGTACGTGCGGACTAAGAGCTTCAAGAAACGATGTGACCTTATTTTCATCACCACACCATAATTATGATATATATATATATATATATATTATTATATTTAAATATATAATTTTTTATTTATTATAGTATGATAATTCTATGAAGAGAAAATATTACTTACCTCTTTTCCATAATGATCATTGAACAATGTAAACGTTACAAATGCACACATACGAACTACCATATCTATGATCATAACATACCCCATTTATCAAAAAGAAATTAATTAATCGTTATAAATGCATATTTGATGTATAAATATAATAATTATTTCCTAATCATTACTTTAGAGATGATAAAACTATATAATATTTTCTATAACTGGTTCATTCCTGACAAAACATGCATGAAAAAACATGGAAATTTACACCCAAAACAATGAAAGTAATTAATGATTATTAATGAATATATGGTAAGGAGTTATAAAAATACACATATCAACCAAAAATTTATTTTTATTCATTTATATTTATTTATTTAGTGGAGTTGGATATTTTAGTTTAGGTTCTGGTTTATTTCCCAGTGGGAATTTTTATGTTTTGGAGGTTTCAAGTAACATTTTTCACAATTCATGGTTATTATTAAAAAATTGGGGAGAAACCATAGATTTGGGGGGAAAATAAAGAGTTTTGAGTTCATTATATTCTTTCATTATTTTCATTTCATGGTCTATGCAATGTTTACCCTAAACCATGTGTGGAAAAGTAGTAGCTGAATAACATATTAGTTGTGTCTGAGACATGGTGCATAGCATGCACATGGTTATAAGGAACCTTGTTGAAAGCATGTGAGGGAGTCTATCAATTTGAGAGATATTATTTTCATGGTTTTTTTTATATTTTTCCAATACATTCGAGCATCCCATATGGGTGTCCCTTATTTCTTGTAGATTTTTTATGGATGCGGAACGGTTTGTCAAACCATGTGAGTTACTAATATTCATAAAACATTGATTTCCCAATTTCTCCCCTATTTATTATTTTCAATTTAGAATTATCCTCCCCCACATGACTTAGGTGACTAAATGGGTTCCCATAACCGCCTTCCTTTTTATCTCTTTCCACCATCAATGTTTCTCCAAGGATTCTACATATGATTTCTCTTTTTTTTTCATTTTCCTCATCTCCTCTTATTTTCCTCTTGGTTTATTGGTTTTTATTGTCTTGGATCCCTCTTGGAAAATACATTTCGTTATATAGAGGATGTTGTCTTGTATTTCCATGATTCTAGGGTGTGTGGTTTGCTTATTTTTTCTTTTTCTTCCTTCTCTGGGAGACTCATCGCATTTATATGTCATTTAGGTAGGTGTTTCTGTCCATTACATTTTCCAAAGATTCCAATTGATGCATGATATTTCCTAAATAAATTTTTAAATGTGTGATTCATGTAGTAGTGTGTTTTAAGGAAATTCTATTTCAATTTTAAATTGTAAATTTGTTGAAAATTTATTTTCAATGGATTTCCTTCGTTATACCTATTTATATGCATATAAGGTGGTTGATAAAATTCTAATTTGGATTCTCTGTTTGTTTTAGAAAATTTCAAAAAAAAATTCCTTTTTTTTAGTTTTTAATCTTTTGTTTACATTTGTAATTGAGTTTTTTTGTTATTCTCATGTTTCTTTGTAGTTTAGTTCATAGGTGTTAATTATATACCTTGTTATGATATCCTTTACTGTTCCTTGATTGATTATGTGGATGTTTTATAGTTTCCCTATATATTTAGATTAATTTGGGAAAATTCATATGTGTAGGAGGTTAACATATGGATATGAACATGAATATAAATAGAAATTCTATAAATATTTCTATCTCAAAACACCAGTTTTCAAAACAGCTTCCTCCCATTTTTATGGTAAATTCCACCCCATCATCGAAATTATTTTCCAAAAACACGTAATACCTTCAACAAGTGTTTTGGTTTCCCAAATGGATTTAAATGAATTTATGAAAGGTTTTATTTCCAAAACATATCTTTTTTAGAGAATTTAATATGATATGTTGGCCAAATGACTTAAAAAATGATTGAGTGATGACTTATGAGCATGAATTGAGCTCTTAGATTGGTTTTGGAAGTACTTTTGGAACGAAAGGTTTTCACACAAGGAATGTTTTTTGTTTTCAAAATTAATACTGCTTGATTGGTACATAGGATGTTTCATGGACATTGGTTTAAATTTTTTTGATACGTAGGCCTGATTTGTATTTGTGAAATGTATCCATTATTTCAAAAAAGTCTATATGTTTCCTCTTTTAGATAGGTTCATTTCATTAACAATGTTGATGAGTGGTAAACACATACATTGTGTAATTTAAATGTTATATTTAATTTGAGGTATCAGAATAACTCCTCACTTACCCTTTATAATACTATAAAGTGATTTTGGGATGTCATATAGAGGGTAAAAATGATTTAATTCTAGTCCCAAATATATATATTAGAACCCCCTAGAAAGATGATACTCCAGGTGGGCTTTTCCAACTGTGAGGTTAGTTTAGAGTAGCCGGGCTGGTTGTTGACTATGAAGGTGAACCATATTCTAGAAGCTAGGTCCAAACAAAGTAAATCAAGGTATTTATTCTATGGATGATTAGTAAACTCCCATGAATACATATGTGTATTCCTCTATTCTATTCTATAACATGTTTGTTAGTTGATCTATTTGGTATTCTCTACTTTCACATGTACGATTTCTATTAATCTCTAGATTTTTTTTATTTGTCTTGTTATTATGTATAGTATGATTTTCCTATTATCCTTTACTTTCTTATGTTGTGTTTCCACTTAATTTTTTGGTTTTCAAATTAGTTTCTAAAGATAGAAGTAGACTTTTACAATTTAAATATTAAAAACCCTATTTTCCATATATTTATTACAAATGACTATATATGGACTACTTTGAGAGAGGATATGTATAGACTTTGTGGTGTTTACCTATTGATCAATTTGTTTCTCTGAACCAACTTGTTTCACTCATTTTTGGTAGACCCAATTTGTTCATCTAGTTCAGTTTGGTTCATCTTTTCTTGTAATGTGAGCTGATCTTTCAGATAGTGGTGACCAAGAGGCCATATGGAGATTGTGACGATTCCATTTTGGTTTGACATTCAGTTTTATTATTATTTTTTTAAACTATAATTGTTTCTAGATATGTTTATGTATATTTTTTCAAATATTTAGTTCCTCATTTTATTGATGTTTATTAAATATTGTTTTATATATCAGCTCTTTATAGGCTAAAATCATTTAAACATATTTTATATTTTATTCTTGACACTAGTTTGCTGATTTGGAATATTGAGAATGAATCTCAGACTGTGTTGTGGAACTTCTAGGGTGGATGGTTTGATATTTATATAGGTTTTTCCATTATAAATGTTGTCATAGGTTATATTTTTTCAATTGGGGTTTCATGTCGACTAGAGATAGTACTGTTAGAGCTCAAGAGGTAGGGGTGGGAATAAAATCATGAAGTCTTACTCATTATAAACCTTTAGTTTATAGGGGTTGTTGGGATTTATTCTTTCATTTTTATTTTGGGGTTATTTTTTTGGTTCCTTGTTGGCCTTGATGGGTTTTTTTGGGGAATGAAAATCGAAGTAAACTAGTTCTACACAATGATATTTCATTGATTAGTAAATCTTGTGGAACCCAAGTGCATGGTTCATGATACATGCAGTGGTCGGTTCATGATTAGAACAAGGTATGCTAAACCATGTTGTTGGGTTATGCAAGGCCATTAGTTCATTAATTTAAGAGTTTTAGTATGAGTTATGCATTAGTATTCTTTTTGTCCATGTGAGTTGATTTTTAATGAAAAATATTTTTGAAAATTAAAATGATTTTTGTACACGGTTTTATTTTGAATATTTTCTCAGGTGTTTAAATTGGATTTGGAAGCATGTTCTAGTAATTGAAAAGAAGCATTAGAATAATATTATTTCCAATTCTGGAATGTATATATTGGATTTTGAAAGAGGTTTTTTATTTTTTTATGATAATTTTTTAATGTCCATTTATTTTTAGCTTCGTAAATTCTTATAGTGACAATTTAGATTGATGTTGATTCATTTTTTGGTTTTTTTATAGAGTATGTCACCCAAAAAGTTTATAAATGATTATAGTATTCCTTGTTTAGTCATTGTCCCTTCCTAGAATCCCAGTGGAGGGGTGGAGTCAAGTTATTTTCAGCAATTTCATTTCTTTCTTGGTTATAACGATATTTTTGAAGTTGTGGGATAGATTGAGGAAATTAAATGTTTCTTTAGGTACATGTGAACTTCTGAAGCCATGAGGGTGTGAGCTATTCTGGGTTTGTTTTAGTGTCTGAGTTTGGATAGGTGAAAAGTGATCGTCCCATCATCATTGAAATCTGGGATATTTTTTGGAGTTGTTAATAAAAATTTTATAGAATGGTTCATAATAAGGAGGTGAAGGCGAGGAATGTGGTGAATATCCTAGATGTTTAGTAAGATCAAAAGATGGTGAAAGCCAATGTTGATCACTTCAATGATCTGGTTTCCTTTTCACCTAAGATAAAATAAAAAAATTCAATGAATGATATTATTTACATATATGGTATTCCTCAGTAGATTATGGATCATGTTTTTTAATATGGGGATGTTTTTTTCACGAATCTAGTGGAAGAGGTGTTTATAGCTGAGTTGGTTCCTGGTGCATAGTTAATAGTAAGTTGTAATCTATATTTCATTAGTGATCATGAAGGATAACCATCTGGTGGATAGTTTTTACCAAAGGAACCCATTCATTAGGAGTCTCCATTGTGCATAAATACCTCTCTTTTATCAGATCACCCTTTTTTTGCTTTCAGTGTGGTCAGTTTGGGCATTCAAAATAATCATTTCATAACCCTTTGATGCCTTTTTGATGGTGTTGCCACTTAGTTCATTTATAAATGTTTTGTAAGTCACGTCACTAGAAATGAAAGTCCCAAAAATATATTTATTTCTCTTTATTATAAGTTAGAATCTATTTCAAGACACTAGGGATCAATCCATGGGCCCCATAGTGAATCACTTCATCTATTCTATAATTTCAATGTGAGGGAGGTTTTTGACCCATATGGTATCTATGATGTTATTGTGTGGATGGATTAAGTTATCCATCTTATAGTTTTATTTTCATTGGAAATACTTTTTTTAAAGATATTTTTATCCTTATATTCCTATAAATTTTTAGAGTTATTTTTTATGGATGTGAATATTCGAACAGTTTTCCTTCCTATGTATTTGTATTTATTTTTTGTGGTTCTATTGAAGAGTTTCATGGGTCTTGTGGAAAAGATAAATCATGGTTTAGTTTGATGTACAGTTTGAGCGTCTATTATTGTGTTTCTTCTTGGTATGTTTTGATAGTTGTTTGAAAATGGTGGGGAGGACACTTTCATTTCCTCTCTTATTGTTCTCCTTATTGTTGTTTTCTATAGATCAGGTCATATTTGAATTGTAGAGTTGAAGTGTCCCACTAGGGGATCAGGGTTTCATTTGATGTTATTCAGTTTCGGGTTCAATCATTTTTCCTAGTTTGTGTGGGTGAATTTTGAGTGATGTAATGTTTTGTGGTGGTGATAATTATCACTCACAACCACATACTTATTTATTTTTATTTTTATTTATACCATGGGGTTTGATATTTTTTAGGTTCATGACGATTTCCCAATGGTGATTTTTGAGTTTTAGAGGTTTTGTGTTTAATTTTTCCTTGTGAACTTTTATTGTGCATAGTTTGGGAAGAAAACGTGTGGTTGGTGGATGAAGAGGTCATTCCATTTAATTGATTCTTGCACATATTTTATTTCATGTTGTGTAAATGGTATGGCCCAAACATTGTGTGAAAAAGAGTAATTGTGTTGCATGTTAGTTATGTTCAAGGACAATTTCATATATTTCACATAGATTGAGGGAAACATGTAGCATGCATGCATGAGAGTCTATCATTTTGATAGATTTGGTATAAATGGTTAGCACATAGTTTCTGAAACTGTGAGACCAGCCCGTGTGCGTGACCATTCTGTCTAGTAGGGTGCACAATGTTGGCGAATGGTTTGTCGAGTTATCCAGCTAAATAATGAAACATTCCTAGATTCCTAAAACATGAGTTCCCAATTTGGCCCCTCTTTTATATTAATCCCAATTCAGGTTTCTCCTCCCCACGTGATCTAGGTGCTCAAAAGGATCCTCACACCCCTCTTCCTTCATCTCTCCTTCCACCATTGATGTTATTCTGTGTTTTCTAAGTAAGTTTATTCTTATTCTGTGGTTATGTTTTTCCTCTCCACTTATCCCTTTCATGGTTTCATGGTTCTTCATGGATTGGATCCCTCTTGTCTAAAACCTAGTTATAGGGGGATAACATTGGCTTTTTATTGTTTAATATTAGAGTGTGTGTTCTTCTTCTTCGGGAATATTCTTCCTTCTCCGACTGTTTCATCACGTTAGCATGTTGTTGAGGTCAGTGTTTCTATCCATTTCATTTATAGAAAATAATTTTCTATGCTTGATATTTCCTAGATAAAATTTTAAATGTTTTATTCATATTATGGTGTGTTAGAATTAATTTATATAGAAATTTTATATTTTAAATTTTAGGAAAATGTGGATTTCAAACGATTTTCATTGATATACATATATTTATGTATAGATGGTTTTTGATAAATTTAAAATTGACCATTAATGTAGTTTTTGGACGTTTTGAAATAATTTTTTCCCCTGTTTGAGTTTTTAGGATTTTGGTTTTCATGTGAAATTGATCATTTTGTCGGATTTTTGTGTTTCTTTATAGTTTTATGCTTCTCTATGAACTCTTGTACCTTTTCGTGATATCCCCTATACTTCATAGATTTATTTGTATTTTTTATGTTTTCCCATATATATTCTAATTAATGTAGGCACAGCCATATGTGCAAGAGTTGGACATATAGAGAATAAAATGTATATAAATTGAAATTCTATAAAGATGTATATCTTAAAACACCAATTTTCAAAACATCCTCATCCTTTTTTTCTCTCTTCCACCTCATATTCAAAAAAAATTATAAAAAAATAAATGTCTTTAATATATGTTTTGTTTTTCAAATTGAATTTAAATAAGGGTTTCAATGGTGTTTTTTGAAACATTTCTTGTTCAGAACCTTGAATACGATTTGGTAACCAAATGGCTTAAAAATGGATTGTTTATGAGACTAACATGCATGAATAATATTTCCACATTTTTTTTGGAAATGGTTTTGGAATTAAATGCATTTACAATATGAATTTATTTTGGTTTCAAATTTGTTATATCATCGTTGGTACATTATGGTGTTTCTTGTAAAATGGTTTGAACGTTTGTGTTGTGTAGACCAGATTGGTACTTACGAAATGTATCATGTATGATAAGAACCCCTATGATTTTCTTATTCAGAGTGTGTATTTTCATAGATGGTGTTGGGGAATGGGAAATTCATGCATGGTGGTGTATATTGTTTATATATAATTCCAAGCGTGTGTTGACCTCATCAATTTCAATTTATACTATAATCATGAGATTCAAGGTCACCATCTATAGGGTCGAGTGATTATTGACATCTAGTCCCAATTAGACAGATGAGTACCCCATGTAATGGGGATAGGCTAAGTGGGAGTTTCTACTGGTGAGGAGAGTCTAGTGTATCTAGGTTTTTTTATTCACTATGAGGTGCAGCATATTCTTACAAGCCATTCAAAACTAAGCATCTCTCTAGATTTTTTTCATAAATGGTTTATAAATGAACATGATAACATATGTGTATGTTCCTATTATATTCTACAACACGATGCTTACATGATATGTTTGGTATATGTTTCTTAAAACTGTACTATTTCTCATTATTTTTTGCTTTGTTTTCTTTATCCTCTTGTTGTGTTCAATTTACTTTTCCTATTCTTTTTTACTTTCAATATGTTATATTTCTATATTCATTTGTTATTTTTTGTATTGGTTTCTAAAAATGAAAGATATATTTTCCCTTCAAATGGTTAAAACTCAATATTTTCTAAATGTATTTAAAAATAGAGTATATCTACAATTTTTGGAGAGGACATGTATAGATTCTGTGGAGTTTTCTTACTGAGATGTTTTATTCTCACACCATACATGCACCACTAAGCATCTGTAAAACTGAGTTATTTTATGTGTTTAGTTTTTTAAATATTTTATATGATGTGGGATGATCATATGGACTGTGGTGACCAACAGGTTACATGGTTATTGTTTCAGTTTAGGTTTGGTTTCAGTATTGTTTCTTCCCATGTTTTGTTCAGATGAAATTTTATCTGGATCTATTTGTTTAATTATTTATATTTTTGTATTTAGATAATCATATTTATGTTTCATAATATATATTTTCTATCAATATTTATGGGATAATGTTTCACCCAAATTTGTTATCTTTTATTCATGACAGTAGTTTCCATCTTATGAGGACCAGGAATGCCCCTCGGTCCTTATCAAAGGCCAGCTAGCGTGATGAGTTCAGGGTCAACCCGATTACATTCATGATATAAATGAATCATATATGATGTATAAATATTAATATTGTTCAGGTATAAGTTAATAACATTTTTAAAACCACTATATATGAGGATAGTGATCTTTTAATCTAAAGGAGGCATGAGGTAATGGATTTCAACATAGTTTACATTTCATTGTGACATTCGATATTATGTACCAATTAACTTTTAGGTGGTGTATATACTTCCCCATTGACATTAAATATCGCAATTCATCTATAATTATTGGAATTTTTTGTTTCAATTTGAATGATTTCATCCAAGGGGATCTAACATAAAAATTACCATGTGCTAAACCTTATTCTACAATCTCATATTCTTTAGTGATTGTTAAATTTTTCTTGAAAAAATCACTTTCATGTAATCATTTTTCATTGTAAATTACATTTCTATAAAATATCCATATTCCTACTTGATGGATATTATTATTTCCAAAACCATATATAATTTTTACATACATCATTTAGTTTGTATGTTATATTATAAACAAGGGAAATATTGAAAATTTTGTATCATTTAATCTATATTGATATTTTATTATAAGGGTTATTGATTCATTTAAAAAATAAATTATTTAATATATGTGGAATTCTTTAGACCTACAGTGATGGGTCATTCCCAGTAACATATATCCCCTTGATGCATAAATTGGTACCATAAGCCAAATAAATTGGCCAAATTAAACGGGTTTCTAAATGTAATGTTTATACTCTATCAAGAATGGTCTTGAAATTATATATATTATGATTTTAGAGATTATGTCATCTGTTAATTAAGAATTCCGTGATTATGAATTGAGTTATTATTATCCATGATATTATCAAAATGATATTTTCAGTAGATGAAATTCATTCTCAGTTTCTTGATTCAATGGAATGTGTTTTCAGTTATTTACATTTCCATATCAATTATGTCTTATCTATTCATGAAATCTAGGTATTTAAATGGGATGTGTTTTCACTAATTTACCTTGACATGTTGATTATTATTCATTGATTCATGATAGGTTTCACTATAATTATACCTTACTATTAATTTTATCTCTCCATTATTTTTTCCATTACATATGATATTAATAAGAGATCCATGAATGTGTTTTCAAGAATTTAGGTTTTTTTGTTATGGATTATGTTTTATTTTTTATTTCCAACATAAATTTGGTATCATATATTTTCTCATTATCCAAAAAGGATAAACTCTTTTTCCATTTAATATAAAATTCCTTTTATATTATAACAATTTAATAAATTAAGGAACCAGCTCCAGGCTACTAGGGCCGAGGATATTACAAAAAACAACAAAATTTGTTAATAGACTATTTTTATGAAATTATACAAATTTTTTTATGAGTTATAAATTTTATTATATAAAAAAATTATTGATTTTATCCTATAAATATTTTCTATTTACTAATTAAATTTATTATATATATATAATTTTCATAATTTTAAGAATATCAATTTTTAATCCAGTTAGTGAAATTACACAATGGTATGTTTTTCATATTTTTTTTGAAACAATGATTTTTTTTAGTAAAATATAAAATACTACATACTATATGTTACGTACTATTATATAATAAATATATAAAAATTATTTATAATTATGTTAACTCCTTGATCATTTTAAAAATATATTATTTTGTTAATATAATGTATTTTAATTTAAGAAAATAAATTTTAAAACAAATTAATTACATTTCCATGTCTAAAATAGAAATTAATATTTTTAAAACTATACTTTGTGTAAAATATTTTTCTCTACGTACAATTTAATATTAAATATAGATTTCAATTCTAATTCATTAAGATATTATAAAACATGACATAAATGTAAAAATAGCATGAGCAAAAAACAGGGTCAATCCAATGGTTTTTCATTTTCCATAACATAAAAATTCCAAGACCTATATTTAGAAATTGTTAACAATTATCCATCATTTACTATAAATACCTCGCAATAACATAATTATTATTTGGAATAAATCCTTTATCCATACATTTATTATAATTTTACCTCCTAAACAGTCCCTCCAATGTATCCATAAGGTCTTAAGGTCCCATCATCATGATCTGTAATGAATCCACCAATAATTTTTTTTATTTTCAAAATACGGTTTAAGGGGATCTGGTACCCCAAGAAACCACCAAAAACTCGCACACAACACAGTCATTCAATGATCAGACATCACACTGACACAGACTTACATTTCATCCAAACCATACTCGTCTCCGCATCCCCATCCGGACTCATTATCTCCGGTAGTCGTGGTTGTTTCCCATCCTGAAGTCCTCAAGTAATTAACACTATGGACTCGATATCTGAGCTGCTCAAGAATAGACTAATATGGCGCTTTACTCTCAGCCTTACTATTCTTTGCAAAGGTCACCGTCACCTTCTTATTCCTCTTGGAGGTGGATCGAGTCTGCATCGGCTACGGGAGATATGAGTAATCTCTCCTTGGTAGACGTCTAGGAGTGGCAGAAACAGATCCATCAACTGAAGCAGGTTTCTGTTTCCCACTTTGAAACACATCACTGAACGAGCTCCCAACTGGACCACTCAATCACTCTAACCCTTCCCCATATTTCTCCTTTCCTTTACCGACCTGTTCCCCCAAGCCTGATATAGTACTACCTTCACAAACCTTCCTCTCTGGAGTGTTATTCGCTACCAAAGGCAGGGACACACCCTCTACAATCATCTCATTCATAGGAACCTCCAGAGTTTCATTAACCCTCAAAGGCAGGAATACACCCTCTACAATCATCCACAGCGATCTCCAGATTTTCATTCACCATCTAAGGCAGGGGCACACCCTCTGTTATCTCCTCATCCACAGTCACTGTAGGTACCTCCTTCACACCACCAATCCTGGAGGCCCCCATACCATCACCCCCATCTCCTGAAACAACCCTTAGAAAAGGATCAAAACTAACATTACCAAGGCAATCAAACCTATTACATAAGGAAACAAAAGGTATAGCCGTAGGGTCCAAGCCCCTATCCAACCATGTACATTTCTGGGATGAACGGGATTCAACAACCCCTTGTCATTTGAAGCCTTACAACATTGACCATTCACTTCCATCTCCTTTCCTGCATCTACTAGCAGTTCAGCCACCACTTCAGGTTGGGCCTCCTTGTCCTTCCCTTTAGAACCCTTCTCCATAGGAACAGGTGACCCCCTTCGAACCGAAGTCTGGAACTCACGCCTAGACATCACCTCCTGGGTTGATGAGTTACGCTGACATCTCGCCGAAGGATGTCCAAAGAGGTTACAATTCAAAAAAAAGTCAAGCCAACTCTCATAAATAACCTACTGTTTACACCTATATTCCTCACCAATTTTAATCCAAACAAAATCAAATGGAGCCCTAGAGGCATCAACTTCCACACATACACGAGGATTAATCGGGTGGCATTCTGCTTCAGCACGGGAATCCAAACACAGAAATCTACCCATGAGGTTACCCAACAATATTATAATAGAGGGATTTTGAAAAGGTAAGGGAAGTTTAGGGAAACTAACCCAAACTACTACTGAAGGAACATCACGCTCTATATGGAATTCAAACGACCAGCGAAGAAGGAAGAACCGACTTCCGTTGCAGCTGTGAGGAGCTCTCGACCAAGCCTTGACGAGATCCTCTTCTGACGCAAAACGAACCATAATATGATATTTTTCCATCAACCCGACGGTCACCCATTCCTGAAGATCCCAAGATGAGAAGATAAACTCGTCGAAGGTGTCGACAGACGGTCTCCTCTGTCTGAACCGAGAAACCAGAGTAAGCTTCAAGAATGCAGAGGATTCAGTGAACTCGGAAGATGAAATATGAAGATTAGGGTTTCCATCCAAGAGATCTGAATATTTAGGGCTCACAAACGCTTTTGGAAATGGCGGAAGAAAATCAGGGTTGGAAAAGGGATGAAACAATGACCTTGCAATCCCATGGAACGACGAACTCCCCTCCCCCGCAAAGGGGGGAGGGTCCGGGCAGGCCGCCGCCGTCATCACCAGCTACGGGAGAGCATCAGAGGTTATCACATTCTTTTCCATTTATGTAAATCTGTTGTTTTATATATTATAAATTTTTAATTAAATTATTTTCATTGCATTTTTAAAATCCAATTACTTCCAATTTTGTGTTTTATGAAGGGGATACATTCATTCTCTCTCATTATGAAAATTTCTTATTTCAGGTAGTATACCCATCATGATGTTGAAATATTTAATGAATTTATTTATTTTTCAGAAAATATTTTATATTAGGAATATACAAACCCAGTAATTCAAAATAGGTATTCACCTAGATGTAAACATAACTTCGTGGTTAGTAATTTCCAAATATGAAATCCAAAATTCTTTATTGTGGTTATAAAATTATGAAATACTAAAGTCTTTAAGAATATATGAATTTAATTCCTTTTAAATTAAACCTATCTATTATTTGTTGTGGGTTAATATTAAATTTTTTTCATATGATATATGTGAAACACATGAATTTATAAATATTAAGGGTTCCCCTAATAGTTCTCCAATTAATTGGGTTAAAAATTAATCTCTATATATGATGTGTTTTAACATACCCTGGTGAATAAGCTTGGTAATTATGTTTTATGACACATTGGTGAAATTATTATGAATGTATCATTTTTATGTTGTTGTAAAATTTTCATATTATTGTTCATGATCATTCAATTATGATATGCCTCATGTTCTTATTGACATGCCCTATTTTTGTGCCTCGTGATCACATGATAGATACTTCTGTTGCTATTCCCTTTCTGGGATTCATGCTCACCCCTTTCGTTTAATGAATGCCCCTATGATATGATATGCATTATCTTAATCCTTGGATGAAGCTATGCAGAATAATTTTATGTTGATTAGAATAAGGATAATTTTTTTCATATATTATGATCCTAATTTCCAGGATACTATTCCATAAAAGAATATTTGTATTATTAAAGGATTTAAAATGTGATAATTTTTTAAAAAATGTAGGATTACATAATCAGAGTCAATGTTAAACACCATATAAAATTAATTAATGTGAAATTTATCAAAAACAATTGATATAATTAACTTTCATATACTATAAATTCACCTTTATTAGTTGAATGTGAAACTAGATGATTCTTTTGGTAGGACTAGGAAACTAAATATTTACCAATGAGGGGGAAACATTTGAATGTACACTTATTATCCATCCTAAAAACTCTAAAATATATATATATATATATATATATATATATAACTCTTAAGAATAATTTTTGACCCCAAAAAATAAAATATCCCATGTTGAAAAGATCTTTTAATTTAAAATAAATCTATTTGACTAATTTAATATATAGTTCTTCTGGATTAGCCTAAAATTCCACACATAAGTGAACATAGTACATTATAAATATTCAAATATTTTTCATGTAATGTAATCATTAAATCATATTTATAAATAATTTTTGAAGTATTGGTATGAATGATTTTTCAAGATTTTGTTTACTCAAGGTACCTATTCATGAACTAATACTAAAATCATTGTAAAAAATGCATAAGTTCATGTATTTTACTCCTATGTTGACATAAAATATTTCATTATAGTTTTATGTAATTTGGAAGATAATATAAGATCACATGTCATACTCATATCTAATTTACAATGCATAAATTGAAAAAAAAATTATTCAAGTGTTCTTTTGATTGATCTAAAAATACTATCATCAGCATTGATTTGTATGAGTATGGTGTTATAAAAAAAATGTATTGATAAAAATAGTTTGTTCTACCATTACAATATATATGTATATAATCTATTACACCATTCTTCTGAGGTTTTATTAATTACATAATATATAATCATGAGTTCAAATACATGTTCCAATTAAATTCATATCTTCAAAAACAGGTGGTTGGTCAACATTAAAATCCTACATAATATAACTACAAAGGAATATAGTGTTGAAATCAATTTGATATTGAGTAAATTTTATATGAGATATAAAAGATAATATAATATGAATATATTCGAGTACAAATATTAGAGAAAAAGATTCCCTATACTTTTTTCAATCTTTCAGGTTATAAACCACATAAAATAGTCATGTCTTATTTTGATCAGTTTTTTCATTTTAATCACAAATATTTCAAAAGATCCATTTCAATCCAGTAGCTCTGAAATATTTGAAACATTGAAATTATGCTTAATTACTATTCTATTCAAATTAATTATAATCTTCATGTATATAAATTATCAAACTATCATCACCGAAGGCATCATTAACCATTTTAGGTTTAAATTGAGAAAGAAAGAATGATTATCACTTTCATTTAATAAAGGACTTCTAGTTATAACTAGTTGATCTACATCACTAATTTTATTTTTAGGCAGATTATTCCATATGACTAACTATTTTCTAGGTATAAAGTAATGTTATTCCTCATTTACCATATATATATATATATATGTCTTATTTTTTCCTCATCTCCATAATGATGAACTCTAATATATGTCATTCAATTTTTAAATATAAAATATAAGGGTTTTAATAACAAAATATATTTTAATTTCATAACAAATATTTTTTAACTTCACATATGTTTTAGATACCTCAAATTTAAGAAGTAGAATATTTTCCATGGTATGTCTTTTTCTTTTTAAAATATGATAAGACTTATATTTTTTTGAGTAACTAAGAAAATTACTTCACCGGATTCTCAAAAAAAATATTTAGGTTTGTGATTTCTATGTAAAATGAATACATTACATATTAAAACATTAAAGTAATTTATTTTTTTATTCCTTCCATTCCCTAATATATAATGTGTTTTATTTTGAATCGAATGATATAAAACTATACTTATAGTGAAATAGGTAGTACTAAAGGCTTCATGAAAAAACTATTTAGAATCAAAATAGTCACACAACATAGTACAATGAATTTCATAGATTGTTTTATTACGTAACACAATTACACCATTCTATTTTGAAGTTATTTGTGTTAAAATATTATGTTCAATTATTTTTCACTAAAAAATTATTTAAAAGTAGAATCTATGAACTCTCTACTATAATCACTCTATATTGTGAAAATAGGTGGGTTTTTTTCATTTTGCATAATAGTAAAAAATATAAAAAATAGAGAATGATTTTGATTTAAAATAAATTAAATAAACCAATATAATTTAGTTGATATTATCAATTGATATAAAAACATTGTGTTATTGTAGGCTACTCAGAGTTTGTGTAGGTATGAAAGGGTAAATGTGTACTAACAAATTATTTTAAAATGCTTACAGTTCCGTAGTTATTTTAAATCATTACATAAAATAATTTATATATTTTAAAGTGTCATATACTCTAGAAAAATTAAAAATTAATTCTTGAAGATCATTCATAATTCATCTCTTTTTAAAGCATAGTTGGGATCCAAACATTGCAGTTTCCTGCCCTCCTAATCCAAAGAGAGGAAAAATCCATAACCACACTAATACAAGGATTATATTGGTATATGAGGCCCTTTAAATATATATTTTAATCCTTATAATACATACTATATGGTAATATGAGAAACCATTCTATATTTATTTGATGAAACATATTTCATTCCCAAATATGATGGTTCAACCCTCAACACATAATTAGCTAATCCTAATAAGATTTTTATTATATCCAAAAAAAGTAAATTTGAAATTATAATCTCTACAATAAAAAATATCCCCAATACCATAAAACGTATCACCTTCATTGTCTCCAAAAATAACAATACCATTATTCATATTTTTTAATTTTTGTAAGTTATAATTCATTTCATCTATGAATGATGAAAAAAAAATTATCCATGTACAAATTATTACAACTGTAGGTACTATAAGAACCCGGTTCTTATTCTTGAGGTATGGGATTCTTCTTTTCCTTTTCCTTTAATGTTTTTTAGAAAATAAGGAAAATGGGGGGACCCAAATTTTATAGGTACATGCCATATAGTTTGATCATGTGGGATGAGAATACAGGGCGTGTAGGCTTGTCGAAGATTTAGGCTGTAAAAATGTACTACACACCGTGTACTTAGTAATACATGTTCTGTAATCAGTCAGTAGGTGAATAGTAAGGCAGTGGAGTGTAGCCTCCAGATGAACAATAAAAAGGATAATACACACCCTGTACTTAGTACTACACACCGTGTATTAGTAGACAGATGAACAATAAGGCGGTGAAGAGTTGCTAACGGTGAATAGTTAAAAAGAAAGTACACACCATGTACATGAAATTACATGCCTTGTAGTTATGTTTTTTAATTAAAAACATACAGTAGCCTCCTCATTTGGTAGAGGAGGAATATAATGAACCAATAGCACTAGGAGAGACAAATGAGGCTTGGAGGAGCTCCTGAACGATCACTGAGAATCCAATTCTTCCATCGATGGTCTCATTTGCACCGCGCGAATAAGGCCTTCCCTCTCCTTGATTCTTTCCTTATAAATATTTCTCGAAGGCACGTTATTCTAGTTTGATTGGGTAAATTTTTATACCAGATATACGTCCCTCTCGGTTGTTTCGGGAGGCGTCGTTCACGTATATCGATCAGAGAAGACCGAGGTAGGTGGTCTTGTGTTTATTTCTAACTGTCGAGTTGATTTTGTGTATTGTTGTGTTACGCACCCATGTTCTAGGTTTCGTATGGATGATCCCTTGACTGTTAAGATACCTGGATTGCATAGGTAATCTAATAAATAAGTATAAACATCTCTTTGTGATCGTTGCTTTGATCTAGGACCACCTCGATGGTGCGGTTCCCTTGTTTAGCTGTTTAGCCAGGATACCCATGGGTATAAAGTAATGATAGCATTTTTTGGGTTTTCTTGTGAGGAAACATATATAAATTTCTTTCATATTCATTGGTATCAACCCAGTTACCTGCTTTTCTTCTGTTTAGCTTGAGGGAAAAGTTCTGTTTAGCTTGAGGGAAAAGTTCTGTTTTGCCTAAGGGAAAGGTTCTGATTAGAATGAGGGAAGTGTTTGATTAGCCTAAGGGCAAGGTTTTATTTCACCAGATGGAAAAATTTATTATGATTGAGGGAAGTAGCTTCTGTGCCTGAAGGTAAATATTTGTATGCCTGAGGGAAATAGTCATTATGCCTGAGGGCAGTCACCTGAGTGTTTCAATTGTTTTTTCTTAAGGGTAAGTATTTTCATGTCTGGGGAAAATGTTTACATTGAATATTAATTGTTGTGATTTCATATATTGTACCTTCCAAGATAAATCACAAGCAAATAAATGATAAATAATTATTAAAATGGCAATTTAAGTGGTAGAGATAGTTACTTATGAGTGTGGCCTAGTTACAACATTTTATTATTGAACACTATTGTTTCTCCTTTTGAAAAACATTTGGGCACGGGCCTTTGGTGGTTTCCTACTCGGATTTATTTCTCTCACACTATTTGGGTCATGTTTGGGACTAGAAATATTATATTGATGTAGGTGTGGATAAGGTAAAGGGTCCCAACACAGGTACATGATTGTTGCAGAGGAGTAGGAGAGAATGAGATCGAGCTTAGGCTTGTGATGCTGCTGAGTTCCTTTTCCACTGTTTTAGTTTTCTTTAAAAAACATGGTACTTTGTACTGTATTGTATTTGATTGCAGTGTATCCTATTTTGACCGCTTTCTTAGAAATAGGACATATTGGATCATCATATATATATGACTGTTGGAAATCATTTTTTTAGTACCATTGTCCTTTCAACATTGTATTGTTTACTTCTTTCTCTTTTTGTATGTTTATATTTTTACACTGTGCTACACTTTGACAAATGAGGGTATAGTTTCCACACTATCAGACCTAATCCCCCACTGCTAGTCGGTAGCCTTTGGCGTTTGGGAAATACACATGAGTTTATGTGACCAACCGGGTTCGGGGCACCCGTTGAGTGGCACCCGGATTCGGGATGTTACAAAGTGGTATCAAAGGAATTTCTTTTCTTCTTGACTTACTGTTCGGAGCCAATATCAAGGTATAGGATGGAATATGTTCTTGGTAATATGTTGTTCCTGGGAGTAGCTAACCCGTGTGTAGGGAAAATCTAATTTACATCATGTTGCAATTTTACTAATTTTTCACTTATAGTTGATCTGATTTTCACTGTTGGGTGAATCACTTGTGGTGTGTTGTTTATATTTTTATATTGGGTTCTATTTTAGTTGCAACCTGATGAGATGAAGTAATTCAATCTCACTCATCATTTAGGAACATGTTAGAATCACATGCCATGTATAGTTTCCATGCCATGTAGGTGCATTAGAAATTGCATGTTGTTGTGATATATGTTGTGCGAGAAAATTCATGTTGTTGTGATAGGTACCTTTATAGATACGCCTACTGTTGATATGGTATTGGTTTAAGTTACATTTGGTTTGATGGACGCGAATATTTTATTCCTGAGAATTATGGGCTCTCTTGGAAATAAATTTAGTGGATCAGGATCCAGCCTTTTGTTTCATTTTGTACTACAATGTGTAAGTTCGGGTGCTAAACTTTGGTTCTCGGGGTGTATGGGCCGCCATGGATTGGAATCTGGCATACCGATGCTTGAAATATAAGAAAAAGAATCTTCAGAGTAGTTTATAAAGACAATTGTCTGGAAACCCAGATAATACAGTGTATGGTTATATGAACACACACCATTTACTATTATATTTGGGAAAAATGAAATTTTTTTATGTACACGCAGTTTACCTTATGTACACGCCATGTAGTCTCTAACTGTGTCATAGGATGTGTGACCAGAGACACAAGATAGGGAAGCACAAGATGGAACACATCATGTACCAGTTATACACGCCATGTTATATTGACCTTGTGTCTGCCCGTTTAACTAACAAAACGGACGGGTAAACCTTAAGATATACACGCCGTTTCAGGATTTAACACGCTGTGTAGGCTGACCCAGGTAGCCGGTCATGTATCTAACAAATACGGGTCTATTGGGGCTTCTTAGTACACGTCGTGTGTGTCTGGGATAGGTTGTGTAGTGCAACCTGGGTACGCAGGCCATGTCATTTAAAACATGGGGTGGTGTTACCTCTTCTCATACACATCGTTTCCATATGGAACACATCGTGTAGTGTGAGCCATGTATCTGGTTGTATCGCGAACAACACAGTTCGGTGAAGCTCACATAGTACATGTCGTGTACCTGTGGGACATGCCATGTAGTCTTGAACGATGAGAAACCATGTGGACATGGTCGTGTGGCTGGGGAAACAAAGTGTTGAACACGCCATGTGCGGGTGTAACACACCGTGTATCTAGGGTTGAGACACACCCAAGCCAACATCAGAACACAACCATGTATGTGCTTAAGGGTACACTCCATGTGGACATTATACATGTTGTTTCATCTCTTTTTCCCCGTTCTTGTTTTTTTATTTCCCTTTTTACGTTGGAACATTTAAACAGACAAAAGAACTTCAATATTAAATTAAATTAAGGCGTGTGTTTGACCTTATAGATTCATGTCGCCTAGATGACCACGAGTTGTTTTCCAAGAGAGTTGTGACGATTATACTCTAGAGATGGTAGGCCATGGGCTACCAGTGGATCCTCCAGTAGTTCCAGATGTGGCTCCAACCGTTATACTGGATGCTGGTCTAGATGCACAGTTCCATGAAAGATTCATGCGGTTCATGCAGAACTTACAGAGAGCACCGAAGGTTGCAACGTCTATGGCAGAGCTGACATGAATATTCATGCAGTAACATCCACCTATGTTTTCAAGGGATAGATTACCATAGGATGCAGAGTCTTTGTTGGGTTCTATGCAGAAGATCTTCGAGAATATAGAGATGCCTCCTGGGAAGAGGGTCAAGCTCGCTACTTAGATGCTAATTGATTCCATAAAGAGGTGGTGGCATGTTACCTCCCATACTGAGCATCACCGATACATGGAGTGGGAAGATTTAATGGCAGTATTCTATGACTTTTTCTTTCATGATAAAAAAATGGTAGATCGAGCTTGAGTGTTCATGAATTTTCAGTAGGGAGCCATGTCCGGGAAGGACTATTCTGCCTGTTTCAGCTAGCTTTAGCATTTTTCTCCTGTTCTGGTGGGTGAAGAAATGTTGAGGGCTAGACGCTTTGATTATGGTCTTTGATATGACATCTGAGTGCTGGTGAATGTTTTCAGGTTTCATATAGTTCATGCTATTGTGAAGTAGGCGTTCATTACTGAGCGTAACCTGCTATAAGCTAGTGGTGCAGACCAGGGTGGTTCGACACCGGTCTCTGGTACAATTTCTACTGGTAAGAGGAAGGGGAAGATGGATTTCTCTCGCAGTGGTAGTAGTAGCCATAAAATTTCTTCAGGTGGCCAGGTATTGTGGAAACAGTGTGGTAAAGAGGGGCACAAGAGACCTAAGTGTCTACATGACCCAGTGGAGTGCCGGGTTTGGGGTAAGATGGGCCATCTTTAGTGTTTTTTCGGGCGTTCCCACCAGTGAGTAGTGAGAGGGATTTTGTGCAGACTCTGCATACCAGAGGAGGGACGACAGCTTCTTACCAGTCAAGGAATTGGAATACATCTGGATGCTCATGCCGAGGTGGCGGTCCTGGCCATGGTAGCCAGACACTAGGATCTCAGATACACCAGGGTGGGTTAGCTCAGGTTAGCCAGGTTCTGTTGCAGGGCTGTGGCACTGGGAAGACATATTAAGTTCAACAGACCCAATATGAGCCGGATCTCGTACCTTCCACTATCAGAGGTACTATTCTAGTTGCTTCTGTTTTATCTTCGTCACTTTTCAATTCTTTTCCTACACATAGATTTATATATGTTCCCGTTGTCGAGATCCCTGGTCTCTGTGTTTCTTATTCTTGTTCGGATATAATGACGCTAGACACTCCATTGGGAATGAGAACGGGAGGTGTGAATCAGTGCAAGGAGTTTACCATAGAGGTTGGTGGTTGTTACTATATATGGGACCTCAATGTCTTAGATATGACAACCTATGATGTCATTCTCAGAATAGACTGGTTGGTACCCTTTTGAGCCTTTGTAAATTTCTATCATCCCAGGGTGAGTTTCATGTCACCAAAGGGTGAAGAGTTTCTATATAAGGGATAATGGGATGTCCAGGCGAGCTGAGCTGGACTCGAGTATCATGGGTAAGGTGGTGTGACAGCCGAGATTATGAGTTTATATCTAGATGACCAGGGAACTTGTTAGAAGGACTTCCCTCCAGTGGTTGATCCTTTCATGGATGTCTTCCTAGAAGAATTTTCAGGTCTACCTTTCAAGCGAGAGGTGGATTTCTCTATTGAGTTTGTTCGAGGAGAGGCACTAGTGTCCATTCCTCCTTATAGGATGGCTACACCAGAAATGTAAGAGGTCAAGAGGTAGTTAGAGAAGTTACAAGAAAATGGTTTCATCCGACCCAGTACTTCTCCTTGGGGTTCGCCTGTATTTTTTGTAAAGAAGGAAGATGGAACCCTCAGACAATCTATGGATTATCGAAAACTGAACCAGTTGATGGTTATGAACCGATATCCTTTACCGACGTTTGATGATCGTTTTTATCATCTTCGAGGAGCACGAGTGTTCTCAAATAATGACTTGAGGTCCGGATATCATCAGTTGCAGGTTAGACCATTAGACATACCACTTATAGTCTTTCAGAGCAGATATGGTCTATACAAGTACTTGGTCATGCTGTTCGGACTCACAAATGTACCAGTAGTTTTCGTAGCTCTGATGAACCGAGTGATCCATCCATTTCTGGATTCTTTTATGGTTGTCTTCATGGATTATATCTTTGTGTACTCTCACACTCGACACAACCAAGCCACCCTTCTTGAGATCATACTGATTACACTGAGAGAGCTTCTGTTATATGCTAAGCTCTCTAAGTGCCACTTTTGGATGAACCAGATTCACTTCCAATGTCATATTATCTCAGAGGTAGGATTTGTGGTAGACCCAGAGAAAGTGAGAGAATTATTTTCCTAGGAGCATCCTATGAATGAGTTTGAAATATAGAGTTTTGTGGGGATGGCTAGTTACAATAGGTGCTTTTACAAGACATTTCCCACTTAATAGCATCATTTATGGGTTTGACTAAGAAGGGTGTAAAGTTCGTTTGGTCAGAATATTATGAGGAATCCTTTTAGGAGATGAAGGGAAGGTTGAAATCAACACAAGTACTGATACTTCCAGATCAACGGAAGAGCTATACAGTTAACTTTGATGCATCAGGTATTGTGATGGGAGGAGTGTTAATGCACGGCGATTGAGTAGTTACGCACGGGTCTCGGTAGTTGAGGCCACATGAGAGGAATTACCTGACGCATGATCACGAGTTGGCTGTAGTGGTGAATGTGTTACGTTGTAGGATACATTATCTCTTGGGAGAAAGTTTTTTGGTTTTTACGAACCAAAAAAGTCTAAAATACGTCTTTAACCAATGTGACTTGAATTTGAGACAATGAAGGTTGGTTGAATACCAATTGTCCTTCAAAGTTGATCTTTCCTATACACCTAGTAAAGGTAATGCAGTAGCTGACGCACAATGTAGGAGGAATCAGATACAGGTAGTGCAGGAGGCTAGTGGTGAGTGGCAGATTATGGATTTTTTCTATAAGATGCATTTGGAGATTCACGATAGTCAAGGGCGAACACATCATTCATCCTTAGCTATGACTTCTACCCTACTGGATAGATTGAGGATGATACAGCTATCAGATTTAGAAGGCTTAGTTATATGGGAGTTGGTGGAAAGTGAGGACCCTCCTCTTGGTTGGACGATAGGCGATGACGAGGTACTGAGTATCCATGGATGAGTGTGGGTTCTTGGGGATATACGTGAGGAGTTGATGTGGTAATTCCATGCTTCATATTGGGCAGTATATCCTGGAGTTACCAAAATGTACAGTGACATCAAACATCAATATTGGTGGAAAGGTATGATAAGAGAGGTAGCTGGTTTTGTTACGAGGTGTTCCACCTATCAGCAGGTGAAGGCGGAGAATCAGAGGCCAGATGAACTATTACAGTAGTTACCCATTCCAGATTGGAAATTGGATGATGTTGCGATGGACATCGTGATCGGGTGATAGTGTATATCTCGAGGCAATGATGTTGTATGGGTTGTTGTGGGCAGGATTACGAATGTTGCTCACTTTTTGCCGATCAAGGAGACCTTCGATGTTGACGAGCTCGAGAATTTGTATATTTGAGAGGTGGTACGTCTTCTTGGGGTCCTTCGTTCAATCATTTCAGATATGGACGCCCATTTTACGTCTAGTTTCGAGAAATTTTTTCAGATGGCACTGGGTACATAGTTTCTTCTGAGTACATCATACCACCTTTATACCGATGGCCAGTCAGAGCATACAATACAAGTGCTAGAAGACATGCAGCGTGCATGCGTCCAGGTCTTTGGGGGATCTTGGGAGAAGCACATAACCCTGGTTGTGTTTTCCTACAATAACAGTTTTCAGGTAACTAGAGAAATGTCACATTAAGAGGCATTATATTTTAGGCCATGTCGATCACCCTTGTGCTGGTTGAAGGTTGGTGAGGCAGCTTTATAGGGACCACGTCTTGTGGAAGAGACATCAGAGATGGTCCATTTGATTCAGATGATGATGGATACTGCACAGTCTCGTTAAAAATCATATGCTGATCGCCGCAGACAACCCTTAGAGTTTGTGATCGGGGATTAGTTTTTCATGTGTGTTACACTGAGTATGGGACACTGGAAGATCAGGAGAGAGGGTAAACTTTTACCGTGGTATGTAGGGACATTTGAGATTCTAGAGAGAGTCAGTCTGGTTGCCTATAGGTTGTAGTTACCACAGAGGTATTGGGCCATGCACGACATCTTCCACGTATCTCTACTGCGTTGTTATCACTCAAAACCGTCTCACATTTTTCAGACTGAGGAGGTTGAACTTCAGGTCGATGAATCCTTTTAGGGGCATTGGTTCATATTGTTGATAGGTGCACAAAGATTCTCTAAGGTCGGTTAGTTCCTCTCGTACGGGTGCTATGGGAGCATGGCAGAGTGCAGGATAAAACATGGGGGCGGGAGATCGACATACGTGCTTAGTGGCCAGATTTGTTCTCATATTTATCTTCACCACCCTTGGAAGGGCAATTCAGGGATGAATTTCTTTAAGGGGGGATGTTTGTAAGAACCTGGTTCTTATTCTTGTGGTATGAGTTTCTTCTTTTCATTTTACATTAATTTTTTGAGAAAATATGGAAAATGGGTGAAAATCCCAAATTTTATGGGTACACGCCATGTACCTTTCTACACACTGTGTACTTTGGCCATGTGGGATGAGAATACAGGGTGTTCATTCTTGTCGATGATTTAGTGTGTAAAAACTAACTACACATCGTGTAATTAGTAATACATGCCATGTATTCAGTCGGTAGGTGAATATTAAGGTGGTGGAGAGTAACTGCCAAAGGAATAGTAAAAAGTATAGTACATGCCGTGTACATAGAACTACACACTATGTAATCAGTCGGTAGATAAACAGTAAGGCGGTTGAGATTTTCCACCAGTGAATAGTTAAAAAGAAAGTACACTCCATGTCCTTGAAAGTACATGCCTTGTAGTTATTTATTTTGTTAAAAACAGGCAGTAGCCTCCTCATTTGGCAGTGGAGCCCTAAAATGAACGAGGAGCACCAGGAGAGACGACTAAGGCTTGGAGGAGCTCCGGAATGCTCACTGAGATTCTGATTCTTCTGCCAAAGATATTGTTTGGACCGTGCAGTTTTGGCCTTCCCTCTCCATGAGTCTTTACTTCCAATTCATTCTCAAAGGGATGTTATTTGAGTTTGAACAGGTAAATGATTATCCCAAATCATCGTCCTTATCGATTGTTTCGGGATGCATTATTCACGTATATGGATTAGAGGATATCGAGGTAGGTCGTCTTGTGTTTATTTCCAACAGTCGGGTAGATTTTGTGTACTGTTGTTCTACGCGCTCATGTTCGGTGTGTTTTATGGATGAGACCTTGACAGTTACGATACCTGGATTGCATATGTAATTTAATGAATAAGTATAAACTGCTTTTTGGGATTGTTTCTTTGATCCTGGGCCACCCCGAGCGTGTGGTTCCCTTGTTTAGACATTTGGCCAGGATACCCACAGGTATGTCGTAATGATAGCATTTTTTGATATTTCTTGAGAGAAAACATATATAAATTTCTAGCTTGTGCATTGGGATCAGCCCGGTTACCTTCTTTTCTTCTGTTTTGCCTGAGGGAAATTATCTGTTTAGCCGGATGGTGATGTTCTGTTTAACTTGAGGGAATGTTTCTGATTAGCATAAGGGCAAGGTTTGAATAGCCTGAGGTCAATGTTTTATTTCACCTAAGGGAAAAATTTATTATTCTTGTGGGCAGCAGATTCTATGCCTGAGGGAAATATTCATATGCCTGAGGGCAATATTAGTTATACCTAAAGGCATCCACCTGAGGGTTTCGATTCTATTTGCCTGAGGGTAAGGATTTTCATGTCTGAGGACAATGTTTACTTTGGATATTCAAGGTGGTGATTTCATATGTTGTTGCTGCCCAACTAAAGAAAAATCTTGGAAATTGATAAATAATTATTAAAATGGCAATGTAAATGGTAGAGATACTTACTTTTGAGTACTTCCTAGTTACAACATTTTTTTATTTCAAACTATTGTTGCACCTTTTCACTGACAGTTGGGCACATTCCTTTTGTGGTTTCCTACTGGGATTTATTTCTCACACCATTTTTGGGTCATGCCTTGGGACCAAACAGATTATATTGCTCCAGGTTACAATAAGGGAAAGGTTCCCTACATAGGTACATGGTTATTGCAGAGGAGTAGGAGAGCATGGGACCAAGCTTAGGCTTGTGATGCTACTGAGTTCATTCTTCACTGTTTTAGTTTTCTTTTTTGTACTTGGTACTTTGTACTGTATTGTATTTGATTGCAGTGTATCTTGAGTTGACTTCTTTCATAGAAATAGGACATATTGCATCATTATATATATATAGGACTATAGGTTATCTTTTACATCAATACCATTATCCTTTTAGCTTTGTATTGTTTATTGGTTCCAATTTTGGTATGTTTATATTTTTCCGCTACGCTACACATTGACAAATGAGGGAATAGTTTCCCCACTATCAGACCTAGGGCCTCACTGCAAGTTAGCAGCCTCTGGCATTTGGGGAGATGCACTTGAGGTCATGGGACCAACCGATTTCATGGCACCTGTTGAGTGGCTCCCAGACCCGGGACGTTACAGGTACTTAGTAATATCTCTTCAAATAAAGTAGGATAGAGTTTAGTATCCAAACATTCTTGGGACTAAAAATTTTACAAAAAAAACATTAGGAAACTGCATCTTTCCGAGGCTATAGTGTTTAATAGCTATGATATTTTTATAAATATAATGACCTAAAAATTATAAACACTTGAGCCCTATTCAAGTGAAATCCAATAATTAAGTGAATTTTCTTTTGACATTTGGTACAAAATTGCAGACTATTTAGATGAAATAGTTTGACTAAAAATGTGAATTTATAAAAGTATATATTATTATAGAAGTTTTTATGGAAGGATTAAATTTTATTATAAGTATATAAAAATTATATATACTGTAATAAAAATTCTATAGAATCTACATTAGAAAATTAATTTTAATTAAAATTTTAAAACATTAATTTGATCATCATTATCAAAAATAAAAAATATATTTACAATTAGTCACAAAATAAAGTTTATAAATTATATCATCATCATTTAAAACAAAATCCTTAGAATGATCTTTATATTTATTCAACCCCTCATATCATTTATCTTGGTACATCACATATTCATCCATATTTTCCAATTATTGAATATCATTCTCATCATAGGAAGTAACTAGGTAGGTGGAATTTGAATATAAAATTTCAAGTGACTCAGATGTTACATTTGATATAAAAAATTATTTAGTTTGAGGATCCTTTTCATACAATTTAGTAATCATATAGCTATCATAGTCAATATATTTGGATGAACTATCAAAAGTAAAATAAGCTTTGATCACACTCCAAGCGTCTAATTTCTGCATCACCATTTTTTTCAATCTAAATTAATGATCTTATAAATTCTCTTTCTATCATCTTAAATTTTGGATAATATACTATAATATGACTAGGATTTTTTCATTCAGAACATATATAATCTAATGATTCATCCCTTCTTTTATTATTTTCATAATTTTCTTTCTTGTTATCCCAATAATCATTCTAGACATTTTTCAGTTCGATAATCATATTCATATACCTTGAATGTATTGAAAATTCAACTTTACTATATTCTGATATACTACCATATAAATTTTATTTATAATCCCTCATTTATGTACTCGAATTAGAAATATTATCTCTAAAAATTAATAATTTTAATGTTCCAGAAAATGAAACATTGTTTTTTCGCATATCTTTTTTCAGTATCTATTATAAATATATTCTAATAATATATTAATTTTCAAATATGGTCATAAAAAATCACGTTAGTAAGATATTTATTGTAATTTTTTTTATTCCCACACATTTGGTATAATATCTATTACTTTATCAAAATAAAATTCTTTCATTATTTCCTTCTCGCCAAGTTATTTTAGATTGATCATGAAAGTCAAAAATTATTGATGTATTTGGTAAACTAATTCTCCTGGAATAATATAAAAATAATCATTATAATCATGAAGCATTAACCTTCTAGATTCAATAACATAAGAAGTTATGAAATTAGTAATATATAAAGTCATTTAATTTTTTTCATAGTTTTATATGATCTAATATATTAGCAAATATTTCTCAATGTCGAGAATAGTAAAGTCGTAACACCTTGATATTTTATGAAATGCATTTTTAAAAATAATTTAATCTTCTCATATTATTTATTTCATTCAAAATGGAAAATTATATTTTTATATTAATACACTAAGACAAAAATTGATTTCACCTGAATCCAACTTTTCTTACGCTACATGTAATACCAACTTCACTTATGTTACACGCAACATCCAGTTTCTTCGAAACATCATTTTATTGATATAGTTATTTAAAAGAGATAATTATAACCTAGTCCTTGAGCATAGTTATTTGAATTGTTATTAATAATTTCAATATATTAAATATAATTTTTTATGTAAAATAAACGTACTTATATTGAAAAAAATATTTTTTTGTGAAGTCGTCATATGTTTAAAAATTCTATAATATCAAATGAACTTATTTTCATGCCATTCTGTCAGAAACAATAACATAAATTTTATACACATTTAGAAATTTAATTTTATAAATTAAAATTCATTTTTTGAATTTATAAGGTCTACATTATCTTATGGTGATTTTTTTTGGATTTTTTCGAGAAATTTCATTTTTGGATGAATAGTGAAAGATATAGTATTTTAACTCAAACCTGATTGTTCATATATTTTATTTATACAGATAAATTATATTTTAAATTAGTTTAAAATTTTAATTTGATAATATTTTTATCAATTAATCCAATGTGGTTCATTTAAATAAATGTCACTTTGAAATTGAATATAAAAACATAACAAACTTTTGAACGTTTTACTTTAAAAACCTACATTGTCGACGAGACTATAGATGTAAATTTAAATTAATTTCCGCCACTCCAATTATTTGAATTTTTAAAAATGTATACCATATTGGTTATTAGAATAATTTATAATTTATAACATGTTAAACTCAATTTGGGAACAAATAAATTATTGAAATTAATTAAAATTAATTAAAATTAATAATAACAAATAAGGTAATGTTAAGATTAATAAGGGACTAAACATTAATCATAAGGGCCCAAAAGACTTATAAACTTGTCCAATTGAAATTTTAGGTTAATATTTCGACCCTATCCTCCATTTTATCGAATTTTCTCCGTTATTTAATCAACGTTTCTTGGGAAAACGGGTGTGGAATTCCTTTTCCCAAAAATAAGAATAGCACCACTTCTCCTACACTATAAAAAGGCTGCATCTCCTACCACTTCTTAACTACTCCCAAGTCACTTTGGCTCAACTGATATATACCTATAAATATAATAAACATCACT
The DNA here is from genome assembly GCA_963277665.1 of Viscum album. NCBI lineage: Eukaryota > Viridiplantae > Streptophyta > Magnoliopsida > Santalales > Viscaceae > Viscum > Viscum album. The sequence continues at coordinate 733,940,253 of OY728130.1, forward strand.
CCCCTCATCATAAATTCCTCCCATTATTCAAAAAGGCATCCAGGTAAATCATTTGGTTCAAACAAAATGGAGTTACCCAAATAATTGGTAACATTTTTCCTCGAGTTCTTTTATATTATTTATATCCTCCATAGATCAACAATTATTATTCAATGTTTTAATAAACAAACATGTATCCTAAATAGAATTAGATGTGTTTATACTATTTTTTTTATCTACACTTACACCCACACCCATCTAATGCCTAATGGACATACTATTTATGTGTATGGTAAACTACCGCCTCACGAAATGATGATTGTTCATTTTTCCTTTACCACCTATAATGGTGGATATTGTGGATGAAAATATACCTATATATGACAAATATAATATTTATAATTACATTAAACTTCGATAATATTTATTTAAACATACCATTATTCTTCCCAACCTGTGTTGATATGATAATTTTGTTTGATGAAGTGTGGACTACCACCCCATTAATAAGGTGTGATGTATTCATATACTACATGGAATTTATTACAGTTGGAATTAGTGTAATTAATTGATATATATTTTAAAATAATTATAATTTAATAATTATATATAAACATATATAAAAGTATATTTCATTTACTTACTTTCTATCAATATAACTATTAAACTGAAATTTCATTCATGTGTATGTATGACCTACTGTCTCCATAAAAAGTGTATTCCATTTCCTAATTCTATATTATATAGATTATGATAATAAAAACATAATAAATATAAATGATATTTATATCTTGTTTTACATTCTGTAAATCATGATATAATTATAATAATAAAATATATTACAAATGCTGACACAAGCGAAGAAAAAAGTGAACATTTCCCAAAGTTAATCCTTAACATTAAATTATTAACAAATGTGAAATATGAATTCATAATCAGAACATATAATATATTATATATATGAATATGGTTCTGGGATAGATGCATAATCGACTTATATTTATTGTACTAATGTATTTTATAAGTTCGATGATTATCAAGATACAAGGTAAGGTAATTTCATCTCACATTTTATCGATGAGATACATTCTTTATTGACCACCCATTCCTTTTATGTGGCGTGTGTATACTACCCAATGAATTATTATATAATTGTTATACATATATTTAATGGTATTTACATATCCATCATATTATATTTATGTTTTTGTGTTTATGTTTCAATAGTTACCAAATCTGTAAAGTAATTTTATCTTAAGTTTCCTTCTTTAAGACACATGCCATGTTATACACTTATATTTTTTCATTAGGTGTATATAATACCTCTGATATTTTATTTAATTAATCTACAAATATTCATGATATTTTACGCTTAATGAAATTTTATTTTTCTTATTTGGGGAGTATGGTTCAAATTTATTAGGTGGGAAGATTTTATTAAAACAATCTCATCACTTTTTATGAATTTTTATGTTTATGCTTATATTGATGAAATATTATGATTCATATTTATTAAAAATTAATTAATTTTCATATCCTCTATTTATTAATAATATATTATTGTGTTGGAACCATTTTTCAACTCTTTGGTACAAAAGATAGTAACGAAAGTGTTTTTAGTAAATCCTGAATTTACCCTTACTTCGGTCAGAAATATGTGTTCCTTCAAAACCATGTTTTATAAAAAGGGGTTCTAAGAATATTATACTATCATCCAATAATTATTATTATTTTTTGCAATTTTATCTTTTACTACTATTTTCAAATAAATATTCATGTCACATTTTAAACAAGAAATTTTTCTAACCATTTACCATTAAATGGGATATTCTTCTTACCTCATACGGCATGTATGGATTTACCAACTGTCATTTCTATGATTCTTCCTTTTTATTTTTAAAAGTGTAATTTTTAAGAACATGTTTTTAAAAATAATTTTCAATGAAATGGGTTTTCAAAACATTTTTTCAAATTTCTTTATAAATTTTCTAAATATTTTTCAAGATTGTGTTTTTCAAACGGTTTCTACGATTACATTTTAATTTATCACGGGAAATGGATTTCAGAATGGTTTTAATCATTCTTTATATGTATTTAAGAAAAAAAATTCAATATGATTTCAAATCATACATTTTATGTTATCAGCAAAAAATATTTTCAAAATCATTTCTAGATTCTTTTATATGTTATCAAGGAAAGTTATTTAAAAAAAATCAATATTATTTTATATGATTTCAAGGAAAATGGTTTTCAAAATAATTTCATGATTATGAATAAGTTTGAAATTTATTTTCAATGAAATGGTTTTAAAATAATTGCAAGAACCTTTTATAAGTTTTCAAAGAAAATGGTTTTCAATACATTTTCATGCTCTCTTTATAAGTTTTGGAATAAAAATCTTTACAAAAGGTTTTCAAATGATTCATTATAAGAATTCAAGTTTATTTTCATGAAAATTATTTTTGAAAATTTTTTATGAATTAAAGATCCTTTTTGAGATGAAAAAAAAACATATTTTCCACAATAAATGTTTTCAGTATATATTTCCATATTATCTTCCATCTAAGATGAAATCTATTGATGTTACGCATTCCCTTTATATGAAAAGATCCAAAGGTTCCATTAATATTATATCTATAATGGTTTATGTTTTGTTATAATTATTTTTATGACACCCATTTAACTTCCATGATTCATATGATTTTGAAACTAGCTTCCTTTCATAGGTTATGATTTGATGAAATTACTATGAAACATGTTTTTTCCCAGGCTCAGATATGATTAGACGTTTTTGATACCCATATAATTTCATAGGTTATAGTTTTATCATTTATGATTTTGTAGAACAAGAATGTATGATTTCATTTCGATATGTGTGGGACCTATTATCTCTCCATTGAATTGGTTAAAGATTGTCATCTCATGAGAAAGACATGGATAGAATGAGAAATGAACATATTTTAATATTGCATGGCTAGATAGAGGAGTAAAATCAATTCTTTATTAACTGTATAGAATTAGGAGTGAACTTGGATCAGTAATACAAGGCCTGAATAGGGTGTTTACCCAGTTCAGTAAATGACCTTTTCCCAAATATTTCCTTGTCAAAAATTCATTTTCTATTATAGAAATCATAATATATGATTATGTTCCTGCTCCACTTCTATATTTTATTTCTATGTTACACATTCTTGAATTATGTTATTTATTTCATTATGATTCATATTGTTTGAGTTGTAATGTTTTTTTTAAATGACTAATGTTTTTGATCATTGATATGATGGGAATGATCATATATTTTCATTATCATGTTCTCATACCAATATGGTCATTATTTTTCTTACATATCTCCCTGATTTACCCTTAATAAGAATCTAAGTACAACCCTTTTTATGTCTCCTTCTGACATGATATGAATATATGTATTGTGTTTTGTGTGTTTCATAAGTTTTATAGTCATGTAGAACATAGTGAGAGATAATGTAGCTTACTTATGTACCGATGTTTATGTTTCTATGCTTCCAAAGGGACTATATTAATATCGTATTTAAGCATCTATTTGTGTAATATTTTTATGTCTTAAACAATAGTTATGTAATGTTAATGCATGAAAATAGAGGATTCTTATAGATTGTATCAGAGCGATGGTTTAGTTATACTTTAGAATCTAGGATGAGAAAACCCTAGTGAGAACCCTAAGTACATTTCTATGGATGAGTCTAAGGATACAGAAAAGAATAAGAAAATGTCCTAGAATTTTGGTAAATGATAAAGTGAGTGGTTTCATAGAAATAATCCCTTTATATACACTATAATTGGATGTTCCTCTCAGAGAAATGTACATAGGGTTAAAAACTATGAAAAGATGTCATGGTCTTGACTCGAGGTAATCTGGTATTGAACAATGGGCGTTGATGCACAACTGGTTTGACACTCCCGGGGGATGTTCCTTGGAAATTCAAAAACACTGCACAAAACATTATAAATTATTTCAATAGAATATGACTAAGAATAACCTAGGATAAACCAAAAGCATCATATATTAAGAAAGGTGTCATAATTTAGACATCCTATAAGTAATTATTTTCATGACTATGTGGTTTTATGCTTTAATAAGTATGTCTTGCTCTATTAATTCGGTTTAATCAGAGGTGGGAACCATAACGAACTGGATTATCATCGAAAGTGATGGAAAATTTGTTGATGAGAAGTCTAAGGGGATGATAACTATAGTAAAATAATTTTTGGTCATTCCTAATCAGTTTTCATTAAACATTAATAACAATGTGTACCTTAAAAAACTATCAAAATCACCAAGTAAGAGAAATATGTAGTTCTCCAAGAGTTCAGGAATGGGGTCCTAGGAAGAATGAAAATTAGGTATACTTTCTATCACTAATGTGGAATTAATCTCCTAACTAAATGTCTTAGAGGAAGAAGAATATGTTTCCACTATAAAAAATAAAGTCACAAAGTAAGTGACTGCAAGGAAAAATTAAAGATTTTGGTTAATGATATGGATGGGAATATTGACCTCTCTAATGCATCATCATATTTTAAGTGTTTAAACTATGTAATAAACGTTCATTATTTAACTCAATGTCAAAAGATGAAATATCTTGAAGAGAATAAGTAAGGTGGTGTGAGTAATGGTTATATTGATGCTGGTGGTGAGACTAAAAATGAAATGTTAAAGGAAAGAGGCATTAGGTAACATGATGATGTAAAGTTCTTCAAGATTTTGAATGGTGTCGAATAATAAACAATTTATGTATCTAGGAATAAACAATTATGTTATATGAATAGTTAAAGAAAAAAGTATTTTCTAGTTTATGTTTTTTGCTAAGGATTTAAAATATTTTTTAAACATTTTTGATGGATTAAAAAAGTGGTTTAATGAAAACATGATATTTTGACCAAGAGAAGATAAACTCTAATATGTTTGTTATGATAATATATTGATTTTTGGATATATACATGTTGGATATGAATATTTAAATTGGACAATACTGAATACCATTGAACTAATTAAGGAATTGTTGTAAAGTAGTTCATCCTATTAGGGATGAAGTTTACAAATTCTTGGGATTATGTAATATATCCAGTTATATATGGAATAAGTAATAATTCATGGAAAATAATGAACATATCACCAAGGTCCATCCCCAAGGTGTCATTTGAAAATTACCAAGGTTATTCACCAAGATATCATGAAAATTGTAATCTCTAGTGGTTACATCATTACCCAATGCATTGGAGCGCTATCAGGGCGCACCCTTAAATTTGTCTTTATCATAATGTGAGCCACATATATCATCATAAATCAATTCATAAACAACCTATATAGCATAAAAGAAATGGGTTTCATTTCATAATCATAACTTTTTAAAACTTCTTTAAAGACATGATCTTTATGTCACTTTAAAACCCACAGAAAAGGAAAGTGGGTCTCATGTATGTAAATCCCAGAATTTAAAATAACTTTTTTGGTATATATGTGAATACGCCTTTTAAAGAAAGATATTTGAGTATTCACTTAATAAAATAAAAGTACTTTAGAAAAAGAGAGAGATATTTTGAGACGGAAATTCTGTAGCATAATAGCTATGTTTCGGGGTTTTAGAAAACATTGAAAAGAGAGGGGACATGCGTAAAACACTCATAAATGACCCATAAAACAGTATAGGGACAGAATATAAATGATTTTAGAACATGTTAATGAAATTTGAAAGATATACCATATGAAATGATGAACATTAAAGGAAGACAAAAATAAGATTTCTCTTATGAAAATTCGGCAGCCCAACGGCATCACTTAAACTTCAACAAAAATGAATTGACGGGATCAAATAGGGTCTCTCATCATATGAACATAAAAGATCAGTATGATATATATAGATATAATACCCAACATAATACAAAAGGAACTTGAAATACTTTACATGAAAGTAGATCTTTGAAAAATGAGAAAGGAGAACGAATCCCTTAAAAATTCGGCAGCCTAACGGCGTCACTTAAACTTCAACCAAAAATGAATTGACAAGATCAAAATAGGGTCTCTCATAATATGAACATAAGGGTTCATTATGATAGATATATATATCATACTCAAACATAATAAAAAGGAACTTGAAAGACTTGACATGAAAATAGATCTTGAAAACGAGAAGGGTGAAAGAATCCCTTAAAATTTTGGCAGCCTAACGGCGCCACTTAAGACTTCAAAATACTGAATTGAAGAGATAAAATGGGTTCTCTCATCATATTATCATAAATTATTAGTATGATAGATATATAGATCATACCCCAACATAAAAAAAAGGAACTTGGAAGGCTTGACAAGAGAATAGAACTTGAAAATGAGAAGCGTGAAAGAATCTGTTACAAAACTTTCGGCAGCCTAACGGCGCCACTTAATCTTTCATAAAATTAAATGATGAGAGTAAGAGGGGGTATCAAATCATATAAAAATAAAAATGACAGTATAATTAATATAAAAGAACATCCTCCAACATAATAACATGGAGCATAAAATGAATGACATAAAAGAGATTACTTGAAAAGAAAGAGAGAGGTCGGATCTCTTACCTTAAACGTAACTCTTAAAACTCAAAGGTTGGGACCTTCAGGGCTTGGGGAACCTTGGGAGGACTCCTTGGGAGGTAAGGAGACCAGAACTTCGTTGAGAATGATTTTTGAGTCCAAAGGATGAGAGAATGGATTGGTATTTATAGGGAAAGTGAGGGGAGAAGGCATTAATGGCCAAGGGACACCTCATAAGTGGGTTTCTCAAAACCATGTGCTCTCCCAAGATATTTCCCAGGAATTTAGGCCACATGGGGCCCCCAATACAATAATTCATCACCTTTGGTCGTCCAACCCATAAAATATTTCATGACACCATCATGACACAGTTATGATGTCATTAAACATACCGAAACCCTAAAACTGTATTTTTACTATTCACTAAAAATTCAACTCTCAGAAAAATCCCAAAATTTCACCTTAACCAAATATCAATGCTCTGATTTCCAAAATGAACTCCATTTTATAAAAATAATTTTATAAATATTTTTAATTTATTTTTTTAAATAAATACACTATTCACCGAAAATTCATTTTTTTACAGAAAAATCCCCAAACATTACCACAACATAATATCGATGCTCTGAGTTCAAAAATGAAATCCATTTTATAAAAATAATTTTCTAAATATTTTTAATTTAATTTTTTATTAAAAAACGCTATTTATCCGAAAAAACTAATACTTGAATAATAATTTATGAAACAGTTTTTTAACCATTTTACTGAATCACATTACTTAATCAAGGTTCCTAGATTATATTAATACTTTCTTTAAGTGAGATTAATAATCTATTTGGTCACATTACTAATCCTAAGCATAAAATCACTATTCATAATTTACTATTCATCAAAAATTATGTTGATCTTATTAGACTCTAAATTTCGTACTGAACATAATCGTAGAAGACCATTTTTTGAAAATAATTACACATTTCTTTTTCTTTATGGTTTACATAAACATTTTTAAAATATCCTTTCTCTAAAATTCATCAAAAATATGCATACTATATTTATCCGGACATTTGAAAATTCATAAACATCATCATAAGAATAAATCCCAATTTTCATTTAAAACAAAGGATTACACAAGGCAGTTACGGTCTCCTTACATAGCCCCTTATCACACCAGCATAGGACATAAGTGTAAGGTGTGCTAAGGTGAGAGAATCCGAGGGAGGCTCGGCCAACATCGCATGAGTATTAATTTCTATCACTTTGAACTTCTTGCGAAGGCGATTCCGTTATAGTTTCACATGATGAAGTTCGGCTTGGTTTTGGTCCAGAGAAAAGTCCAATGCTACTACCTCCATCCAAGTTCTGTTAGATGGGATTTGATTGGTCCAAGACTACTGGGTGAGGCCATCAAATCTTCTTTCTATATTAATTAACCAATATTACTTGTATTTAGAGACAATAATCGAAATGTTTAGTTTCCAGCGGTCATAGTGACCAATGATCATATAACAGTCAAAACCCAACCGTCTCATTTTAATTATACTCATGTTATCAAATGAAACATTTTTTGAGTATAAAAATAAAATAAAATAACATACAAAATTAGGAAACATGATTTATTCAAAATTTCGGGTCGTTACAATCTTCCCCCCTTAGGAAATTGCGTCCTCGCAATTTTTAAAATTGGGTTTTGAAATTTCATTGAAAGTACCACATTGGAAAAGGAGTCAGTAAAACTATTACTTTAAAAAAATGAAAGGGAAGTACAAAGGTCACCCGAGTTAACCCACACTAGGATTCCATGTAGGAAAACATGGACATGGAGGAGAAAACAAAGGGTCAAGTTCTGAGTGAGAGTGATAGAAAACATGATTAGGAGAAAGTTAACCATAAGAAAATACCAAACTTATAATGTGTGTAAACAGTCTTTGATTACCTAGTAGGAAACTTAAACCAACAACGTTTTTTTTACGTTCCTTTTCATAATTTTGAGAAATTCATTTACTACATAGGAAAAAACATAAGGAAATATACATACCTTCAAGTAGAGTTTCATCCTTTAATAAGTCTCTACCAAAACTATTCTTTTCCCCAACCGATGAGAATTCAAAAACACTTGGTCTCATCAAAAGAACAAGAATCATCTTCTAGAGAATCACATAATCCACAAAAGATTAACTATATATCTCATCAATCTTTAAACATTATCCCAAAAACAGAAAGTGTAAGGTAAAACAACTCTTCAAAAAGAAAGAATCCCAGAAGAATGGAAACTACTTTTAAATCTTCAAAGATCCATGGTACGACCCAAATTTCATCATATACCATTCCGTAAATAACGGTCCTTAAAATTCCTCAAATAAACGAACCTATGATTGAAACCCAAATACAAGAAGGATTTGATAACATAGTCTTCCAAAAATAAACATCATTGTTCATCTCCAAACAACATCAACCACTCCTATCATCTTATAACAGAAGTAGCTAACCTAAACATATTTTCCCCAAGATAGGTTAATCATTCCGATAAGTAACCTAAATTACTATATTTCCACCTTAAATTCATCAATTTTTCAAAATATATGTCAACCTTACTCCTCAATGAAAATACCGTAGTAATCTATTTAACTCGATCATATAGGGTCCCCAAAATAGGGAACGTCTTCCAAAATAATAATCATCTTTTAATCCCCTAATCATCTCTATCATATTAATATGGAAATCGTCGCATTTCATATCACATTGGTTGTTGGGACATTTTCTTCCATTTCCCACCATTAACTAAGAAGAGAAAGTATAATTAGGGCCTTAAATACTTATCCAATAATCAGGAAAAGGAACTTAAAGCATATAAGGATAACTTGAAGAAGAAAAGTATACCCTAACCTGTGATCCCCTAGATTTCAAACTAGGTTATCCATGATAATATATTCTTATGTGAATCTTTATTTTATTCTATCTTTGTTCCTTTAATAATGGTTCATACTAAGCTTATGAATTTACCAAAGCATGTCCCCTGGGACTGTCGTAACCAAGAGTGCAGTAAGGCCCGTTGTCGTGTACCAGTTCCCGTTTGAGTCTAGCTCAAAGCGGTGTTTTTGGGGTCTACCCCTATGTACATTTGTGCCAGAGCCACCTCTACCTGCTCGTATCCAGACATGGATGTATTTTCTTTGCAACCCATTACTCAACACTCACCAAAATACCAGGAAGATTCCCTATATATAAACTCTTCTATATGCTTCTTTATAAAGTCTTCATATCCTAATTTCCACAAATAACTAAACCATACTTTGATACCAACTACTAAATACATCCTTTTTATCACATAAACATTCATTACATTTTACAAAACCGAGGATCTTTAAGGTTTAGTGTCTTGGAAACCAGGAACTTAAAACATGAAAACATAAAACATTATTCTTAAAAACTTGAAAGGCTTCTCCTTATGTTCATCCTAGGTTCATTATTTCATCTCATAACCAGGGGACATACATAAAAAGAAAGGGTGAGCAGAAGGCCTAGTAAGGGAAACAAGGGGAAACATTTACATGTGAACTTGAGATACATCAACAATGTCATGAAAAAGAACTTTAAGGCATGAGAAAGAAATAATGAGATATATCATAATAGAAATAACATTTTTCATAACATTAGGATGTTGCTACATCATTTAACATGGACAATCATGAACATGTCACCAAGGTCCATCCCCAAGGTGTCATTTGAAAATTACCAAGCTTATTCACCAAGATATCGTGAAAATTGTAATCTCTAGTGGTTACATCATTACCCAATGCATTGGAGCACTATCAGGGCGCACCCTTAAATTTTTCTTTATCATAATGTGAGCCACACATATCATCATCAATAATTTCATAAACAACCCATATAGAATAAAATAAATGGGTTTCATTTCATAATCATAACGTTTTAAAACTGCTTTAAAGACATGATCTTTATGTCACTTTAAAACCCACAAAAAAGGAAGGTGGGTCTCATGTATGTAAATCCCATAATTTAAAATAAATTTATTTGGTATATATGTGAATACCCCTTTTAAAAAAAGATCTTTGAGTATTCACTTAATAAAATAAAAGTACATTAGAAAAAGAGAGATACATTTTGAGATGGAAATTCTGCAGCATAACAACTATGTTTTGGGGTTTTAGAAAACATTGAAAAGAGAGGGGACATGGGTAAAACTCTCATAAATGACCCATAAAATAGTAGAGGGACAGAATATAAACGATTTGAGAACATGGTAATGAAATTTGAAAGATATACCATATGAAATGATGAACATTAAAGGAAGAAAAAAAATAAGATTTCTCTTATGAAAATTCGGCAGCCCAACGACGTCACTTAAACTTCAACAAAAATGAATTGACGAGATCAAATAGGGTCACTCATAATATGAACAAAAAAGACCAGTATGATAGATATAAAGATCATACCCCAACAGAATACAAAATTAACTTGAAATACTTGACATGAAAGTAGATCTTTGAAAAATTAGAAACTCGAATGAATCCCTTAAAAATTCGGCAGCCTAACGGCGTCACTTAAACTTCAACCAAAAATGAATTGACAAGATCAAAATAGGGTATCTCATAATATGAACATAAGGGTTCAGTATGATAGATATATAGATCATACCCCAACATAATAAAAAGGAACTTGAATGACTTGACATGAAAATAGATCTTGAAAACGAGAAGGGTGAAAGAATCCCTTAAAATTTCAGCAGCCTAACGACGCCACTTAAAACATCAAAATACTGAATTGAAAAGATAAAAAGGAGTATCTCATCATATGATCATAAATTATCAGTATGATAGATATATAGATCATACCCCAACATAATAAAAAGTAACTTGGAAGACTGGACAAGAGAATAGAACATGAAAATGAGAAGGGTTAAAGAATCCGTTACAAAAATTCCAGCAGCCTAACGGTGGCACTTAAACATTCTTAAAATGAAATGCTGAGAGTAAGAAGGGGTCTCTCATCATATAAAAATAAAAAGGACATTATATTGAATATAAATGAACATCCTCCAACATATGAACAAGGAGAATAAAATTAATGACATAAAAGAGATTACTTGAAAAGAAAGAGGGAGGTCAGATCCCTTACCTTAAACGCAACTCTTAAAACTCAATGTTTGGGTCCTTGAGGGCTTGGGGGAACCTTGGGAGGACTCCTTGGGAGGTAAGGAGACCAGAACATTGTTGGTAATGATTTTTGACTCCAAATGATTAGATAATGTCTTGGTATTTATAGGGAAAGTGAGGGGACAAGGCATTGATGGCAAAGGGACACCTCATAAGTGGGTTTCTCAAAACCATGTGCTCTCCCAAGATATTTCCCATGAAGTTAGGCCACATGGGGCCCCCAATACAATAATTCATCACCTTTTGTCGGCCAACCCATAAAATATCTCATGAAATTATCATGACACAGTTATGATGTCATTAAACATACCGAAACCCTAACACTGTATTTTTACTATTCACTAAAAATTCAACTTTCTCTGAAAAATCCCAAAATTTCACCTTTACCAAATATCAATGCTCTGATTTCAAAAATGAAATCCATTTTATAAAAATAAGTTTCTAAATATTTTTAATTTATTTTCTTAAATAAATACACTATTCAACGAAAATTCATTTTTTTCAGAAAAATCCCCATAAATTACCATAACATAATATCGATGCTCCGAGTTCAAAAATGAAATCCATTTTATAAAAATAATTTTATAAATATTTTTAATTTAATTTTTTATTAAAAAACACTATTCATCTGAAAAAACAAATACTTGAATAATAATTTTTGAAACCATTTTTTAACCATTTTATTGAATCACATTACTTAATCAAGGTGCCTAGATTATATTAATACTTTCTTTAAGTGATATTACTAATCCATTTGGTCACATTACTAATCCTAAGCATAAAATCACTATTCATAATTTACTATTCATCAAAAATTAAGTTGATCTTATTAGACTCTAAATTTTGTACTGAACATAATTGTAGAAGACCATTTTTTGAAAATCATTACACATTATTATTTATTTAAGGTTTACATAAATTTTTTTAAAATATCGTTTCTCTAAAATTCATCAAAAATATGAATACTATATTTATCCGGACATTTGAAAATTCATAAACTTCATCATAAGAAGAAATACCAATTTTCAATTAAAACAAAGGATTACACCTGGCAGTTATTGTCTCCTTACATAGCCCCTTATCACACCAGTATAAGACCTAAGTGTAAGGTGTGCTAAGGTGAGAGAATCCGAGGGAGGTTCGACCAACATCGCACGAGTAGTAATTTCTATCATTTTGAACTTCTCACAAAGGCAATTCTGTTCTAGCTTCACATGATGAAGTTCGGCTTGGGTTTGGTCCAGAGAAAAGCCCAGTGGTTCTACCTCCTTCCCAAGTTCTGTTAGATGGGCTTCGATCGGTCCAAGACTACTGGGTGAGGCCATCGAATATTCTTTGTATATTAATTAACCAAGATTACTTGTATTTAGAGGAAATAATCTAAACGTTTAGTTTCCAGCGGTCATATTGACCAATGGTCATATAATAGTCAAAACCCAACGGTCTCATTTTAATTATACTCATGTTATCAAATGAAACATTTTTGTTGATTATAAAAATAAAATAAAATAACATACAAAATTAGGAAAAAAGATTTATTCCAGATTTTGGGTCGTTACGATACTGATTACCATGGAACGAATTAATGAATTTTTGTAAAGTAGTTCATCCTATTAGGGATGAAGTTTACAAATTCTTGGGTTTATGTAATATATCCAGTTATCTATGGAATAAGTAGTAATTCATGGTTTCAAAAAGGATTTATGGTAATTCATGTTTTTACCATGTCCCAAGAAAATTTTCCATGAGGTTATTCACATGTATAGATTGTGAAAACTAGGAGCTACTTTGATATATATGGGGATCAATATTAAGTTGATTTTCTAGCCTTATTTATAATGTTTTTATTTTCATCATTCATGAAGATTATATGATTATCCATTCATGAAACATTAATGTTAATCTTCAGAATATGTATTTATAAATTTGATATAGTATTGAGAACCTTTGTTAAAAGGTTATTTTTTGATTAGCCTTATATCAATGATATCTATATTAATAAATTTTGAAATTATATTAATTCTATTTTAGAGAAGTACATCATGTATGTAGAATGAAAAATAATCAAGTACAGGAAGTCCATGTGTCTTGAACCCATGATCGAAGAATAATAAGGGTATCATGGCTACCATTGGCCTACACGATTTCCATGGTAATGTACAATTATTTTTTATGAATAATTATTTATAATGAAATAGTAATATCAGTTTCTATGTTTATAGATTAATGTATTAACCATATTGATTTTCAAGAAATTATATTGATAAATAGTTATACTTTTCATTATTTTATTGGCCATAATATCTTTAAAAATTGAATTTTAGTGCTTTGGGAATTAAAGTTAATTTCTGGACATCCATTTCTTAAAGTAATGGATGAATATGAAATTGTTAAAATCATATTCGAATAATTATATTTTATTTCTTGAAATATATCATGTATGTATATTTACTTATAGTCTTGGTCAATAAAATTATTATTGAAATATAGGATAATAATTAAAAATACTGTCATAATACCTTAATATCTGTTGAACCGATGACCTTTTGAATCATCATTGATATATGAATCTGATTCCCTATTGTTTTATTTTATCATTCACTTGGTTATGACTTATGGACTCAACTACTCCCAATAAATATTTACATTTTCTATCTATGTCCATCCTTCACTACCAACATATGTCCTCTCTTGTAGAAACCTAATTATATGTCACTTTGGATAACCATTACGATTATAACATTCCCTTGTTGTGGATTATTTATTATTGACTCATTGAATTTTAGGTACTAGGAATTAATCTTTTAAATATTAATCCTTTTGAAAATCGAGATGAATTTTGATGTGGAAATTCATTTTATGGGGTGTAAAGTTTAACACCCTATGATTTAGAAAAAAAATTAATTAATTTAATATGTTGATATTTTTCATTTCTCAAAACAATAAAAATTGTTTTTATATTAAATAACTAATTAAAACATTCCTTTTACCTGATAATTACTTTTCTTGCACTACACGAATCGCCGATTTAGCATACATTACAAGCACCAATTAGTTTTTAAGAAGCATTATTATATTGTTATAAATATTTAAATGTGATAATTCTAACCTGGTCCTTAAACATAGTAATATGTGAAGTAATAAATATTTTTGGAATATTATATATAATTATTTTATATAAATAAACAATATAGAAAATAAAAAACTGGAAAAGTCTTTATATTTTTTAAAATACTATAATCTCAAATGAACCACTTTTAATGTCCTTTTTTAAAAACAATAAAATTAATTTTAGAAAAATATAGAAATTTAATTTGATTAAATAATCTTTATTTTCTTAATTTAGAATGATGAAATTCTCTTAGGTTTAATTGATTGGCTTTTTCTGAGAAAATTCACTTTGTAATGAATAATGAAAGATACAGAATTTTAATTCAAAAAATGTTTTTTCATATTTAATATTTATAAGTTTAAATTATATTTTAAATTAAATTGAAATTTAAATTAGATAATATTTTTATAAATAAATACAATTTGGTTCATTGGAATCAATTTCACTTTGAATTTAATTATAAAACATAGCATACTTCTGAACATTTTTACATTAAAACCCCCACATTATTGATCTGACTACAGGATTAAATTTAAATTAATTTCTTCCATTTATGTGATTTGAATATGAAAAAATGGAATAAATATTTATAATCATTATTTTTTATATTTTATAATAATGAGATATTAGTTTTTGAAAAAAAAATATTAGTGAATGTAATTAAAATTATTTACAACGATTAAGGTAAGATTAAGATTAATAAGGGACCAAACATTAATACTAAGGACACAAATGACCTAGACAATTGTATAAGAGCCACTGGCTGATCATATTTTGACCATATCCTCCCTTGTTTCAAATTTTTTCCATTATTTGATCCACATGACAAGGAAAAATGTTGGATAAAATTCCTTTTCAAAAAATTTACATGAGTTCCACTCCTCCACTATAAAAAGGCATCATCTCCTGCCAGTTCCTTAAACATCTCAGTCCAATTTGGATCGACCAAGCTCAGGAACACTAGTTACTAAACATCCCACCCCTCATCCTAGAAGATTTCGAAAAAAATCAATCCAAGGAAGCCATTCAGTGTAATCCAAAAGGAGTTACCCAAATAAGAGGTAACATTCATTATCAAGTTATTTATTTTATTTAAATTATCTACCTTATAAAAAATTATTGTAACATGATTTTATAAAAAACAATCCAAAATTTAATATGATGTTTTTATAATGTTTTGATCTATAATTATAGACACTTCTATCTAATTGTTAATGAATATATTGTTTACCTGTACATTGATCTAATGACTCACGAAATGATGATCATTCATTTTTCTTATACCGCCTATCATGGTGGAAATTTAGATAAATAATCAATTTATATATGATAGATATGATATTTATAATTACTTTATTATTATATAATTTTTATTTAGAAGATACCTTTATTCCTTCCATCTTGTGTAAATATGATAATATAGTTTCAGGAAGTGTGAAATACCGCCCCCTCAAAGAGATATGATTCATTCACACACTGCAAGTAATATATTAAGGATGTGATTAGTGAAATTATATAATATATATGATATTATACTGCTACAGGAATAATGATTGATATTCATATATATACATATATTCTATTTACTTACTTTTTTCCAATATGATTACTAAACAGAAATAGTCTTCAAGCGTACATACGACCTATCGTCTCCATGAACAATGTATTCCATTTCATAATTTTATATTATATATATTATTATAATACACATATACTGAATATAAATTATATTTATACCATGTTTTACATTTTATAAATCATGATATTAGTATAATAAACAAATATATAATAAATTAAGACATAAGCGAAGAACAATGTGAATATCACCAGAAATGACACATTAACATAGATTTATTAACAAGAGGGTAATATAAAGTAATAATAAAACCATATATTTTATTAGATATAATAATATTGATATTTTAAATATGTATAATATAATTATATTTATTATATATGATTTTTGTACCAATACAATGTGAATCAAGATAGAAAGCAATGGAATTTTATCTCACTTTTTATTTTCATGAGATACTTGATTTATTCAGCCCCCATTACATTTGAATGGTTTGTATACTACACTAGAATTAAATATATGATTCTTATACATAAATTTATTGGTATTTAAATATAAATTTTATGATCTTTCTATAATGGGGTTTATGTCTGAAAAGTTACGAAATCGATAACGTAATTTGGGCTCAATTTTCCTTCCTTGAGACGCATGCCATGTTATGAAGAAACATTTTTCTGGGATGTGTATATTATGTCTTTGTAATTTTATATAATTAATATCCTTATTATAATTATATTTTAATATTCATTTAATTTCATTTTTCATATATGGGTAGTATGGTTCAAGGTTACCTAGTGGTAAGAGTTTATAGAAACAATCTCATCACTTTTCGAGACTATTTTTCTTTATGCTTCCTTTGATAAAATCATATAATCCATATCTCAAGAATATTATTTAGTTTTATTCTCATATGATTACTAAAAATTTATTCATTTTTTGGTACCATTTTTTCTACTCTTTGGTACATAGAATATTTAAAAAAGTGTTTTTATGAATGCCCAAATTTATACTCTCATCTATCAAAAATATGTCTTCAATAAAAGAAATTTTTTCAAAAAAGGGTTTCCAAAAATATTATACTATTCTCCTATAATATTTAAAAGGACCTTTTTCCTTTTTATCTTTTACAATTTTTTTTTCATTTTAATACTATTATCATATTGCGAACAAGGAATTTTTCGTAATGTTTATCGTGGAAAAAGAATATCCATTTTACCTCATACGACTTGTACAGATTTAGTCACCATAATTTTTTTGAAGCTTACTTTTAAGGTTTAGAAGGATAATTTTCAAGATAATTGTTTTAAAATTAATTTTCAAGGAAATCATTTTCAAAAAAATTTCATGATTTCATTATATGTTTCCAATGATTTTTTCATAGAAAGTAATTTTCAAAAGTTTTTAAGAGTCCTTTTAATTTTTTTAATAGAAATGATATAAAATTGTTTTTCAATATTCCTTTATATTTTTTAAATGAAAATAATTTTCAAAATGTTTTCAAATATTCCATTATAATTTTTCAAGGAAATATTTTTCCATATATTTTCATTATTCTTTTATAATTATTTAACGAATTTTTTCAAGAATATTTTATATTTTTTGAATGAAAAGGTTTTTCAAAATTATTTCAGGCCTAATTTATAAGATTGAAAAGTATTTTCTATGAAATAGTTTTCAAAACGTTTTCAAGAATCTATTATAAATTTCCAAGGAAAATGATTTATGAATCATTTTCAAGATATCTTTATATGTTTTCAAATAAAATCGTTTCCAAAAGTATTTCAATGAATTATTTATAAGTATCTGAGTGTATTTTCCAAAAAATATTTTTGAAAATTCATTTATGATTTAAAGAGAATTTTTTCAATGAATAAAGTTTATTTTCCTCAAGAAACGTTATCAAAATATCATTCCACATTATTTTCCATCTAGGATGACATCTGTTGATATATCTCATTCCCTTAGAAGAAATGATTGATTGGTTCCATACAAATTATTTCATGAATTGTTATATTTTGATATAATAATACTTATAAAACACGTTTCTATTCCATAGGTCATATGATTTTGAATCCCACTTACTTTAATGGGATATTATTTGGTGAATTTATTATAAAACATTTCTTTTCCACATGTTAAGATATGATAACTTATTTATCATTACTATTTAATTTCTTGGGTTATGATATGATTTCTTATGATTTTTTGGCACAAGTATGTATTATTTCATTATGAGATATTTGTACTTATATATCCCTCCAATGAAATGGGGAATGATTTATATATAATTATATAGGAATGGATGGAAAGGGAAATGAAATAAATTTTGTATTACAATGATAGAATCAGTAGTCAACACTATTTTGTAATATATCGCTAGAACGATGTGTTAAGCTAATTTAGTAAAGGACTCTTTCCACTAAGATGTCCTATATAGTAATTCCATGAATAATATAGAAATAATTATATATTATTTTGGGTCTTTCAAATTTCCATGTTTTATTATCATATTATGATTTAATAGATTATGTTATATATTTCTTTCTGATAAATATCATAGGAACACTAATGATTTTTCCATGATTCATGTTTATGATATTTGATATTCAAGGTGTGATCATCTATTTTCATGATCATGTTCGGATACCCATATAATAATTACTATATATTACATGATACTAATTATTTATTTTGATATTATTATTTTCCTGATAATCAATTAAGAGACACATTGAATAATCAATATTTTTAACAAAAATATGAGGTGAACCCCGTGGTGAATCACTTGGTTGACTGAATACCTTTTAGTAATTATTTATGAGTTGCTTCATCAATTTGTGCAACTCGATCATGTCCATTTTAAAAGGAGTCTATAAAATAGGTGTAGCACTATATATGTGTTCAATTATAAAATAAACTACATGATTTGGGGAAATACTATGAAAATATTCAAGAACTACCTCAAAATATTCATGAATAATAAGTAATTATTAAATGTTGAGTATCTCCCCAATCATTTGGGATAAATACCCCTCATTAATAGGTAGTAAGAACCATATAATGGAATTAATTTTCATTACATGTTTATTACCACCCTCTCAATGACTGGTGATCATAGGATTATTTAGAATATCAAATGTGACTTCACTTAATTATTAGTTAATTTGGGATCTATATAGAGGATCCAATCCATGCCCAAAATCACCTAAAATAAACCATAGAGAGAATAACATGATTTATAGGAACCACGTTTTGATAAAATTCTATAGAATATGATATATAGGATTAAGATGTGATCATCATACCATAAAAAATTTCACTAAAAATTGAACATATTCTTATTTAGGTGATGTTGTGATACACTTATAGGATTATTCAAATATAAAAGAGTGGGTAGATCTGGAATCATATAAGGATTCATTATTTATTCAGTTGATTATATGTGTACATCTCACCAGATTGATCTCATAACCTACTTTGGATGTCATGATCCCATGCGTATTCCATTTTTATCTTGAATTAAGAGGTTTATACTGTATATTTTAATAATTTATCGTCTAATTCATGAATTTATTTTAATAACACCAATACACCCCATAATTGAAGAATTATGGTGTGGGTGGTTCTTTCTGGTGATCTTTCTCTCCATCCATTTCATTAGAATGCCTCTTCATATCCCTTCGACCTCCATTTTCATGGTCACCTTTGTTTCAATAGTTAAAATATGTATATGTTTCCTTATGGAAACTTCCCAATGATTATTTCTATACTTCTCACACAAAATAGGTTTATTTTCTTTCCCCCATGAGTTTTATTATTATAATTTCCCAGAAAATCATTGTATTTATTCTTATCATTAAAATTAGGATAATAATTCATGTATTTTGTCTCCATTTATACATTTATAACACATTATATGACTTCTTCATAGCTATCAATGAATATTATAGATAATTACTTTTGGATAATTTGTTTAATCTACTATAGAATCAATAATTTTTTATTTCATAGTCATTGTTAAAAACAACAATATACAATGAATGTAGAGTGAAATTATCATCATAGTATTGAACAAATTCATTATCCTTTTTCTTTATCATAAAAAATTACCATTCTGTTTTCTATGATGGGTTAGGGGAAAGTCAATTCTAAAAAATAACCTCTTAAACTCCTCATATTCCATGGATTTTATTTCTTCATATTGTTTTGTATTCATAATAGGAGTTCTCCATTGATCATTTTTTACCTTATAAATGATAAATATATATAAAAAAATTTCATATTCAAATGATCAAAGAATAAAAAATGTATTAATAGTGTTTTAAATATATTTCATGAAATATAGGGGATCAAAGGACACAATTAAGAAAGGGGGTGTTTCATGATGAATTATTTAATGGAAAATTTCTCATTTATTTGATTGTTTGGTAGATAAATATGGCTCATAGATGAATAGAGTTTCATATGAATGACCTAAAGGTTGTATATTACAACCCCCATGTTATTTGACTACTCATGGGGAAAATATTTACATTTATCACTGCATTTACCGTCAAAGTGATTCCTCTTAGTAATATCCTTTGACTAAAAACAAAACACATTTGGTTTGGATCATGAATAATTAATCTAATTAATCAGTCATATGTCCAAGTAAATCATTCGAATGATGTCCAAAATTTTAAAAACTTATTATAAATCTATGTTTCTTTAGGTTCATCCTATATCAATTTGTATTATTATATGTTTTCATAGATTATATACCATCATTTACCAAAACCTAATCTCAAAAAATAACTAAACCATATCTTCATTATAATTGATGCAACATGAGCACCACTTATATAAATATTTCCTCATTTCAGATAAATATTCAATACATATTATTTTAATACATTTCCTATATGCTCATAATCCTTTTTTTCATTTTATAAAGCCGGATTGCGGGTTGCCGGTACCCATACAGATGAAACCCAGGAACCACTTCACAATTAAAACTGAAAATTCAAAAACCGCTTCATCAATTCAAATTTCATAATAGCTAATACACGTGTCCACCTCGATCTGCACACCTCGAGTCAGCGCGAAAACCAACGACGCCTCCCATCTGAACGCCAGCGAAAAAACTGGAGCACCACGCTCCACCATTAATCATGAAGATGGCGGAGCCATCGCCGGAGATGCTGGCGGAACACATCTATTGTCTTCACTTCACACCGACGTTACTGAGAAACAACGGATCGTAGCCATCTTCGAAGAATTCACCTAAAAGGAAACGCATCATCGACGCAAAACAAAACCATCACCGCAGACAGAAGACCATCCACGCACTCAAAACATCATCCTCAAACCATTAAGGAACAGATTCAACCTTAAGCAAATCACTCAAGTTCAAAACCCCACAAAAGATCATAAACAGAATATAAACACCATCGTCGTCGCTCCATCATGGCACTACCTTTAACCCACGTCAACAGATTCACCACGCCACAGAAGAAAAACATAAACCACATAACAAAAAATCCCACCGCCACCAGACAAACCAACCGCATCCGGCACAACAAAACCCTAGAGAACTCACCTGAGATGAGGTAGAACCCAACAAACCTCCGATGCCTGAGCGCAAACCTACAACTCGAAAGTACCCCATGAAAATAGTGAGCTGCCGAGATCAGATCCAGAAGCGCTTCGATGATTATTTCGTCAACAAGATCGGTCTTACACCCGCGGATCTGAGCCAGCAGCCACAGAGGCCTGTAAATCATCTCCACAGCCAAAGAGAAGACCACTCAGACGCCACAGTGGCGGAGAACCACCACCAAACCATCAAGCATGAGAAGGATGCATCGTGCCGTCCGCCACAAAGGAGCTGGTCACGGTGAGAGAAAACCCTAGAACGAGAGCCCTTACGGGCGCATCACCCATTAATACCTGTCCTATATGTGTAATGGTTTAGATTCTTTAGAGACTAGATACATATTCCATATATTTCATTAAATATCATCACATATCTTATAAATTTGACCTCATGTGGTACCCTTTTAAGGAAGAAACTACATAAAACCATTCTTTATAACCCAGAGGAATAAGAGATAATGAAAGGGTGAACTCAAATTCATAGTAATCGTAAACATGATCGATATTAATTGATGATCATAAGTGAGCATAAAATAACATTAAGGGTATGAGAACATGGTTAAAACCTATGATATCATCTCTTAGAAGTCACAAACCAAAAATCCTTAGTTGTGGAATAATTACTTTTTGTAATAAGAAACGTGAGTCATAGGAGTGTCGAATCATCACGGATGAATCATGATCCATGAGAGACTATCATAATAAGAAGACATAATTCAATGGAATAAAACTGTGTCATAAACATAGGCATATTAAATCAATTACATATTCAAATATCACTTCCATGACTATCATTGTGGATTGGGTAATCTCCCCATTCATATAAAAATATAAATATTATGTCAATGATACTCACCATGACATTCATCACCTAATAGCCTTCGGTAAACTGTATATGTATCTTTTTTGATTGAGCCAACCACCTTTGTACCCTATTTGTCTTGGAATAAACACATTTGTAACCTCTTGTTCTTGGGAAAATATCCTATATAGCCTGGGGTTTGGGATAACCTCTCATATACCCTTTTGATTTGATGAAATATAAAAAATTACCCAATGCATTATAGGGGTATAACAGAACAATCCATCGCATAATAATAAACCATTTATATGAATTACTAAAGATGATAAGATTATTATACATTACATCATAATTTAATTAACCTACAAGTGTGAAATGAGCCTCAATAGAGATAATTAAAACAACATCACTATAATCTACCCATAGAAATGAAGAGGATTATATTACAAATTCATATCCCTACTGAAATATATGAATAACTAATGTATGTTTAAATGTATGAAAAGTAATTTTATAAAAGCATTTTAAATATAAACTGAAAATAATAGAAAACATAATTTATATTTTGTATCTTTTTTAGAACATAAAAGTCATAGAAATTTTCAAATATATGATTTTCTAAAAACATCATTTTTACACTTCGGTAAAGGGGTAAAAATGAACCGTTAGAACAATGATAGTAAGATATTATAAAAAGTATATAAATAATGTTAAAGATAGTATAAAAACACCTTTAGAAATAATTTATATTTATATAACAGATTTTATAAATAAATTTAAAGGATATGCATATGGAAAATAAATATTCCAAAAAAATTCATATATATGGTCGATATTATTGGAAACATTATATCAGTTTTTTAGTACAAAAATGTAGAAATTTTGATAAAATAATAGAAAAACCTCGAAATAACCAGAGTAGAATAAAATAGATGGGGATTAAAAGATAATGACATATAATTTACCACAATAGAAATTAAAACATAAAAAATAATGATAAAAAGTGAGACGGCCACATAAAGACATTATCTCAATTCCCAACTTACTATATCCATTCTCTAACCTCCTCTTCCTTAGAGAATATCCATTTAAAAACAACATAAGGATTATTGGATTGGTCTTCTGTGAAGACCCAGAAATATAATAAATGGAGAGGAGATATGGTATGGAAATTAGGTTGATCTTTGTCAATCCATGGTGCTAAAGTGTTTTGGATAGGTTATTACAAGGTGACCTTTTATAAGTGAGCGGAGTGACAACCATGTAAATATTAAGAACATTAAAATATAATAATATCACTCTCAAGGGATATTTTCTACCAAAAAATTGAATATATGATGAGGGATGTATATAAACACCCAATCAAGTAAATTAAATATAATGTTTTCTAAAATTTTGAAGCCTTATCCATGTATTTTAACACTTTTATCCCACTTTCACCATTACCACTATAACAAAAGTTATAACAATTTAACATACTAATATGGATAGAAATGAATTTCAACTTATAAAAATTGAAAATATAATTATAAATATGGAATAAATTTTATATTATTGCATTTATAAATGAGATAGAAATTAATTCTAATATCTTCACACAAAATGCATAAAAACCATTTTTATAAAAAAGGTATTTATACACATAAAAATGAATTTCTTATCATTAATTTAATTATAAAAACTAATACCTGATTGTTAATTTTTTTGATTTAATATATTATCTTTATATTTAATTAGAATTATACAATAATAGTGATCAATTAAAATAATTTATATAAAAACACAACAAGCACAAAAAACAGTTTTATGAAAAATATAGTTTTTTTATTTCAAATGATTTTATCTTCAAATAAGATCATTTGAGAATAATGTTATAAATTATTAATATAGTTTCTACATATGTAAAAAATAAATTTCAATAATTTTTGTACTGAGAATAAAATAAATAAACTTTTAAATAATATATATATTTTACATTTAATGTTTTTGAATAAAATATTTCAGTTAATCCAAAAATTAATATAATAACAATCCTTATCATCTATACACTGTTTTGTGAATGTAATTACTTAATGTTATTAATTTATTTTAAAATTTTCATTTAAATATCTATTAATTTTTTAAATATTAAATTATTTAATATGGAATTACTCATTTATGTTCGGTGTTGCATGCATTAGAAGCTATCAAACACATCAAATTTATTAATATAAATATAGTCTAAAATATTATTATGTTACATAATGTTTATAAACAAAATAAAAAAATTAAAACCTTTGGATTTTGTCCATATACATGTGGTGTATTTTTTCTATCATGAAATAGATACTCCAAAATTTATCCAAAATTTAATAGTGGATATGGGTTCTTTAATAAGAACCACTATATTTTATTAGTTGTAATATGTATTTATAAAAATCTTTACAACAATAGAGATATAAAAAATATTTTACCTTGAGTTAGGATTCCACTATATATCATCTCATATCTACCCTTTTCATGAGTTTTTTGTCACTTTTGTGGACTAAATGGTCTAAGGGAAAAAAGAAAAACACCACAAGTTAACATTATTCATATGATCCTTTCAATTGATCTTTAATATAATGTTGGAGGTATTTTTTCACTACCTCAAACTTTCATGAGATTCATAAAGATTTAATAAATCATCCTTAACATAATTTCATTTTTTTCATCATCCATTAAAATCCAACAATATATTGAGTTATTACTCTAAAAAAATAATAACTTAGCTTTGGATTTAGTTTCATGTGAATTAACCAAATATAAATAAAAATTAGAACTATATCATTGTAATACATCAACTTCCATATCTTATTTCTCTTATAAAAATATTATATAATATATTTCCATATTTAGAATAATTAAGAAATCATCAATAATATTTTTTTAAAACACATTATCCACTCAAGGATACCTTCATCCTCTAGATCATGAAGTTATGCAGTTTAATTTTCATCAGAAAAGATGTGAGGAGTTTTTCATAGTAAATATTGTGGAATGTATGTCAAATATCTATCAAAATAATAAACCCAATAATTTTTCTATATAAATAAATATATTTGTAATGAATAATTCTTAACATATTCTAATGGAATATGAACTATGATATTCTATGGATTATTCCTTAATTTCAATTCAATCACTTCAAATTATTATTCACATTCTGGTGGAACATATTCATATACATTCACATAATCTTATTGATCCTCCAACCACTATGACTTTTAATTATAAAATCCTACAATTTTAATTACTTAAGAAAATAATCTTTGAATATCATTAATGATAATATTTTTTTACAAAAACTCATATATTTTCCCTTTTGAAGTTGATTCTATTTCTTTCTTGTTTTTATAAATATTTTTTCCTTAAAAAATTATGTATAATAACAATATTAAATAATTCATTAGTAATTTATTAATAAAACATTTTAATAAAAATAAATATAAACCATCAGTTATATAATGATTTAAATAAAGTGAAAAAACATAAGAACACTATGTATAGTTGCCTCTGTAATAATGATACCATATTTTTACATGAGCTTGTGCTGAACTAATCAAAATATTATTTAGAATCTAATGAATTAATTATTGTTAAAACCCCTTTATCATATCTCACATAAGGTATTTGTACTTGTACTTAGAATATTCTATTGCTAATTGTCACCTATTTTTATTTTTTTTAAATAAAACAAATGAAAATATTGCAGGATGAAATGATGAATGCATGAAAAAATAAATATAATACAATGAAAAGATTTTTATATATAATTTTTTTTCAATCATCCTTTATTGTTAATAAATTATTTTTCCTTATTCATTATTTATTTTTGGATAGAGACTTATGGTTATACTGTATTGACGTTACATTTTTTAATAGTTGAAAAAATAAACAATAATACCTCTAATGTATATTCCATTTTAATTTTGGGAAGATTGACAGTATTGAAACATCCTATTATTACTATACAACCTCAAACATCATTGTCCATACTCAACTCTCAACTAGGTAGTTGAATTAAAAATTAAGAAATTCAAGATCATCATATGATTTTTTTTAAAAATAACTCAACCAATATTGAAAGTAATTTATCCAGGAAAAGAAATTATACAATAGTTTAAAATAGAGGATTTTTATAAGGCCCCATCCTTAAACATTACTTAATATTGTGTTATTACAAGAATTACACCTTGAGGATCTTTTCAGGTTTAGAGTTTTAGAGAATTAGATCATAAAACATGCATTACATTCCACATTTAAACAAAGTGGTTACATAAAAGATAGTATTAATTTTTCCCATCAATGGAAACATATTTAAAATAAAACATGGATTCTTTCTGGACACTTCCTTGACACTATCATCATATCATGTACCTTTCCCTTGACCTGTGAAAAACATTTCAAAAACATGGGATGAGCATAAAAATCTCAGTAAGGGATATAAAAATATAGAAAGGAAACATGGGTACATATATACATAATAATGAAATCATAATTTACCCATAAAACATAAGCACTTTAACATACCTCATCAAATCATGACTAAATCATAGAAATCATAATACATAAAGGTAACTTGAGGCAATCATAACATTCTTACGTAGGGAGTAACCCTCTTGGTTACGTTTGGAATACCCATCACAGTATATTCCCTAAATCTCTTCAGAGAATCCCTAAATTTTCACTCCTTCATGTTACCCAATGCATTTTAGAGCTATATCGGGCTCACCCACCCTTAGTTTATCACCGAACCACCCGTCTTCATAATAATGCCCAAGAACCTCAACATAATCGTATCACATAAAACATGCATAAAGGAAACATAACATTTCCACCTTTCAATCACAAGATATCAATAAAACACATTGATATAAAAACATTATGAAAACTATTTTCAATACCAAAATAAAAGAAAAGTAAAACAAGGTATTTATTTTTCTTTTAAAAAAAAGGTATGGCTTATAGAGGAAGTCGAAACTCAAATAATGGTCACGGTGGTGGAGAAGTCATTGTCGCCGCATATGTATGACAAAAACATTACCTTTTTTCATTTAGTAAATGCTTCGTATAAACAATATTCATTTTGAATAAACTTAAAAGTAAAAGGGGTTTATACACCGTATAAAAGAAGGTTGTGTATAAAACAAAATATGCCTCAATGAAAGGAGATTGAGACGAAGTCCCATACCTCGGGTCCGACTTGACTCGGTCATTCTTTAATATCCTGAATAATAAACATGAGTTAATTTATACTTGTTTTAGAACCTTTTTAAAGTTCATCATTCCTTTTATATCACTTATTTCCATTTCATGAACACTATGTAATTATTTAGGTTAATAACGGTCGTTTTAATGATCATTGGTACATGAGTCAAAAATAAACCCTTTATAATTACAGTTGTTCATGTATCCATTATATCCAGAATGGTATTCATGATGTAGATATCATATATGTCATATATATCCAGTACATGCATGCATTTATAATATTAAATAATCATTTAGAGGTAAGAAATGAAATTCACCGTTCATGGAGACTGTAAGTCGTACGTACGCACGAACGCTACTTTCATTTCTGTTTCGTATTTTATAGAATGGAATCATAATGATATAAAGGTATATTATAATTCCAGTGTAATATGTTATATAATATCATAACTTCATCCTTTATATGTCCCACATATGGTATTAACGAATCAAATCACTTTGAGGGGCCGGTAGTCCGCACTTCCTTAAATGAAGATATCACATTTACCCATAACCGAAACCATAAAGGTATGCCAAAAATTAAAAATACAGAAGCTTAAAGAAAACATAATCATATTATATATCATATATAAATATAGTTTCATCTTAATGGCCACCTTTTAAGGTGTTAAAAGAATGTTGAACAATCATCGTTTCGGGAGGCATAAATTCACCATCCACCGAAACAGTATGTTATTTAACCATTAGATGTAGGTGTGTGTAAGTGTAGCTTGAATCCTTCTTATAAAAACATCCTAGTATATTTAAGATACTGGAGTTGTTACAAAATAAATGAATAAAAAGAGTTTAGGGGGTCAGAGAAGCAAAATAAAACAAAAGGACTCAAGTGAAGACATTACCTTAAAATCGGGTAACTCCCTTTGGTTTCATCTCAAAGGCTTCCTTGGGAAGACTTCTGCCCAAAGTGAGGCTTCAAGGAGTAAGATAGGGAAGTGGAGAGACAAAATGGTCAGGGGTTGGCCAATCCAAAGGCTTTGGAAATGTGGTTAAAGAGGTAGAGGTGGGGGCCTTTTATAAGAGGATTGGAGGGGCACTCTTGGAAAGTAAAGAAATGTTACTTTATTTTAAAATGAGATTAGGATTTAAGAGGTCCCACATTGATCTAATTCGAGGATAAGGTGATAAGGGTTAGAAATATACCCATCCAATAGGTTTTGGACATGTTTAGGTCATAGATTTTACATTATCGTTTCAATTAATTTAAATCCTTTATTAATGAGGTAATCGCTGCATCATCGTGATGTCATAAATACTTTAATTTATTTAAAGCATAAAAATTATGAAAAAAATACTATGATGTAGTAAATATTTTTATATTTACGATGAATATTTATAGTATAAAATATTTTCTATGTATAAAAAATTAAAAATGTTTTAATCATGTGATACATTCTTGTTATATTTACTTTCTTTAAAAAAAATAAAAAGATAAGAATTCACTTTCCACAAAAGTGATTCCATGGGGTCCCCATGTTTGGCACAAGGAATCCCATGGTCGGCCATGATACAACCAGTAGAATTAGGACACATGTTGGTGTCATTTTTTATTATTATGATATTATTTTATTATCCTTAACTACCCGATTACTCATTAATCAATATTATTAAAGATAATTATCGTCGTTACTCTTCATAATGTCCAAAAACAAAAGAGTAATGATTACATAATTTGGAACTTTTGATTCCAAATATTTAATCCATTTTACCAAATTCCAAACATAGAAATTGCAATAATTGATGTAAAAATAATTCTCGTTGTCAAAACAAATAGCGGGTTTTTTTGAAACAATATCTATGAAAAGTTTGGCATTAGTTTATGCCCAATTCCAAAGTAAAATTAATCCTAATGACCACCATTAGATTAAATGGTAAAAATATATTCAAATTAAACTTTAATACCAATTAAAAAAAATATGACCATTTAATTAAATTAGATGAAAAAGCAGTTTTGATGTAAAATGCAGTATTTTTCACTATTCATAAAAAAATGAACATTGTCAGAAAAATACCAAAAATTTACCCAAAGTAAGTTTCAATGTCCCAATCATAAAGAGTGAGTTTATTTTGACAAATAGATCTTATAAAATTGTCAAAAGTTTGATTTAAAATGTTTTTCCATCAAAAGGTTGTAAAACAATATTAGTGTATTCCATGCTTAAGATTGGATTTATTTTCATTTTAAGCCTCTAAAACACTATCTAATTCATTAATAGAAATAGATAAAAATATCTATTATTCATTACTTACTTGGGATGTTACATCCTTCCCCCCTTTATAAAAATTTTTCCCCACAATTTCTTTGCTTATCGAATAAGTGGGGGTATTTATCCCTTATTGCATTTTCAGATTCCCATGTTGCCTCTTCAATCATATGGTTTTTCCACAAAACCTTTACCTGATGAATCACCTTATTCCATAACACTTGCTCCATGTGGTCAAGAATCTGGACCGGTTTTTCCTCATAATATAGGTTCTTTTCCAGCTGAACTACCTCTGGACTCAAAACATGAGATGGATCTGGCATATACTTTCTCAGCATCGAAACATGAAAAACATTCTGTACCTGAGATAAACTCGGAGGTAATTTCACTCTGTATGCAACTGATCCAACTCCCTCCATAATTTCATATGGTCCAATGAACCTTGGACTCAGCTTTCCTTTTTACCAAATCGCATCACACTTTTCCATGGAGAAACCTTGAGAAAAACATGATCACCTACCTCAAAAGAGAGATCCTTCCTCCTGTTTTCCGCATAACTCTTCTGCCTGCTCTGAGCTGTTCTCAAGTGTTTCTGTATTAGATGAACTTTTTCTACCAACTCTTCTACCTATTCTGGTCCCATCAGCATTCTTTCACCCACTTCATCCCAAAAAGCTGGAGTTTGACACCGCTTCCCATATAACGCCTCAAATGGTTCCATCTGTATACTGGAATGAAAACTATTATTATAAGAAAACTCAACCAAAGAAAGATATTGGTACCAACTTCCCTGATAATCCATCGAACAAGAATGTAGCATATCCTCCAATGTCTGAATTGTTCGTTCTGACTGCCCATCTGATTGAGGATGAAAAGCTGTACTAAAATTTAATTCAGTACCCAATGACTTTTGAAGGCCTTTCCAAAAGTTAGAAGTAAACCTGGGATCACGGTCAGATACAATGGAGAGGGAAAATCCATGTAACCTAAATATCTCTTTAAGATACAAACCGAAAAGTTGATCTAGGGAAAAAGTATCTCGAATAGGAAGGAAATGAGCAGATTTAGTCAAGCGATCAACAATAACCCAGATTTCATTATTACCTCGAGATGTCTTCGGTAATCCCACAACAAAGTCCACGGATATATTCTACCATTTCCACTCTGGCACTGGTAGAGGCTGAAGCATCCCATTCGGTAACTGCCGCTCTGCTTTAACCTGCTGACAAGTCAAACACTTCACAGTAAAATAAGCAATATCTCTTTTCATTCCATCCCACCAGTAATACACCCGCAGATCTCTGTACATCTTAGTACTGCCAGGATGAACTAAAAACAGAGAATTATGAGCTTCACATAACAACTCTCTCTTCAACTGTGAATCACAAGGCACACACAATATCTTCCCAAATCTGAAAACACAATCACTATCAATGTTTAATTCAGGAAACTTACCCTTCTGAACTAGCTCTACCTTTTTATGCAACTTACTGTCTTTCTTCTGTGCTTGCTTGATTCTGTCTGATAGGGAAGATTTCACTAATACCTGAAACAAAACAGAAGAACATCCTGCACCAAAAACTTCTATTCCAAAGTTCATCAAATCCTTAACCAAAGGACCACGTTCCAAACGCAACATTGTTAATGAAGCATTATTTTTTCGACTCAAAGCATCAGCCACTTTATTTGATTTTCCTAGATGGTAATGAATTGTACAATCATAATCCTTGATTAATTCTATCCATCTACTATGTCTCATTTTCAATTCTTTCTAAGTGAATATATACTTTAAACTTTTTTGATCAGTATATATTTCACACTTTACTCCATACAAATTATGCCTCCAAAATTTTTAAGCGAAAAAAACAGCAGCTAATCCCAATTCATATGTAGGGTAATTTACCTCCTGAGTTTTCAACTGTCGTGATGAATAATCAATTACCTGATCATTATGCATTAGGACACAACCAAGTCCTTTCAATGAAGCATCACTGTAGATAACAAACTCACCATTCATAGAAGGATGTGCCAAAACTGGAGCATTCACAAATCGTCTTTTCAATTCCGGAAAACAATCATCACATTTTTTTGTCTAGATAAACTTAACACCCTTCCGAGTTAGCTTAGTCATTGGACTAGATAACCGTGAAAAATTTCTAACAAACCTTCGGTAATAGCCTACAAAACCAAGGAATCTACGAATCTCAGTTACATTTGTGGGTCTTCGCCATTTTTCAACAACCTTTGTTTTTGTAGGATCAACATTTATCCCATCTTTTGAAACAATATAACCAAGTAAAGAAATTTTTTTCAACCAAAACTCTCACTTGCTGAATTTCCCATACAATTTCTTTTCTTTTAAGGTTTTCAAAATAACCATTAAATGTCTTTCAAGCTCCTCTTTACTTTTAGAAAACAATAAAATATCATCAATGAAAACCACCACAAACTTATCTAAGAACTCATGAAAAATTATATTCATTATGCCCATGAATACAGCAGGTGCATTGGTTATACCAAAAGGCATTTCTAAAAATTCGTAATGGCCATATCTTGTACAAAATGCAGTCTTCAGGACATCTTCTTCCTTTACCTTCAGCTGGTGATACCCCGATCTCAAGTCAATCTTTGAAAAATACTAAGCTCCATGGAGCTGATCAAACAAATCATCGATATGCGGCAAAGGATATTTGTTCTTAACAATGATGTTATTCAAGGCTCTATAATCAATGCAAATTCTCATAGAACCATCTTTCTTTTTAACAAATAAAACAGGAGCACCCCATGGTGATGTGATAGGTCGAATGAAACCTTTCTCTAATAAATCTTGCAATTTCTCCTTCAACTCTAAAAGTTCAATTTGTTCCATTCGATAAGGGGGTGTTGAAATTGGATTAGCATCAGGAACTAAGTCAACAGTAAATTCAACTTCCCGATCTGGTATTATTCTAGGCAACTCATCAGGAAAAACATCAGGATACTCATTTACCACTGGCACATCATTAATCAGAACAGTTCCTTTATTTTCAATGATGTTTGCAAGGTAACATTCATTTCCATCTTTTACAAGTTTCTCAGCCTCTTGATATGTTATCAACCGTAATGGTTCATTCTTGTACACAAACCGAATGTCTTTCTGAAAAGAAACTTCTTTAGCTCTATAGTCAATCTTAGCATGGTAAATAGAGAGCCAATCCATAACTAAGATAACATCAAACTCTACTAGAGGTAGAACAATAAGGTTTGCAAGTAGGTTCTTTCCACAGATAAGGATATGAAGATTCTTATAAATTCTTTTTGCCTCAACATTTCCCCCAGGTGTTTTTACCACAAGTTCAGGAGTCATTTATTGAGATGGTATTCCCATTTTACTAGAAAAAGTTTCAGAGATGAAAGAATGTGTAGACCCCGAATCAAACAACACACTGAA
The DNA here is from genome assembly GCA_963277665.1 of Viscum album. Classification (NCBI taxonomy): domain Eukaryota; kingdom Viridiplantae; phylum Streptophyta; class Magnoliopsida; order Santalales; family Viscaceae; genus Viscum; species Viscum album. Next base: position 733,973,996 of record OY728130.1, read on the forward strand.
ATAATCTGAAAAAACAAAAAAAGTACCTGATACAACTTCATTTGATTGCCCGACATCTACTGAAGTAGTTGCAAAGGATTTCACCACCCCTTTCTGCTTGTAGTCTAACTTCTTCCCAGCACTCGAGCTCTTTGTCAGACACTCATTTTCATAGTGACCCATCTCATTTCACTTAAAACATTTCACTAACTGTAAATAAAATTTTTTCTTACCTTCACCATGATCTTTTTCAGTGAAATCATGAGCCTTATGTCCCATCTTACCTCATCGGTAGCACTTTCCAGAATTTAGAAGGCATTCCCTCAGCATGCCTTTTACCACATTTATCACAAACTGGAAACTTAGTTTTCTTACCATCAGACTTTTTTGAAGAATTCTTTCCTTTCTCCTTCCACCTCAGTCTCTTCTTCTATTGGTTGTTATAGAACACTTGATCATCAGAAAACTCCATTTCCACATTCTTAGCACATCGAACAAGATTTTCATAACTTTTGAACTCACGAGAAGCCAATTCCCTTCGATATTTTGTCTTTAACCCTTAGTAAAAACGATTGATTTTACTAACAAGGTATCGGATAAAATTTGGAGCATACCTTGCCAATTGAGTGAACCTTTCTTCATAGCCAGCCCCTGAGTCTTCCTCTTGCATCAATTCCAAGAATTGCTTTTCCATCCTAAGTCGAACAGCCTTTGGAAAATACTTCTCAAGAAACATACCTTTAAATTCATCCCAGTCGAGAGCATCAATCTCATCAGCGTCCCTGATATTTTTAACCATCGAACACTACTGATCTGCTTCACCCTCCAAATGGTAAATAGAAAGACTAACCTTTTGATTGTCTGGAAACCCCATGACATAGAAAATCATCTCCAATGATTTAATCCACCCTTCAGCTAACACAGGGTCAGATGATCCTCTGAATGATGGGGGATGTTTCCTCATGAAATGTTCCACCACTGACATGTTCCTTTGTGGTTTATCTGGCTGATCTCATGCATGGATACCACCACCATTTATCTCTTGAGTCAACTGCTCCATTACTGAAAAAAACTGTTCAGTTCCAATTCCGACCATCTCAGGATGCTGATTCGGAAGGTTATTTCCTTCTGTATGCTTTCCTAGCACTGCTTCCTTGTTTCCTCTGTGGAAAACCATTTTGAACAAACATGTCTTAAATAAAGCAACATGGTAATCTTCAAATGCTATATCATTTCAAAAAAAATATTTTTGGATAATCATTTAATAGAATTCTAACTCCTAAAGTTATCTAAACTGACCTTTGATACCAACTATAAGGTCCCATACTTAAACATTACTTAATCTTAAGTTATTACAAGAATTACACCTTGAGGATCTTTTCAGGTTTAGAGTTTTAGAGAATTAGATCATAAAACATGCATTACATTCCACATTTAAACAAAGTGGTTACATAAAAGATAGTATTCATTTTTCACATCAATGGAAACATATTTAAAATAAAACATGGATTCTTTTTTGACACTTCCTTGACACGATCATCATATCATTTACATTTACCTTGACCTGTGAAAAACATTTCAAAAACTTGGGATGAGCATAAAAAAGCTCAATAAGGGATATAAAATTATGGAAAGGAAACATGGGTACATATATACATAACAATGAAATCATACTTTACCCGTAAAACATAAGCACTTTAACATACCTCATCAAATCATGAATAAATCATAGAAATCATAAGACATAAAGGAAACTTGAGGCATTCATGACATTCTTACGTAGGGAGTAACCCTCTTAGTTACGTTTGGAATACCCATCACAGTATATTCCCTAAATCTCTTCGGAGAAACCTTAACGTTTCCCTCCTTCGTGTAACCTAATGCATTGGAGAGCTATATCAGGCTCACACGCCCTTTGTTTATCATGGAACCACTCGTCTTCATAATAATGCCCAAGAACCTCAACATAATCGTATCACATAAAACATGCATAAAGGAAACATAACATTTCCACCTTTCAATCACAAGATATCAATACAACACATTGATATAAAAAAATTATGAAAACCATTTTCAATACCAAAATAAATGAAAATTAAAACATGGTATTTATTTTTCTTTTAAAAAAATGGTATTCCTTGTAGAGGAATTCAAAACTCAAATAATGGTCATGGTGGCAAAGAAGTCATTATCGCTGCATACGTACGAGAAAAAAATTCCCTTTTGTCGTTTAGTAAATGCTTCGTATAAAAAATATTCCTTTTGAATAAACGTAAAAGTCAAATGTTTTTATACACCGTATAAAAGAAGGTTGTGTATAAAACAAAATATGCCTCAATTAAAGGAGATTGAGACGAAGTCCCATACCTCGGGTCCGACTTGACTCAGTCGTTTTTTAATCTCCTAAATAATAAACATGAGTTAATTTCTACTTGTTTAAGTACCTTTTCTAATGTTCATCATTCCTTTTATATCACTTGTTTCCATTTCATGAACACTATGTAATTATTTATGTTAATAACGGTCGTTTTAACGATCATTGGTACTTGAGTCAAAAATAAACCCTTTATAATTACAAGTTGTTCATGTTTCCATTATATCCAGAATGGTATTCATGATGTAGATATCATATATGTCATATATATCCAGTAAATTCATGCATTTATAATATTACATAATCATTTAGAGGTAAGAAATGAAATGCACCGTTCATGGAGACGGTAAGCCGTACGTACGCACGAACGCTACTTTCATTTATATTTCATATTTTATAGAATGGAATCATAATGATATAAAGGTATATTATAATTACAGTGTAATATCAAATATAATATCATAACTTTATCCTTTATACGTCCCACATATGGTATTAACGAATCAAATCACTATGAGGGGGCGGTAGTCCGCACTTCCTTAAAGGATGATATCGCGTTTACCCATAATGGAAACCATAAAGGTATGACAAAAATGAAAAATACAGAAGCTTAAGGAAAACATAAACATATTATATATCATATATATATATATATATAGTGTCATATTAATGGCCACCTTTGAAGGTGTTAAAATAATGTTGAACAATCATCGTTTCGGGAGCCATAAATTCACCATCCATGGAAACAGTATGTTCTTTAACTATTAGATGTAGGTGTGTGTAAGTGTAGATCGAATCCTTCTTATAACAACATCCTAGTATATTGAAGATACTGTAGTTGTTACAAAAGAAATTAATAAAAAGAGTTTAGGGGGTTGGAGGAGAAAAATAAAACAAAAGGACTCAAGTGAAGACATTACCTTAAAATCAGGTAACTCCCTTTGGTTTAAGCTCAAAGGCTTCCTTGGGAAGACTTCTGCCCAAAGTGAGGCTTCAAGGAGTAATAGAGGGATGTGTAGAGACAAAATGGGCAGGGGTTGGCCGAGCCAACGTCTTTGGAAGTGTGGTTAAAGAGGTAGAGGTGGGGGCCTTTTATAAGAGGATGGGAGGGGCACTCTTGGAAAGTAAAAAAATGTTACTTTATTTTAAAATGAGATTCGGAATTAAGAGGTCCCACATTGATATAATTCGATTATAAGGTGATAAGGGTTATAAATATACCCATACAATAGGTTTTGGACATGTGTAGGTCATAGATTTTACATTATCTTTTCATTTAATTTAAATCCTTTATTAATGAGGTAATCGCTGCATCATCATGATGTCATAAATAATTTAATTTATTTAAAGTCTAAAAATTATGAAAAAAATACTATAATGTAGGAAATATTTTAGATTTCCAATGAATATTCATAGTCTAAAATATCATCTATGTAGACAAAATTAAAAATGTTTTAATCAGGTGATACATTCTTGTTATATTTACTTTCTTTAAAAAAATAAGAAGATAACAAGTCACTTTCCACAAAAGTGATTCCATGGGGTTCCCAAGTTTGGAACCAAGCATCCCATGGTCGGCCATGCGACAACCAGTAGAATTAGGACACATTTTGGTGTCATTTTTTATTATTATGATATTATTTTATTATCCTTAACTACCAGATTACTCATTAATCAAGATAATTATAGATAATTACCGTCGTTACTCTTCATAATGTCCAAAAACAAAAGAGTCTTGATTACATAATTTGGACCTTATGATTCAAAATATTTAATCCATTTTACCAAATTCCAAACACAGAAATTTCAATAATTGATTTAAAAATAATTCCCGTTGTCAAAACAAATAGCGGGTTTTTTTGAAACAATAACTATAAAAAGTTTGGAATTAGTTTATGCCCAATTCCAAAGTGAAATTAATCCTAATGACCACCATTCGATTAAATTGTGAAAATATATTCAAACTAAACTTTAAGACCAATTAAAAAGATTATATGGCCATATAATTAAATTAGATGAAAAAACAGTTTTGATGTAAAATGCAGTATTTTTCACTATTCATAAAAAATGAACATTGTCAGAAAAATACCAAAAATTTACCCAAAATAAATTTCAATGTCCCAATCATAAATAATGAGTTTATTTTGACAAATAGATCTTATAAAATTGTCAAAAGTTTGATTTAAAATTTTTTTCCATCAAAAGGTAGTAAAACAATATTAGTGTATTCCATGCTTATGATTGGATTTATTTTCATTTTAAGCCTCTAAAACACTATCTAATTCATTAATAGACATAGATAAAAATATCTATTATTCATTAATTACTTGGGATGTTACAATTTTATAATAATATATTTCATAATAAATAAAAAAATAAATAGGAAGAGAATCATGTAATTTGAGATCCATTACAACTGCTTTGTTTGCAAATGCATATGCCACTATATTTTCCTCTTGAAAAACATGCATGAAATTGTTATTCAGGCATATTATAATATTCATACATTACAACCCCAGAGGCGTGAGCCTCCATGATAGATGAAATTTACCATTTATAATAGCATTTACAAGAGTAGAAGAAACACTTTCCAACCATAGGTTATTCAAAACATTAATTTTTTTTGAAATGATAAATAATTAATGGTTCTAAAAATATCTGCGTAAAGTGAGAATTTCACACCACATGAACCATAAAAATATCCTATAATATTTTTAGTATAATCAGGAAAGACCACACCACACACTAAGGGTCCTTAATTTCATTTGGAAGTACCATCCAGGTAAATTTAAATCCAATTAAGAATAGGGGAAAACCAAAAAATATCAAATTTAACCACTTCTAATTTATAATTTCTATATATTCCCAATTTTCTCTTAATCACGTAATCATAAAAACTACTTACACAAAAAACAATTTTCTCCAGAATCGAGTCCTTGACAGAAATAATAATTTGCAGTAACAAAGATCAAGAAAAAAAATTATTTTTTTATATGAATCAATGCATTTTGGCCGAACCTAATGGAGTACAATAGTCTAGCTACTGCTACGTAAAACAAAAAAAATACATAGAGAGAGTTGTGTTTTTACAGAACTGAAAAAATGATTCCAAACAGGTAATGCATGGTTAAGGAGTACCAAATATATCAAATATCTCCATCTAAATTTTCATGCCAGTCACACAACTAAATTTGATGTTCACTACATCTTCTCTATTATGATTGCATTAATCACACCCATATCAAAGAAAATTCGAAATAACTTATAAACACAATCATTTGGTAACCTATTGTGTGCCAGTCCCTATATAAGAGAAAGTTGATAGGGCCTGATCCATGATTTTTTATATCCTTTATCCAGTTAAAATACCTATTTTAATCCTTGACAATATGGTAACAGACATACTTACTATTCGAAAATCCATTTCTGGTCAAATCTCGTACCAACAAATCAGTGAAGGAATAAAAAATATATCCAGTAATAATTATTTGAACATAATTTTATAAAAGAGGTTGAGGACTGTCAAAAAATATTTTAATAGAAATTTGGGAGTCAATATTAGGATCCAGAGTCGAGAAATCATCCATAAGGGCAGAACCCATCAAATTATCCAACCAGAATTTAAGGGAAGAGAACTTATTGACATTCCATCATGAATAAGTTATTATTATATAGAATTATGGTTTAACATCATTCAAAATGGATGCATCCATGTAAGAAACACTCTCCTATATCATCCATTCAAAAAATCTATCTTTAAGGAAACCCAATAAGCTATGTTTCTATGAATGAGATTCCAAGTGAACATGGATTTGAGAGAGTCATTAAAAATACTTATGTTATTGACGCCCATTCCTCATCTAGATAGAATCTTACAACATTTTATCAATGATATGGTTATAATTTTCCTTAAATGAACACTACAACTCTAGATATAGTATCTAATATTATCATTCACAGTTTTAATCAATCCCATCATCCCTTTATATACAATAAAATAGTAAACCAGTTTAAAGAATATATAAAATTTCACCAATATAATTCCATCATTAATAGATATGTTCTTCCCCATCCAAGAAACGATTTTCCCTTTATCATGATCCATAATATTAGAAAATAAACGGATTTGGACTCCCTCAGAATAGAGTGACAACATGTAAGTAAAAAGGAATTGACCCCTCTCTGATTCCCTTCTCTAAAGTGATTAATTTTTTCTTGAAAGATGGAATATATTATGAAATAAAATAAAATATCATCCCATGTTATGATTTTTATAGAAATATACTCATAGAGAAGTAAATTCAATTTAAATACCATAATAGTTTTCATATATCCCCATCTAAAAATAATTATATCATTGACATAAATAGATGATTTGGACTAACAAGGGACCTATAATATTGAATTTAATTTATATTTCCTTGTGTCGCAAAAATAGAGATAATCATGCTATGATAATCCTCTAAAATCATGAAAATAATTTATGATAGGTGGGAATATTTTCTAACTCCTCTAGAATTCTTGAAATAACCTTTTGGATAGCTATTTATAAGCACTGAGATTTGGGAACAACCAAAAAAGATATGTATCCCAATTGATAAAAGTGTTCCAAAAACCAAAGATACCAAGACCCTGGTACAATATATTCAAATACATCATATCAAATTACTTCTTAATATAAATATCTAAAGCAATGTTTCCTCCTGTAAAATATATTATAAGTGGAGTAAAACAGTCTGAAGCAGTGAAAATGCATTCTTGTAGGGATATCAGTTTGATGAGTCGAAACTGATTCCAAGAGAAAATTTTAGATGACAGGGTATGTACTTATAATCAAGAATCATAAAAATAACCATAACAATGGTGTTAACATAGGTAATTTTCTGAAGATGTAAATTACACAATCATTTTTGATATGTGGATTCAATGTGAAGAATTGTTCATTGAGGACATGACGACTAACTCCTTTAGTAATTATAGAAGAGACCAATAGAAAAACATCAACTTGGATAAAGGCTAAGGATATATAAAAACTATGTGGAATATACTTCAAATTTAACCATCCATCTCTCTTAGCCAAGATATTCCTCTTACTAAATTATAAAAATTTTCTACAATGGGGAAACTCTAACATGTGTTCCTTAAAACCAATTAATAAACAATATAGAACTCTTATAATAATATTTAATGAGTTAATCGTTATACAGTATCTTAATTTAACTTAGCTTAAAATTATTTAATAACATTGGGATTCTTATATATGTATTTAATAGCTATCATTATTAAATATACATGCCTCTAAAAATGTCCCAGTTATCCTAATGATACATAACTTCGATTACCACCACCTATACTTATTACATTCTCCTCCTTAACATTTTTAGTGAATTTTTATCTCATTCATGTTGGAAACATGGATAATAAATTTGATCCATGACCCTAGTTCATCCTATTAGGATTTTAGAATCCACATGGGTCTTCCATTGTTTTTTTCCAAGTGTTTTCAGGGGTTTAAAACATGTTGTTGGTTGTTTTGGGATTGAATTTTTTATTTAATTATATTTTGAATTTTTAATTTCAATATGGATATACTCATATAATTTATCATATTTTTTCTTGATGATATGATTTATTCATAATATGGGATTCAACTTTATTCTTAATCAACTTTATTGGAATCAAGATATAAAATCATAGTTCCCTTTTTTCAGATATCCAAATTTGTCATGTTTCCTCAACAATGGGATATTATACCTAGTGATAATCATTCATATAATTTTATCTTTACCAACATTAAAAAATTAATGTAGTTAATTAATGATATGATTATTTCATAATATATGATATTTTTTGCGTCTCTAACTACCTCCTTCTATTAAGGACAAATATCTCCCCCATGTACTAGAATTCTCTATCCCTATGTTAGTTTAATACTCCACGCTCATAATTTTAGAACACATCACAAAATATGTTACAAATTTTACCATTAATATCTATCTTATCATTATCCAAATAACTACCACCATAATTTATGAACGATTTCATTATTTGATCTTTATCACACACTGCAAATTTGTGTGTATACAAATATTATTTTATTAAACAAAACCCTAATATGAATCACCCTAATCACCACCATTAATGATACAACATCATGAACATGGAAGCCAAAAAACACATTAGATAATAAAATAATCTATTACATCACCGCCTCACTCCCTCCATAATGAAATAATGGAAATATACATATATTATATTTCTTAAGTTCAAGTACAAAAGAATATGATTCCATTTTGAAACAATTATTTTACCTTTATTAATCATAATCATGATATATTTATTACACCAAATCTATGTCTACCATGTTAAGAACTATCACTTCATTGAATTTAAACATTCAACCCTTCTTAACTCAAAATAGAGAAGAGATTTATATATCATAGTTGTGGCATATGTCATTTAATATGATTAATCCCTTTTGTATTTGGTGAAAAAAGTACACTACTACTAAAATAATAAGAATATAATTTATATATAACACCATATGTATTATAATGCACCTTCCATATTATGGATATCCACTTATCCATTTTCATTATCAATGTCTGTATTAATTGGAGTCATCCCATTAATTTCTTCGGCCACTAACCAAAGGTCACATTACTAATACACTGGTGTCACTAAAAAGAATATGGTTTGTCGGTCCCATGTTATAGCTTGATTAATGGATGATATAGGGGTTAATAGTCCTAGTATTATCAATTAAAAGTTATTTTTTCTAAATATATATAATTATTGGATGAAAGCTACAATGGATGCAACATTAGGTTGACTTTTCTTTATCTAGGTATTAGACTTTATGTTTGTTGAGATTTAGTTCACAAAAAATTAGTACTAATAAAATGTTATATTTATACATTAATTCCTTAGATCTATCCTCATAAAGATCATTTATCCACCGATCAAGTGAACATATGAATTTTAGTATTCAATGTGGGATCATGCTTGGGTACAAAACTCATATGAAATAGTGGCGTGGTTCTTGACATGATTTTCTGAAATGATAGTGATGGAATTTCATAGATTCATGATCATTGATAAGAATTATATTCATTATATATTTTTTCATTGAATTAGGATATATAATCTTTCATATTTTATATCAATAAATTTTCTACTCATAGTAAAACTAATCATAAAATTATTTTTTCTTAGATATACAAAATTAAATGGTTGTGAGATATTTATGTGATGGATTACCTCCATAAGTTCATCCCCCAAAAATAAGATAGTATTTTTCATCTCTATTATTAACTAAAATTTTAGATATATATGAAATTATATTTTTGTAGATTTTTGGGAATCATCACATGGTGACCTTGTAAAATTTTCAAATTGATTTTTTTGTGATGCTCAATTAATTAAATGTTGTAACTCATGTGGAATTATTAGGTACATGAACTCTATTTTTTGTTCACATATATATCTATGTCATTGAATAAAAAATCTTATTTACAAAGAATAAAACATAAAAATATTCCTCCACCAATATGAATTTTAATATATCCATGACCAATATTTTACCTCTAAACATTAATATAACATCAAAATACATATTGAGGTATCATTTCATTATTTAATTCATTTGTAGTATTTATATCAATTGATTTCCAATATTATGAAATATGTCAATTAACTAGAAATTGAAATAAAACAATTCATATCATGATCAATTCCTATTTATTGAAAAACTAAGAGTATTAGTTAACATAAATTATCAAAATAAAATATATTGAAATAAAACTATATCTATAATGTAATTTAACACTTCATAAATTGAACATTAAATAATTATTATCTAATCTGAGGGAGATTAACATTTACCTTGGATAAATACCTATGAGGAACATGGGTTTGGATTTAAGGGGATAATAATGAAGGTTTTCATCAAGAATGTTTCAACTAAATTTAATGAAGGATAATAAATCAACACCTTAGGTTTTAACATAGATTTTCCACCCTTACACAATATTCTTATTATTCCTTAAAATATTTTTCATTCATTGAACTAAATTTTATAAGAATTCATAATAGATATGAATAAAAATAAAAAACATTATTAATTAATAATAGAACATTACAACAAATGTACATGAAACTATGTATTACATACCAATGATTGTTACGTACCACGGATGATTACATCCCTTAAAAGTGAATATATTAAAAGGGGAAGAATAAAAATAAATAATATTTTTAAAACTATGAAATCTTTTGGATCATATTTCCCTCTTAATAATAACCATCATTAGAATGATAACAACAATAAGAAAAAAAATCATGAAAGGAGATATCATTTTGTAAAATAAAAAATAAAAAAAATAGGAATGGGAAGTATGCATTGTGAAGTTAAAATTTCATAATTTATAGAATTTAATATTGTTAATATATCTGTTATATGATTATTATACAAGGGTATATATTCATTAGGTATAATACAGTAAAAAATCATACATGTTTTGAATTACCAGAAGTTATTTAATAAATATAATGATTATATGGATGCAAAAAATATAAATTTTAATTATAAAAAATTTATTTAAAATAAAATAAATTATTTTTGAATAAAATAAAAAAAACTAATCCATTTTAGAAATTAAATTTTTTATAATGATTTCTTAATAAAATCTGCATTTTCATTAAACTTATAACTTTTACAGAATGATTTTAATAGATTATATTGAAAAAATTAATTATTTGTATAGTAAATATATAATATACATTATATAGAAATGAAACTATAAGGAATAAAAAATTTATATTATTTATGTCCAATGAGATATGATTTGTTCCAAAACATTGTTTTATTATATTTTTTATGTTTTTATTTAAATACTAAATTTTTTAGATTTAATGTAAAAAAATATAATGAAATGAATTTTTTAATATATATAATTGAATTAACATTCATTGAATTATTATTATTTTTATAAATAATAATAAATTCATTTAATTTTTAAAATGTATATTCTATGACGAATTAATTATTAGGTATTGTTTATTTAAATTTTAATAAATTAAATTCTTCATTTTTAAAAGAATATTAAAAAATAGTTTCTCTATGTAAAAAATATATATTAACACACAATAAATTAGCAATTGAAATATAATTTTATTAATAACACTTAATGTTTTAAAAAATCAATAAATATGAATTTTTATATATTCCATGTTTTCATTTAAATGTGAAATTTATCATATTTTGAAATTAAATTAATCCAAATTAAATTTAGTCCAAATTTTTAATTAGAACATATAAACTATATAAGATGTTATGTTTCATTTTTAAGAAAAAATAATAATTTATGAGGGTAAAAATAGAGATACCATGGAAAGTTAAAATGAGGTAAGAATAGTTAAATTTGGTTTTAAAAACATAAATTATTCTGAAACATTATCACTAAATGGTTTTGATGATAATATTAAATACCCATCACCATTTGTTCATTATTTATCCACTTTCCTTTTAAAATTAAAAACATATACATTAATGAATGAATATTTGTAGAAATACCACTCAAAACTCACATGTTAAAGGACCCCTCCTCTACCCCATTAAAAAAAACTTTTCATTGGGATGTATCAATAATATGTAACTATTTTTACTCTATATAATACTTATTATACATTTGGTCACCTCTTTTCCCAATAAATAATCTTAAATAATTCATTCTGAAGGAACCCATTATGAGAATGAGATAATTTTTCATTGTAAGTATCTAGTTTTTCTTTAACCATTTCAATTTTCATCTCATATCCAATCGTTATAAATATTAGTATTCAATGTAATAATAATATTTTAAAATCATTATTATTCTGATAAAAGTATTTTACTATTATATAACTCTAATAGTTTTCACACTCATTAGTATAACATGTTCTAGTTTTGGTCGGTTCAACCACATATATGAGTGATGTTGTATCGTCATTATAATTTTAATCATGAATTATTTTCATGAAATTAATTTTAGTTATAATTTTTATAATGTTTAAACATATTCTAATAATATGTCTCTTAAATTGTAACAACAAAATGTGTGGTCATTATAAAAAAAATTTCTTATTAGAAAATTACCTGAAGTATGATCATCATTGATTTAATTCCCACTAACCATATCCTTAAATTACTTATAACAAACTTGAGGGTTAATAAATAATTTAAACCCAATTAATAAACTATATTGAATAATTTTGTATTGGGAGAATTTTTATTAATAGACTAAGATCATCATCTCAATTATAATGTTTTTATTAAAACAATAAAAATTATTTACATTAAATGGTTGAAATAAAAAATAACCAACTAATATAGAAATGAATTGTTTTAATTAATGAGTATAAAATGAGATATATATATAAATATATTAATAACATAAATATTGAAGTTATTACTATAGATAATTTTATTATATTAGAGGTTAAAGAACATATGTGGAAATAGGGAGAAATATTAAGGTTTTCCCATCTCAATTTTTTTTTCATTGATATATTACAAATATTCACCACCTTATTTATTTTTGTTCTATATATCATAAACCATTAAAATATTTCCACCTATTTTCAAGTTATTATTGGGGTTTATAAATCCTTATTATTTTATTTCTTTCTATAACTTTTGATTCATTCATTACTAAAGTCATAAGGGTTTCTCATCTTAGTTTTTCATCTATTATGATATGCCAAATATTCACCACCTTAATTATTTATGTCCTTCATATATTAACTCAATAAAGTATACCACCGTAATTTTCATTTAATTAATTGTATTTAAACATCATTATCAATTTATTTTTTTCAATGACTTAGATTCGGTCATAATAAATGTTGTTTGGTTTTCTCACCACAATGTTTTTATTTCATTTATATTTGTCATATATTCCACAAATATCTTATTTTATGTTGTGTATATACTTCACCAGGTATTTTTATGATCATTAATTTCATTAAATTAAATATAATCAAATGTATATATAACATTTTTTTGTCATTGTTTTCAATTCAAAAGATACAAAAACAATAAGGGGGTTTTCAAATAAATTTCCTTCCATTAAGAAAAGTTTTCTATTATGAACCAATTTATATGGTTTTTATACTGAAAATATAAAATAATTTTCTGGTCATTATATATTTATTCATTATATATAATGTTCCATTTCAATTTCTATCTTCCGAGGTTTTTTGAATCAATAGTTTCAAAAGAGGAAAGGATTTATTTTCCATTATCATTATGAAATTGAGATTGAATTTTTTTAAATATCCATTGGAAGAAAATTAAAAATTATTTCTCTATAAAACCACATATATTTTATTAACATATATTTATTTATGAGTTTATAATTATTCATATCAATTTATCTCCCTTTGGATCTCAATTCGACTAAAAAAAATTTATGAGTGGAGCCCACCTTAGCTCTTCTTTTTGGATGAGAATATATTAACTCCATGTCCATATTAAATATTCTGTTTTGTAGATTTCTTTATATCTAATTATATTATATATTATGGTTTTTTAAAATGTTCTTTACATTCCCTTTAAGAGGTATCACCTTTTAATATTATTAGTATGGTCATTTTTTTCCAACTTTATCCTTCATTACAGTAGTGTGAAAAAAATATCATTTTTTGCGTGAATACATTTTCTTACCATATTAGTCCATTATTTTTTATAAACTTCATCTATAACACAATTATATTTTAAAATAAATAACACTTTAATGGATATAATATATAACACCCAACCCCGAACATAACTAAACCACAAAATATTATTATTTACATATGACTATTATAATATAGAAATTAAATTATCATGTATCCATAGTAATAAAAATATTATGAAAAAAATTTCAAAAGGTTTTACATAATCCAAATATATTTATTAATTCATAATGAAAAATTAATACATTTTCATAAATGTCAATTTATTCTTCAAGGATATGTTTTCTTCAAAAATTTTATTAATTTATATTCTGTTTGGATAATATAATTAATTTAATCCACATTAAAAAATTTATTTTATAAAAAAGATATAAATTTAAAATTAATCATATTAAATATAACTTATGATGAAATTTTAGTATTTTCCTAAAAAGAATGATTTTTCAGTGAATAAAGAAAAATATCGATTTTTTTTGTAACATTGTGATTAATTTTAATTAATAAGACATATTATGATTTGAATTAGAGATAAAAGTGACATAAGAAATAATTAGTTTTATATGATATAAATAATTTCATTTTAATCAACATTATACCTAATGTTGGTATATGTCAATTTTTGGGCTTAGGAACACATTTAAAAATTTTGTTTTTAGTTGGGTTTTTTTTATTTTTAAATTATTTTCTACCACTTTTTTGAATTGAATATGAAAAAAATAGATTGCATATTTTGAAATAGGAGGATAAAATTTGGAAAATATTTCACTTTTATTTCTTTCTATTGTGAATATTAACCATGGAAAAAGTTATCGCCTCGATAAGGGTAAACAAGGTTAAAACTATGCAATAAAACAATAAAATCCAAAGAACACTATCCCCAATCCTATTGGATGAGTAAATTTCGTCCATAAACATATAATTAGTGAAAATATGGAAAATTTATTCCATTATACTTTTATAATGACAATATTTTTATTTATGTAATGTATAAACACAAAATGTAACTCTATTTGTTTATTAAACATTAATATTTTATCACAAGGATTAAAATAAGGTTTCATTGATTGAAAAAGGTTAAATTAAGTTTGATAAAATAGTATTTATGATAATAATTTATTTTTAAATGTTTAAAAAAAGATATAGTTTCATAGAATGCTTACAAATCACTAATGTTACACTTATAAAATAGGTAATGAAATATAAATTAAATGGATTTAAAAGTATTAAATTTGTTGTTTTTCAGATAAGGTCGGGCCATGAATAATTATTATCAATGTAAATAGAAGTTAATTAATTTTATAAAATTTTATATTTTAATTCCATTATATTCTTTAAGTTTTTACATATAAATTATGTGAGTAGCGGAAAATAATTTTTTTATGAGATACAATATATTTTGTGATATTATTGTAGCATAAATATAATATATAAAATTATAAATTTTTTTAAAATATTTATTTATGATAATATAATACAAATATCATACAAAAAAGACTCCAAACAAATATATTATAATTTATTTCATGCTAAATTTTAAAATCATTTTTTGTGCCAATGTAGTGCTTGGTCATCACTAGAAATGTCAAATTTGATATCTTAATGGTAATAATTGAGAATGGGAAATACTTTTAATGAATTTTTCAATCTATATTATCTATAATTGGTGATGTTTCTTTATTTTTACAAAATTTATTACTATATAACTGTTTTTCCAAATTCTTCTGTAATACATGCATAAGGTGCGAAAATTAAAAATAACATATTAAATATAGTGTCATAATATGAAAAATAATTTATATTTCTTATATAATTATATATGGTTAAAATAATTTATAATATATTTTTTCTATTAATAATTTATTAATAATGTTTTGAATTATTATAATTATCGAATATACTAACCCCGTGATGGAGTGATGTATATGAAAACAAGAAGACAATTAAACAAATAATAATAAAATAATAAAAATGATAATTTTTAGATAATTTTTTTATCCCATAAATTTTATTTGTTTTTTTTTTGAAGGATAAGTGATGATATAAGAGATTATATTTGATATTTTTTAGTATTAATGATGTTTTTAAGCCATGTATTCAGATTAGTGATGAAAAAGGCCTTCTATAGTATTTAATGAGTAAAAATTATATTTAAATCATTATAAAATATGATAAATAATATCATGACTCATATTGATATTAAATAAATGTGAATATAATTCATGGCTATTATAGGTTCCATTATTAATTTTTATAATTACCTTTTAAAGACAAAGGTATTTATAAACCATGAAAATACCATTGATTTTTAATTATAAATATATATTCACATCATCATTTTTCACACAACTGAAGTTTAGTTTTTATCAAACAAGTCCACCCAAAACAACTATAAGAATATATTACAACATTTAAAATCAAATTGGTTGATCATAAACTTCACCACTAAATTCCATAAGATAAATAGATGGGAGGCAAAAAAAGTGAAATTTACTAGTGTACCAACCCGTGATTTTATGGGAATTATTATTTTTAATTTCATTGATGTCTTGTGTTGTACGCTACACTAAATTTTTCTTGTGATATACACAACACTGTATTAGATTACAGTATATGAAACATTATTCTTGGCTCGTGTTACACACAATTTCAAGTTCATTTTGTAGAAATTATTCTACGCAACATTAAGTATACATTTTGTTTAATGCATAAATGAAATAATATTTAATTATGTTATATGTAACAACAAAGGGAGCTTTCACTACACGCAACCTTGACTTGGCTTGTGTTACACGCAATGGTGGCCTTCCTTGATAGTGTGTGTAGTACGCAATATCGAGTTTCACTAAACAATGATATATTGTTATAATATTATTATGGACTAGACGTTATGAATGGTATTAAATACATTTTTATTGTTATAACATTATTATTCATCTGACACATTTTCTAGAACATCGTATGAGAACAAAATAAAATTTTCGAGTAAAATAAGTATTTTTAAAAAAATGCATTTTTGCCGCCTTTTGATGGCGCATCAACTTTAAATCTAGTTTTCGACATGTCTATAAGTTCATTTTCACAAAATAAAATTCTTATTTGGAATCATGATATAAAAATTTATTTTGGATACATTTTCCATATTATTCTGATAACTTTAATATTTTAATAAATGGTAAAAATGTGCTATATTTTAATTAAAAACAAATTTTTTCATCGTAATAATTTATATGGTTAAATTATAATATTTAATGGGTTTAAAGTATAAATAGAATATTTTTTTACCATTTAATTTAATTTATGTCATTATAATTGATTTTACATTGAATTCGTAGGTAAAATCATTTCAATCTTTTGCAATGTTTTAACTTTTAAAACTCGTTTTCATAACAACAGGATTAATTTTAAATTAATTTCTGAAACTTCTATGTTTTTAATTTGTAAAAATGGATTCCCTATTTGGAATCAATAGGTCCAAATTATGTTAATAAGCTACTTTTTATTTTTAGTCATTATGAATAGCAACTACGGTAAATTTTATTTTCCATAGTGAAAGGTAAATCGGGTAATTAAGGGTAAATATAATATTATAAAATTTCCCTAACACTTATCCTAATATATTTGGATGATTATATTGTACCCTAAATCATACTTGGGTAAAAAGTTTATCTAATGTAACCCACTTGTATATGATTAAGACCTTTTATTTATTTTATTTAAAGAATGTGAAATGTCTCACTCAAACTTTAATAATTAGATTATTTTTAATATAAGGTTATAAAAAATATAAATTCGATTATAAATACTCATTTGAAAGCTAAAATGTTTTTCTTTTATCATGGTAATTTATTTTTAATTTTTAGGAAATATTTAATTACCTTAATATCTTTTACATTAATGTTGAAGAAATTATTTATTTATTGAAAAATCAATAATATAGTTTTTATTAAAATAACAATACCTATCAAAAGGACCAGAAACATGACCAAGAATTATCGGTCAAGTATATCTATACCCTAATAATCCAAGGGTCTATTTATGGACCATTTGAAGCCTTATAAAATCGATTAGGACATTTTTGTTATTTTATTTTACATGATGTCAAAGATGTCACCTTCATAATTTAACAATTTAAATGTTGTGATTTTAAGATGATAAATTACAGTAAAAATATTATTATGAAATGTATTATATTTATATTAATCATAAGATTTTATTTTTATTTTTTTTGAAACAAATAAGTATATTAAATAATTATACAAAAATGATGTAGTAATTATTTTATTAACAGATTAACCAAATAAATGGTTCTAAAAATATTAAAATAAATAATATATGATCAAATTAATGTTCCCCGTGAATTTTTTTGATGAATATGACATTTAGAGATCTATTATATATTTTGTTTCGAACATATCTTCTGTGTGGTTTTTATTTAAATTCAAATAATGAATAGTATCAAAATTGACAGTATTGATATTTTATATAAATAACATATTATTAAATTATTTAAAAATCACAAATATATTCAAAAACTAAAAATTTAAAATTATATGGTTTAGAAGGTTATAAAGTATCCAATTATCTGAAATTTAAAACATTTATGTATGTATTTATAACAATTTATAATTTATAATTTTATTACCACAAATAAAATTAAATAGATTAATTAATGATAAATCAAGTTGATAAGGTCTAAAATATATTTAAAACATGTCTAGATTTTATTGGTTTATGAATTTACAACCCTATCTCATCTCATATTTGAATTAAGTCATTTTTGGAGGTTTTTAAGTGGGGTTTCATTTTATTATTAATCAATATTTTTATGGTTTCCAAAAGTGCCCCTCTCCTCTCCTATATAAGGTCACCTCCTTCTCTCTCCTATTCACACACATTTGAACCTTCAAGCTCGGCCAACCCCTGCCCATTTCACTTCTACCCTTCCATATAATCCTACTAGAGGTTTTGGTAATCTTTAAAGACCAACTTTAGTGCCCTAAGATGAGGATAAGTGGAGCCACGTCGAAAACGGGGATGTTCGGATACGTGTGAAGCATATCGGACCTAATGTAAGGGAAAGTCTCACAATCTCAATTTTTATCCAAGATTGATTATACTTCCGTATTTTCTAGGGCATATTTATCATCCACATCCATGTTTTTTCAATACTTAAAATAATTTATACCCTCGTACAATTGATTAACTCCAATTTTACCTATTAGTGAATTTTTAGTAAAATATATGAAAAGAATCTTTTGTTATTTTCAGTACAAGGTAATTTTTGACTTTTCCAGGAAAAGTACGACAAGAATGATTATTTTTAACTTATACATTGTGAATGTATTTTTATTATTTCAAATAACATTATTTAAATGAAGATTCCTTTACAAGTTTTCATGATTATTTTCAATTAACTTATTTTAGTTTAAAATTTGTATGGCATGTTGAGAAAGGAAAAATGTTTTTGAAGATAAAAAAATATTTTCCTCAGGAATGAAGTTCAAGTGTTTTATCAAAATTATTTTCATCTAAGATAATATATCGTACTGTTTCTATCCCTATTATTTCATTGATTTAATAATGTTATGATGGAATTATTTTTATGAAGTCCTTTTATGGATTATGTTATGATGTCATGATGATTATGAATCCCATTTTTATTACATGGGTTATGCTATGATGTATGATTTAATATTTTGTGGGACACATAAGAATAGCATCATTATAATATGGGTGGGACCTATATCTCCCTCCAATTCATTGGGTAATGATTTATATCTCATGAGATAGTCATGGCTGGAACGACAAGTTAATCCGGTTCAGTGATACATGACTAGAACGTGGAGTTGCCTCGATTCAATAAGCGACATTTTCCACTACGATGGACTTGGAAGAAATGCCTTGGCTACAGTGGAAATAATATCATGCGCTTAATGGTTTTCCAAAATTCCTAGTTTTATTCCCATGATTTATTATCATGATTGATGATCCATTATGATCTATGCCTTACGTACTTCCATGATTTATGTCTTTGCTCAAGATTTTGATGTTTAGATTTTATGTTCATGTTTTTTGTATTAAAATGTTTATGGATTGTATTATGTTCTCCATGATTACCTTTATTGATCATTTGATCTCACCCATTTTATTTTTTCTTTTCCCCAGGATATAAATAAAGGTTTTAGGTATGAAAAAAAGGGGAAGATCTTTATGGGAGATGTTGAAGATCTTTCACCAAGATTAGAAGATTATATTCTGAGATTCCAAAGACACTAAACCATTATGGTCCTTTGGTGTTAGTTTTTTTATGTATTAGATATTCCGAAAAAGCAATGTAATGTCCATGTACGTCAAGCTTTGGGTCTCTACTGTTGGTATCTGAGGAAAGGTTTAGTTAACCTTTGGAAACTACGATGCAAAAACATTACTGAGATCCCTAGAGATGTTCGTAAGTTATGTCTAGGGATGTCCCTAAGGTTAAGTATAAGTATAGGTTATAGTCCAATAATTACCGTAACAATCATAGAATTAACCTCAAGATGTTATATATTGAAGGTACTCCCCCTATATTTTGTTGTTTCCCTAGCATGATGTTTTCCTCTCACACTATTCTTTTTGGGTTTTAGACGATGGATGGAACCCGAAAGAACCGTGTTGATCAATGTAATGTAAAATGCTTTGATTGTTCTCCTGAACAAACCAATTTTTTGGGAGATGGACTGAACTGTCTCATTGCTATACTTACACAAGCTATGAATCATTCTGGACTTCCAAATGAGCAGAGAAGGGAACAATATTCTATTGAGTCCTTCATGAGGCAACATCCAGCTTCTTTTAGTGGGTCTTCTGATCCACTTATATCTGAACAATGGATTAGTACCATTGAAAAGATATTTTCCATACTTTTCTATTCGGAACATGAAAAAGTCATTCTGGCTATTTACTATTTAGAAGGTGAAGCAGATCAATAGTGGACTCTAATTAAGAATACGAGGCCCTGAGATGAAATTGAATCCATGGAATGGGATGAGTTCAAGAACTTATTATTGAATAAGTAATTCCCTCATATTCTTTGAAAAAATATGGAAAAGGGTTTCCTTGAGCTTAAGCAAAAGGATGATGAATCTGTTGGTATATATGAAGTGAAATTTACAAGGCTTTCATACTATGCATCTTACTTTATCATCCAACCTTAAAGTAAAGATGATTGATTCTTAAGTGGCATAAAACCAAGTCTTTGAAGGGCATTAGCTCTAAGAGACTTCAGTAGCTATGAAGAAATTGTGTGTTGTGCTATCAAGGTAGAAATGAAAGTTTGTGTTACGTATCCATCTCATGGTTTTGACAAGAAACGAAAGATGGAGTTCAAGGAGAAATCTCATAATAATGGTGAAAAGAAAATGAATGTTTCTTTACACTCAATGTGTGGAAAGAAGCATGGTGGAGATTTTCATAAAGGGACTAGAATATTTTTTATGTGTGGAAAAGAAGGTCATCGAGTAGCTGAGTGTCTAAGTAATGTAAAAAGGGTTTCTAATGATGTGAATAAAGAAAACACTGTAGATAACACACCACCAACACTTCAATGATTCCAGTTCAAGGAAATGGAGCATTATGTTAATCAATTCCCTAATCCAATGGTTAATGATGATCAACGTGAGCAAGCTCTTAAAGTAAAGGATAAAGGGAAGTCGCATAAAATCACTATTTTTGATGTTGATTATGACAATGATGTTGTGTAATGATTAAGTGTTTATGTAATGGGATTTCAAAATAGTATCATGGAATGTCATTTATGGTATCGTGGAATTTTGGAATATCTATGTATTGGTTTTCAATAATTATATGGTACCAGTAACCATGAAAAGTGATTGAAATATTTTTGGAAAGAAGATGATATGTGCATAATAAAGGGATAAAGAAAAAATGAAATGATCTCATGACTGATATTAGGAAAAAGTGATATCATGGTTTGAGTATATAGAAATTCTAGGGTCATTCATGTTTTCTAAATGATTATATGGTTATACATGTTTTGAGAGAATACATGATTAAGGTATTCACATGTTTGTAATTCGACCAACAAGATATATTGTATGATATATGGAGGATAAATGATGGTATTCGCATGCCCGACAGATGACATTTCTAGTAATTGTTTTCTTTATACTATGAGCTTGGACAGAAGTATTTTGGATAAGCCTAAAGATTGGAATGCATTATGTTGGACATAAGTTAGTATTATTTAAGAAAATAACTTTTTTCGGTATTATTGATTGAATGTTATAATAATTTAGTTTTAGAAAAAGGACAACCTTCAGGATGGGCGACAACCCATCGCGTCGGACAAGGTTGTGGGAATCAAACCCACAAATGAAGTGCGATGGGCCTTTATCGCCTACCACTGGCCTACAAAATGTCCCTGGTCAGTAGAAGCTAGTTTTATTATATTAAGCGATATGATATATGAAGTATAAGTCCATTTTAGGAACCATATACAATTAATATCACTATATATGGACTTATGTATATTTTATAACTTTTGATATCCTTTTGTTTCAGAGATATGGAATGACCTATCATTCTATCGCATGATCTGCTAACACTTCATGGATGAAAAATTCAACTACATTTCATTAAGAGATGATGTGCAAATAGTTCATGGCACAAACAACAGTATGATTGTACCAAAATAAATTATGTATTTGTTTTATGTCAACAATTCTTCAACTTTAGGGAAATGATCTGGAAAACAGAAAATGTTTTCCTAGTGTCCTTATATCCGATGAATCAGATGACACCTTAAATAATCACAAATTTATGGCTTTGTGATTGTTGACTTTTTTATAGCCATGTCCTCTACCACTCTCCATCAGCACTTGATGGTTAGATTTTTATTCCATATCCATATTTCAACATATGTTCTCCTATGTGGATGCCTAGTGACGAGTTAATTTGGTTAACCATTATGTTTTGTACTTCACTTTTTAAAATTATGTTTTAATATTCCTTTTTACAATGTGGGTTTTATGAAAGAAACTTTAAAGTAGTAAACCATTTATAACCCTAACGAATTTCGAGGGTGAAAATCATTTTAAGGGGGGTAGAATGTAACAACCTGATATTTTTTTAGAACTATTTTTTTTAATTTCATTGATGTCTTGTGGTGTACACTACACCAAATTTATCTTGTGCTATATGAAACATTGTATTAGCTTGCAGTATACGCAACACTATTCTTGGCTCGTGTTACACACAATTTCAAGTTCGTTTTGTACAAATTATTATATGCAACATTAAGTATAGATTTTGTTTAATTTATAAATGAAATAAGTTTTAATTATTTTATACGCAACAACAAAGGTATCTTTCAGTACACACAACCTTGAATTGGCTTGTGTTACACGCAATCGCGACCTTCCTCGATAGCGTGTGTAGTACGCAATATCGGGTTTCACTAAACAATGATATATTGTTATAATATTATTATGGGCTAGCCGTTATGAATAATATTAACTAAATTTTTAATTTTAAAACATTATTATTCATCTTATACATTTTCTAGAACATCGTATGAGAACAAAATAAATTTTTTGAGTAAAATACATATTTTTTAAAAAATGCAGTTTTGCCGCCTTTTGATGGCGCATCCACATTAAATATACTTTTTTAAATATTTATAAGTTCAATTTTAGATAATAAAATTCTTATTTTTAATTAGGATATAAAAATTTACTTTGGATAAAATTTTCATATTATTCTGATAACTTTCATATTTTAATGAATTGTAAAAACACGCTATATTTTAATTAAAAACATCTTTTTTCATCATAATAATTTATATGGTTAAATTATAATATTTAATGGTTTTAAAGTATAAATATAATATATTTTTACCATTTAATATAATGTATGTCATTATCATTTATTTTACATTTAATTCATAGGTAACATCATTTCAATCTTTTGCAATGTTTTAACTTTTAAAACTCGTTTTCTTAACAATGGGATTAATTTTAAATTAATTTCTGCAACTTCTGTGATTTGAATTTGAAAAAATGGATTTCATATTTGGAATCAGTATATCCAAATTATGTTAATAAGATACTTTTTATTTTTAGTCATTATGAATAGTAACTGTGGTAAATTTTATTTACCATAGTTAAATGTAAATAGGGTAATTAAGGGTAAATATAATATTATAAAATTACCCTAACACTTGTCCTAATATAATTATATGATTATATTTTACCCTAAATCATACTTGTGTTGAAATGGAATATAATGTAACCAACTTGTATTTGATTAAGACCTTTTATTTATTTTATTTAACGGAAAGTGAAATGTCTCACTCAAACTTTAATAATTAGATTATTTTTAATATAAAGTTATATAGAATATAAATTCGCTTATAAATACTCATTTGATAGGTAAAAAGGTTTTCTTTATCATGGTAATTTATTTTTAATTTTTAATAAATATTTAATTACCTTAATATCTTATACATTAATGATGAAGAAATTATTTATTTAGTTAAAAATAAATATTATAGTTTTTATTAAAATACCATTACCTATCAAAAGGACCAGAAACTTGACCAAAAATTATTGGTCGAGTACATATATACCCTAAGAATTCAAGTGTAGATTTTTTGACCATTTGGAGCCTTATAAAACCGATTAGGACCTTTATATTATTTTATTTTAAATGATGTCAAATATGTCACCTTCATAATTTAATAATTTAAATGTTGTGATTTTAAGATGATAAATTCGAGTAAAAATATTATTATAAAAGGTATTATATTTATCTTCATCATAGGATTTAATTTTTAATTTTTATGCAACAAATAATTATATTAAATAATTATAAAAAAATGTTGTATTAATTATTTTATTAAGTGATATACCAAAATAAATGGTTTTAAAATTATTAACATAAATAATATATAAAAAAATTAATGTTCCCCATGAATTTGTTTCATGAATATGACATTTTAGGGATCTATTATATGTTTTTTTGAACATATCTTCTGTGTGGTTTTTATTTAAATTCAAATAATGAATACTGTCAAAATTGACACTATTGATATTTTATAAAAATAACATATTATTATATTATTTAAAAATCACAAAAATATTTAAAAAAATAAAAATTGAAAATTATATTTTAGAAAAGGTTATAAAGTATACAATTAGGGATAACTATGAACATTTATGTATGTATGTATATCAATTTAAAATTTAGAATTTTATTACCACAAATAAAATTAAATAGATTAAATAATGATAAATCAAGTTGATAAGGTTTAAAATAAACATAAAACATGTCTAAATTTTATTGGTTGATGAGATTACAACCCTATCTCATCTCATCATATAATTGAGTCATTTTTGGAGGTTTTTAAGTGGGATTTAATTTTATTATTAATTAATATTTTTAAGGTTTCCAAAAGTGCCCCTCTCCTCTCCTATATAAGGCTACCTCATTCCCTCTCCTCTTTGAACACATTTGAGCCTTCAAGCTCAACCAACACCTGCCTATTTAACTTCTACACTTCCATAGAAACATACTAGAGGTCTTTTTCTTCTTTAAAGACAAACTTTAGTGCCCTAAGATGAGGATAAGAGGAGCCGCGTCGAAAAAGAGGAGGTGCTGATACGTACGAAGCATATCAGACCTAAGGTAAGGGAAAATATCACAATCTCAATTTTTTTCCAAGATTGTTTATACTTAAGTATTTACTGGGGAATATTTATCATCCACATACATGTTTCGTCAGTAGGTAATATTATTTCAATCCTCACACAATTGATTAAATCCAATTTTACCTATTAGTGAATTTTTAGTAAAAGATATGAAAGGAATATTTTTTGTTTTCAGTAAGTGGTACTTTTTGACTCTTCCATCCAAAGTATGAGAAGAATGATTATTTTTAACTTATAAGGTGTGAATGGATTTTTATCATTTCATAGAACATTAATTAAATGAAGCTTCCTTTACAAGTTTACAAGTTTATCTTCAATTAACTTCTTTTAGTTTGAAATTTGTTTGACATGTTGAGAAAGAAAATTTTTTTTTGAAGAAGAAGCGATATTTTCCTCAGGAATTGAGTTCAAGTGTTTTATCAAAATTATTTTCCATAAAAGATAATATAGGGTTTCGTTTCTATCCCTATTATTACATTTATTTCATTATGTTATGATGGAATTATTTTTATGAAGTCCTTTTATGGATTATGTTATGATGGCATGATGTTTATAAATCCCATTTTTATTACATGGGTTATGATATGATGTATGATTTATGATTTTTTGTTACACATAAGAATGGTTTAATTATGAGATGGGTGGGAACTATATCTCCCTCCAATGCATTGGGTAATGATTTATATCTCATGAGATAGACATGGATGGAACGACAAGTTAATCCGGTTAAGTGATACATGACTGGAAGGAGTAGTGATCTTGATTCAGTAAGGGACTTTGTCCACAATGATGGTCTTGTAAGAAATTCCTTGTCTACTGTGGAAATAATATCATGTGCTTAATGGTTTTCCACAATTACATGTTTTATTCCCATGCTATTTTATCATGATTGACGATCCATTATGATCTATTCCTTACGTACTTCCAAGATTTATGTCTTTGCTCAAGATTTTGATGTTCAGATTTAATGTTCATGTATTTGCATTCAAATGTTTATGGATTGTTTTATGTTCTCTATGTTTACCCTTACTAAGAATTTTAGCTCACCCTTTTTAATTATTTTTTTCCCCATGATATAACGAAAGGTTTTTGGTAAGAAAAAAAGGCGAAATTATGGGACATGTTGAAGATCTTTGACCAAGATTAGAAGATTATATTTCGATTTTCCAAAGACACTAAACTATTATGGTCCTTTGGTTTCAGTTTTTGTTATGTATTAGATATTCCACAAAAGTAATTTAATGTCTATGTAGATCACACTTTGGGTCTCTACAGCAGGGTTTCTTAACATAATTCATATTCATTTGGTTATATCATTTTTTCGTTGGTTATAGAATTCCAATATTATGTGATAATTAAAATTTATTTCTCTATGTTCTATTCCCAAATTTTTTTCATGAAGTAAAATTTTTCAAACATTATTTCTTTATTTATAAATTATCAATTAAACAATATGATCTATATAATAGAATTTTGACTCAATTTCACTCCATTGGGACACAATTTATATTATGAACAAATTTTAGTTTTCTATTGGGTTTTTATTTCCAATTTATAATTTAATACAATAGATTTAGATAATTTTATGGTATAAAAAGTTTAATTTAAAGCTATTTTCTTTTAAGGGGTTCAACATCAAGAGTTACTGAAACAATAAAAGATTATTTTACAATAGCACTTTTTACTGAGAATTTTTTATGTTTACATTTACATGGAGGAAATTATATGGTATCTCAATAAAATGAATTTTTTTCTCTAATATCATTATTTAGTGGGTTTACTTGTATTATTTATATTTTTAGTATTCTTAGTACTTAACATGATATAGAAATTATTTTTCTATATATTTTTGACCTCATTTGTTTTTTGGTCAACAATATTTTTCATCCATATTCATATTTCCTAAAATGATTCAAAAATGTTCATAAAATTATAAAATTATTTTTTAAAATTAAATTTCTATTATATTTTAAAATCATTTAAATATTTTTAAGGTATATTTTTGTTGTGTTAAAAAAATTTACTTTTAACTTTTAAAAAATGTAAATGGAATCAATGTTTTAAAATTTTCTTAATGAATATATTTTCCCATTATCATCATCATACTTGTTTAGAGCTTCCATTATAAGTTTTCAAAGTTATTTTTAAAAAAACCATTTTCCATTATTTTATAAATTTTTAGGAAATTTTTCTACTTTATAAAACATTGGAAACTATTTTTGAAAAAACTTATAACTTCCCATTTATACAATTTTACAAATATTTTATAAAAATTTATTTTCATATTTTTAATTTCATTATATTCTAGGTATTGAATAATAAATCTGTTTACTAAAAAATATATATGATTAATTTATAGTATTATTTTATCTCTTACTGATTCAATATTTTTTGGTCATTGATATTTTCATGATCATTCAATTTTTTGAGATTATTTCTACTATAATGTCCATCATTGTTTAAATATTATCTCTTTACTCCATATCCATATTATTTTGTGTATCTGATATGTTTTTTTCTAATTTTTATATCATTTCAATATATGGTATTATTTTAATAAACATACTATGAAAATTATAATATTAACTAGGGAATTATTAATCAATATTCTTAATTTAATGCGAACATGTTTTGATTTATAAGGAAGATTGAATATATAATTTATTAAATATTCAATGTAAATATAATGCCCTGGACACATCTAAGTGATGGGTGGGGACTATAATTATATATACCCACCATGAATCGATAGTCTCACAAATCTAAATAAGTTGACATGATGTATAGGTTGATGCTATAAGATCATTTCATTAATGCTTGGAATCTTATTTATAAATAAATTTTAATGAGACTAACCTCATAAATGTCTATTAAGAGTAATTTCATGATGTATTGGAACACATAATTAATAGTAATATCAGGAATATTAATAATTATTCATTTCAGACTCTAAGAAATCATTAATTACATTCCATGAGACTTCATTCAACTATGGTTATTTTTCATTATTTGGTTATTGATAAAATGGAATATGTGTTGATTATTGATTATTCTATATTATTATGACTTATTGACTTGTGGAATCATCCACTGTACGTAATTCTTATTAAGAATTTTGTCCCACCATTTATGTTTTACCATTTACCTAGGATATGATGATTGATGTAAAAAATTAATTATGTCTAGAAATCATTCATTTACAATCCATTTTATGGGAGATGTTGGATTCCTATGGTGGAAAAAGAAAAGTCTGGTTTATTTGGAAAATTATTACTTAAGGACATTGGTATTTTTATATAATATTTATATAAATTCTTTAAAACAATAGACATAAAAAATTCCTTGGTTATATATGTGATTCAATAGGA
Source organism: Viscum album (assembly GCA_963277665.1). Taxonomy (NCBI): domain Eukaryota; kingdom Viridiplantae; phylum Streptophyta; class Magnoliopsida; order Santalales; family Viscaceae; genus Viscum; species Viscum album. The sequence goes on from OY728130.1 coordinate 734,003,143, forward strand.
CCTTTTGATGCCATGTGTATTGGATGGAAAAAATTGGTCCATGTGTATAGATATCAAAGCCAGAAATGTAATGATTTTGTTTTTGACAATGGAGACTAGGGTACTAGTTTGTGAAGCTACAATATTTATCAATGAAAATTTTTAGATAAGTTTATATATTAGTATTATTTAAATTTAGGTTAGATTAATAATTATGGATACCATCTTGTGTTAATAAATCATAGATTGATCATATATTTAAAGTTATATACCAATTATGAGGATTTTTTTGATGGGAGTTTAAGATTATTAACAGTAATTTGTGAGACATTTATGGTAATAACCCCTTTTTTGTATTTGATTTTGTGGAAAGGTTATTCAAGGTATAATACTTTAACTCTATAAGTTTAAAATTATTGATAACATTTAGGGTTAATATGACCTTATATGTTGAGTTAACTATAGTTAATTAGGATAAAATATTATTACATATTGGAAAAAATAATTTATCATATAGATATACATGGTATTAAAGAGTGATTTTGTGATAATGAGACAATTGTTATTTTTGATGAATTCACTATTTTTGGAATAAATTATGATTAAGAAAAATGGAATTATGTTTTCATAAGATATGTTTGTATTAGAGGATTATTGGTTGATTTTTATTTGGGAACATATTCAATTTTATTTTGAAATTTTTTTTTTGAAATTACTATAAAATATTGGAATATATATGACCATGGTTTATACACTTTTGGAATGAGACGTTTAGGGTGATTGATGTTATTTATAGATAACTGTTCATTTTATCATGAAAAATATACTATCAAATAATTATAATATTTGGTTTTGAATCTTATAATGGAATAGTTTGAATAATTTTAATGATATATATTTATAGAATGATTTAATTTGAACATTAGGTATTATTGTTGAGGCTTTACATATTAATGTTTTATTTCCAAATAGAAAGGATTATACATTTTTCTATATTTCCTTACCATATGGGAAGAAATTTGGTTTTGCATAATATATAAAGATATGAAGACTAGTTTTTAATCCATTTATATAACTCATGGACAATCAGATGTTGATTATAGTGATTCCAGCCTTTAATATTCAAACTTTTAATTTGGAGTAAAAGATGAGAGAATGGTTGAAACTATTTCAACACGTGACCAAATGATGAAAAGAATATTATGGAATTGAAGAAAATAATGTAATTATATTCCCTTATGTTCATAGTTGAGATGATAATATAATCCCTCAAATCTATTAAAAGTATCTTGAAATAAAAATGTTATCTTATTACCTTTATTTCCTATTAATTAATTATATTCTTTATCCTCTTCTGATTTATAATTTTGTGGTTATTAAATTTCTCATGACTTAATTATCTATCAATTTCTATCATTTGGTTATTAAATTTTTCTTTATTTACCTATTTTAATTTCATTCTAATTTTTATATATTTGTAATCATAGTTATGTGTTATTATAGTTGTCTTTCATATTTCTATTACCTTCATTTCAAGAAGAAGTTTTCTTTAACCTTTTTATGACATGGGTTTTCAATATTGATATTTTAGAATTTTAAACCCTTTATTATAAATATTATGTTTAAATATTGAGGAAACAATTTATTAAGTGTGGTAAATTTGTAACACCCATATATTCTTTAAAATAATAAATAGTTTGAAAATGTAGAAAATAAGAAACTTCGATGTTAAACTAACCATGAAATATTTTAGTTTAATTATTTATGATATAACCTTGATGTTAAATTATCATATGTTAATTGTAGTAACTATATAATGAGAAAAATTTCTGATGTTATTATATATTCCAAATTTATTTTTTATTCATAATAAAAAAGTACTATGTTTTGAGTAATGTTATTTTATTCTTTAAAAAACAATTTTTTTTCAAAAATAAATTATTTAATTTTTACATAGATATATAATTAATTTATTCCACTTTCATAAATTTTAATTTTAAAAAATGATATCATTTTTTAATTCATTATATTAAAATTAGGTTATGGTGGAACTTTTGGATTAATCTAAAAATATTTCTTTTCCAATGAATAGTTACAATATAGACTTTTTGAAAGCCATCATTTATTTTCATTAAGAGGTACCACTTTGATTTAAAATTGATCCAAATGTAACATAAGTATTATTTGATTAGATATATTCTATTTATTTAGATTTATTTAACATTATACATACTTTGGTATATTTACATTTTTTGTATTAAAACGCATTAAAAACTGTTATTATTTGCATTTTCTATTTTATTATTAAATTAATTTATGAAAATTCTAGTAATTGAATATTAATAAATGGATTCCATATTTGGAATTAGGAGGTTCATACATTCAAAACAGAACCCTTTTATTTTCTAATAATGAATTATAACAATGGTATAATTTATCACCTCGTTATGGGTAATCTAACAACCCAGATCTGGATGCCACGCAACGGGTGCCCCGAACCCGGTTCCCCATGTGATCTCAAGCGCATTTCCCCAAATGCCAGAGGCTACCGACTAGCAGTGAGGGACCAGGTCTAATAGTGTGGAAACTATGCCCTCATTTTTTAAAGTGTAGAGTAACAGAAATAAAAAATAAATCATACAATGATAGTGGAAGCAATAATCCATCCACATTTAAAGTAAACAAGTGCAGTAAAAGGTAACCAACCAGATATAAATAATGATGCAACATGTTTCAAATACTAAGAAAACAACCAGAACATGTTATACATCAACACAGTACAACAAAATGCAGAGTACAACAAAACAAAGAAAAACAACTGGCAGCAGCATCACGAGCCTAGGCTCGGTCCCATGCCCTCCTACTCCTCAGCAACAGTCAAGTACCTGTATAGGGACCCTTGCCCCTATCCACTCATGTAGAAATGTAATCTATTTGGGACGAAAAGCATGACCCAAACAGGTTGTGAGAAATATATCTCAGTACGCACGCATCAAAGGCCCGTGCCCAACTCTGTGTAAGCATGCAACAATAGTGTGCAGTAGTAAAATGCAATAAAATAAGCAGTACTAAGAAGTATCTAACTTAAGTAGTTATATTTACATTATAATATTCTTTTTAATCATTTAATTTAAAATATCACCACAGTGAATATTCTAAGCAACCAACTAATGTCCTCAGACATGTAAACCCCTACCCTCAGGTAAATAGTATCCAACACAAGAATCTACCCTCAAGAATAATAGAGTTTTCCCTTAGGCATAGGTAGTGTCGCCCACAGGCTCGGAATCAGCTGCCCACAGGCACAAAATATGTTTCCCTCAGGCCAAAATAACTACTACCCACAGGCTAAATAGTCCAGTGCCCACAGGCTAATCACAACAACACCCTCAGGCTAAACAGGTAACCGGTCCATGCCCAACATGTAAATAAGTAGTAAACAAGCAATTCCTCTCAAGGAAATTCTAAAATCACTACTTTAAAGGCATGCCCTCGGGTATCATGGCCAAACGGCTAGGCAGTGGAACACACCCCCGGGGTGGTTCTGGATCCAAGCAATGATCCCAACCAACATTTTAATATAACATTTGAATTACCTAATCAATTATAGGTATTTAATATAGAAATGGCTTCAGCCACAAGACACCACAACATGGGTTCGTGGCATAAAAATGCACAAAACACACGATAGTTGGAAAAATTAACACCAAGCCACTTACCTTATACGTCAATGACCGGTACACACGATCGTCGATCCCAGAAACACCCATGAACGGCGTAGATCAGAGGTAACAAAACTTTCATTCAAACTCAAATAACTCCCGTTGTGAGAAGAATTGGTCAGCAACACGCTAAGAGAATATAAGGAATACCCGCGCGGTTCCAACAAGGTAATCCTAGGCGGAAATGGATTCCCGACGCTCGATCGGTTGATCCACGAAGATCCAGCCTTCCTCCCGAGCTCCTTCCCTGGTTCTAAACCTTCCCTATGAACAGGGGAGGCTATTGCCAATTTAAGAGAAAAAAAAGTACACTGTATGTACATCCAAGAACACGGAGTGTACTTCCTTCATTTAACTGTTCTTCTGGCGGCACCGCCATACTGTTCATCCGTCGACTTGAGTACACCACATGTACTCATGAGTACACGGGGTGTACCATCACCCACATGGCGGCTGCTACACCGCCTTACTGTTTCGGCATGCCGACAGAATACACAGCGTGTAACGTACCACTACACGGTGTGTAGTCGTTTCCTACACCATTCGTCGCCAACATGGCTACACGCCACTTGTACCCATCCCGCATGGCCAAAAGTACATAGCGTGTGGAAAAGTACATGGCATGTAGTTCCAAAATTTATGATTTTTCACCATTTTCCATATTTTCTCAAAAACACATAAGGAAAAGAGAAAAGAAGAAGCTCGTACCTCAAAATAAGAACCAGGTTCTTACAAACTTCCCCCCTTATAGCAATTCATCCCCGAATTGACCTTCCAAGGGTGGAGAAGATATATCTCCATAAAACTCTGGCCACTGAGCACGTACATCGGTCTCCTGCTCCCAGGTTTCATCCTGCACTTGACCATGATGCCATAGCACCCGCACGAGAGGAACTGGCCGGCCTCGGAGAACCTTCATGCTCCTATCAACAATACAAATCAGTTTCTCCTCAAAGGATGCATCTGCCTCCATCACAACCTCCTCGGGCTGAAATATGTGAGACTGGTCTGAATGATAGCGGTGCAAGTGAGATACGTGGAAGAATTCGTTCATGGCTTGGTACCGCTGTAGTAACCGCAACCGGTAGGCAACCAGCCCGACTCTCTCCAGAATCTAAAATGGCCCCACATACCTCAGTGAAATCTTACCCTGTATCCTGATCCTGTTGTGTCCCACCCTCAGCAAAACACGCAAGAAAACCTAATCCCAGACCACGAACTCCAATGGTCGTCTTCCGCAATCAGCATATAACTTCTGTCGAGACTGTGCGGTAGCCATCCACTTCTGAATCAACTGGACCTGCTCAGAAGTCTCCTGCACGAGCTTTGGTCCTAGTGAAGCTGCCTCACCTGCCTTTAACCATCAAAAAGGTGAAAGGCATGGCCTACCATATAAATCCTCGTATGGTGCCATCTCAATAGTCTCCTAAAAACTATTTTTATAGGCAAAATAGACTAGGGTTATATGTTTCTCCCAAGAGCCCCCAAAGTCCAGGACGCATGTACGCAACATGTCCTCTAGCACCTGTATCATATGCTATGACTGGAAATCGGTCTGAGGGTGGTATGCTGTGCTCAGAAGCACCTATGTACCTAGTGCCCTCTGAAAACTCTTCTAGAAATGAGACATAAAGTGGGCGTCCATATCTGAAACAATAGAAAAAGGGACCCCATGAAGACGAATGATCTATCAGATATACAAATTTTCAAGCTCGTCAACCCTGAAAGTCTCCTTGATCGAAAAAAAGTGACCTACCTTCGTGAGTCTGTCCACAAAAACCCTCACGGAATCATTGATTCTAGGTGACCTTGGAATCCCAGTCATGAAATCCATCATGACATCATCCCATTTCCACTCCGGATTGGGTAACTGCTATAACAGCCTGGCTGGCCTCTGGTGCTCCGCCTTCACCTGCTAACAGGTGCAACACCTCGTAACAAAACCAGCTATCTCTCTCTTCAAAACTGACCACCAGTACTAATGCCTCATGTCACCGTACATCTTAGAAACCCTGGGATGAACTACCCAAGCTGAAGCAGAAACTCCCGCATCAGCTCCTCACATATATCCCCTGAAACCCACACTCATCCATGGAAACGCAAAACCTCAGCATCACCTATCATCCAAACAGTAGGAGGGTCCTCACTTTCCCCCGACTCCCGTAGAACTAGGCCTTCTGGATCAGATAGCTGTCTCATCCTCACTCTATCCAGGAGGGTAAAAGTCACAGCTATAGATGAAAGATAAGATTACCCCTGTCTGTCATGCACCTCCAGAGGCATCTTAGAGAATAAGGCCATATGCTGCCACTCACCACTGGCCTCCTGCACTACCTATATCTGAGTCTTCCTGCTCAGTGCATCAGCTACAGAATTACCCTTACTAGGCGTATAGGCAAGCTCAAAATCGAAGGACTGTAGGTACTCGACCCACCTCCTCTGCCTCAGATTCAGGTCACGCTGAGTAAAGATATACTTGAGGATTTTTTGGTCGGTGAAAACCACAAAATTCTCTCCCACAAGATAATGTCTCCGAAAGCATAACACATGAACAACTGCAGCTAACATGAGATCATGCGTCGGGTAATTCCTCTCATGTGGCCTCAACTGCCGAGACCCGTACGCAACGACTCGATCTCCCTGCATCAACACTGCTCCCAGCCCAATACCTGATGCATCATAGTAAACTGTATAGCTCTTCCCCTACTCTGGGAGTATCAGGATCGGTGCTGAAGTGAACCTTCCCTGCAGGTCCTGAAAAATTGTCTCGCAAGATTCTGACCAAATGAACATCACACCCTTCTTAGTCAGACCTATCAACGGTTCCGCTAAGCGGGAGAAGTCCTATATGAAGCGTCTGTAGTAACTAGCCATCCCTAAGAAACTCTGTATCTCAAAAATTTTCTTAGGATTCTCCCAAGAAACTGCTGCCCTCACCATCTCTGGGTCGACTGCAACTCCTGCCTCTGAGATAATGTGACCTAGGAAGAGAGTATGGTTCATCCAAAAGTGTCACTTCGAGAGCTTAGCACATAGCTGATGCTCTCTCAGTGTACTCAATAGGATCTATAGATGGGGAGGCATGGTCGTGTCGAGTGTGATAGTACACCAAGATGTCGTCCATGAATACTACCACAAAATAATCAAGATATGGATGGAACACATGATTCATCAGAGCCATCAAAACTGCTGGCACATTCGTGAGTCCGAATGGCATAACCAAGTACTCCTATAGACTATATCTTCTCCGAAAATTCGTAAGCGGTATATCCAATGGTCTCATGCGCTGCTGATGATATCCGAATCTCAAGTCAATCTTTGAGAACACTCAGTCTCCTCGAATCTAATCAAACAGATCATCAATCCTCGGCAAGGGATATCTGTTCTTAACTTTCAACGGGTCCAGCTTCTGATAATCCACACAAAGTCTGAGGGTACCGTCCGCCTTCTTCGCAAAAAGGATCGGTGAACTCCACTGTAAAGTACTGGTTCAGATAAAACCCTTCGACTGTAACTCCTCTAACTACCTCTTAAGCTCCTGAAACACTGGTGTAGACATCCTATAAGAGGAATGGACACTGGTGTTGTGCCTGGAACACGCTCAATAGAGAAATCCACCTCTCGATCTGGAGGTAGACCTGAAAAGTCGTTTGGGAAGATATCCCAAAAATGATCAACAACTGGAAAGAAATCTGTCTGAAAAGTTCCCTGATCATCCAGATACAAAATCCTAATCTGGGATGTGACTCCACCTCGCCCATGATGCTCTGGTCCAGCTCAACTCGCCTGAACAACCCATTCACCATTGTATAGAAACTGTCCACCCTCGGGTGAGGTGAAACACACCCTACGACGATAGCATTCTACAAAGGCTCAGAAGGGAACCAACCAGTCCATCCCGAGAATGACGTCATAAGCTTTCATTTATAAGACATAGAGGTCCCATAGAAAGTGACACCCACAAACCTCAAGGGGGAACTCCTTGAACTGACGCACACCAGCCGTTCTAGTCCCCAACGAAGTGTCTAGCATCATAATATCAGATGAAGTAGAAACACAGAGCCCAAGGCTCTCCACAATGGGTAAAAATATGAAGCTATGTGTAGAACCTGTATCGAAAAGTACAGAAGATAATACAGAAGCTACTAGAATATTACCTCTGACTGAAGAAGGTCCGGGATCCTGCTTCGGCAGGGTCTGTTGTACTGCATATGCCTGCCCAGTGACGCGGTCCTGAGACACATCCTGGCTACCATGAGCTGTCCCGCCCTACTGCCTCTGATATCCTTGTGTTTGGCTACCAAGTCCATGAAAACCATCTCTGCATGCACGCCCTGACATATTCCAGTTCCCCCGACTGGTAAGAAGCCACTGGTCCTTCTCCCGCACACGGAGTCTGCACAGAACCCCTCTCACTAGCCACTGATGGAAACACCCAACAAAAACACTGCAGATGACCCATCTTTCCATAAGCTCGGCACTCCACTGGGTATCGTGGACACTATGGCCTCTTTTTACCCTCTCTACCACACTGGTAGTACAAGACCTGGACACCTGAAGCATTCTTCTGACTGGTAATGCCACCCTGAGGGAAGTCCATCTGTCTCTTCCTCTTTCCATCAGAAATAATACTAGTAACTAGTGCTGAACCACCCTGGCCCACATCACTAGATTCCCGCAGGTTCCTCTCTGTGATCAGTGCCTGGTTCACAATACCATGTACTGAAGGAAACCTGAAAACATTCACCAGTGCTCGAATGTCATAACGAAGACCATCCTAAAAGCGCTTGGCTCTCAACGTCTCATCACCCACCAACATGGGTGAAAGGAGTTGTAGCTCAGTGAAACGAGCAGAATAGTCCATCACTGACACTGCGCCCTACTACAGATTCATGAACTCTCAAGGTCTATCTTCCCTTAGCATCTCCAGGAAAAAGTAGTCATAGAAGAATACCTGAAAATCTTCCCATGCCATGTCTCTGTGATGTTCTGACATGATGGTAACATCCCACCACCTCTTGGCGGAATCACGCAACATATATGTTGTGATCTTGACCCTCGGCCCTGGAGGCATCTCAAGATGCTCGAAAATAGTCTGCATCAACACTAGCCAAGACTCTAAAGCCTGTGGTCAACCATCCCCTGAAAACGTAGGCGGATGTTGCTGCTAGAAAATACGAGTTAGCTTGGTCATAGATATAGCAGCCTACGGTGCTCCCTAAAAGGTCTGCATGAACATCATAAAGCCTTCACGGAACTGCGCATCTGCGCCTGTGTCTGGTATAATAGTTGGCACTGCATCTAGCTCTGCTGGAGGATCCACTGGTTTCCCATGGACCACCATTTCTAGAGTATAGTCGTCGCCGCTCTCCTTGCGAACAACACGCGGTCATCTATGTGGCATGAAACTACATGGTCAAAAGCACGCCTTAGATTCAAGATTATCAAAGACTGAATGTGAAGGAACCACGAAGGGAACAAGAGGAAGAAGGGATTTCGAGATTTGAAAACCAAGACTACACAGCGTGTACAATGACTACACAGCGTGTACTTGACTTCCCTTCCCCTGCCCGGGTCCTTCTACACGGCTAAGCCACACTACTCCTATTGAACAAAACTACACGGAGTGTACATAATCTGCATGACATTTATGGTGTTATTTCCAACTGCCAGTGTCATTTGTGACATGGCCGACTACTCGTCTCGCAACTACATGACGTGTTACACCCGCACACGGTGTGTACACTACCCCGTCTCCCTAGCCACACGGCTAACACCACACGGTATGTCCTCGGACAAGACTACATGGTGTGTCCCACAGGTACACGGAGTATTCAAGGATAGGTGACACCGGCCCGTGTTGTTAGTTACATGGTCGAGTCCCCAGGTCACAATACACGGCATGTTCATCATTGACACGGCGTGTTTTGTGAAGGAGTTCACCGACCTGTGTTGTTAGTTATACGGCCGGACTCCGGGTCAAAACTACACGGCATGTAAAAAAGCTACACGGTGTGTTCTCCCCAAGCTCTTCCCTTCCCCGTGTCACCGCCTACACGGTTTGTGACACGGGAAGAGAATACACGGCGTGTACTTAGGGTACACGGTGTGTAGTAATAAAGTTTATTTTTCTCCCCGAACAACAGAACATACACGGTGTGTGTAAAGTACTACACGACATGTATACTGGGTTTCTGGACAGTATGCCTCAGAAACTTCCTTGGAACCGATAAAATACTAAAAACCAACAACTAAGTGTCAAATTCCGATCCATGAGGGCCCATACTCCCCAAAAACCAAAGCATGACATCTTATCTTTGTTATAACAAATAAACAGTTAATGATCCACCAAATTCTGGTTAATGGGGGCCCATACTCCCCAAAAACCGAAGTTTGGCATCCATTATATAAATAGGCTCAAACAAAAATACCATATCACAAGCACGTATTTATCAAGAAGCTATCACAATAGTATGATTTACTAGAACAACAACTATCACAACAACATGGAATTTCTAATACACCTACATGGCATGAAAACTATGCATGGCATGTGATATCTAGCATGTGCCTATATGGTGCATGGGACGACATACCCTCATCTAATCGGGTTTAAACTAAATAGAACCCACAAATAAATTATAAATAGCACAATCTCAAGTGTGTCACCCAACTGTGAAAACAAATCAACTGTAAATTGAAAAATCACTAAAATTGCAACACGAGGTAAATTGGCTTTTCCTTGTACACGGTTTAGCTACGCCCGGGCACAGCTTATTACCAACTACCGTTCATCCTATCCCTGTCTACGGCTCCAAATAGTATTTCAAATAAAAGAAACCCTTAGATTCCACTTTGTTATGACCCGGATCCGGATTCCACTCAAAAGGCTCCCCGAACCCGGTTCGCCACGTGACCTCAAGCGCATTTCCCCAAATTCTAGAGGATTCTGACTAGAAGCGAAGGCCCAGGTCTGATAGTGGGGAAACATGCCCCGATTTGTCAAAGTGTAGCACATCAGAAATATGAAATAAATCATACAACAACAGCGGAAGCAATAATCCATGCACATTTAAAGTAAACAAGTGAAGTTAAAGGTAACCAACCAGATATAAATAATGATACAACATGTCACAAGTACTAAGAAAACAACAAGAACATGTTATACATCAATACAGTACAAAAACATTGCAGAGTACAACAAAACAAAGCAAAACAACTCGAAGCAGCATCGCAACCCTAGGCTCAGTCCCATGCCCTCCTACTTTTCAGCAATGGTCAAGTACCTATATAGGGACCCTTGCCACTATCCAATCCTGCAGAAATGTAATCTATTTGGGCCGAAAAGCATGACCCAAACAGGGTGTCAGAAATATATCTCAGTAGGCGCCCACCAAAGGCTCGTTCCCAACTACGTGTAAGCATGCAACAATAGTGTGGAGTAGGAAAATTCAATAAAGTAAGCAGTACTAAGAAGTAACTAACTTAACCATTTATATTTCCATTTTAATATTCTTTTTAATCATTTAATTTAAAATATCACCACAGTGAAAATTCTAAGCAACCAACTAATTTCCTCAGACACATAAACCCCTACCCTCAGGAATAGAGAATCCAACAAAATAATATGTCCTAAGGCATAACAGAGTTTGACCTCAAGCATAGGTAGTGTCACCCACAGGCACAGAATCAGCTTCCCACAGGCATAGAAAAAGTTTCCCTCAGGTTGAAATAACTACTTCCCACAGGCTAAATAGTGCAGTGCCCATAGGCTAATCACAACAATGCCCTCAGGCTAAAGAGGTAATCGGGCCATTCCAAACATGTAAATAAGCAGTAAACAAGCAATTCCTCTCAAGACAATTATAAAATTATTACTTTAGAGGCATACCGTCAGGTATCCTGGCCAAATGACTAAATAGTGGAACACACCCACGGGGTGGTTCCAGATCCAAGAAACAATCCCAACAAGCATTTTAATGTCACATTTAAATTACCTAATCAATTATAGGTATTTAATATAGAAATGGCCTCAGCCACATGACACCCCAACATGGGTTCGTGGCACCAAAACGCACAAAACACACGACAGTTGGAAAAATTAACACAAATCCCTCGACCTTATACATATATGAGCGGTATACACGATCGTTAATCCCATAAACGCCCAAGAACGGAATAGATCTGAGGAAATAAAACTTTCATTAAACCTCAAATAACTCCCGTTAGGAGAATAATTGGTCAGCAACACGCTAGGAGAAGAGATGGCATACCCGTGCAGTTCCAACAAGATCGTCCGAGGCAGAAATGGATTCCCGACGCTCGATTGGTTGAACCACAAAGATTCAGCCTTCCTCCCGAGCTCCTTCCTCCGATTCTAATCCTTCCATGTCAACAGGGGAGGCTACTGCCGATTTAAGTGAAAAAAATAAAGTATACGGCGTGTACTTCCAAGAACACGATGTGTACTTCCTTCATTTAACTATTCCTCTAGCGGCACCGCCATACTGTTCATCCGTCAACTTGAGTATACAACATGTACTCATGAGGACACGGTGTGTACCATCACCCAGTTGGCGGCTGCTCCACCGCCTTCCTATTTCATCCTTCCGACTAACTACATGGTGTGTAAAGTACCACTACACCGCGTGTAGTTGGTTCCTACACCCTTCGTCGCCAACATGGCTACACGCCCCGTGTACCCATCCCACACGGCCAAAAGTACACAACATGTGGAAAAGTACACGGCGTGTAGTTCCAAAATTTAGGATTTTTCCCCATTTTCCATATTTTCTCAAAAACACTTATGGAAAAGAGAAAATAAGAAGCCCATACCTCAAAATAAGAATCATGTTCTTACAGGTAAAAGGGTAAAATCATGTGAAAAATATTGGTTAAGACCCTAAAATCACCAAAATACATTCATTACCATTTTTAGTGAATCATTTGAGTTTTTATGGGGAATCCTTACACAATGTGTATTGACTCGAATCTAATTAATGTGGTGAGATAATGATATATGGTGTGTAACAAGGTACACATGTGGTGTACCACATGTTACCCCATGTGAGTTACACATCGAGGTTTTCATTATGTTGTATAGGTCAATATGTAGAGTAATTAAAGTTAAATATTACTGAATTACCTGTAAATGGATGTACATACAATTTTTCATGATTTTTCCACATTAGGTACACACCGAGTGAATATCTATGTTTTAAGTGAATCCATAATCGAAAAACTAAAGATGGTGTGAAATTTACTGTTACAAAATGTGTATCAATCATCAAAAATACCATGTAATAACACAAATATTACAAAAGGTATTTCCCATGTATATTTATTTTAGGTTGTATCATCATTAACGCCACATAGAAAATTTAGATTGACACATGAAAAAAAATCCATGTATTTTATGACATTATTTGTGGATATACAACTCATGTAAGTAAATAATATACGGTAACGATACCACATTACATGTGTCACAAAATATTTCTAGTGATAGTACACATTGTGTAAGAATTAATCTTCTTAAAATAAGAGTTTAAAATTATGTCGGAGGTATATTTTTTCTAGCCTCCCAAGTATATTCCCTTTACTAAAATAACATTACTGAAAAAACATATTTAATTAATTAATTTAAAATTATTAAATATGAAATTATGTGTCAGTGAGTTTTAAGACAATTATTTATGATAAAAAATTTATTAATTAATAGATTATTTTAATTTATTCCACATAATATTTTCTAAATTAGAATAAATTGAATGGAATTATAAAATCTATAAATGGTTAGTCATTGGATGTTTTGATTTATCATGAGTTTGACTTTCCCGTATACAATTTAGATTTATTTATTTAATTTAATTATTTATTGCTTGAATTCATTTCATAATTTATTTTGAAATTGAATATGGTGATCATTGAATCATCTCTCCTTTCATTATTATATATAGTCACATGTTTCCAAGGATTATTTTATCTAACCTTAAACCATTTATACCCCTCAACTCTATGTGAGTAAACATTCATATAATAGATTATTCCAAACTTAAGAAGACAATTCGTGACGAGAATTGAGGTGAATCCAACCAATGGTATACATAAGAGAATGGATAAATTATATAACTTGGTTTGTGTTTTGGATAAAGGAGTTATTTATCCAAGATTAATTGTTTTTTTATCCCCACTCGATATGCCTACTAATACTAAAACTTATTTGATCAGATAACATATTTATTTTATTTTTTTATTAGTGAATATTTATTTATATATATAATGAATGATAAATTAATTTCTTTATTCAGATGTTCTCACCTTAAATTAATAAATTTACGAGCGTGTTAATATAAAATAAATGTATAATAATTTTCTAAGATATATTTTATTATATATAGTTAATTAATAATATATGATATTGTATATATTAATTAACAAGTACAAAAAAAAAGAAGATATCATATACATGTTTATGAAAAAATCATGTTATGGTATATGGTTAAAAAATAATGTAAGATCCATATGGTTTAAATAAATAATAATTACACATATATGGAAAAAATTACTTAATACAAATAATAATTTATAGAACACCTTACATCACTTGAGATAGAGTGCAACGGTAATTAAAAGTATTTGTCTGGATCTCATCTGGATAATTTAAATTATGAGGAGTTCAAATAAACTTTTTAGGTTTAATTAAATATGTTAGCACCATGGGTTGTTTATCTAACAACACCTAGTGTAAATTGGACTTAATAGTTGTGGAAATATAAATTTATAATTCTGAATGGGTAGTCCACTTTGTAGATTAATGAGAAATGATTTATTATAGTTGTTAAGTAAATCCTACTTAAATACCTTCAAATAATTTTCTATGGCCTTTATATATATTATATAAGGGGAAATATAGATTCTTAAAACTATAATATCTGATAGTATGGATATTCTAAATCTAATAGCGTTGAATTCTAACATTTGATAAAATAGTTCAAAAATAACAATTTCATTAATTACATCATAATTGGTAATCAAGATAAATTACTAAAATATAATTCATTTTGTTGTATAAATGGAAATTAAAATCATAAAATCATTTCAATATTTTCTAAAAAAACAGAAACCCCTATCTTTCACAAAAGTAAAAGAGTTGTATTAGCTCAAACACATCACACTAAAATAGGAAAAGATTTTTATGAGTTATAATACTACATAATTATTCATAAACCTCATGTAGAGAGTGAGGGTGTGAGTGTTGCCTATATGAGTCACTTGAAGGATTCATTTGTTGTTTGTTACATCATATCATCAACTATTTCTAGAATAAAAATTATGCAGCATGAGTATAAGGGTGTATACCCCACTATAAGTTATATACATTAACATGACCAAGATAAAGATAGACAATAGATAAATAAGATAGTCACTGATAAGTACAAGTTTAATTAGGAAGATAAATTCCATTCTAATGATCCTGTAGTGAAGTATATATATTATTTAGTGAATTTGGGATTTCATATTGATACGTTATTGTCTATTAAAATCATAAAATCATCCTTATCACACAAATTGTATGCATTCATTAAATACTATAAAATTAATAGAATGGAAAAGATGCTCAAGAAAATTTGATTAGGGCTCACAAAGTTGTTAAAAATTTGTTGGAACAAGCTTACTCATCCATTAAGTATAATGAAGTGAGGTAAAATATTGAAAATATTATGATGATCAAACTCAAGGATTCCTTTAAAAATAATATAATGAAAAATGATATTTAGATTGATAGAGATGAAATCGGTGTTATCTACATCACATATGTAATGTAATGTCACTAAAAGTTGAATTGAAATAAATTGATGGTGAATAATATATAAACTTTTAGTTAAGGTATATTCATCATTTCATGTAATATTTCTTCTACATATAACATATTAAATACAATATTTTACTTATATATCTTAATCCAAATATTGGAACCAAATTAGATTTAAAATATAACTATATGTAAGGTAAACCTCCAAGTAGCTAATGAATCTAGATTCTCATGTCATCAAAGTTAAGATCACAACTTCATATTTCTATGTTGAATTACTCTTATAAAACTATTGTTTGGTATTGAATACATCCAAAAAATTTATCTCAGTGTCATGTTCTAGTCACAATGATATATAATTTCCGGTATGAAATGAATATTCTAATGGTATACCATACTAAATTAATGTTCTTCGGTATTTAATATGAATTGTTAATAGATGGTTATATTATTCCCTATAAGGAATGATTGTTTACTAAATCCATCAAGAGACATCAACGCATAGTCTATGACAAAAACTTTTTTGGAGAAATTTAAATACTAAATTATTTTTATAATTATAATTTTCTTAGTTTAGTTATATGATTATAAAGTTTGGTAAATTGATGTCATGTCCACTTTCATTAATGGAATCCTCGGGTAATATTTCTCTATGATGCAGACAAATGGTGTGTGACACCAAAACTTTCAATAGGGTATACATGTAGTAGATATCAAATTATAGGTTAAAGTATCCATAAAAATATAGAATACTAATTTTTGAAGCAATTAGTTATTTATATTTTAAAAATAATAAATATAATCCCTATTTCTGTATGAGGGTAATTGGAGAACCATAGTTTTTGAAGTAAAATATATTGATAACATTTGAAAAAAGAAACTAATATTATTATTTGTTGAGACCAAGTTTAAAAGATATTTATTTAAGAGGGACTTAAATAAGAGGAACAATTTATAGGGTAAAATATATACTGAAATATATTTATAGGGTTTCTTAGATTAATTCATAGTATACACACTAACAATGTATTGAATAAAAAAGGAAAAATCAGGAAGGAATTTTTACATATGTCACATGGTATAAATATCTCTAACATGTTGTTCCATAAACACAATATGAGATTAAATTCTTTAATAGAAATCCAAATGCTTTAGAAATTGGAAATATCATTAATTCAAAGATATATATTGAAATTTTGCTATTTCTTATGTATAATTCATTGTGCGAATATATCAAACTAAACTGGGATAACTATATTAGGTAAAAATAAAAATCTATCTAATAGTAGTTGAGAATGTTAAGAATATTAGTTCTTAGTACTTATAGAAGTGGAGAATCAAGTCATAAAGGGATGCATAATAAGACTTCATATAGATCATTTTGATCTAATATCAGAAATCAGATATGTAAATAAAAAGATAAAATTATTTATGCTAGTCTTATACACATCAATAAATATAGTGTACATTGTGTGTTCTGATATAAATACATAAAATGTATGAAAATAAGAAATAGTTTTTTATAGTTTTTATAATTTTACTATGAAATAAAAGTATCATCATATCTTGTATTATAATAGTATTATAATAATGTTACTAGATAAGCTCACAAGATTTTGACAAAAGAAAAAAATATTTGGGGATATTATCTTTTATGACTTTTGAATATGATATGTGAAGATAATGTTTGTATAAAATACATAAAAAAGAATTTGGTAGGATGAGTGACTATATCCATACCGCAGTATAAGAATAATTATCTTGTTAAAGCTAAAAATTTATGGCATTTTAGTAGTTAAATCAAGTGAAATTGGGATTTTGTGGGAGTTAGTGTCCTAAAACCCATAAAATTGTGGTTTTTATTGACATAATATTAATAAAAATATTATCCTATTATGGTTTTTCTTCGACATAACATTATTGTATAGTTTCCTCAGGGTATTTTCACCTTAAAGGTTATAGGTATTCTTTATAATATTGAGAACCTGGATATCTAATGAAAACATTCATAAACATATGTCCTATAGTCTAAATAATTTATATTTACAGAGACACTAATTATTCAAGAATATCATGTGTTTTGGTCAAATAAGACATTGATACTTATTCTCTTGATATTCTCACATGGTAACATATAAGAATAGAGGACATATGGACTGGTCGAACAATAAGAATTCATCATGTTTATGTTTCATTTGATATTCCTATATTCAAAAATTCAAATTGGTCATTAGAAGTGATATTATTATTAAAGTATATCATTAATCATATATTTCGATGCATGGATGAAAACTATGATGAAATAATCTCATGGTGTGGTAGAATACAATATTTCAGTCATCAGTGATATGAAATTATTTGAATAAGTTGTGAAAGTATGTGTTCCTTATAAATTAATGGAATAATATATGTAATTCCTTTATATAAATGGAATTGTCTGGTAATCCTTGTACATCGTATTTTATAGATGAGTTCATTTTTAAAAGTAAATGAAAGATAAATTAATCCTAGAGTGTGATGGCACATGTTTGAATCTGTCTTGATGAGATTTCATTTGAAAATGGGATTATGTTACACCGTACCATCCAAAGGAAGGTTGTTTTTATTATAATAGAAACATATTTCTCTATGGGGTCATTGATGTGATTCTAGAAGATAATATTGGATTTTAGGGAAGTTTACATAATTCCACTGTGAAATTGGACTAGAGGGTTACACGCTAAATGTTTCCAAGATAACAATAAATTCTAGTGAATTTAATATTAAAATTAAATATTATAATTAGTTTATGGAAAAATAATAAATCAAGTAAATATCATTTCAGAAATTCATTTATGAAATATTTCAGTTTAGAATATGTGAAATTGATTTTATAATATGTTTATTTATTGTAAATGTAATAAATAAATATTCATTTATTAACATGTCTATTAGATAAATTAATATAGATATTTGTTAAGTTAAATGTATATTAAAATAAATATTTATTAATGATTTTATTGAATATAATATTTATTTATATACAGAATCAATAATAATTTTTGAAATAAATATTTAATTATTCAAGGTTTAATAAATTCTATGGAGGATTAATAGGGTAAATTAATGGATCGATATGAATGAAATATTTTATTTAGTTTCAACTGAATAAATATTAATTTATTTATATTTGAAATTATATTTAAAAACATTTCATGGAAATAATTATTGAAGTATTATTATTTAATATGGGTATTATTTTTAAAAGTAAATTGACATGAGGTCATTGTGAAATTAACTCATTTTTAACCCAAAGTATAAATTAGTTTTTATCATTTTAGATATGTGTGGTCCTTTTTGTTCAAAATAATTTCCTTATTAAATTATCTTAACCCTAGAGAGAATTATCCTCCAACCCTACCTCTCATTTAATGTTAGTGATTAAAATAAAATTCTTATTGTGATCAATGAAATACAATATGAGGCACTCAACTCTAGCCTGTAGGCACCCATATATTTAAGAATATATCTTGGGGATTCATAGATCACATGTAGATACTCATAATGGAATATTCAATTGGATTATATGGAACAAATAAAATGATAATAGGGAAGAAATAGAAATTTATCAATAGGAATAACATTTTAAAGGTAATTATTACATTAAATTTATAATAAATTATATGCGAGAGATCATATCTTAGAGGATTATAGGCTTTCATTCATCACATTACTCATATTTAATCTATTGATTTTGGTGAAAAATCATAATATAAGCAGTCATCATCTCAATGCTTCTTTTGTTTGACATTACCTTCACAGATGTGTGAGTGATGAACCTATAGTTTAAATTCATCCCAAATTACTATGAATATTAACACAGCCTCTAATAGAGTGATATCTATGAAGGTGTTATTATGATAAATATATAATTATAATTATTTGATCAAAAATGAATAATAACAAGAATCATTTTGGGGACATATAATACTAGTCAAAATATTTAAGTGGCATGATTGAGCCCTTATGTAGAGAGAGGTTGTTTCTAAGTACTTTTTTATGATTTGATTAAACAACTACATTATATATACTCGATAACCCAAAATTACACTCTTGTAATTATTTAAATTTTTTAAAAAATAAATTTTATTGTATCATACTTAATATAACCACTATAGGGACTATGTTTTGGATTAAAAATAAATATATTTATTTGGATGAGTTATATTATTGTGGGAAATGGCTAGAGATATTTAGATGTGTGAAGAGGTATTTTGAGTTATTTTAAAGTGATAAGATTTGCATATTGGTGGGGGGTTGTTAGTTTTGAATGTGGGAGTACATAGAGCAATTCAGGGTCTCATCCATATTATATGATACTATATGAGCTGGTAGTGTATTCTAAAAATTTCTAGATAATAATAAATTAATGTTCTAGGGTAGTCGGTTTGTTCATTCCCTAGAAGCTCCATTAAATGACTTATTATTTTTCATAAAACCAAGTATATCACTATCATTTACACCCTCAAATTTTATTAGTAATTCTTGGGTTATTTATCTATATTTTTAGGTGGATTTTTTCACTTATAATTCTAATGGATTTGAGGTAATTCTTTTATCTTTTTTATCTTCTTATTATTTGATTTCTCTCTTGATATATATAGGATATAGTGATTTGGATGTGTGGGATTTTCCAAATCATATAAAAATCATACCTAATTATTATTATTTTATTCTGAAATTCTAATGAAATCTCTGGTTGTTGGATTTCCTTTCATTGGAAGTGGTGTAAATATTGGATTTCCAATAGGTACTTGTTTCTCTATTCCTTTTAATGTTATCATTTTTTGGTTTTATTTTTGTGTTAAAAATATGTATTTTATTTCTAGGATGTAGTTCAGTGTCGAAAAAGGTTTAATCTTTCCCAATAAAGGATTAATTTTCCCTAGTGTCAAGATTGAAGTATGTTGATTATCATTCTCCCTAATATATGATGAATTTGGATTTTTTTTCATATAGATTTAATAAATAAATAATTTTATGGTTTTTAAATTTATTTATCAATATGATTTAATTCTTCGAAATAAATATTTATTTTTTGTACGGATTGAAAATAAAATATGTGTTGCATTTCTTATTGTGTGAATATTTTCCCAAAATATATATGGAATTTTGGTGAATGAGTATTTATGAATTGGTTATATATTATTGGTTGGTATTGATTGAAATATTATTATAGTTTTTATCAATATAATTATTTTTATGTATGTTTGGATTGGTTGGGGTGGATTAGACAGGATTTGAAAATTCCTCATTAGAATAGGATATTTCACCATGAAGAGCATTTACTTCGGTGGGAATTACCCAGTGGTTATGACATGAACATTGTGTCACCTTAGTATTGAGGTGGGAATGGGTATGTGAGTTCATTATTATAGAATTAATAATGTTTCTCTATAATCGGTTAGTGTTTTATGGTAAATCTATTATATACTTGTGGTTTATATTTTTGTTTTTTATTATATCAATTGTTATAGGTGGGTGTTATTTTCCTAAAATGAAGATGATACATGTGATGTGAATTTTATGTTTTAGGTAATTAAAAGCGTTTCTTCGTTAAATTATATGGAGTAATAGAGTGATGATAGTGGGTAAAAGTGTATATAATGTTTTTTGTCACTGGGGTTTTTAAATACAGTCTTATTGATTCCATTAGAATAATTATTATTATAATTTGTTGTATTATTTCTTACATTCCCATTCAATGGTTCTAGTATGTATTATTATAAAATTATAAATTTGTTGGGTATTATGAGTTGGTACATTATTAACCCAGGATATGAATTTATGGTTGTATTTTATTATCAATCCTTTTTATGTAAGGTTACAATGTCAATGATCAATAGAATTTCTAATTTGGATCAGGGTTAGTTTTAAGTATCCATATTGAGCTGTGTTGGTACACTATTTATCCTTGGTTTTTATTGTTGTGTTTTTGTTATTGACTGTTTTTGATTTTTTCTGTGGTATAATTGAAGTATTGATGGGGAGGGGATTAAATTATACACCTGAACTACATTGATTTATCTATTATTTGATTTAACACCAATGTTATATAAAGGATATAGAAATATAAATTTATCTTTTTGTAAATATGACCTCATGGAGAAATGAAATAGTTCGGTATATGACTATAGCTATTATTTTATGTTACCCCATGGATTTAAAGAATGGTTAGGTAAGATGTTCACTAGGTGATAACTTAGTGGGAGATTAATGGAACTCGAGGATTATACCCTAAGAGGTTTCCTTGGTTTTGGTTCACAATGTCATATTATTATATAGGAATGACATAAATTATGGTAATAGTAAAGATAAACTCAACCCACTTATTACAAAAAAAATTTGAACATGTTGAATTTCTTTCAATCTTATGTTCATTTATATCCACATGTTATGAATCTTGAATCCTGTTTGATTTTATCATAAGTTGGTGTAAGAATTAGTTCATATTAGTATATGAAACCTTCACCACTCCATTCATGATGATATGGTGAATTTTGGTATTCCTTATTGGATATTGAAACATTTAGATTGATGTTTTTATGATAAATTTGAAGGTGTAACATTACAATATTTTTAAAGTGGACATTATGTTTGATATGGTTTAAATATGCCACATAGAGATTAAATGACCAAATAAATATTATTATTTAAATGTGATCGTTATAACCTAGCTGTTAATTTTAAGGTAATAGTTGGAGTAATGTTTTTTTGAAATAAATATATAGGTCATACTCAATATAAATTTATTTATTAATGATGAAAAAATAAAAAAAATTAAATAAATGTGATTTCAATATTAAAAAAATACATTTTCTTCAAAAATGATTTTTATTAATTATCAAGAATAAATATTATAATTAATTTATTGATGTTTTAGAATATTTATATGATAATTTGAACATCATTTTATAAATCAAAATATCAAAATTACTCTATTGTGAAATTATGATAATTTTATAGAAAACCTTAATTTTATAGAGAATAGTAATGAATACAAGTTTTTATAAAAGACGACATATTTCATGATATCATAAAAACAAAAATATGATATATATTTTTCAAAAACATTGTGTAACGACTCATGTATAATATTAAAATATAAATATATTACAAAAAAATTACAATGTAACGCCATGAACCTAGTTACCCAGAGTCGGTGCATTATTACCTAACATTGGAATGATCACATGAGATCGTGTCTCAAAAGACAGATTATATTAGTAACTTTAGAAGTGCTAGATACATACATTAGTTTTACATTACATTAGAAAACAAAAAAACAACAACATTTTGTCCCCTATTTAGACACCCATATCACTTAGCCTATTTCGGTAGGTTAATTGTAATATACTTCTTCACATACTAAGAAAAATAAAACATAGAAAGGGGTGAGCTTAGATGCTCCGTAGGGATAAAAATATAGCGGAAACTATCATAAATAAGCATAAAAATTTATGGAAACATATAATACTAAAACAAAAGCCTTTTAAACATAAACATCATCATTATATAGAAAAGATAAATCTAATAATGTCATTTACATATTCACATAGATATTATAGTAGTCGAATAATTACATTTAATATCAATACCTAATTTCATAATGATGGAATGCATATTGTCAGACATCATAACCACATAGTTCAGGCCTCGTGCCAAGACTACAAATAAGATTTTGTCAAAGACTTGTTCCAAGAAACTATTTTTTCTATTGAGACCCACTGATGCCTCAAGGATCTATAGCGGGCTCCACTCGTTACTTACTAAGTCCAATTCATTCCACATATAAAAATGTTGAAACATAACATAAACATTCGTATTAAAACTAGCATTACGAAATGTCAATACATTAACCATAATCCATGAATGGTATAAAAATTGAACATCCATACTAAAACACATCATAACTCATTAAATACAATAAGGAATACTATATTATAATAAATCAACGTCAAATAAGGTTGAAATCCATCAAAGGATGTTGACATTGATGAAATCAAAACTATTTGAGAAAAATATCTCTTTCTATTTTGAAATAATTAAAAGTTACATAATTATAAAAGAAATAATTTATTATTAAAATATTCTTATAATCTTGTAACGGATTATTCAAAGGTCTTATAACGGTGGAAAATAGCCACAGTTGCCGTATAAGTTAAAAAAACTTTCTTTCCTTAATTTTGCGAAAAGGTTGTAAATGACCTTGTTTGGAAAACGTCAGAAAGATTCATTTATAATTTTTTTTATAAAAAGTAATAAAATGGTATATATTACTTTAACCCATATTCTAGAAAATTGTAAAAATGTTCAGAAATATATTTTTATGAAACACAGATGTGAATGATAAATAGGTCCTAGAAGATAGTCACATATAAACAACCTTAGAGAATGAAGTGATCGTAGAATTAACCCTTACCTTGTACTTTTCCTTGATCAATGGTACGTTAACCTCCTTTATAATAATTTATTAATTTTTATTTAATTATACAACAAACATATACATAAATATTATATCATATATGATCTTATGATGTTGCTTTATTAATAATATTTTAGTAGAATCATTGTTTCGGGTGTAAACATATTGGTTTTCCATTATATGTTCTGTTATGTAAGTCGTGTTTGATATAGATAGGTTTTATTTTATTCATATCTAGAATGATATTAATTTCATAAAAATTATTTTTAATCAGAAAATGAAAAATATCCAGGAATGATTGTTATGGGGAATGGATCTCATTGCGTTTGTGGAGTTGGTAATCCGTACGTACGCACGGGCGAAAATATCATTCTATTGATAATTAAATCATATGTAATTGGATGTTATATCATATATAAATAATTATTAACATGTTATATTTATTATTTACTTCAATTATACTCATTATTATAATGATCCAAAATATCAAGTGTTGAATAACAAACTATACCACGATGTGGAGACGGTAAGTCGAACATACACATGTACGATGACTTTGTCATTCATTAGATGGATAAAATAATGAATATGGTTATAAAATATTTATAATAACATCACAGTATTTATAAGTTATTGGATTTATTATTTTAGTTTGGAAAAAAAATTGGAAGTGGAAGAAGAAAAGAACTTTGAAAGAGGCGATGAAATTATTACCTCTTCTTCGGGTGCTTCCATTTGATTTGACAAAAAGGGCTCCATAGGTTGAGTTTATGATTAAATTGAGGACTCTAGGTGGATTTTAGGGTTGTTGGGAGGATATTATAGCAGGGGTTGGCCGAGCCAAATGGATTTGGAGGTCTGAAATTAAGATAAGGGGAAGTAACCTTTTGTAATAGAGGTTAGGGGCACTTTAGGAAATGATTGAAATGTTATTTTATTATACAATCATATTTAGTTTATAATGGATGAAAAAGGTTTTATTTCTTGGATATGGTGGGGATGGGTAGAAATAATCTCATCCAATTGGTTTTAGAAAATTTTATGTCACCATATTAACCAAATCTTTTATATTAATCTCATAGTTAAATAGTTTATCTTTTACCATGTATTCTTTTATTATTACAGTAAATGGTTAATAAACATACTATAAAAGCAAAGAAAACCAAAAGTGGTTAATTATTTATATATATAACCTTATATATGTTTTTTTTTCATATCCGTATATTTTCAATAATATTTTATCAATAAATAATATAGTATTTGTTTTAAAAAATCATTTATGTCAATTTTGACACTATTTAGTATTTGGTTTTTTTAGAAGTCATAAAAATGTTATCACTTATAAAAAATTTATTAAATCATCCCTAACATGTCATATTAACCTAGAAAATTAGTGGCATTCATTAAAAGTCACAATTTACAATTATATTAACATTTAAAATATCAATTATTTTAATCTTTCAATAGTAAAGTAATTACTTCTTCACTATTTTTTCATAAATAAATTTAATTATATAATGTCTAAAAATTATAAATTAAATACAATTATATATGAAATATTTTTGTCTTTATAATGAATATTTATAGTCTAATTTAACTTATACATAGTTCTATATTAAAAAAAAATTTAGTTATTAAACATTGAATTTAAAACTTTTAACTCTTCATTAAATAAAACAATAATATATATCTTAATCTCATCCAATTAGAAAAATAGGATCATATTTTACTAATAAAGAATATTTTGGTAGAAATAAACTTATAAAATTGAATTAGGACATGAGTTAGGTGAATTATAATATTAATTTTCCCATTAATTACTCTATTTACTTTTAACACTAGTAAATAAAATTAAAAAGATGCTATTCGCCAAAAATTATTTTCATCCTATTGAACCACATTTTACGTATTGATGTCAATTCTGTATCTCGGATTTTAGAAATTAAATTCACAGAAGTGGTTAAATTATGTTTTATGAACATTTGCTAATGTGCCTATAAGCTGGGTAAAAGACGTTAAAAAGTTCAATAAAATTTTATACATAATATCATATTATAAAATGACTCCAATGAATTACATTGAAATAATATAGGTATTATGTATTTATTTTGACTTAAAATAAATTTAAATATAATAAATAATTATTTAAATAAAAAGTAGGGTTTAAACAATATCAAAGTGTTTTTCTGTATTTATAAAAAATTGTATGTTTTCAGAAAAAAAAATTACCCGAAGTTAATTTTGATATTCCGAATCCGAAAATGAATCCCATTACCAAGAATAAAATTTATAATATTTCAAAAAGTGGTTGTTACTATTCATAATGGCATGTTTGATTGGTCGTGGTGTTCTAAAACTCAAATTGCATACTGTGCAAGTTATTATATTATTCAAATGGAAACGTACCACGATATCTTGGTGTGTTACATTCTTCCCTCCATCCAATAATTTCAACTTTGAAATTTCTAGAATACTACTGCATAAAAAGATTCGTGTCGTTCTTAATCATAAGTTGCTCGGGTTCCCACGTTGTATCTTCCATCTTATGGTTTCTCCATAGATCTTTTACCAGGCGATTCATCCAGTTTCTCAATACTTGTTCTCTCGTATCAAGAATCATGACAGGTTCTTCACAATAAGATTGATCGAGTCTCAATTATATTTATTCATATGTGAGTACATGCATTGGGTTAGGAATGTATTTTCTAAATAGTGATACATGGATCACATCATGGGCTTTGGAGAGCCTTGGATGCATTACAAAACGATAAGCTAAAACTCCAATTTATTCTAGAATTTCGAATGGTCCGATGTACCTAGGATACAATTTACACTTCTTACCGAATCGTATAACACCCTTCCATGGAGATACCTTCACGAAAACATGATCTCCTTCTTGAAATTCCAAATCCTTCCTTCGGTTGTTCGCATCGTTCTTTTTTCCTACATTGAAATGCTTTGATGTGGGTTTGGATAATCTTCACATTTTCCATTGTTTCTACAAGAAGTTATGGGCCTATGAGTTTTCATTCACCAACATCATCCCAACAAGAAGGTGTGTGACATCTCTTTCCATATAACGCTTTATATGGTGCCTTATAAATAATTGAATCGAAGCTATTGTTATTTGAAAATTCTACCTGAGGTAAATATAGATCCCACATACCTTGGGCTAGAGCACTCTACCATTTCCTTTGCAGGTCATTTGGGGTATGTCTGATTTTGAGGGATGGCAACATCGGGAGGGACCATGCTTGCATGGGATCACTGTGTGTCCAGCTCAGGGATGGTGGTTGTTGTTGTTGTATGTATGTGGTAGTTCCTGCTCTTTCCAGTTTTTTTTGGGTTTGTTAGGATGTCTTGTTGGACCTTTTGGTTTCTCATTTTCTCCACAAAAGTGTCTCCTTAATTAAAAAAATAATTGTCAGTCAGTAGGTTGTGCTCAAAATAAGTTTAGTATCTAGGTCCTTCTAAAGTCCTTTCTAGAACCATGATGTAAAACAGGGATCACAATCATAAAAAATCAACATTGGTACACCATGAAGTCTTACAACATAATAAATATATAGTCTTTCTAAACGTTCAAGTGATAAATAAACTCTTATAGAAAGAAAATGTGATGTCATGGTAAGACAATCAACAATTAACCAAATTGCAACATTCTTTCTAAGAGTCTTTGGTTTCCACTGATAATGACCATCATAATATAATTCCATTTCTACATAGGTATGGGAATAGGTTGCATAACTCCTCCAGGATGTTCTCTTCCAACCTTAACATGTTGACAAACAATACATCTTGACCCATAATCAGAAATATCCCTCTTCACGTCATCCCACCAAATTTTTTCCTTCAAATATTTATACATCTTAGTGCTACTAGGGTGTATAGAGAAATAGGAACTATGAGCGTCATCCAACAATTCCCTTTTTAGATCAGTATTATCAGGAACACAAAGCCTTTTCCCAAATTTCAAAATCCCATCTTCATATATGAAGTCGATCAATCTCCTATCATTCACAACTTTAATTTTCTTTTGAAACTATTCATCTTCCATCTGAGAACTTTTTATCCTTTCTAGTAATGATGGTTTGGAAACCATTTGAAAAATTATTGATGTTTTTCCTTCCATGATTATTCCCATATCCATATTTACTATATCCATAAACATAGGATCCCTTTTAACTCTTATCTTGTTCAATGCTCCATGATCCTTTCTACTCAAAACATCATCCACCTTATTTTCCTTCCTTATGTGGTATTGTATAGTGCAATAATAATCCTTGAGTATTTCATGCCATCGTCTTTTCCTCATGTTGGGTTCTTTCTGTGAGAAAATATACATCAAACTCTTATGATATATATATATCTAACATTTTTCACCATAGATACAGTGTTTTCATATCATCAAAGTAAATATTATTTCTTCTAACTCAATATAATGAATGGTATAGTTTTTTTCATGAATTCTTAGCGGTCGTGAAGCATGGGAAATAACACTATCATTTTTCTTAAGGAAAAAACCAAGTCCTTTCTTTGAATAATCACTATATATTACAAACCCATAATTCCCCAATAGTAGAGTCAAGATAAGGGCATTGAATAATCTTATCTTTAGTTCTTCCAAATATTCATTACACTCTTTTTTGCAAACAAATTTAACCCATTTATATGTGATCTTGGTTAATGGGTAAGCCAATCTGGAAATATCATCGACGAAACACTGATAAAAACCTGCTAGACCAATAAAACTATGTACCTCAGTTATACTAGTTGGTGCTAGACATTCTTTTATTTCTCTTTCTATAAATGGATCAACAGAGATTCCATCCATAGAGATAATATGGCCGAGAAAAACAATCTCTTGAAGCCATAATTCACACTTGAAAAACATCCCATATAATTAACTTCTTCTACGAGTCATTAGAATAGTGTGCATGTGATTTTTATTATATTAATATATTTAGTAGTAAACCAATATATCATTGATAAATACCACAAAAAAGTCATAATGATATTCCTAAATATCTATATTTATTAGATCAATGAAGATAGAGGGTGCATTATTTTGTCCAAAAGGCATTACTGTAATCTCGTAATGCCCATATCTGGTACAAAATTCTGTCTTTGGAATGTATTCCTTCTTCACACCCAACTGATGATATCAATATAAAATGTCAATATTTGAAAAATAATGATATCTATGATGTTGATCTAATAAATCATTAATGCGAGGTAGGGGATACATGTTCTTTACTATTATAGCATTGATCTCCCTGTAGTCATTGCACAACCTCCTAGATGCATCTTTCTTCTTCACAAAAAGAACAAGGGCTCCCCATAGAGAAACACTAGGGAGAATAAATACTTTATTACTCAATTCATATAGTTGTTTATTTAGTTTCCCTAATTCCACAATGTCCATTCTATAAGGGGTATTCCATATGTGCTTTGAACCATGAATTAAATCAATGGAAAACTAAATTTCATGTTCTTGAGGATGTCCATGTAAATCGTATTGAAACTCATCAACATATTGTTGAAGAATTGGTACATAATATATTTGAACATTCCATTCCTCACCCATAGTTATTTCATTCTCTTCATCCACAATAATTGAACATAGTAGAACTACGGGAGGTGGATCTAGATAATAATTAGATGGTGACATTTCTGCTCTAATGATATAGTACTCCTTATCATCATTGAAATCTATAACCTCTACCTTCTTAGAATAAATTTTTGTATCATGGTCTGAAAGCCAATCCATACTGAATATTATATCAAATTCAATCATGGGTTTGATGATGAGATCATCAGATAAATAATGATTATATTCCCTAATGGGAACTAATTCCCAAAACATTTTTGCAATGATACTTCCCTTAGGATTTTTGATAGAAAAATCCCTTGATAATAAAATTGGAAATATCAAATTTTATTAGAAAACTATGATTATATGAAACAATTTGAAGATATAGAATCGAATAAAGAATTGGATAAATTTTAGGAAACCATTAAATTACCTGCCACCACATCATTCGGAGCTTCAACCTCACCAGTATTGATCACATAATCTTGGCCTTTCTCCCTTGGCCTTTTCTGAGGTAAATTTACTTCGCACTTAGGACATTAATTTTCATAGTTCCCCATTTCTCTAAAATTGTATCATTCAATATTGGAATCCTATTTCTTTCCCATACAATCATGATCTTGGTATCCTTTTTCACAACACTTGTAATAGAGTCCCATTCTCATCAAGAATGTACAAGGTTGTTTATTCCCACATTTACTGTGGGATGGAAATTCAATTTTTTTCTTTCTTCCACTTATTTCTAATTCAAGAGTGATTAAAAGATCTCTTCTTCTCTTTCCTTCCTTTAATGTCGTAAGACTTTGATAATTCCTTTTATCTCTTGATAGCATATACGAAAATATCTTTTTACGATTAGAAGGATTGTGAGACTAACGGTCGATGGAGAAAGGGTTTTAACCCATCAATGAATTGATCAATATTACTCATGGGTTACGTATATAATCTGCTACATACCTTGTTAACCTTGTAAAATTAGCCTCATACAATGCGACATTCTCGTCCTCCTTTTTCCTCAGACTCAGAAGTTATATTTCCATATCAGATTGATGGTCACAAGGAAAGTATTTTTCCTTGAAATATTCTTTAAACTCCCTCCATTAAATATTTGACACTTCTTAATCCTCCTTTTTTTTGAATTAACGACCACCATTGATCTGCATCTCCCTTGAGGTGATAAACATCCATGAAAAATTGTTCCCCTTCGCTACTCTACAAAGCATGAAATATATTCTCTAAAGAACTTATATGTTTCTCATCTACTAAGGGATTTGTAGTCACATTGAATGTTGGTGGTTGTTTCCTAATGAAGCGGTTTAACCTTGGTCCTCCACATTATGGATCGCGGTGATCTATACAGGTAAGGTTATTATTCATAACCTGTGTGAGTTGTCCCAATATAGATATAAGTTTTTTAGCACCGATTGTTTTACCAGCTCCACTATAAATATCTTGAGTTGGAGGGTAATCCTTACATGAATTTTGTGAGTTGATATAGATTTCATTCCTTCCACTAGATGCCATTTCTAAACACAATACATAATAAAAATCTATTAAAATACCTAACATAAATTGAAGAATTTATGCATATAATCCATAATCATAAAAAAAATGTTTTCTTTAAGGAGATATTTACTCATAAATCCATCATAATGGTTTTTAAAGAATATTTGAATTTTACTAAGCATATCCCCTGGGAGTGTCATAACCAAGAGTGAAACAAGGCTCGTTGTTGTGTATCAGGATACCCCAGGTCATCCCCAAATATTCTTGCCAAATTTTTCACTCCTAGGTACATCTGTCCCAGAGCCTCCTCTACCTGCTTGTATCCAGACAGGGATGTATTACTTTAAAAATTCACAAAATATCTACATTACCAAAATTATAGGAAGTTATCATATACAAATATATAAATTCTATCTTAGGGTAATGTTCTCTAATCATATTTTTTCTAAATCTAGTTTCCATGTTTGTACTAATCTTCCTCTGATACCAAAACTAATGCCCGACCCTAGTTTCCTAGATTCAGTACTTTATTTCATAACATTTACATGATCACAAGAGATCATGTCTTGAAATACTTATTGGTTTAGTATCCTTGGAAGTTCTAGATACATGCATAAGTTTTACATTACATCAGAATATGAAAAACAAAAACAACATTGTGTCCCATTTTAAACATAAACATCAGCATTATATGGAAATGATAAATCTAATAATTCTATTTACATATTAACATGGAAATTCTATTGGTCGAATAATTACATGTAATATAAATATCTAATTTCATAATGATGAAATGAATAATACCGGAAATCATAACAACATAGTCAAGGCCTCATGCCAAGACTACAAATAAGACATTTTCAAGGCCTTTTTCCAAGACACTAGTTTGTCTCATGATACCTACCGATGCACCAAGGAGCTACAGTGGGCCCCACCTGTCACTTACTAAGTCCAATGCATTCCTCATATGAAAATATCGAAACAAAACATAAACATTCTTATTAAAACTAGAATACGAAAAGTAAATACTTTAACTAGAAACAATGAATGGTATAAAAATAGAACATCCATAGTAAAACATATCATAACTCATTCAAATACAATAAAAAATACCATATTATAATAAATCAACTTAAAAAAAGTGTAAAATCCCTCAAAGTATGTTGACATTGATGAAATCAAAACTATTTGAGAAAATATCTCTTTATATTTAGAAATAATTAACTAGTCACATAATTATAAAACAAAAATTTTATTATTAAAATATTCTTATAAAATTGTAAGGGATTCTTCGAAGGTGTTATAATGGTAGAAAATAGCCACAGTCGTAGTATAAGTTAAAAAACATTCTTTCCTTAATTTTGTTGAAAAGGTCGTAAAGGACATTTTTTTAAAAATGACAGAAAGATTCATTTATGAAATATTTATAAAAAGTCAAAAAATGGTATAAATTACTTTAAACAATATTCTAGAAAATAATAAATGTGTTTTTAAATACATTTTTAAGAAACACATATGTGAATGATAAAGAGGTCCTAGAAGATACTCAGGTATAAACAACCTTGGATAATGAAGAGATTATAAAATTTTCCCTTACCTTGTACTTTTCCTTGATCGAGGGTATGTTATCCTA
This sequence comes from Viscum album, assembly GCA_963277665.1. Classification (NCBI taxonomy): domain Eukaryota; kingdom Viridiplantae; phylum Streptophyta; class Magnoliopsida; order Santalales; family Viscaceae; genus Viscum; species Viscum album. The sequence goes on from OY728130.1 coordinate 734,035,855, forward strand.
CAATATAATAGTTAAATAATTTTTATTAAATTATACAAGAACCACATACAAAAATATGATATCATATATAATCTTCTAATATTGCTTCGTTAATATTATTTTATAAGTATCATTGTTTGAGATGTTAACTTATTCATTTTCTTTTATATGTTTTGTTATGTATGTCAGGTTTGATAGGAATAGGATGTATTTTATTTATATACAGAATTATATTTAGTTCTTAAACATTATTTTTAATCATAAAATGAAAATTATTCTTGAGTTATTACGATGGGGAATTAATCTCATCGAGTTCATGGAGACGGTAATCCATACATACGCACGAGAAACAATATCATACTATTGAAAGTGAAATTGTATGTAAATAGATGGTATATAATATATAAATAATAATTAAAATGTTATATTTATTATTTAGATTAATTATTTTAATTATTATACCCATCAAAATAATGAAGTTTGAAAACAAACTATACCAGGACGTGGAGTCGATAAGCCGTACGTACGCACGTATGGTGACCTTGTCATTCCTAGGACAGATATAATAATCAATATGGATATACCATATTTATAAGAATATCATAGTATGTAGAATTTACTGTATTTTTTATTTTAGTATGGAAACTACAATGAAAGAGTAATTGGAATAAGAAAATAACTTTGAAAGAGGTTATGAAATTATTAACTCTTCTTCGAGTGCTTCCTTTTAATTTGATCAAAAGGGCTCCATATGATGGAATTATGATCAAAGTAAGACCTCTATGATAAATTTATGATATTTGGGATTATATATGATTAGGTTTTGTCCATTCCAAATGGATATGGAGGTGTAAAATTATGATAAGGGTAAGTACCATTTTATAAGAAAGGCGAGGGGTACTTTAGGAAAAGCTTGAAATATTACTATATTATACAATAATATTCAGTTTATAATGGCTCCAAAAGTATTTATTTTGAGGTTAAGGTGGGGATGGGTCGAAAAACTCTCAACCAATAGGTTTTTGACAAGTTTAGTTTACCATATTAACCTTATCTATTAGATTTAACTATTAGTTAAATAGTTTAAATTTTCACAAGTATTCTTGTATTGTTATAATAAATGATTAATAAACTTGATATTAAAATCCATGTGAACCCCATGTTGATCATTATTGATATATCTAACATTATATATGTAATTTGGCTGAATATTATATTTTTATGAATATTATATCAATTAATAATATAGTATTTGTTTTAAAAAAATAATTTATGTCAATTGTGACACTATTTAGTATTTGGTTTTTTTAAAAGTCATAAAAGCATTATCACTTCGAAAGGAAATTATTTAATCAACCCTGACATGTCATATTAACCTTGAAAATTATTGGAATACCTCAAAAGTTTCAATTTACATTTATATTAATATTTATTATTTCAATTATTTTAATCTTTCCTTAATAAGGTAATTTCTGCATCATCATTATGTCATAAATAATATTAATTATTTAATGTATAAAAATTATAAATAAAATACCATTATGTTGGAAATCATTTTAGAATTATAATTAATATTTATATTCGAATTTAACTTATGTATAAACCTATATTAAAAATTTATTATTTATTATAATTAAAATTTAACACTTTTAACTCTTCTTTAAATAATATATTAATAAATGTCTGAATCTAATCCAAGTAGACCAAAAGGATCATATTATATTCCTAAGGTTTCTTTGGGTTGAAATAAAATTATCTAATAGAATTCGGACATTTGTTAGGATAATTATAATATCATTTTCAAAATTCATTACCCTTTTTACTTTTAACCGTGGTAAATAAAATTCAAAAGTTACTATTTACCAAACATTATTTTCATCCAATTGAACCACATAATACTTTCTGATGTCAACTGTGTCTCCTGGATTTTGGGTATTTGATTCACAAAAGTGGTGAAATGACATTTTATGAAAATTTTCTAATATGCCTAGAAGGTGGGTAAGAGACGTTAAAAAGTACAATAAAATTTTATAAATATAATATTATTATAAAATGACTCCAATTAATTACATTGATCAAATATAGGTATCAAGTATCTCTTTTGGATTAAATTAAATTAAAAAAATAATTAATTAATTATTTAATTTAAAAGTAGGTTTTAAACAATAACACAGTGTTTTTCACCATTCATCAAAAATTGAATGTTTTCAAAAAAATAAAAAAAAATTCACCCTAATATTATTTTGATATTCTGAATCCAAAAATTTTGTCTATTTTGAAAAATAAAATTTATAAAATTTTAAAAGGTGGGTATTACTATTCATAACTACTGGTTTGATTGGTCATGGTGTGCTAGAACTCGATGTTGCGTACAACACAAGTTATTTTATTATTAAAAGACAAACATACCATGGATGTTTTCGGTGTTACATACAACATATAATTTATAATTTATTTCCTGATAAAATGGAATATAATTTTATGTGTTAACGAAGTGCTTGCGTTACACTAGAAAAGTCAAATTCAGAATTATATAGTTTATAATTGAGAGGAAGATGGAATTTTTATGAAATTTTAATTAAATATCATCTATAAATTATGATTTAAATTGATAATTGATAATTTTTTAGTTATATAATAAGAATCGTATCCAAATAATTTTTTTATTCTTTCACAAGGTAAGAAAGGTAAAATTAACAAATAAAATAAGTTCTCTTGACTTGGATATGAGTAAATATATATAAATAACAATTATAAAATATTATATTCATACTTATTAATTTATTTTTAGATATTAATTTTTTTATATAGTAATGTTTTACTTTTAATTATTATCAAATACTGACACAATTCTTCTGAAAGTAGAAGAAAAATCAAAAAAATGATTTTTGAAATTCAAAAATTATAAAGAAAAGGACATGAAAATGACCCTAACACTTTCCTAAATTCTATTGGATGAGTAATGTCCTACCATAATATAAGGCCGCATTATTAAAAATAAAATAAACTCAAATTAAGTGAATAATTTACATTGACGATCTTATTATGTTTAAATCTTTAGATAATGATGTCATAACATATACATAACAATATGAATATTACAAGTAGACACTTCTACTCACGAACCATTTTTTCGTAATATAAAAATGCTTAAAAAAGAAACATGTTTAGTTCCATGTTTCTGACAACATAACTTTTCCATGATCCCATTCATGAACCTATTCATCTTTAATTCTTATAAAAACATTACAGAAAAATGGTATGAGCATAAAAAGATTAATAAGGGATACGCAAAGAAGGGAAGATGATAGTTTTTCCAAAACAACATGTAAAATGTTAATAATTTATCATAAATTAATACTTTTCATCTTAAAGAAGTAAAAAAACCTTCATTTAATAGTAGCTCATTTCTTACCCTTTTTGTAACCAAAAGATTACCATAAAGTCTATAGATTGAAACATATAACATATAAAGTTATCTTGGGACATAAAAAAACTAAAATGGGAAACCCATATAGCTAACTTCCACACATATAACTAAATGGAATAGCCATATGGCCAACTTCCATACCCAATGAATTGGAGGATATAATGTAACCTCCCATTATTGGTTTATCACAGAACCACCCATCATTTGGTTTATCATGTAACCACCAATAATTACTTTATCATGTAACCACCCATCAAATGTCCAAGTACCATTATATAATCACACAACATAAAATATAAAAAATATCAATATTTCACTAATAAAATTTCATTTTCAATCACAAGAAATCATTTATATATATTGAAATAGTCAATCAATTTCAGAAACCATTTTCAATATGAAAACACCCAAAAAAATAATTAGGGATTTCTTTTCCTTTTAAAAACATTAAGGCTTATAGAGGAATCCAAATAACGATATCGTTGATGGACAGTTCATTATCAATTTAAATGTTAAATAGATTCCTTTTGTCATTTAGTAAAATTATTTGTAGATAAAAATTCCATTTGAAAGAATGTAACAGAAAACGGGTTTTATTATAAACATTGTAAAATAATATGGTGTATACTATTAAAATATTCCCCAATGAAAGGATATTGAGCTTAAGTCCCTTAACTCGCGTCTGACATGACTCATTTTTTCTTTAATTTCCTCGAACATGGTAACTCTTTTTTATTTATGATAAAATAATTCAATGAATTGTCGGCGGCCTAAGGTAAGGCTTCTAGGGGTAAGAGAGGGAGGTTGGGATCATATTGTAGTAGAGTTTGGACTAGACGAGGGTCTTGAGAGTGTTAGTAAAGGGTTAGAGGTGGTGGCCTTTTATAAGAGGGAGGAGGGGTACATTAAGAATGTCTTGAAAGATTATATTATTATAAATAGAGTTTGATTTTGAAAATGTCAAAAAATTATTTAATTCCATGATATTATTGGGATTGATCTAAATAATCTCATTCAATAGGTTTTATAGAAGTTCAGGTTTCAAATTTAACCTTATCTTTTAGCTTTAAATCTTTGTTAACTAATTTAAAACTTACCATGAATTCTTATGTATTCATAAAATATTGTTAATATAGTTACCATAAAATGCCAATTAAACTTAAAGTCGTTAATTAATTACATTTCTAACATTATCTTAGTCATTTGGTTGAATCAAAGATTTTCATGACTATTAAATCATATAATAATATATTATTTGTTTTAAAAACTCATTTATGTCAATTTTTATTCTATTCATATCATGAATTTTTAAAAATGTATAAATACTTTATTCCTTCAAAAAACCATTATTAATTAAAATATAAAAATTAATAATAATCCATAAAATTCTTGAATGACATAAAATGTTTCAAAATAAATATATTTTAATATTTATAATATCATTTATTTTAATCATTCATTAATAAGGTAATCACTACATAACTATTATGTCATATATTAATTTTTATACATAATCTATAAAAATTATAAATAAAACATCATGATTTAGGGAATATTTTTATCTTTCTAATAACTTTTTAAATTTGTATATGTTTCTTATATAAATCCATATAATTTTTTTAATAAAAGATACATTTTTATGTTACATTTTTCTTTACATTAAATTAATTATTATAAAATTTCATTTTCACATCAATGTGGCTCAATGGGGTCCCAAAATCTACCCAATTATTACCATGGTTAAAAATATTTCATCCAATAGGACTAAGACACGTGTTAGGGTAATTCAATATTATTATAATTATATTTTTACCCTTATTTACTAGATTTATCGTTTAACAATAGTAAATAAAATATTTACTAAAGTTATTATTCACAATTTTCTAAAAATAAATGGTAAATATTTACAAAATTTGGATCTCATGATTACAAATAAAGAATCCATTATTCCAAATTCAAAAAAATATTTGCAGAAATTAATTTAAAAATAATTCCTGTTGTCAAAACCAAAACTGTGTTTTTTAGAATTTAGTACTACCAAAACATTGACATGGGATTATGTCCAATTTCAAAATGAAAATACTTATAATAAAAAGCATAAAATTAAATCGTAAAAATGTAATCCAATTATACATTAAAAAAAATTAAATATACAATATAACAATATAAATATATTATATGAGAATTTAGTTTTGACTTAAAATGAAGTATTTTTCATATTCATTAAAAATGTACTTTATTAAAAAAATTAAAAAATTATCCAAAGTAAATTTTGATGTTCGGGTTTAAAATATGATGTTTAGTTTATCAAATGGGACAAATAAAAATGTCAAAAACTAGATTTACCAAGGGTTCTCCATCAAGAGGCTTTAAAAATACCTTTTAAAAATATTAGAGTATTTATGCTTAAAATTGGATTCATTCTCATTTTAAGCCTCTAAATTTTATTGGATAAATATAAAAACATTTATAAAAATTCAAAAAATGGTCATTACCACCAATATAATGGCTAGGAGATAACTATCATTTAAATAATATTATTATATTATTATCATTATTTCCTTATGACTCCGCATTCTGTGCAATATAAGATTTTAGGGAAACCCATTGTTGTAAGTCTGGTAAGCCATCGAACATAGAATCAATTTAAAGTAAAATTAATTTTTAATTTTGAAATATTAAAAAATATGATTTTTTCATATTCTTTATTTACCTAGGATGTTACATCCTTCCACCCATTTGAAAATTGTGTCATTATAATTTTATTCACTTATCCAATAAGAGGGGGTATTTATCCCTCGTAGAATTTTCAGATTCCCATGTTGACTCTTCAATAATATGGGTTTTCCATGAAATGTTTACATGATGAATTACCATATTTTACATTACTTTCTATCTTCGGTAAAGAATCTATACTATTTTTTCATCAAAATAATGATTCTCTTATAATTAAACTACCTCTGGACTCAAAAATGAGATAGATCCAGCATATATATCATTAACATTCAAACATGAAAAAGATTATGCACCTGGGATAAACATGGTGGTAAAGATACCATATAGGCAATTGATCCATATTTCTCTATGATTTCATAGGGTTCAATGAACCTTAGACCCATATTTCCCTTCGTACCAAAACACATCACACTTTTCCATGGAGAAACTTTTAAAAAGACATGATCACCTACCACAAATTAAAGACCCATCCTTCGTTTATCTACATAACTTTTCATCCTGCTCTAAGCTGTTCTCATGTGCTTCTAAATTAACTGATCTTTCTCTACTATCTATTCAAGCAATTATGGTCCCATTAACTTTATTTCACATATATCATCCCAAAAATCTTGAGTTGGAAATTGCATTCCAAATAAATCCTAAAATGGTTCCATCATTATAAGTTAATGAAAATGAAATTATAAGAAAACTCAACCTAAGAAAGATGTTGGTCCAAAAATACCTGGTAATCCCATTGAATAAGCATGTAGAATATCTTCCAATGTCTGAATTTTTCGTTCTAACTACCCATATGATTGAGGATGAAAAGATTTAATGAAATTTAATTCAATACCCAACAAATTTTTAAGGACTATCCAAAATATAAAAGTGATCATCAGATCACGATCATATAAAATAGAGAGGGGAATTCCATTAAACCTAACTATCTCTTTAATATATAATTGATAAATTTGATCTAGATACAAAGTATCCCGAATAGGAAGTAAATGAATAAAATTTTTCAATCGTTAAACAATAATCCATATTACATTATTACCTTAAGATGTCTTCGGTAGTCCCACATAAAAGTCCTTGGATATATTTTACCATTTCTACTCTGGCACCGGTAAAGGCTGACACATCCCTTTCAGTAATTGCCACTCTACATTGACCAGTTGACATGTCAAACACTTCCTAGTAAAGTTAGGAATATCTCTTTTCATTCCATCCCACAATTAATACTCCCAAATATCTTTAGACATCTCACAACTATAATGATGAACTGAAAGTGAAGAACAATGAGCTTCACATAACAACTCTTTATTCAACTACGAATAACAAGGCACACATAATCTCTTCCAAAATGTCAAAACATAATCTTTATCAATTTTAAATTTATGTAACTTACCATAATGATCCAATTATTAATTTTTCTATAACTCACTATCTTCATTTTGTTCTAGATTTATTCTGTCTGCTAGAGACAATTTCATAACCCCCAAAGTCAAAACATATGAATTACTACACCAAAAATTTCTAATATATAGTTCATTAAATAAAATACCAAAAGATATCGTTCCAAATGTATCATGGTTAATGTAGCATTAATCTTTGAAATTAAATAGTTATCCACTTTATTTTCATTTCCCAGATGGTTGTGGATTGTGCAATCATAATCCTTGATTAATTATAGTAGTTTTATTTGCATCATATTTAATTATTACTGACTGAATATATACATCAATATTTTGTGATCCTTATATATTTCACACTTTAATCTATACAAATGATGCCACCAAATTTTTAATGGAAAAAAGAACAATAGATAATTCCAAATCATGTTTAGGGTAATTTAACTCATGAGGATTCAACTGACATGAAGCATAGGCAATTACCTGATAATTCTGCATAAGGACACAACAAAGACTTCTCAAAGAAGCATCACTGTAGAGAATAAACTCACCAATTCTGGAAGGCAAGGCCAAAAATGAACCATTCACCAATGTTATTTTCTTTTACTAAAAAAATTCATCACATTCTTTTGTCAAAATAAATTTAACAACTTTTTGATTTAACTTAATCTGTGGGTAGGTAACCTTTAAAATGTTTTATAAAACCATGTATAAAGCCTGTCTAAGAAAGAAAACAATAGATCTCTATCATATTTTTAGGTATGTCCCACTCTTCAACAACTTTTGTTTTAGAAGGTTCGATAGTTTTTTCATCTTTAGAAACAATATGACCAAGGAATTAAATTTTTGCAACCAAAACTCATACATGCTGAATTTCCCATACAATTTCATTTCCTTTAGGGTTTGTAATACAACCCTTAAGTGAAATTCATGTTCCTATTTATTTTTTTAATTTACCAATATATCATCAATAAACACAACCACTAACTTATACAAGAACTCAAGGAAAATTCAACTCATAAGATCCATGAATATAGAAGCTGCTTTAGTTAACCCAAACGACATTTCTAAAAATTATTAATATCCATATCTAGTATGAAACACAGTATTTAGAATTTATTCTTTCTTGACTTTCAACTGATGGTACCCCAACCTAAACTCAATCTTCGAAAAATACTGATCTCCTTGGAGCTGGTCAAACAAATAATTGATATGAGGCAAATGATACTTTTTTAAAAATTTATATTATTCAAGTCTCTATAATCAATATAATGTCTCATTGAACCATATTTATTTTTAACAAACAAGAATAGATTACACCATAGTGATGTTCTTGGTTGAATGAAACCTTTATCCATCCACCATTGCAATTGCTTATTAAACTCTAAAAGCTCAAATTGAGCCTTTTGATAAGTGGGTTTTGAAATTGGATTTGAATTAGGAACTAAGTCAGTTTGAAATTCCACTTCTTCTTCAGGTATTATACCAGGAAACTCACAAGGAAAAACTTCAAGATACTCATTTACTACTCTCTCATCATTAAGTTTAATAGATCCTTTGCTTTCAAAAATAAGTGCATGGTAACATTCATTTCCATTATTACTAGTTTCTCATCTTCCTAATGTGTTACTAAAAGTATGGGTTCATTATTATACAAAAATTGAACTTTTTTATGAAAAGAAACCTCTGTAGCTCTATAGTCAATCATATTATGGTAAACAGAAAGCCAATCCACTCCCAAAATAATATCAAACTCTACTAGAGGAAAAATAATAAGGTTTACTGGTAGTTTCGTTCCACAGAAAAGGACATGAAAGTTCTTATAATTTTTTTTCTCAACATATCATCTTGGTGATTATACCACATGTTCAGGAATTATATCTTGAGATGGAATTCCCAATTTACTAGAAACTTTATCAAAAATGAAATACTGTGTAGACCTTGAATTAAACAACACATTAGCATAATATGAAAATCAAAGTACATGATACCATTTCATTTGATGGTCCCAAATCAGCCATTTTATTGGAAAAGGATTTCTCCACACCCTTAAACTTTTTATTTCTCTAGTTTTCACCTTGGGTAATCTACTTTGGACACAAATTTTCATAATACGCAAACTCATTGCAACTGAAACATATTACCTATATCTTTTCATTGCATTCTTGATCATCTTCTTTACAGTTGCAATCAACATTACCAATATTTCCACATTGGAAGCACTTTATAGATATTGAGATACATTCTCTAGGATGATTTTTATCACACTTCTCACAAGATGGAAATATAATTTTCTTACCTCCATACTTATTTGATGAATACTTTCAATTTTCCTACCAAATGGACCTCTTTTTTAGCTTTCTCTCATGGAACACTGGATTATCAGAAAACACCACTTCAAATTTATATACATATTTACTCAGCTTCTCATATCATTTTAATTCACAAGAATATAATACATTTTGATATCACAACATCAATGCTGAGTAAAACCAATTTATCGTTCTATAAAGATCTCAGATAAAATTTGGATCATGCCTTGATAGTCATGTGAATTTTTCTTCATAAGCAGCCACTGACACATCCTCCAACATCAATTCTATGAAATGTTTTTCCATCCTAATTATAACCTCCTTAGGAAAAAATTTCTCAAGATATATACCTTACTATTATTCCCAACAGAGATCATCAATCTCTTCAATGTACCTAATATTTTTAACTATCGACCACCACTATTCATCTTCTCCTTCAAAATGGTAAACAAAAAGACTACCCTTTTAATTTTCTGTAAACCCCATGATATAAAAATGTTTTAAATTAATTTTATTGACTCTTCATCTTGCACAGGGTTAGATGATCCTCTAAATGATATCAGATGATGGCACAAGAAATGATCCACTACATACATGTTCCTCTTCGGTTGATTAGGTTTATCTCGTGCATGGACAATACTAACATTTATCACCTGAGTCAACTGAGCCATCACTAGAACAAAATATTCAGATCTGATTCTGACCATCTCAAGATGCTGATTTGGAAGGTTGTTCTCCTATTTATGCCTTCCCAATGTAGATGTCCTCTTTCCTCTGCTGAAATAAATTCTGATCAAACATATCTTAGATGAAGCAACAATGTAATATTCAAATGTTGTATCATTTAAATTTGACAATAATGTAAAAATAATTTATGGATATTCTATTAACAAAATCATAACTCCTAAAGTTATCAAAACCGACCTCTCATACGATCTATAAGTCCCCCTCCTTAAACAATACATAACCTCAAATTAAGTTAATAATTCACATTGAGGATATATTTTGGTTTAGAGATTTAGATAATTAGGTCAAACATATGCATAACACCATGAATATTACAATAATACACATATACTCACTAACCATCTTTTTTCTAATACAAAATCTCTTAAAAATGAAACATGTTTTGTTCCATGTTTTAGACAGCATGGATTTTCCTTGATCCCATCCTTGCCCTATTCATCTTTATATCCTGTGAAAATCATTTGAAAACTGTGGGATGAGCATAAAAAGCTTAGTTAGGGATACATAAATAAGGAAGGCTTTTATTTTTTAAAACAACATGAAATCCATGAATATTTTATCATAATTTAATACTTTTCACCTTAAAGAAGTAGAAAAAACACTCCACTGAATATAAGCTCATTGCTTACCATTTTTGTAACCAAAAGAATTCCATAAATTCCATAGAAATCATCACATAACATTTAAAATTTATTTGGGACATAAACATACTAAAATTGAATAACTATTATGTCAACATTCACACATATCAATAAGTGGAATTTCTATACGACCAACATCCATACCCAATGCATTGAAGGTTATAATGTAACCACCCGTCCTTGGTTTATCCTGGAACCACCCGCCATTTGGTTTATCACATAACCACCCATAAATGGTTTATCACATAACCACCCTTTGAATTTCCAATTACCAATATATAATCATAAAAAATATTGTAGATATAAATATTTCACTAATACAATTTCATTTTCAGTCACAAGAAATCATTTCAAGATATTGAAATAATCAATCCATTTCAGAGAACTTTTTAAATAAAAAACCCAAAAGGGAATAAGGGAATTAAATTACTTTAAAAAAACATTACATCTTATAGAGGAAGCTAAATAACGATTATGGTGTTGGAGAGTTCATTGTCACGGAAAATGTTCAAAACATTCCTTTTGTCATTTAGTAAAACTCTTTGTAGATAAAAGATTGCCTTTGAGTGAAAGTAAAAGTAAAATGGGTTTATTATACACTATGTAAACTAAGGAGGTGTATATTATTAAAATATTACTCAATTAAATGTTATTGATATGAATTCCCCTACATCGTGTCTGAATTTACTCATTCATTCTTTAATTTCTTCGAATCGGGTAACTTCTTTTGATTTAATCTAAAATGATTTCCTGAATTTCTTTCGTCCAAAGGTAAGGATTGTAGGAGTAAGAGAGGGATGTAGGGAGATTTTTTTATTATATTTTGTACAATCAAAGGGTCTCTATTGTTGTGAGTAAGGGGTTAGAGGCGATGTACTTTTACAAGAGGGAGGAGGGGTAATTTAGGAAGGTCTTGAAATATTATTTTACTATAAACTGAATTTCGATTATAAAAAGGTCCAAAACTCATTTAATTTAATTATAAGATGATGTTTGTTCTAAAACCTCTCAAAAAATAGGTTTTAGACAAGTTTTGGTTTCAAATTTAACATTATCATTTATCTTTAACCCTTAGATAACTATTTTAACTCTTATCATGTCTTTTTGTGTATTTATACTATATAGTTAATATAGTTACCATAAAATGCCAATATAAACTAAAGTTGATCATTTATGAAATTCCCAACATTATATAAGTCATTTAGAATAATATTAGGTTTATAGTACTATTATATCATTTAATAAAATAGTATTTGTTTTAACAACTCATTTATAGAAATTTTTACACAATTCGTATCAGAAATTTTCAAAAATTTATAACAACATGTTTCATTCAAAAATAATTCATTAATTCAAATAAAAAAATTTATAATCATCCATAAAATTCATTGATGACAAATATAGTTTCAAAATAAATATATTTTAATATTTATAATCTTATTTTGTTAAATCATTCTCTAATAAGGCAATCACTACATCACCATTGTGTCATAAATATATATATTTATTTAATCAATAAAAATTATATATAATTTTCCATGATGTAAAAAATCATAATATCTTTTAATTACTATTTATATTTGAAGATATTAATTATATAACCCCATATAACAATTTTCTTACTAAAAGATACATGTTTATGTTACATTTTTCTTTGCTTTAAATTAATTCTTATAAAATACCATTTTCACATCATAGTTGCTCCATGGGGTCCCAAATGCGACCCATGGATGACCATGGTCGAACATATATCATCCAATAGTATTGGAACATGTGTTATGGTAATTTAATATTTTTATAAAAAAAATTTACCATCATTTACCAGATTCACCCTTTAACCAAGGTAAATAAAATATTTACTGATGTTACTATTCACAATGTCTAAAAATAAAAGGTAATGATTTAAAAAATTTTGATCTTTTGATTAGAAATATGGAATCCATTTTTACAATTTAAAAACTTGGAAATTTCATATATTAATTTCAAATTAATTCTCGTTGACAAAACCAAAAGCGTGTTTTTAAGAAATAAAAACTACCAAAAGATTGACATGTGTTTATATCCAATTTAAAAATGAAATTAAATCCTATGAACAGAATTGGATTAAATGGTAATAATATAATACAATTATAATTTAAAAATTATAAAAATTAAAATATTACTATATAAATAAATTAGATGAAAATACACTTTTGATATAAAATAAAGTATTTTTCTCAATTCATTAAAAATGAACTTAATTTGAAAGACAACAAAAAATTATCCAAAGTAAATTTTGATGTCCCTATTCTAAATAAAATGTTTATTTTTAGAAATGAAACATATATAATTTACAAAAACTAGATTTAAAGAGGGTTCTCCATCAAAAGGCAGTAAAACTATCTTTTAAAAATATTACAGTATTTATGCTTGAAATTGGATTCATTCTCATTTAATCCTTTACATTTTATTGAATAAAGGTAAAAATATTTAAAAATAATAATACTTTGGTTATTTATGTTCATTTCTTCTAATAAAATTTCTAGGTGTTAACTAAAATTTAAAATAATAATATTTTTTATTATTATTTTCAGTATGGATTATCATTGTGTGCAACATAAGATTTCATTGAAACCCATTGTTGTGTATCGGGTATGCCATCGAACATAGTATCTCCTTTAATGAAAATTTATTATTTAATTAAAAAATATTAATAAATATGAAAATTTTATATTCTTTATTTACCTGTGATGTTACACATAATCATCCGTTGGTCGAATTTATGACATTTTGGAACAACTTGGTTGATATTATGTCATTTTTGATATTTTGTATAAAGAAATGTCAAACATGAAAAACTATTGTTTTTCATATGTATAAAATTTTTAATATGTGGTTTCCCAAAATATTTTTCCAACCATAAATATTATTTTCGGATAAAAACTATTTTTTAGTTTGTATAATTTATATTTAATTTTGAGTGCTGAAATTATTTCCTTCAAATATATCAAAATTTTAGTATATTAATTATTTAATTAATTGAAATAATAAAAAATGATTATAAAAAATATTAATATTAATATAATTTTATATAATTAATTTGTTCTAAAAAATTCATAAATGAAATTTACAAGTTTATGATATCATTTTTTCGAATTTTAAAATTTTTTTCTTATGGTTTTTAAGGTCAACTTAAAGAATAGTATCAAATATGACAATAATTATATTTTATAGATATAATATTTTATTAAATCATTGAAAATTATTGAAAATATTAAATAACAAAAAAAGGTGATAATATATCATCTTGAAATTCATAAAAATTGAATTTTTAGTCCATTTTTATGTCTTTGGATATAGAATAGCCTTATTATATTTTAATATTTTGAGAAATAAAAATAGTGCCCCTCCCCTCTCTTATAAAAGGGAACTTATTCTTCTCTTATCTTAAAACATTAAACCCTATTTGGATCATAAAATAACTTTGAAAATAAAATTATATAATCCAAATCCACTTTCTAGAAGTCTTAGTTTAGGCAGAACCCCATCCTTTGTGTTCTTATGGTGTTAAAAAATGTAGATTATCTGAAGAAGCGGTAGTGTTTTAAATCATGTATTTCTATATTTTGTATTATTATACATCCATAATAAATTTAAATTAATGATTAAATAATAAATCCATTATCATCAATATAATGATATGTTATTTTGTCAGTAGAATGACCTATATAAATATCCACATCCATCTGATGGGAAAAGGGTTAATTGTTCCTCTATACGCTGGACTCCCGCCTCACTAACCAATGCAATATATATTCCATAATATCTCTATACACAATATATAATGATAGAATTAAGGTTTATATATGATATTATTTATATATTTATCATTCTGAAAATATAATATATCATTTATGTCGTTATCATTCCATACACATAAAAATGATAACGTCATTCACGCATACATGTGAATTATCACCTCCATGAAGGGAAGTGATTACTTTTTCACCACCACTCTAAATAGATAATATATATATATATATTATTAATATTATATTTAATATATTATGATTATTCTGTAAATGTAAAATAATATTTATCTTCTTTCCATAATGATCGTTGAAAAAATGTAAATGTTACTCATGCGTACGTACAACCAACCATCTCCATGATTGTAATGTTTTTCATTTTTAATAACCATATTTAATGTATTTATTTAAAATTATAATTTATGTATAAAGATAATAATTATTTCATTAATATTATTTTGTAGATGATATAATAATGACCTTTTTGACCATATTCAAATTATCGAATTCATTTTGGACTTATGAACTGAAAATCATCAAAACATCCGAGGTGAATATAAATAATTATGTAATTGTAATAAAATAGTAAAAAGTGATATAAAAGAAATAATAAACATTAAAAATGTTCCCAATAAAGTAAAAAATTATCCTATGATTCTTATTTAGAAATATATAGAACATACATTATGATTTAGACTCATGGTAAAAGATTCTTTATGTAAAAACCTCATTTTAAATGTTTGAAAGATATATTTTTAAAATCATTATCTATAATTTACATGTTTTTAAATGATTTTTATAAATGTGTTTATATGGAAATTAATTTTTTAAAATTATAATTTTCTAATTTATGTAAAATTATATAAAAAATGTATCTTTTTAAGGTTATATGTAAGGTAATTTCTTTTATAAATCCTCTTTCTATATGTTTTTTTATAAAAGACGACACGAATCTTTTTATGTTATATGAAAATTCCATATTTTACCACATTCGTTAATAGATACGGTTTTTAAGATTGATTTACATGATTTGTTGTTTATTTTAAAAGAAAATGTTATCCTTTTAATCTGTGAATTATTCTATTAAAAAAGTGATTTTACTGAAGGAATGTTTTTATGATGTAATCATTCGAGTATTATGATTATGTTATAGTTCATGAAAATTATTTATTATGATGAGTGGTTTCATTATAAACCATATAAATATGGGTTTTTTAAATTCCTCCAATGAATTGGGTATGTTTGATATTTAATGTGATTGTTATTCAAATTGTAACTATGATGGTTACATCCAAGAATAACCATGAGGGTTATTTCATGGTAATCTTGAGGGTTGAATCATAATTATGTATAATAAAAAATTATTCCAAATGTTAAATATATGATTTATTTACATTTTATTTGTTTTTTATATAATTATAATGCCTTCATAAGGTAAATTGTTTGTGTTTATGTTCAAAGGAAAATATGTGTTACTTATATTTGGGAAAATTGTTTCTAGAGTCTATCATGATTTTAATAAAACCTATATATATTTTGTTTTTCCATTAATATTTCTTATTAAATGATTTATTTTAATATTCAAGTAGAAAAAGGTGATTTCCTGGTTTTGAATATTTTTATTTGTATCCCAATGATTATTTTTGAAATGGATCTTTTTTAAATGTTTTTATAGATTAATGATTTTCTTATTTATTTTTTATGTCCCTTACTAAGATTTTTTTTACTAATAACTAGTTTAAAAATGTTTTTCATAGGGATTAAGTAGGGGTAAGGAAAAATAACAATCCAAATTTAAAGTTGTGAATATTTTTCTTGAAAATAAATAATGTTTTATTTTAATGATATTGTTTTAGGTAAAATAAATTTGATATTGTGTATAAGTTTCTATTTTTAATGTATGAATTTAGTTTATAAGAGTTTATCCTATTTCTATAAAAGAATAAACAGAAATATCCAAAAAATTTAAAGTAATATATTTCTATATTAATAACACAAGAATATCTAATACTTATACAAGGGCCCTTACAGTTGGTATTAGAAGAGGGTTCAAAAAAAATGGGAGATTAGGATGTTTTCTTGTGAGGTTTTATTATATGTCATAGATAAAATCAAAGGTTAATAATTTTAAGGGTTATAATATGTTTACTATCTTAGAAAACCCATTTTAATCATTATGTTAGGACATTTTATGTTGAATAATGATATATTTAAGGACACATATTTTTAGTTAATTATGGGTTATTACATTTTGGGGTAAAAAATGAATAGTATGAGATAACATTTGTGGGTACGAATTTTATTTAATGTTTAATATATTAAGGTTATTTGTTTGAGAATGTTTATAACATTATTGAATTGTATAAGGATTATATCAATATAGTTTTATAAAAATAACAACATGTAGGACAAGTGAAAACCCATCGCATCCGGTAAGGCTGTGAGGTTTGAACCCACAACTGAAAGGCGATAAGGGTGAATAACCAAACAATGGAATACATGATATAAATGTTAGTATGATTTTTTTCCTTAATTTAAAAAATTTTATGTGTTAAGGTTATATTTATTTTTGGAATATATGTTTTTCTTAATAGATAACCATGGAATTAGAATTTGATTTGGTGTTATGGGATTAATGTTATTTTGGAGATGTTCACTATTTTAGGGACCCTATTTGATTATAATAAATATAATACTATGGTATTTTGTTTAGGAAAAAAAGTTTTAATTATATTTTAGAATCATATATGATATTATTGTGTATTTATGAGGATTTAGGTTATTTATAGAAATTGTAACACCCTGAATTTTTATGGACATATTTATTCATGAATAAAATATATTTCACCGATATATTGCATTTAAATTTTTCTAACATTACATTAACATTCCACTGACTTGACTTAATATACATGATGCACCGACTTGGCTTCCACTACACACAACACTGAACATCTATGAAACCTCATTTGATATTTATAATTATTTAAATGAGATAGTTAAATCATATCCATTTGAATTATTAATACTAATATTAATTGAAACATTTAAAAAAAATAACATTTTTATATAGTTAAAACTTATTTATAATTAAAAATATAATTTTTTGTTAAATTCCTTTTAAGAATAAAAAATTTATTTTCTAAAATCCACTCATATTCACATTCATCTGTGAAAAATAATAAAATTATGTTTATATAAATTGAGAAAAAATAATTTGAAAAATAAAATTCATTTTTGAATTTATATTTTCAGAATTAACCTAGGCCGAAGTTTTTTTATTTTTTTAAGAAGCATTATTTTTTGATCAATAGTCTAAAATACTGAAATTTTATATAAAACTAATTTTCTGTCTAATATATTTATATAGTTAAATTATATTTTAAGTTGATTTTAAATTCATAATAGTTAAATTATACAAAAATCGATCCAATTTCAGTCATTGGAACTATTTTCGGGTTAAATTTAGATATAAACTCTTAATGCAGTTTTGAACATTCTCACAATTAAAAACTCATTTCTCGCTACATTTGTGAGATTAGTATTAATCTTAATTTTTCAACTTATGTGAGTAGAATTTATTAAAATGGAAATAATTTTTTTTTAAATATTATTATATTTATTGTATAATAATACCACCTTAATTTTTAAATGAAAAGATTAGTGAAAGTGATTAATATTAATTACTGTGATTATTGTAAAATTAAGTTTAACAGGGGAATAAAACATAAAACTAAGGGCACAAATGAACTAGAAAATTTTACAACACTCATTTAATGAACATATTTCATCCATAAGCCTTCCTTTATAGAATTTTGTTGGTTTTTATTTTTTTAGGTAAAAACATTGAAACACTTGACTTTTTAAAAAAAATGCCAAGTGTGTCCCCTCATTTCATTATAAAAGACACAACCCCTCCCCTTCATCAAACATATCAGACCATTTAATTTTGGAAATTCATGGAAAAATAAAATTCCCAACCAACCTCCCTTATTCCTTGAATACTATCTTTTTGGATAAATACATCTATTGAATCTCTTTTTTGGAAACCAAAAGGAGTTACCCAAAGAATTGGTAACATCCTTACTCCATATCATTCCATTTATTTTCATTCCACACAAAATCAATTATAATTATTCCATGAAAACATAACATACTCATTAAAATTAATATACTAAGATGTTTTTATGTTATGTTTTTTACCAACACATACATACACATCCATCTAATGGGTAATGAACTTACCATTATTGTGTACGTCAAACTACATCCTCCTGAAATGATGTTGTTAGTTTTACCTTTACCACCAATTATGGATGGGAATTAGGATTTATAATATGTTTATATAAGGTATATATGATATTTATTATGTATTTTAAGTTCTAAATTTTTTAAATAAATCACACCTTAATGCTTTTCATTTTCTGCAAATATGATAACTTCATTTGTGGAAGTGTGGACTACGACCTTCTCAAAGCGACCTTATTTATTCAAACATTACATGGAATTTATTAAGGATGCTTTCAGAAAACCTATATGATAGATATGACATAATAACTCTACTTTAATGATATTATATACATATTTACATATATTTAATTTAATTTCATTCACTCAAAACGCTATGAAAATGGAAATAGTGTTCAGGCGTGTGTACATCCTAACATCACCATGAACAGTGTATTATATTTCATATATATATATATATTATATATTGTTATAAATTTATTTATATTCAATATATATGATATATAAGTCTTGTTTTAGATTGTTTAGATAATTAAATCATGACTTAATTAGGAGGATCAAGAATTAAAATTGAAAACACATACGATAAAAAATGGGCATTACCTGAAACATTACTTTAACCTGGAATTGTTAATAAAGGGGTATTATAAGGTCATAGAAAATATTATATGTCATTATATATATGAATATGTAAATTTTAATGTTTTTTTATAAACTTATACTTATTATACATGAGGCTTTTACGTGTACAATGAAATCCAAGACACAAGCTAAAGAAATTTCATCTCCCTTTTTATTTCCATGGAATACATGACTTATAAAAAATTTATTTATTTTGCATGGTATATATATAATGAATAATTAATTTATTAAAATAATATTATATTTAATCTTATTGGTATTTATATATCCATTTTAGGACCTTTCCCTCATAGTGTTTAATTTTCAAAATTAACCAAATCTCTAAAGTAATTTTATCTCAATTTTCATTCATTGATACACATTCTTTGTTATGCACTTATATTTTTCTATGGGGTCTATATAAATCTGTTCAAAATGTTTTATCAGGAACCTTCTTATTTTTGTGATGTTTTTATGCAACATGTAATTTAATTTTCTTACATATTAAGTATGATTGAGAGTTTCCAATTGATGCACTTTTCTAAAAATTTTACTATGAAAATGAAATGTTCAGAATGTATAGATTTAACCACCGTCATGAACGTTATTCCCATAAAACTTCTTTTACAAGATTAAAAGCTTCATGTTTTATGGAAAATTATTTCCAAATATTCAAAAAAAAATTGTTTAAAAAAAGTTTTCAAAGAAAAAAGTTTTCCAAATCTATTAAAGATTCATTTATATGTTTTCAAGGTAAAAGGTTCTAGAGATGATTTTAGGAATTACTAATTTGTTTTAAAATTAATATATATTAAAACAGTTTTAAATTTTTTTTATTTATTAAATATTTTTTTTCAATGAAGATTAAATATTTTCCTCAAGATATGTTTTTATAACATATTTCAAAATTATGTTCCATCTAAGATGACAAATTTGGATGTTACTCATTCCATTGGGGAAATTAATCAAATGGTAAATTTATATTATATCCTAAATGGTTTATGTTTTGAATCCATCTTCTATGGTTACATTTATATTCTCTCTTAAATGGGTTATATTCTTTTGAACCCTGCTTCTTTTTGCAGTTTATGCTTTAATGAAATGATTATGAAACCTATCTACTTTCCATAGGTTTTGTTGTTTTTAAATATTAATGATAACCATTTCATTTCATCGGTTAATATTTGATGTTTATAAACCCATAAATTTTATGGTTCATGATGTAATTAATGTTTTATTATCTTGTGGCACATCTATGGATGATTTTATTATGAGATTGATGAGACCTATATCTCCCTACAATGCATTGGCTACTCATATGTTGAATATGAGTTTAAAGGGTAAATGGGTTTTACCCCAAGACTAAATGTATGAGGGTAAATGGGTTGTATACCTATCATAAATGTAAGAGGGTACATGTGTTGTAGCCTAATATGAATTAATATTGGTATATGGTTTGTAGTTGAATGTAGAAATTAATATGAAAAATGAGTTGTATCTGAATCCTGAAATTAAGAGGGTACATGAGTTGTAGTCACAGCCTAAAAACAATTTGATACATGGGTTATAGCCCAAGTATGAAAATAAGTATGTATAAGTGTCTTAGACCAATCCTAAAATGTTATAAAGTTGTTTGTAGATATCCTTGACATAATATTTTCTAGTCTTATGTGTATGCAATAAATTACAAGTCTTATTATTCAATATTTCTATCATGGATTTTTATCTTAATTCAAATAAAATTCATTTCTTATGAACATATATCCATTATTCCATTATTCATGATTATGATCTTTTATATGTAGGGTTTGATATTAAAATATTATTCTCATTTTATCGTACCCTTATTTTTATGTTATGCTTACGTATTTCCTTTATTTAGCCTTATTGAGTATTTTAGCTCACCCCTTTATTATGTTTCCATTACCCAGGTTTTGAAGATTGGTTTTTTATGTTGGATTACTAAGGGTGAAAAGCTTTTTGGGAGACATTGATGATATTCCCCTGAGTTAGATTATTTTTTTACAAGCTTCCAAATCACTAAACTGAAACGATCATTAGGTGTGTATTTTTGTTTTGTAATTAGTATTCTGAAAAAATGATGTAATTTATACATATCAAAATAGAGGTTCTCTATAGTTTTTATCAGAGTAAAGTTTTTTTTAATATTTGGAAACTAGTATGATAAAACAATAGTGATATCCAAAGTTATATTTCTAAGGATATGTCCAGAACTATCTCTAAGGATAACTATAAGGAAGAATCATTAATTAAGAAAGTGTCCTAGATTTTGGTCAAGGATAGATTGAGTAGTTTCTTAAAAATTTATAGTTATATGGATAATATAAGTTGAATTTTTATATAATGGATGTACGTAGAAGTGAAAACATAGGGAATGTGTGTTTATATAGACTTGGAATTACCTCTTATACAACAACGGGCCTTACTACGCACCTGGTTTGACACTCACATAGGATATTATGTGCGAATTCTAAAACTATTCAAAAATAATCATGATGGATTTACAAATTTGTTTGATATGAATAACCTAAGATAAACCTAGGGTGTCATATATTATTGATTTTGTCATAATATAGATGTCCTATAAGTGGTTTTTCATGATTATTTGGTATCTCGCATAGAAATATTATTGTTACTCTATGATATTTAGTTTTAGTCAATGGTTAGAACTTGAAGGAGATGCTTTAATGATAACTATGACCGAAAATAAAACAATTGTTCTCCCATGTATCCAAATTCAATGCGATATGGAAATAAAAACCTTACAGCTATTCTCAAATAGCTTTCTCAAGAAATGAATCATTAGGATCTTCCAAATGGTGAAGGGATGGAACAATGTCTGTTTGAGGCTATCTTGAAGAAACATACACCTTCTTTTGGTGAGTCATATGATCCATGTAATGTTGAACACTGGATGAGTACCAATGAAAATATATTCTCTATTCACTAGTGTTTGGAACATGAGAAAGTCATTTTGGATGATAATTTTCTACAAGGTGAAGGTAAACAGTGGGGGAATATAATCAATAATTTTAGGAAGCAAGATGAAATTGAATCCATGTATTTAGATGAGCACAAAAACATATTATATTATAATAAACATTCTTGTGTTCTTCATATGAATATGGAAAAAAAGATCCTTGAGTTGAAGAAAATAGATGATGAATATGCAGGTTTCTATGAGGATAATTTCTCAAGACATGCGATGTACACTTCTGGAATTATCATTCAACCAGAAAGTAAGAATGATAGGTTCTTTAAAGGATCAAACCCAACTGTCATACGAGTGTTGTACCTAAGATACATTATTATCTATGAAGATATTGTTTGTTGTTAAATAAATTTTAAAATGGAGGGTGGTGTTATGTATCAATATCAACGTTTTAAGTAGAAGTGGAAGATAGTGTTTTAGTGGAAATTTAAAAACCATGGAGATAAGATGATGATCCTTTATTTTTTTTCTTTAGGTGTGGAAAGAAACAATTAAGATATTGTCTTAATTTTACTACTATTGTATCATGTGTGAAGTGGAAGAACATAGATCAACTAAACAATAATGTTATTATAAATATTTATATAATGATGGGAATAATGAAGAAAATATTTCGAATTCACCTTGTAGATTTTATACTTCAATTACAGGGAGTTCTGGAATTTTGAAAAAAGGTCCCAAAACCAAGGATAAATAATGGCGATCAGATCCAATAACCTATTAAGAGAAATTATAAAGAGATAATACATATAATCATATTATTTGAAGTGATCCATGATAGTTAGATAACTCCTTACTATAGAATTTACTATTGGATTTTTTAAAACATAAGATCTATGAAAATGTTATTGTTCATTCTTTAGTAAAACATGATATGATTCAATGAATTTATTGTCTCTACCTACATGAATTTTTGATTACTTACATAACATTTATTTTATAGATTTACAAGGACAAACCAAATATTCCAATAAGAAATGTTTTTAGATAATATTTGATTTGAGGAATAAATGGCAAATTATATTTTCGAATCATGTATGTTTTCAATAATGATTTATGGAGATTAATGTTATAAATATGTTGAAATATAATACATGATGTTGGTATTCACATGTTTGATATGTGATGTAATATGGCGGATCAATGTTAATCATATTTCATGACTTTCATTATAATGTTTTGGATTTTACTCTATATGAAGTGTTATAAGGTTAACCATTTAAGGAATGTTTTTGTTAAACTTTTGTCAAAGAATGTGAGATTATATTATTACCTCACCATAAGATGATTTATGAATATTGGAAAACTTATTCAATCAACATTGTGTTGATAGTAACTAATGATACTTGGGATAGATTATCATGGATCTCATGATCTGCAAGTGCTTTAGTAATGAAAAGATTCTCCTTCATTTTTTAGAGAAAGTGTTGAGGTGAAAGTTGATTATGGCCCAAAAAAGGCTGAAGTTTTCCTGGAATCATGTAAGAACATATATTTATGAAAACATTTCAATTATATAAAAGGGTCAGAAAATAAAATATTTTCCTATTATCATAAAATATGGTTACTATTGTTACCATAAAATTCCAATAAAACCTCAAGTGGTTCATTAATGACATTTCCAACATTACCTACGTCATTTGGTCAAATCATATATTTTTATGACTATTACATCATTTAATAAAGTAGTATTTGTTTTAAAAACTCATTTATGTCAATTTTTATTCTATTTATATCATGACTTTTTAGAAATTCATAACAACATTATTCAATTAAAAAAATTATTAATTCAAATATAAAAATTAATAATCATCCATAAAATTCATGAATGACATAAATTGTTTCAAAATAAATATATTTTAATATTTATAATCTCATTTATTTTAATCATTCATTAATAAGGTAATCACTACATCACTATTATGTCATATATAAATTTTTAAAAATAATCAATAAAAATTATAAATAAAGGATATGATTTAGGAAATATTTTTATCTTTCTAATATATATTTATAGTTGTAGATATTACTTATATAAATCCATATAAATGTTTTTCACTAAAATATATATATTTATGTCACATTTTTATTTAATTTAAATTAATTATTTTAAAATTTCATTTTCACGTCAATGTGGCACCATGGAGTCCCAAAATCTACCCAAGGATTACAATGGTTAGAAATATTTCATACAATAGGATTATGACACGTGTTCGGGTAATTTAATATTATTATAAAATTATTTAGACCCTTATTTACCAGATTTACCGTTTAACCATAGTAAATAAAATATTTACTAAAGTTATTATTCCTAATCTTCTAAAAATAAATGGAAACTATTTACAAAATTTGGAGATCATGATTACAAATAACAAATCCATTTTTCCAAATTCAAAAAAATATTTCAGAAATTTGTTTAAAATTAATTCATGTTGTCAAAACCAAAACTGTGTTTTTTAGAAGTAAGAACTAACAAAACATTGACATGGGATTATGTCCAATTTCAATGTAAAATTACTTATAATGGAAAGCATCAGATTAAATGGTAAAAATATAATCCAATTATATATTAAAACATATTAAATGTAAAATATAACTATATAAATATATTATAGGAAAATGTAGTTTTGACATAAAATAAAGTATTTTTTACTATTCATTAAAAATTTACTTTATTCGAAAATTATAAAAAATTTATCCAAAGTAAATTTTAATGTTCGGGTTTTAAATATGATGTATATTTTTTCAAATGAGACAAATAAAAGTGACAAAAACTAGATTTACAAAGGGTTCTCCATCAAGAGGATGTAAAACTACCTTTTAAAAATATTAGAGTATTTATGCTTAAAATTTGATTCATTCTCATTTTAAGCCTCTAAATTTTATTGGATAAATGGAAAAAAATTTATAATCATTTCAAAAAATGGTCCTTACCACCAATATAATGGCTAGGAGATAACTACAATTTAAATAAAAATATTATATTATTATTATAATATCATTATGACTCAGCATTCTATGCAACATAAGATTTCAGAGAAACCCATTGTTGCAAGTCTAGTAAGCCATCGAACATAGCATCAATTTAAAGTAAAATTAATTTTTAATTCTGTAATATTAATAAATAAGAAATTTTTATATTCTTTATTTACCTAGGATGTTACATCCTTCCAACCATTTGGAAATTGTGTCCTTATAATTTTATTCACTTATCCAATAAGTAGGGGTATTTATCCCTCACAGCATTTTTAGATTCCTATGTGGACTCTTCAATAAAATGGGTTTTCCACGACATGTTTAAATGATGAATTACCTTGTTCTACAATACTTCCTCTATTCGGTAAATAATATTTAATATTTTTTTCTTCAAAATAATGATTCCCTTACAACTAAACTGCCTCTGGACTCAAAACATGAGATAGATCCAGCATATACATCCTTAAGATTGAAACATGAAAAACATTATGCACCTGGGGTAAACATGGTGGTAAAGATACCATGTAGGAAACTGATCCATCTTTCTCTATGATTTCATGGGGTTCAATGAACCTTGGACCCCTCTTTCCCTTCTTACCAAAACACATCACACATTTCCATGGAGAAACATTTAGAAAGACATGATCACCTACCTAAAATTAAATATCCATCCTTCGTTTATCCGTATAAGTTTTCATCCTACTCTAAGCTGTTCTCATGTGATTATGAATTAACTTATCTTTCTCTACCATCTATTCCACCATTTATGGTCCCTTTATCTTTCTTTCACCTATATCATCCCAAAAATCATGAGTTTGACACTGCTTTCCAAATAAATCCTAAAAGTGTGCCATTATTATAATGGAATGAAAATTAAATTATAAGAAATCTCAACCTAAGAAAGGTGTTGGTCCAAAATTCCTTGGTAAACCATTTAAGAAGCATGTATCATATCTTCCAATGTCTGAATTGTTCGTTCTGACTACCCATATTATTGAGGAGGAAAAGCTGTAATGAAATTTAATTCAATACCCAATGAATTTTTAAGGACTATCCAAAAGATATAAGTGAACCTCAGATCACGATCATATAAAATAGAGAGGGGAATTCCATGAAACGTGACTATCTCTTTAACATACAATTGATAAATTTGATCTAGATACAAAGTATCTCGAATAGGAAGTAAATGAAAAAAAAATTCAATTGTTCAACATTAAACCATATTGCATTATTACCTCGAGATGTCTTCAGTAATCCCACATAGATGTTCGTGGATATATTTTACCATTTCTACTCCAGCACCGTTAAAGGATGACACATCCCTTTCAGTAATTTCTGCTCTACTTTGACCGATTGACATGTCAAACACTTCCTAGTAATGTTAGAAATATCTCTTTTCATTCCATCCCACCACTAATACTCATGAATATCTTCATATATCTCACTATTCCTAGGATGAACTGAAAATGAAGAACAATGAGCTTCACATAACAACTCTTTCTTAAACTTTGAATAGCAAGGAACACATAATCTCTATCAAAATGTCAAAACATAATCTTTATCAATTTTAAATTCAGGTAACTTATCTTAATGATCCAATTCTTTCTTTTTCTGCAACTCACTATCATTATTCTATTCTAGCTTTATTATTCCTTCTAGAGATGATTTCACTACCACCTATGTCAAAACATAGGAATTAGTACACCAAAAATTTCTATAAAATAGTTCATTAAATAAAATATCAAAAGATACCTTCTCAAATACATCATGGTTAATATAGCATTAATCTTTGAAATTAAATACTCATCCATTTTATTTTCATTTCCCAGATGGTAATGGATTGTGCAATCAAAATCATTGATTAATTATAGTAGTTTTCTATGTATAATGTTTAATTATTTCTGAGTGAATATATACATCAATATTTTTTGATCCTTATATACTCCATACAAATGATGCCACCAAATTTTTAATGAAAAAAGAACAATAGAGAATTACAAATCATGTGTTGGGTAATTTAACTCATCAGGATTCAACTAACATAAAGCATACGTAATTACCTGATTATTCTACATAAGGACACAACAAAGACTTCTTAATAAAGCATCACAATAGAGGACAAACTCACAAATTCTGGAATGCAAGGCCAAAAATGAACCATTCACCAATCTTATTTTCTTTTACTTAAAACAATCATCACATTATTTTGTCCAGATAAATTTAAAACCTTTTCGAGTTAACTTATTCTGTGGGCTAGATAACCATGAAAATGTTTCAGCAAACCATGTATAAAGC
Source organism: Viscum album (assembly GCA_963277665.1). Classification (NCBI taxonomy): domain Eukaryota; kingdom Viridiplantae; phylum Streptophyta; class Magnoliopsida; order Santalales; family Viscaceae; genus Viscum; species Viscum album. The sequence goes on from OY728130.1 coordinate 734,064,032, forward strand.
CTGTCTAGGAAAGAAAACGACTGATCTATATGATACTTTTAGGTATTTTCCACTCATCAAAAACTTTTGTTTTATAAGGGTCGATGGTTTTTTCATCTTTAGAAATAATATGACCAAGGAATGAAATTTTTTGCAACCAAAAATCACACATGCTGAATTTCCCACACAATTTCGTTTCCTTTAAGGTTTGTAATACAACCCTTAAATGACATTCATGTTCCTATTTATTTTTGGAATATAACAATATATCATCAATAAACATAACCACAAACAAATACAAGAACTTAATGAAAATTCATCTCATTATATCCATGAATATAGCAGGTGAATTAGTCAACCCAAACGACATTACTAAAAATTATTAATGTTCATATCTAGTACGAAACATGGTATTCAGAATTTATTCTTTCTTTACTTTCAATTGATGATACCCCAACCTCAACTAAATCTTTAAAAAATATGGATATCCCTGGAGCTGATCAAACAAATCATCGATATGAGGCAAATGATTCTTTTTATTAAAATTTATATTATTCAAGTCTCTATAATCAATATAATGTCTCATTGAACCATCATTCTTTTTAATAAACAAGACTAGAGAACCCCATAGTGATGTTCATGGTCGAATGAAACCTTTATCTAACCACCATTGAAATTGCTTCTTCAACTCTAAAAGTTCAAATTGAGCCTTTCGATAAGTGGGTTTTGAAATTGGTTTTGAATCAGGAAATAAGTCAATTTTAAATTAAACTTCTTGTTCAGGTATTATACCAAGAAATTCACCAAGAAAAACCTCAAGATACTCTTTTACTACTCGGTCACCATTAATTTGAACAATTCCTTTACTTTCAACAATATGTGCTAGGTAACATTCATTTCCATATTTTACTAGTTTCTCATTTTTCTAATGTGTTACCAACAGTAAGGGTTCATTCTTGTACAAAAATTGAAATTATTTTTGAAAATAACCCTCTATAGAACTACAGTCAATCATAGCATGGTAAAGAGAAAGACAATCTATTCCAAAAATAATATCAAACTCTACTAGAGGAAAAATAATAAGGTTTTCTGGTACTTTCGTTCCACACACAAGGACATGAAGGTTCATATAATTTACTATTTTTCTCAACATATCCTCTTGGTGGTTATACAACATGTTCAGGCTTTATATCTTGAGATGGAATTCCCAATTTACGAGAAACTTTATCAAAAATGAAATACTGTGTAGACCTTGAATGAAACAACACATTAGCATAATATGAAAAATCAAAGTACCAGATACCACTTCATTTTATGGTCCCCAATCATCTATAGTAGTTATAAAAAGATTTCTCCGCTCCCTTATACTTTTTATTTCTCTGGTTTTCACCCCGGGTATTCAACTTTGGAAACAAATTGGCATAATACGCAAACTCTTTAGAACGGAAACATATTACCTCTAGCTTTTCATTGCATGCTTGACCATCTTCCTTACAGTTGCGATCAATATTACCAGTCTTACCACACTAGAAGCACTTTATAGTTGTTGAGAGACATTCTCCGGGATGCTTTTTACTACACTTCTCACAAGATGGAAATATAATTTTCTTAACATTGGACTTCTTTGGTGAATACTTTCAATTTTCCTGTAAAATGGACCACTTCTTTGGCTTGCTCTCATGGAACACCCGATTATCAGAAAACACCATTTCTACTTTCTGTACATATTTGACCAGTTTCTCATATCTTTTGAATTCACAAGAGGTTAATACCTTTTGACATCATAGCTTCAATGTTGAGTAAAACCAGTTTATCATACTATAAGGATCTTAGATAAAATTTTAATCATGCCTTTCTAGTCATGTGAAATTTTCTTCATAAGAAACCACTGACAAATCCTCCAAAATCAATTCCATGAATTGTTTTTCCATCCTAATTCTAACCGCCTTAGGATAAAATTTCTCAAAAAACATACCTTTCAATTATTCCCAACAAAGAGCCTAAATCTCTTCACTGTACCTAATATTTTTAACAATCGACCACCACTAATCAAATTCTCCTTCAAAATGGTAAAAAATAAGACAATTCTTTTAATGTTTTGCACACCCCGTGATATCAAAAAAAATTTCCATTAATTTTATTGACTCTTCATCTTGCACAAGGTTAGATGATCCTCAAATGATGTGGGATGATGGCACATGAAATGATCCACTACAGACATGTTCCACTTCGGTTGATTTGGTTTATCTAGTGCATGGACACCACCACTATTTATCACCTGAGTCAACTAATCCATCAATACAACAAAATATTCAGCTATGATTTAGACCATCTCAATATGCTAATTTGGAGGGTTGTTATCCTCTTTACGCCTTCCCAATGTAGATGTCCTCTTTTCTCTACTGAAATAAATTCTGATCAAACATATATTAGGTGAACTAACAATGTAATATTCAAATGTTGTATCATTTAAATTTTACCATAATGTAAAAATAATTTATGGATATTCGATTAACAAAATAAAAACTCCTAAAGTTATCGAAACTGGCCTCTAATACCAACTATAAGGCCCCCACATTAAACATTACCTAACCTCAAATTAAGTTAATAATTAACATTGAGGATCTATTAAGGTTTATAGAATTAGAGAATTTGGTCAAACATATACATAACAACTTGAATATTACAATAATACACATATACTCACTAACCATCTATTTCATAATATAAAATCTCTTAAAAATGAAACAAGTTTTATTCCATGTTTTAGACAGCATGGATTTTCCTTGATCCCATCCTTGACCCTATTCATCATTATGTCCAGTGAAAATAATTTCAAAAACATGGGATGGGAATAAAAATCTCATTAAGGGATTCATAAATAAAAAGGCTTTTATTTTTTAAAAAAACATGAAATCCCTGAATATTTTATCATAATGTAATACTTTTCACCATAAAGAAGTAGAAAAAACACTCAACTGAATATAATCTCATTGCTTACCATTTTTTTAAGAAAAATAATTCCATAAATTCCATAGAAATAATAATATAAAATTTAAAATTTACTTGGGAAACAAACATACTAAAATGGAATAACCATAATGTCAACATTCACACATATCACTAAATGGAATATCCATACGGCCGACTTCGATACCCAATGCATTGAAGGTTATAATGAAACCACCCGTCATCCGTTTATCCCGGAACCACCCACCATTTGGTTTATCATATAACCACCCATAAATGGTTTACCACATAACCACCCTTTTAATTTCCAAGTACCAATATATAATCATAAACAAATATCGCAAATATCAATATTTCACTAATAAAATTTCATTTTCAGTCACAAGAAATCATTTCAAGATATGGAAATAATCAATCCATTTCAGAAAATATTTTAAATAAAAAAAACCCAAAAGGGAATAATGAATTTCCATTCCTTTAAAAAAACATTACGTCTTATAGAAGAAACTGAATAATGATTACGGTGGTGGAGAGTTCATTATCACTACAAACGTTAAAAACATTCCTTTTGTCGTTTAGTAAAACGCTTCCTAGATAAATGATTCCCTTTTGGAGAAACTAAATTTAAAATGGGTTTATTATACACCATGTAAAATTCAGAGGTGTATATTATTAAATTATTACTCAATTAAATGTTATTGTTATGAATTCTCTTACCTCGTGTCTGACTTGACTCATTCATTCTTTAATTTCTTCGAATCGGGTAACTCCTTTTGATTTAATCTAAAATGATTTCCTGAATTTCTTTTGTTATAAGGTAATGATTATAGGGGAAAGTGAGGGATTTAGGGATATTTTTGTAGATATTGGACAATCCAAGGGGCTCTAGTGTTGTGAGTAAGGGGTTAGAGGCGATTTCCTTTTATAAGAGGGAGGAGGGGTACTTTAGGAAGGTCGTGAAATGTTATTTTACTCTAAACTAAATTTTGAATATAAAAAAGTCCAAAACTAATATAATTTAATTATAAGATGAGAATTGTTCTAAATCCTCTCATAAAATAGGTTTTAGAAAAGTTTTGGTTCCAAATTTTACATTGTCAATTATCTTTAACCCTTAGATAACTATTTTAACTCTTACCATGTCTTTTTGTGTATTTACACTAAATGGTTAATATAGATACCATAAAATTCCAATATAACCTAAAGTGGATCATTTATGAAAATCCCAACATTATCTAAGTCATTTAGAATAATATTAGGTTTTTAGGACTGTTATATCATTTAGTAAAATAGTATTTGTTTTAACAAATCATTTATGGAAATTTTTATACTATTCGCATCATTAATTTTTAAAAATTTATATCAACTTGATTAAATTGAAAAGAATTCATTAATTCAAATAAAAAAGTTATAATCGTCCATAAAATTCATTTATGATAAAAATAGTTTCAAAATAAATATATTTTAATATTTATAATCTTATTTAGTTAAATCATTCACTAATAAGGCAATCACTACATCACCATTGTGTCATAAATATATATATTTATTTAATCAATAAAATTTATATATAATTTACCATGATGTACAAAATCATATTATATTTTTAATTACTATTTATAGTTGAAGAGATTAATTATATAACCTCAAATAAAATTTTTTTTACTAAAAGATACATTTTTATGTTACATTTTTCTTTACTTTAAATTAATTCTTATAAAATGCCATTTTCACATCATAGTTGCTCTATGGGGTCCCAAATGTTACCCATGGATGGACATGGTTGGAAATATATAATCCAATAGTATTAGAACATGTTTTATGGTAATTTATTATTATTATAAAATTGTGTTTTACCCTCATTTACTAGATTTACCCTTTAACCAAGGATAATATAATATTTTCTGAAGTTACTATTTGAAATGTCTAAAAATAAATGGTACCGATTTAAAAAATTTGGTTCTTATGATTAGAAATATGGAATCCATTTTTCTAATTTAAAAACATATAAATTTGATATATTAATTTAAAATTAATTCTCGTTTTCAAAACCATAAACATGTTTGTAAGAAGTACAAACTCCCAAAAGATTGACATGTGTTTATGCCCAATTTTAAAGTGAAATTACATCCTAAGAACAGAATTGAATTAAATGGTAATAATATAATCCAATTAAAATTTTAAAATCATAAAATTTAAAATATAACTATATAAATAAATTAGATGGAAATACACTTTTGATATAAAATACAATATTTTTCTCAATTCATTACAAATGATCTTTATTAGAAAAAACATAAAAAATTTATCCAAAGTAAATTTTGATGTCCCTATTCTAAATAATATATTTATTTTTAAAAATGGAACATATATAATTGAAAACACTAGATTTAAAAATGGTTCTCCATCAAAAGTAAGTAAAACTGTCATTTAAAAATATTAGAGTATTTATGCTTAAAATTGGATTCATTCTCTTTTAAGCCATTAAATTTTATTGAATAAATGTTAAAATATTTAAAAAACATCATACTTTGGTTATTTATATTCATTTCTGCTAATAAAATGGCTAGGTGTTAACTCAAATTTAAAAAAATAATATTTTTTCTTATTATTTTCAATATGGATTATCATTGTGTGCAACATAAGATTTCGGAGAAATACATTTTTGTGTGTCAGGTATTCCATCAAACATAGCATCCCCTTTAATGAAATATCAATATTTAATTAAAAAATATTAATAAATATGAAAATTTTATATTCTTTATTTACCTGAGATGTTACATATAATCATCCATGGGTCGAATTTATGACATTTTGGAACAACTTGGTTGATATTATGTCATTTTTGAAATTTTATATAAAGAAATGACAAACTTGACACACTATTGATTTTAATATGTATAAAATTTTTAATATGTGGTTTCCCAAAATATGTTTCCAACCATAAATATTATTTTCAGATAAATACTATTTTTTAATTTTTATAATTTATATTTAACTTTGAGTGCTGAAATTATTTCGTTAAAATATATCAAAATGTTAGTTTATTAATTATATAATTATTTGAAAAAATAAATAAAATTATTATAAAAAATATTAATATTAATATAATTTTATATAATTAATGTGTTCTAAAAAATTCATAAATGAAATTTACATGTTTATGATATCATTATTTTTTTCTAATTTTAAATTTTTTTTAAGGTTTTTAAGGTCAACATAAATTATAGTATCAAATATGAAAATAATTATATTTTATAGATATAATATTCTATTAAATCATTTAAAAATATTTAAAATATTAAATAACACAAAAGGTGATAATATATGGTCTAAAATTTCATTAAAATTGAATTTTTAGTCCATTTCTATGTCTTCGGATATAGAATAGCCTTATTATATTTTAATATTTTGAGAAATACAATTAGTTCCCCTCTCCTCTCTTATAAAAGGGAACTTATTCTTCTCCTATCTTCAAAAATTAAACCCTATTTGTATCATAAAATAACATTAAAAATACATTTATATAATCCATATCCACTTTCTTGAAGTCTTAGTTTAGGTAGAACCCCATCCTTTTGTGTTCTTATGGTGTTAAAATGGAGATTTTCTGAAGAAGATGTAGTGTTTTAAAACATGTATTTCTATTTTTTTTTTATTATACATCCATAAAAAATTAAAAATAATTATTAAATAATAAATCCATTACCATAAATTCAATGATATGTTATTATGTTAGTGGAATTGCCTATATAAATATCCACATCAATCTGATTGGAAAAGGATTAATTGTTCCTCTATACGCTGGACTCACGCCTCACTTACTAATGGAATTTATCTTCCATCATATCTATAAACACAATATATAATGATAGAATTAATGTTTATATATGATATTATTTATATATTTATCATTATGAAAATATAATAAATCATTTATGTTGTTATCATTCCATACACATAAAAATGATAACGTTGTTCATGCATACATGTGAATTATCACCTCCACAAAGGGAAGTGATTACTTTTTCACCACCACTATAAATTTATAATATATATATATATATGTATATTGGAATTATTAATATTATATTATATATATTATGATAATTATTTAATGATAAAATAATACTAATCTTCTATCCATAATGATCGTTGAAAAAATGGAAATGTTACTCACGCATACGTATAACCAACCATCTCCATGATTTTAATGTTTTTCATTTTTAATAACCATATTTAATGGATGTATTTAAAATTTTAATTTATGTATAGAAATGATAATTATTTCATTAATATTATTCTTTAGATGATGGAATAATGACCTTTTTGACAATATTCAAATTACTAAATGCATTTTGGACTTATGAACTGAAAATCATCAAAACGTCTATGGTGAACATAAATAATTATGAAATTGTTATAAAATAGTAAAACGTGATATAGAGGAAATAATAAACATTAAAAATGTTCCCAATAAAGTAAAAAAATTATCCTATGTTTCTTATTTAGGAATATATAGAACATACATTATAATTTAGAGTCATGGTAAAAGACTCTTTAACTAAAAACCTCATTTTAAATGTTTTAGAGATATAGTTTCAAAATATTTATATTTAATTTCCTTGTTTTTAAATGATTTTTATAAATGTGTTTATATGGAAATTAATTTTTTATAATTATAATTTTCTAATTTATGTAAAATTATATAAAAAGTGTTTCTTTTTAAGGTTATATGTAAGGGACTTTCTTTTATAAATCATCCTTTTATGTTTCTTTTTTAAAAAGAAGACATGAATGTTTTTTATGTTATATGAAAATACCATATTTTAACGCATTCATTAATACATAAGGTTTTTATGATTAATTTACATGATTTGTTTTTTATTTAAAAAAAAATTCCTTTTAATCAGTGAATTATTCTATTAAAAAAGTGATTTTACTAGAGGAATGTTTTTATGATATAATCATTCGAGTATTATGATTATGTTATACTTCATGGGAATTATTTATTATGTTGAGTGGATTCATTATAAACCATATTAATATGGTTCTTTTAAATTCCTCTAATGAATTGTGTATTTTGTATGTTTAATGTGATTGTTATTCAATGTCTAACTACGATGGTTACATCCAAGAATAACCATGAGGGTTATTTCATGGTATTCTTGAGGGGTGAATCATAATTATGTATGATAAAAAATTATTCCAAATGTTAATTATATTATTTATTTACATTTTATTTGTTTTTATATAATTATAATGCATTCACAAGGTAATGTTTTTATGTTTATGTTAAAAGGAATGTATATGTTACATATATTTGGGAATATTGTTTCTAGTGTCTATCATGTTTTCAATAAAACCTATATAAATTTTATTTTTCCTTTAATATTTCTTATGAAATGATTTAATTGAATATTCATGTAGAAAAAGGTGATTTCTTGGTTTTAAATATTTTTATTTTTATCCCAATGATTATTTTTAAAAAGGATCTTTTTTAAATGTATTTATAGATTAATGATTTTTTTTATTTATTTTTATGTCACATACTATGATTTTTTGTGCTCATAACAAGTTGTAAAATGTTTTTCAAAGGGATTATGTATGGGTAAGGAAAACTAATAAGACTAATTTAATGTTTTGAATATTTTTCATGAAAATAAATCATGTTTTATTTTAATGATATTGTTTTAGGTAAAAGAAATTTGATATTGTGTATAAGTTTCTATTTTTAATGTATGAGTTTAGTTTATAAGGGTTTATACTATTTCTATAAAACAATAAACTGAAATATCCACAAAATTTAAAGTATGATATTTCTAGATTAATAACACAATATTATCTAATTCTTATTCAAGGGCCCTTAAAGTTGGTATTAGAAGAGGGTTCAGAAAACATGGGATATTAGGATGTTTTCTTGTGAGGTTTCATTATATGTCATAGATAAAATCATAGGTTAATAATTTTAGTGGTAAAAATATGTTTACTATCTTAGAACCCCCATTTGAAACATTATGTTATGACATTTTATGTTGACTAATGATATATTTCAGGACATATATTTTTGATTTAATTATGGGTTATTACATTTTTGGGTAAAAAATGAATAGTATGAGATAACATTTGTGGATATGACTTTTATTTAATGTTTAATATATTAAGGTTATTTGTTTGAGCATTCTTATCGCATTATTGAATTGTATATGGATTATATTAATATAGTTTTATAAAATTAACAAACCTAGGACAAGTGAAAACCCATCGCATCTGATAAGGCTGTGAGGTTTGAACCCACAACTGAAAGGAGATAAGGGTGAATAACCCAACAATAACATACATGATATACTATTTAGTATGAATTTTTTTCCTTAATTTAAACTATTTTATGTGTAAATGTTATGTTTATTTTTCAAGTATATGTTTTTCTTAATAGATAACCCTGGCATTAGAATTTGATTTGGTGTTAAGGGATTAATATTATTTTGGAGATGTTCACTATTTTGGGGACCCTATTTGATTATGATAAATAGAATACTATGATATTTTATTTAAGATAAAAAGTTTGATTTATATTTTGGAATCATCTATGATATTATTGTGCATTTATGAGGATTTAGGTTATTTATAGAAATTGTAACACCCTAAATTTTTATGGACATATTTCTTCATGAAGAAAAAAAATTTCACAGATATATTGCATTTAATTATGTATAACATTACATTAACATGACACTGACTTGACTTAATGTACATGCAGCACCGACTAGGCATTCACCACACACAACACTGAACATCTATGAAACATCATTTGATATTTATAATTATTTAAATGAGATAGTTATATAATATCCATTAGAATTATTAATATTAATAGTAATTGACACTTTTCAAAAAAGATAACATTTTTATATAATTAATAATTTTTTATAATTAAAAATAAAATTATTTGGTAAAGTCCTTGTAAGATTAAAAATATTATTTTCTAAAAGGAACTCATTTTCTCATTCGTTTGTGAAAAATAATAAAATTATTCTTTTATAAATTGAGAAAAATTAATTTTAAAATAAAACACATTTTGAATTTATATTTTCAGAATAAACCTTGGCCGAAATTTTTTTTTAGTTTGTCAAGAAACATTATTTTTTTATGAATAGTTTAAAATACTGATCTTGTATATAAAACTACTTTTTTTCTGATATATTTATATAGTTAAATTATATTTTAAGTTGATTTTAAATTCATAGTAGATAAATTATACATACATTGATCCAAATTTGGTCATTGTAATTATTTTTGGGTTAAATTTAGATCTAAATCTTTAATGCAGTTTTGAACAGTCTCACAATAAAAAACCCCTTTCTCGATACATTTGTGATATTAGTATTAAACATAATTTTTCAAATTCTGTGAGTTGAATTTATTAAAATTGACATATTTTTTTAAATTATTATTATATTTATGGTATAATAATACCACCTTGATTTTTAAATGTAAAGATTAGTGAAAGTGATTAATCTTAATTATAGTGATTATGGTAAAATTAAGTTTAACAGGAGAATAAACCATTAAATTAAGGGAATAAATGAACTAGAAAATTTTCCAAAACTCATTTAATGAACATATTTCATCCATAAACTTTCCATTATTTAGTTTGGTTGGTTTTTCAGGTAAAAACATTGAAACACTTGACTTTTTTTAAAAAAATTCCAAGTGTGTCCCCTCCATTCCCTATAAAAGACCCAACCCCTCCCCATCATCAAACATATCAGACCATTTAATTTTGGAAATTCATGGAAAAATAAAATTCCCAACATACCTCCCTTATTACTTGAATACTGTCTTTTTGGATAAATCCATCTATGGAATCCCTTTGTTGGAAACCAAATGGAGTTACCAAAAGAAGAGGTAACTTCCTACCTCCATCTCATTCCATTTATTTCCTTTCCACACAACATAAATTGTCCTTATTCCATGAAAACATAACAGACTCATTAAAATTAATATACTAAGATGTTTTTATATTAAGTTTTTTACCTGCACATATACACACACATCCATCTAATGGGTAACGAACTTACCATTCTTGTGTACGTCGAACTACATCCTCCAGAAATGATGTTTTTAGTTTTACCTTTACCACCAAATATGGATGGGAAATAGAATTTATAATATGTTTATATATAGTATATATGATATTTATTATGTATTTTTAGTTTTAAATTTTTTAAATAAAGGACACCTTAATGATTTTCATTTTCTATAAATATGATAACTTTGTTCGTGGATGTGTGGTCTACCACCTTCTCAAAGCAACCTCATTCATTCACACATTACATGGAATTTATTATGGATGTTTTTAGAAAAACTATATGATATATATGACATAATAACTATACTTTAGTGATATTATATACATATTTACATATATTTTATTTAATTTCATTCACTCAGAATTCTATGAAAATGGACACATTGTTCATGTGTGTGTATGTCCAAAAATCACCAGGAACAGTGTATTCCATTTCATATAAATATTTTATATATATTGTTATAAATGTTTTTATATTAAATATATATGATATATAAGTCTTGTTTAACATTGTTTATATAATTAAATCATTACATAATTAGGAGGATCAAGAATTAAAATTGAAAACACATATGGTAAATTTATATTATCTCTTAAAATTGAAAACACATACAAATGTGGATATTACTCATTCCATTGGGGAAATTAATCTAACGGTAAATTTATATTATCTCTTAAATGGTTTATGTTTTGAAACCAGCTTCTATGGTTACATTTATATTCTCTCTTAAATGGGTTATATTCTTTTGAACCGTGTTTCTTTTCAAAGTTTATACCTTAATGAAATGATTATGAAACCTGTCTATTTTCCATCTGTTATGTTGTGTTGAAATATTATTGATACCCATTTCACTTCATCCGTTAAGATTTGATGTTTATAAAACCAATAAATTTTATGGTTCATGATCTAATTAATGTTTTATTATCATGTGGCACCTCTACTGATGATTTTATTATGAGATTTATGAGACCTATATCTTCCTCCAATGCATTGGCTACTGATATGTTGTATATGAGTTTAATGGGTAAATGGGTTTTACCCCAAGCATAAATGTATGAGGGTACATGGGTTGTAGACCCATCCTAAATGTAAGAGGGTACATGAGTAGTAGCCTAATATGAATTTAATGTGGGTATATGGTTTTTAGTCGAATGTAGAAATTAATTTGGAAAATGAGTTGCATCTTAATCCTGATATTAAGAGGTTACATGAGTTGTAGCTACAGTATAAAAACAAGTTGATACATGGGTTACAACCCAAGAATTAAAATAAGTAGGTATAAGTGTCTTAGACCCATCCTAAAATGTTATAATGTTTTTTTTGTAGATATCCTTGACATAATATTTTCTAGTCTTATATGTATGCAACGAATTCCAAGTCTTATTATTCAATTTTTCTATCATAGATTTTTTAATTGATTCAAATAAAATTCATTTCTTATGAACATATAACCTTTATGCCATTATTCATGATTATGATCTTGTATATGTAGGGTTTGATCTTAAAATATTATTCTCATTTTATCATACCCTTATTTTCATGTTATGCTTCTGTATTTCCTTTATTTAACTTTATTGAGTAGTTTACCACACCCCTTTATTATGTTTCCATTACCCAGGTTATGAAGATTGGTTTTTTATGTTGGATTACTAAGGGGGAAAAGCTTTTGGGTAAACATTGAAGATATTCCCTTGAGTCAGATTATTTGTTTTACAAGATTCCAAATCACTAAACTAACATGATCATTAGGTGTGTATTTTTGTTTTGTACTTAGTATTCCGAAAAAATGATGTAATTTATATATCTCAAAATAGAGGTTCTCTATATTTTGTATCAAAGTAATTTTTTTTAATATTTGGAAACTAGTATGATAAAACAATAGTGATATCCCAAGTTATATTTCTAAGGATATGTCTAGAAATATCTCTAAGGATAACTATAAGGAAGAATCATCAATTAAGAAAATGTCTTGGATTTTGGTCAAGGATAGATTGAGTAGTTTAATAATAATACATAATTTTATGGATAATATATGTGGAATTTTTTTGGAGTAGATGTACGTAGGAGTGAAAACATAGAGAATGTGTGTTGAGATAGAATCGGAATAACCTGGTATACGATAATGGGCCTTACTTCGCACAAGGTTTGACACTCACAGTGGATATTATGTGCGAATTATACAACTATTCACAAATCATCATGATGGATTTACAAATATGATTGAAATGAATAACCTAAGAGAAACCTAGGGGTGTCATATATTATTGAAGTTGTAATAATTTAGATATCCTATAAGTGGTTCTTCATGATTATGTGGTATCTCAAGTAGAAAAATTATTGCTACTCTATGATATTTGGTTTTAGTAAATGGTTGGAACTTAAAGGAGATGCTTTAATGATAACTAAAACTGAAAATAAAATAATTGTTCTCCCGTGTATCGAAATTCTATAGGATATGGAATGAAAAATATCACGACTATTCTCAAATAGCTTTCTCAAGATATTAATCATGTGGATATTCCAAATGGGGAAGGGATATAACAATGTTTGGTTGAGGGTATCTTGAAGAAACATACACCTTCTTTCAGTGAGTCATATGATCCATGTAATGTTGAACACTGGATCAGTACCAATGAAAAGATATTCTCAATTTACATGGTTTCAGAAAATGAGAAAGTCATTCTAGATGATAATTTGCTACAAGGTGAAGTTGAAAATTGGTGGAATATAATCAATAATTTGAGGAAGAAATATGAAATTGAATCCATGTATTAGGATGATCACAAAAAGTTATTATTTAATATTAAAATTACATGTGTTCTTAATATGAATATGGAAAAGGAGATCCTTGAGTTGAAGAAAATAGATAATGAAGATGTAGGTTCCTATGAGGATAATTTCTCAAGACATGCGAGGTACACTTCTAGAATTATCATCCAACCTGAAAGTAAGGATGACAGGTTCTTTAATGGATCAATCCCAAGTGTCATAAGGGTGTTGTCCCTAAGAGACATTATTATCTATGAAGATATTGTTTGTGGTGAAATCAATGTTAAAATAGAGGGTGGTGTTATGTCTCAATATCAAGATTTTACGTAGAAGATGAAGATAGTGTTTTAAGGGAAATCTAAAAACCATGGAGATAAGATAATGATCCTTTATTTTTTCTTTATGTGTGGAAAGAAACAATTAAGATATTGTCTTAATTTTACTACTGTTGTATCATGTGTGAAGAGGAAGAACATAGATTGACTAAAAGCTAAAGTGATTATAAATATTTATTTAAGTATGGGAATAATGGGGAAAATATATCTAATTCACCTACGAGATTTTATACTTCAATTACAGGGAGTTCGGGAATTTTGAAACAAGTTCTCAAATCCAAGGATAAATAATAATGATTGGCTCCAATAACCTATGACGATAAATTATAATGTGAAAATATATATAATCAAGACATATGAAGTGGTCCACGATAGTTAGAGAACTCTGTATTAGAGAATTTACTATGGGATTTTGTAAATCATAAGATCTCTGAAAATGTTATTGTTTATCCTTTAATGATGAAAAATTGATGCCTAATGGAGAACGCGCTAAACGTTCCACCACCATTGTCTTACCCATCTTTTCTTACTGATGCTCTGGTTGGGGTACCTATTTCCAATCTTCCTGGTGCTCAGTCCCTTCCTATGTCTCCCTATGCCCCTTCTTTTAAGAAAGTTTTAGGGTGAAATCCTTTCAATTCGAAGGGGGATGAAGATCGTCTGTTGCTAAAGGGATCATCTTCCCACTCGATGGATGGTCTTCCTTCTTTCTCCGTTTCAGAGGATTTTTTTTGTTTAGCTTTTGATCATCTCTAGTGGACATTGATATAGTGGTTTGGAATTGATAAACCTCCACTCTAGGTGTTTCAATGCTTTGTTAGTTCGTGGCTACTAGGATCACCAACTAGGGTTTTAGTGCTGAATTGAAAGGCTTTTTTTATTGTTCCTTCCTCACGAGATGATTTTGTATCGGCCTAGTTATATGCTCCCCGATCAGTAGGTCGCTGGAAGTTTTCCCTTTTAAGGTGGTCAATGGCTTCTCATTTGGGTAACGATTCGTCTCAGGTTGTGTTATGGGTTTCTCTCCTAGGTTTTCCTCTTACCTTTTTTTCCTCGAACCTTCTGCAGGGTATAGGGGATTCTCTGGGTTCCTTCTTATGTGAGGACCAGTGATCCCTGCATCTAGAGGATGCGGCTACAGCCAGAATTTGGGTCAAGATGGACCTATCATCTCCTCTTCCCCCCCAGGATTCTGTTAAAAGTGGGTGGGATAGAATACTAGTCGCAAGCCTTGGTTTGTCATTACCCGCCTTTTTTCTGCTATTGGAATCATTTTCAGGGGAACTATGCTTCAGTATGTTGCAAACACTGCGAGACAGTTCTCCCAGTGCAGGTAGCTTCTTCTTTCCCGTCCATGGCTCCAGCTGCATCCCCTACTGTTCAACCAAGTTGTCCTCCAGGTCAAGTTGCTTGGGGGAAGAAAGTTTTTCTACCTCCATCTCCTCCTATCATGGAATCCTCCTCTTCTTCTGAGAAAAATTTCATGGTGGACATGGCCCCACCATGCCAATAACTAGTTCCTTCAAGTAAGGCTACCTCCTCAAGGAGTTATCTTGGAGTGATAACAGCGTTGGATCTCTTCTCTAGTTTCCCATGGAAATTATATACCCTTATTCCTTTTTATCTTCCCGACCCGATAATTAAGGAGACTGATACAGTGGATTTTTCTACAGATCTGTTCCAACACACTTCTCTAATAATCAAATCCCCTCCTAAGTGAATGGACGTGTTATTTCCAGAGCCTTTTTCAGTGAGCAAGCAGCCCCCCCCCCCCCCCCGATGCTCTGGTAGATCAAATATATCTCTTCATCCTTGGACCGCTCCTCTTCTAGAAGGATGAAGACCAGATCCCAATCCAAATCTGAATCTAAAGTCATAATTTCAAAAAAAAAATCTAGGGGCTCTGAGTTTGGGGACAGTTCCAGAAAACTATCCTTTAATGTTTTATATTCTTCTATGGAATGCTCACGTCATGGGCTCACGAGTAAAATCGGATTGTATTTCCAATGAATTTCGTTCTCATTCTGTTTCTTTGGTTGTTGTCTTGGAACACAAATAGAATCATGATAAAATCATGATTTTTTCCCAGTGCATGAGGGCTCATGCATATCTTCAAGGTTATCCAACCAATTCTCACATTTGGCTGTTTTGGAAGTCAAGGTGTGCAGTAGATGTAGTTTCTATATCTAAGCAATGTATTAATGTGAAGGTTCTGGTGGGAGATACCAATATTTTATTGTATGTTGCCTATGCTAAGTGTGATGCTCCTTATCGTGAAATGTTATGGGATGATTTAAGTTTAGTTAACCCGGTAGATCCTCCTTGGATAGTGGGTGGAGATTTTAACATAGTTACTAATACGGAGGTGAAAAAGGTCCAAGAGATTTTCCTAGAAGGGTCGGTCAGAATTTTGTTTTTTTTATGGCCTCATGGATGCAAGCTTGTCATGTGATCCTTTACATGGTGCAATAACCAATGAGGAAATAGAAGATTCTGGTGTCGGCTCGACCGCTGCTTAGTTAATGATGCTGCTCTCCCATCTTTCTCTGATTTCAAAGTTTGTCACCTGGTGCGTGGTCTTTCAGACCACTCGCCCCCACAGACTCTCCCTGGCATCCCGTGAGAGCAGTATCCCTCCCTTAAACTTTTCAGCTTCCTAGGTGGAGGACGATGCCTTTCAAGACATTTTTCGCTATACGTGGGATCCGCCTGGCAATTCCAATACCTGGGTATCTCTTCACAACAACTTAAGGAAAATGAAGAACCAGTTTTAGTAATAGGTTAATGGCCTTCCATCTTCAGATGCTGAGCTAGAGAATATATGCAGAGAAATTAATCTTCTTGAATCTCTTATGGACCTTTCTTGGGATGATTCTGTTTTTCCTGAGCATAGGGTTAAAAAAGACATGCTATCCTATTTTTTGGTGATGTTGGAATGTGTTTCAAGAGAGAAGTCCCGTATAAAATGGCTTTGTGAAGGTGACCGTAACACATCCTATTCTCATGCTTGCATTAAAGATAAATGCAGATTTTCAAGTCCTAATGTCCCTTTGGAGGATGGCTCCATCTCCAATGATAGAGATGTTTTAGGCAGCTTGGCTGACATCCACTTTAGACCCTCAGTATCTAATCTGAACCCTCTTATGGTTGATGGTTACCTGAATGGCACCTCATCTCTGTTTGATGTTATTCCTTTCTCATTGTCGGAGGTAGTTAATGTTTTACTTCAAACTCCCCCTGAAGAGGAAGAAATCCAAGCAGTAGTTTGGTCAATTAACATAGTCAGTGCCCCAGGCCCGGATTATTTTCTAGTATCCTTCTATCGTGCTGCATGGGATATGGTTAAAGCAAGATTATATAGTGTTGTGCAGGATTTCTTCCGTGGAGGTAATCTTCCTCATGTGTTATGTGGAACTAAACGGGTTCTTGTTCCAAAGGATAAAACTCCCACTTCGTTGGACTAGTATAGACCCTTTATCCTTTGCAATGTTCCTTATAATGTCTTGGCTGTCATTTTGAATTTAAGATTATCCTCTTTTCTCTAAAGTTGGGTTTCCCTTGAACAACATGGTTTTGTGAAAGGTAGATCCATTCATGGGGCTATTGGTCTGGCCCATGAAATTATCAGCGATATCATTCTAAAAATTCCAGGCAGCAATGTGGTCATTCAACTTGACCTGAGAAAAGTATATAGTAGGATGGAATGGAGTTTTCTAATCCGGGTCCTTTTAAGGATGGGGTTCTTTTCTTGGGTTTTTGATCTTCTTTATTGTTGCTTCAGTTCTCCATGGATGAACACCTCCTTTATGGGTCTGCAATTTGGGTTCTTCTAGGCGGTCAGAGGATTGAGATAGGGGGACCCTCTATCCCCCTATCTATTCATCATTTCCCAAGATTCTTTCAGTCGTTATCTTATCCATTGTATCTATATAAGAACAAGGCTTCCCTATCACCACAAATCCTCTTTTCGGAGTATATCTCACTTGATATTTGTCGACGATACCATCCTTTTTGTTAATTGTAGTAGAAAATCGATTTAGGGGTTTAATGAGGATCCGAAGCTCTATTGCGGATGGAGTGGTCAAGTTATTAATCATAAGAAGAGTCTTTTATTTGTTCCCACCGAGTGTTTAGAGAGTCGCTCTAGCATTCGGAAGTCCAACCTTGGTATGTGAAAAAGTTTATTTCCAATGAAGTACTTGGGTGCTCTAGTGTCACCTCATGCCCTCTTTATTAGACACTTCGATATGGTTACAGATAAAACCATAGGGCACATTCTTAATTGGAAGAACATGATTCTATCATTTAGAGGTAGAATTACTCTAATCAATTCAGTCATATATTCCATTCCCATGCACATCCTATCTACCCTCAAGGTGCTGAAGACAATGATTTACAATATTCAATCTACTATTTCAGCCTTCTTATGGGGTGGGAATCTCCAGAAAAAATTTCATTGGGCTTCTTGGAGTAAGCTGGTCAAGCTAATCGATGAGGGAGGTCTGAACCTGAGAAGTGCTTCTGGCTATATGAGTGGTCTTTATGATGATCAGGACTTGTAGGTTCTTAAGGGGAGATCTCTATAGGGAAATCATATGCAAACTACTTATGGTTACGAAGGGAGTTATACTTGATGTAAACATCCCAGAATCTACAAGTTATTTCTTTCCTTTTTTTCCTCTTCTCTAGCAATATTCTAGGTGGATTATTGGCAAAGGGGATGTCAGCTTCTGATTTCAAAACTAGTCAGAGTCTATTTTGGGTTTTCCTAACTATCCTTCTCCATCCATATCTTTCAAGGAGGCTTCCAGTTTCCCTCTCCTTACTCGGACCACTCTGGATGCTGCTCAAAAAAATGTCTATGATAATATCATGCTTTCTAATGACCCTAATAAGTTTGTTTTCACAGGATTGACGTCAGGTATATTCTCTATCAGATATTTTCTCATAACTCAATCTACTCTTTCCCAACAGAACTATTGGGGTGATATTCTATGGTGAAAAATGCTTCCTTCCAAATTCCTTTTCCTTTCCTGGTGTGTCCGACATGGTGCACTTCCATCGGATGAAAATGTACAGCGAAATGGTGTTTATTGGGCCTCAAAGTGCTTCTGCTGTATATAGCCACAATCGGAATATGTGGTCCACCTTTTCTTCAATAGTTATTGGGATAAAATTATCTGGAGTTCCTTCGGTCAGTTTATAGGCAGGTCTGATCTGATTTACTCAACTAATTCCTTCCTTCAGTAGTGGTTTTCGACGCTGGACAGACCGTGTGCGGAACGACAGGAAAGGGAAACTATCTTCATTGCAGGATGTTGGTTTCTTTGGACTTCTCGTAATGATATGCGTCACTCTAAAATGGGGGCTTCACAAATGTGTATCATCATTAATGTTTTAAACCTCATTCTTGATTTTTTTAGGTTAGACAAAAGTCTTGAGGCTACCCCGTCTATTTCTTCGCTTCTTCCCCAGCACTCTGTGTTCAGTTTGGACTCACCCGTCCGGGTTGCTTGGGTTCGATGGAAAGCTCCTGTCTCGAGGCTTAAATTGAATACCGATGGTTCGTTCTACATGGGAATGATGGGAGGGGGTGGAGTTATTAGAGACAATTCTGGATCTGTGCTTGCTTCCTTCTCAGTCTTTTTGGGCCTGGGTGACTCCCTCCAAGCAGAGGCTCTCACCATGCTTTATGGACTCATGTTTTGCAAGAAGTGGATCTTATACCTCTCACAGATTGAGACTGATTAGATGACCCTCCTTAATTCTCTTTCAGGTAAGGGTCTGCTCCCATGGTCTATTATCTACTTTATCAAAAGCTACAGGAATATACTAGATGATAAAACTTTTATTCTTCATACCTAGAGAGAGGGGAATGCGGGGGCATACTTCATCGCATCTATTGCTTCTCAACATGACCAGTTTCTTATTTTTCTCATCCTGGATCTTTTCCCCCTGGGGGAATGCACTGTGTTATTGCTGATGCACTTGGACTTCATTTTTTTAGACCTCTGTAATTTCTTTTGTAGGCTTTTCATCCCTTTCTCTATTTTAATAAAATCATAAAAATCATTGGTGGTTATTGATCATCCTTTAGTAAAACATGATATGATTCAATTAATTTATTTTCTCTATATCAATGAATTTTTTATTACTTACATAACATTTATTTTATAGATTTACAAGGACTATCCAAATATTAAAATAAGAAATGTTTTTAGATTATATTCTATTTGAGGAATAAATGGAGAATTATATTTTGGAATCATGTATGTTTCTAATAAGGATTTATGGAAATTAATGTTATTAATATTTTGCAATAGAATACATGATGATGGTATTCAATTGTTTGATATGTGATGAAATATGGTGGATCAATATTAATCAAATTTCATGAATTTCCTTACAATGTTTTGGATTTTACTCTTTAGAATGTGTTATAAGGTTAACCATTTAAGGAATGTTTAAGTTAAACATTTGTTGAATTATGTGAGATTATATTTGTATCTCAACACAAGATGATTTATTCATATCGGAAAAACAATTCAATCAACATTGTGATGATGATAACTGATGATACTTAGGATGGATTATCAGGGATATCCTAATCTGTAAGTGCTTTAGGAATGAAAAGATTCTCCTTCAATGTTTTGGAGAAAGAGTTGAGGTGAAAGTTGATTATGGCCCCAAAAAGGGTGAGGGTTTCATGGAATCATGTAAGAACATATTTTTATGAAAAAAAATTCATTTTATAAAAATGGTCATAAAATAAAATATTTTCTTATTATCATATTTTTTGATGATATTTATGACATATTTCTTGTTTAAACAATTTATTGTTTTTTCATTGTTAAATTTCTATGGATCATCCAATTTATTATGATAAGTGATCAATCACTAGGACTATTTATTATTTTATTCCATTTCCAATATTCCATTCCCACTTACTTTTTCCTCTATGAAAATCTATTTAGGTGATACTTTGGGTAACTGTTATGTTTCCAATATTCCTTTTTAAAGAGAAGTTAGTATTAGTTGTTATGAACTGGGTGTCTAGGAATATAACTTTTATGTTTTAACCCTTTGATAACCCATATTAATTTCAAGGGATAAATACATTTTATGGTTGGTAGAATGAACACCCTGAGTTTCTATGGACATTTTTTATAGAATAAATTAATTTTAATTTATTTCATTCATTTAACTAAGTCAAACATTGCTATCACATGGAACCAACGTGGCTTGCAGCACAAAAAACACTATGTTTATACTATACATAATTTTATTTTTATAATTATTTAAATTATATGGTTATAACTTATTTATTAAAATTAGTAATATGAAAAGTAATATCTAATTTTCAAATACTATTTATAATTATTTTATATAAATAAAACTTATTAATAGTAACAAATATATTTTTTGGTAAAGTGCTTATATTTTTAAAAATAATAATTTCTCAAGTGAAATTATTTTCATGTCCTTCTATAAAAATCAATAAAATTATCCTCAGATTAATTTTTGGGATTTTTTTGAGAAATAATATTTTTTGAAGAATAGTAAAAAATTCAGAATTTTAATTCAAAAATATTATTCCCTCTAATGTATTTATATTGTTAAATTATATTTTAAATTTATTTTAATGTAATAATATATTAGTTATACATAAATTAATAAAACTTAGATCATTTGAATCATTAAAATATTGAATTTACATATAAATAATTAAGGAAATTTTGAACATTTTCACATTAAAAACCCACTTTCTCACAACATCGGTGAGATCAAAATTGAAATTAATTTTTCTTCATCATTGAAGTGAATTTTTAAAAATGTTATTTCATAATTTAAAGAAATATTATATTTATATTATGGTAATATCAACTTAATTTTTTACCTAAAATATTAGTGAAATTGATTAGAATTAATTACAGCCATTGAGGTAAAATGAAGCATTACAAGGGAATAAACCATAATCTTAAGGTCTCAAATGAATTATCCATTTGTAAAAGAACCATTTTCTGACCATATATCATCCATAAACCATCCATTGTAGAGACCCGAAGCTTGACGTACATTGACATTACATTACTTTTGCGGAATACTTAGTACATAACAAAAACACACACACAAGGATCGTAATAGTTTAGTGTCTTTGGAAACTTGGAACATAATCTTCTAATCGTGGTGAAAGATCTTCAATATCTCCCATAAAGATCTTCCTTTTTTTACCTAAAACCTTTCTTTATATCCTGGGGAAAAGAAAACATAAAAGGGTGAGCTCAAATGCTCAGTAAAGTTATACAGAAGAAATAAAAATCATATCATATCTTTTTGAAAATCATAACCTGCAAAAGAGATCATAATATCATAACATGGAACAAATCATAGAAGTGAAAATGAGATCACCATAATCATAACATGAAACTTGAAACATTGTGGCATGCATACATAATCATGGAAAATCATTTCTTGTTAGTCATGACTCATTGCCAAGACTATCTTAGTGGACAAAGTCCCTTTCTGAATCGAGTAACCCTCGTTTCAGTCCTGTTTCACTGAACCGGTATAACCTACCATTCCAGCCATGTCTATCTCATGAGATATAAAATCTTTAACCAATGCATTGGAGGGAGATATAGGTCCCACCCATCTTATAATGAATCCTTTCTTATGTGTGCCACATAATCATAAAACATACATCATCGCATAACACATGTAACAAAAATGAGATTCTTGAAACATCATGACATCATAAATAAATTCATATAAGATAAAGGAATTCATAAAAATAATTCCATCACAACATGATCAAAATCAATGTAATAATATGGATAAAAACAGAACCCTTTATTATCTTAGATGGAAAATAATTTTGATAAAACACTTGAACTCCATTCTTGAGGAAAATATCCTTTCTTCTTCAAAAATATTTTTCCTTTAATAACATGTCATACGACTTTAAAATAAAAGAAGTTGATTAAAAATAAACTTGAAAACTTGTAAAGGAAGCTTCTTGGATTTAATGTTTTAAAAATCCATTCATGCCGTATAAGTTAAAAAAAACATTCTTCGTACTTTTGTCGGAAAAGTCAAAAAGTACCTCGTACGAAAAAAGATTCCTTTCATACATATTACTAAAAACTCACCGAAGGGTAAAAATGGATTTAAACAATTGTAGGTGGATGGAAATAATATTACATTTTGATGAAATATGTATGTGGATGATAAAATACACCCCAGTAAATACTTACGAATAAACAATCTCGGATAAAAATGAGATTGTGATATTTCCCTTACCTTAGGTCTGACTTGCTTTGTAAGTGTCCGAACCTCCTGTATAATGATTTAAATAATGTCATTGACTTATTACAGAATCATATTCATTGTTATGATATCATATATGGTTCACTTATGACATTATATTACCCGTTCTTTTGTAAATTCCATGTTAAAGAAGCGTTTTGGGTAAAATCGTTTCATTTATCGTGGGTGTTTTGACTTGTTGTTCTTGACATCATTATTACTTATATCATGATTTACTTACTTCCAGAATATAAAATATGATTTATATATCATATATATTCAGTATATATATATATATAATCGATATATAAATAAAATGAAAAACACCGTTCATGGAGACGGTAGTCCGTACGTACGCATGAACGCTGTTTTTCTTTCCTTATTGTCTTGAAATGGAAGTAAGTAGATGACATACATATGTATATATATACATAAATCCAGTAGCTTTATAATGTCATATATTTCATTATTATTTCTTATATGTACATTATAATCATTCTTAAATGGTTAACATGGAGAATGAATCTCATCGCGTCATGGAGACGGTAGTCCGTACGTACGCACGAGCGATGATATCATTTCTATAAATATTGAATTGAATTGGAGTGGATTATACAATATATAAGAATCAATATGATGTTTTAATAACTATGTATAGTTATTCTTTACACCATTATACCCATCCATGTAAGGTGGTAGTGGAAAATAGATTACACCACGGCGTGGAGACGGTATTCCGTACGTACGCACGCGCGGTGATTTCTTTTTACGTAGGATGGATAGATGGTGAAATAGGGTTGTTTCATACTTATAATAACATATCAGTATATGAGTGATACTGATGTTATTACTTCATAATGAAACAACCTAAGAAGAAGAAGTGGAAGAAGAAATAAAGATGAAAGAATTGGTAACGGTAATTACCTCTTCTTTGAAGCGCCTCTTTGAGACCTCCTCTTAGGGAACTAAAATTTGTCTTTGAGGAAGACCAGAACCTCTAGGATGTTTCTAGGGAAGTGGATAAGGGAGTTTTTCAGGGGTTGGCCGAGCTTGAGTGCTCAAATTGGTGTGAGGAGGAGGGGGAGGAGGTGTCCTTTTATAAGGGAGGAGAGGGGCACCTTAGGAATATCTCAAAATATTATTTTATATTAAAGTCAAAATCGGTTTATAATGGTTCCAAAGGGTCTTATTTCGAAGCTAAGGTGGGGATGGGTCGAAATCCTATCAACCAATAGAATTTATACAAGTTTAGGATATTATTTTAACCTTATCAATTAGATTTAACTCCAAGTTAAATAATTTAACTTTTACCGTGTCTTTTTGTTTTCTTTCACTATATGGTTAATACACTTACTATAACATGCCAAACGAACCCCAAATTGTTTATTATTAATATATATATCCTTATCTAAGTCATTTGGCTGATCCTTAGATTTTTAGGAATAAAATAACAATTAATAATATAATATTTGATTTAAAAACTATTTTGTGTCAATTTTGACACTATTTGATATATGATTTTTGTGAAAGTCATAACAGAATTAAATGTTCGAAGAAAGTTAATTAAATCAACATTAATATATCATAGTAACCTAGAAAATTAGTGTAATTAATAAAAAGTCTCAAATTACATTTATTTTGGTGTTTATAACATTAATTATGTCAATATTTCATTAATAAGATAATTACTGCATCATCATTGTGTCATAAATAAATTGAATTATTTAAAGTCTAAAAATTACAAATAAAATACCATTATGTAGGAAATCTTTTTATCTTTCTAATGAATATTTATAATCTAAAATACAACATATATAACCCTATGTAACAATTGTTTTTCTAAAAGATATATGCTTGTGTCAATTTTGTATTCATTTTAACTTAATTAAAATAAAGTGTCATTATCACTTACAAGTGGATCAATGGGGTCCCAAAATCGACCCAAAGATGCCCATGGTCGACCATGTATCAACAAATAGGGTTAGGACACGTTTTAGGGTAATTTAATATTATTATAATATTATTTTTAACCCTTATTTACCGGATTTACCCTTAACCATGGTAAATAAAATATTTACCGCAGTAATTATTCAAAATGTCTAAAAATAAAAGTTACCTATTTACACAATTTGAACATCATGATTCCAAATATGGAATCCATTTTTCTAAATTCAAAACACAGAAGTGGCAGAAATTAATTTAAAATTAATTCCCGCTGTCAAAACAAAAAGCGTGTTTTTAAGAGATAATAACTATCAAAAGATTGACACTTGTTTATGTTCGGTTTAATTGTAAAATTGTGTCCAATGACCAACATTATATTAAGTGGTAAAAATATATTCTAAATATACTTTAAAACCATTCAATATTATAATTTAACCACATAAGATATTACAATGAAAAAAGTTGTTTTTAATTAAAATATAGCGTGTTTTTACTATTCATTAAAATATGAAAGTTATCGGAAAAATATCAAAAATATATCTAATGTAAATTTTTACATACTGATTCAAAAGAAGAATATTATTTTGTTAAATTGAACATATAAACATGTCAAAAACTATATTTAAAGTGGGTGCGCCATCAAAAGGCGGTAAAACTGCATTTTTTGAAAAATACTTATTTTACCCGAAAAATTTATTTTGTTCTTATACCATGTTCTAGAAATGTGTAAGATGAATAATAATGTTATAAAATTCAAAATTTAGTTAATACTATTCATAAAGGCTAGTTCATGACAATATTATAATAATATAACATTGTTTATTAAAACTCGGTATTGCGTACAACACACGCTATCGAGGAAGGTCGTGATTGCGTGTAATGCAAGCCAAGTCAGGGTTGCGTGTTGTGAAAGAATCCTTCGTTGTTTCGTATAACAGAATCCATCTATATTTCATTTATACATTTAATATATATATATATATATATATATACTCATTGTTGCGTAGAATAACTATTATCAAAATTGTGTGTAACACGATCCAAGAATAGTGTTGCGTATACTGAAAGCTAATACGGTGTTGCGTATAGCGCAAGGTAATCTTGGTGTAGAATAAAACATAAGACATTAATGAAATTAAAATAATATTTTTCATAAAATCTCGGGGTGTTACATTCTACCCCCCTTAAAATGAATTTCGCCCTCGAAATTCGTAGGGATTATAAATGGTTTACTATTCGAAAGTTTCTTTGATAGAAACCCACATCGTAAAAAAAGAATACCAAAACTTATCTTTAAAAACAAAAGTATGAAACGTAACGGTTACCCAAATAAACTAATCACTGGGTTTCCACATAGGTGAAAATATGGACATGGAATAGAAATCTAACAATCATGTTCTGATGGAGAGTGGTAGAGAACATGGCTATGAAAAAGCTAGCAATCACAAAGCCATAAATTTGTGACGATCTAAGGTACCATCTGATTCATCAGATATAAGATCACTAGGACAACATTTTTGGTTTTCAATATCATTTCCCTAAAGTTGAAAAATTTGAATTAGAAGAAATACTTACTTGATTTTGGTATAATCTCACAGTTGTTCGTGAATTGAACAATTTACACTTCATCCCTTAAAGAAATGAAGTTGAATTTGTTATTCGTGATGTGTTAGCAGATCATGTGACAGAATGACAGGTCATTCCATCTGTCTCAAACAAAAGGTTAGCAAAACTTATATACATAAGTCGATCTATAGTGAGATTAATCATATATGGTTCCTAAAATGGACTTATACTTCATATATCATACTGCTTAATATAATAAAACTAGTTTCTACTAAACAGGGACTTCCTGTAGGTCAGTGGTAGGCGATAAAGGCCAGTCGCACTTCGGTTGTGGGTTCGATTCCTACAGCCTTGTCCGACGCGATAGGCTGTCTCCCGTCCTGCAGGTTGTCCTTTTTCTAAAACTACATTACTATAACATCACATAAATAATATCAAAAGAAGTTCTATACTTAAACAATACTAACTTATGGTTAACATAATCCATTACAATCTTTAGGCTTATCTAAAATACTTCGGTCCAAGCTCATAGTAAAAAGAAAATGATTACTTGAAATGTAATCAACCAAGCATGTGAATACCATCATTTATCCCCCATATATCTTGTTGGTCACATTCCAACCATTCAAAGTCCTTAATCATGTATTCTCTTGAATACCCATTGAACCTTGGTGAAAACATGAATGCAGTCAAACGTTAACACTTTCCACATACCAAAATCCTCAAAATTCTTTATAATCAAACCATGATATCACTTAGTCCTTATATCAATCATGAGCTCATGAATACAATCAAACATCTCATTATCTTATTATCCTTTCATTATGCACTTATCATCTACTTTCCAAAAGTATCTGAATAACCTTTCATGGTTACTGGTAACATTAATCAGACAACAATGTAACAATCCTTACATGTCTCTTTATTCCATAGTACCATGATATTACTTATACAACATTACACATGATAAACATGTAATCATTCCACTACATTCTTAAACCATTAACCGAGCTTCAACAATTCTTTCATCTCACATATCATTTGTAGTCTATTCATCATCATCCACATAAATACTACCCATACGGCCATACTGATTCTCTTCATGAGTCTTTCCCTTAGGACATTGGTTTGCATAATGCCCATACATTCCACATTTAAAACACTTAACCATTTTTGATGTCGTAGTAATACCATTATTCTCATCCATGGTGTTAACTGAACCTTTTCCTTTGCACTTACTTGCTTTGTGTCCTTCTTTTCCACACCCAAATCATCTTCCAGTTCCCTTGAAACATTCTCCTTGATGCCTCTTCCCACATGATTTACATAGGGGAAATTGAACTTTCTTTCCTCTATGATCATCATGAAACTCCATCTTTCTCTTATTTGCCGAGTCAGGAAACTTACCAAATTTTACTTTATTGATCATATTATGAGATTGCTGATTCGGCATAATAATGATCTTTGGACTTCCAAATCCCATTTCATTTGGTTGCTCATGAAGAATATCATTCCATTGTCCATCATATCCTCCATTATCATGAATCATCTTGTTTCCAGCCATTTTCTAAAACCCAAAATGAATAGTGTGAGAGGCAAAAATCATGCTAGGGAAAACAACATAATAAAGGGGTAGTACCCTCAATATCTTACATCTTAGGTTAAATTCTAAGATCGTTAGCGCAATTCTAGGACTATAACCTATACGTATACTTAACCTTAGAGACATCCCTAGACATACCTTAGAAATATCTCTAGGGATCTCACTAACGTTTTTGCATCCTAGTTTCCAAAGGTTGACTAAACCTTTCCTCTGATACCAACTGTAGAGACCCGAAGCTTGACGTACATTGACATTACATTACTTTTGCGGAATACTTAGTACATAACAAAAACACACACACAAGGATCGTAATAGTTTAGTGTCTTTGGAAACTTGGAACATAATCTTCTAATCGTGGTGAAAGATCTTCAATATCTCCCATAAAGATCTTCCTTTTTTTTACCTAAAACCTTTCTTTATATCCTGGGGAAAAGAAAACATAAAAGGGTGAGCTCAAATGCTCAGTAAGGGTATACAGAAGAAATAAAAATCATATCATATCTTTTTGAAAATCATAACCTGCAAAAGAGATCATAATATCATAACATGGAACAAATCATAGAAGTGAAAATGAGATCACCATAATCATAACATGAAACTTGAAACATTGTGGCATGCATACATAATCATGGAAAATCATTTCTTGTTAGTCATGACTCATTGCCAAGACTATCTTAGTGGACAAAGTCCCTTTCTGAATCGAGTAACCCTCGTTTCAGTCCTGTTTCACTGAACCGGTATAACCTACCATTCCAGCCATGTCTATCTCATGAGATATAAAATCTTTACCCAATGCATTGGAGGGAGATATAGGTCCCACCCATCTTATAATGAATCCTTTCTTATGTGTGCCACATAATCATAAAACATACATCATCGCATAACACATGTAACAAAAATGAGATTCTTGAAACATCATGACATCATAAATAAATTCATATAAGATAAAGGAATTCATAAAAATAATTCCATCACAACATGATCAAAATCAATGTAATAATATGGATAAAAACAGAACCCTTTATTATCTTAGATGGAAAATAATTTTGATAAAACACTTGAACTCCATTCTTGAGGAAAATATCCTTTCTTCTTCAAAAACATTTTTCCTTTAATAACATGTCATACGACTTTAAAATAAAAGAAGTTGATTAAAAATAAACTTGAAAACTTGTAAAGGAAGCTTCTTGGATTTAATGTTTTAAAAATCCATTCATGCCGTATAAGTTAAAAAAAACATTCTTCGTACTTTTGTCGGAAAAGTCAAAAAGTACCTCGTACGAAAAAAGATTCCTTTCATACATATTACTAAAAACTCACCGAAGGGTAAAAATGGATTTAAACAATTGTAGGTGGATGGAAATAATATTACATTTTGATGAAATATGTATGTGGATGATAAAATACACCCCAGTAAATACTTACGAATAAACAATCTCGGATAAAAATGAGATTGTGATATTTCCCTTACCTTAGGTCTGACTTGCATTGTAAGTGTCCGAACCTCCTGTATAATGATTTAAATAATGTCATTGACTTATTACAGAATCATATTCATTGTTATGATATCATATATGGTTCACTTATGACATTATATTACCCGTTCTTTTGTAAATTCCATGTTAAAGAAGCGTTTTGGGTAAAATCGTTTCATTTATCGTGGGTGTTTTGACTTGTTGTTCTTGACATCATTATTACTTATATCATGATTTACTTACTTCCTGAATATAAAATATGATTTATATATCATATATATTCAGTATATATATATATATAATCGATATATAAATAAAATGAAAAACACCGTTCATGGAGACGGTAGTCCGTACGTACGCATGAACGCTGTTTTTCTTTCCATATTTTCTTGAAATGGAAGTAAGTAGATGACATACATATGTATATATATACATAAATCCAGTAGCTTTATAATTTCATATATTTCATTATTATTTCTTATATGTACATTATAATCATTCTTAAATGGTTAACATGGAGAATGAATCTCATCGCGTCGTGGAGACGGTAGTCCGTACGTACGCACGAGCGATGATATCATTTCTATAAATATTGAATTGAATTGGAGTGGATTATACAATATATCAGAATCAATATGATGTTGTAATAACTATGTATAGTTATTATTTACACCATTATACCCATCCATGTAAGGTGGTAGTGGAAAATAGATTACACCACGGCGTGGAGACGGTATTCCGTACGTACGCACGCGCGGTGATTTCTTTTTACGTAGGATGGATAGATGGTGAAATAGGGTTGTTTCATACTTATAATAACATATCAGTATATGAGTGATACTGATGTTATTACTTCATAATGAAACAACCTAAGAAGAAGAAGTGGAAGAAGAAATAAAGATGAAAGAATTGGTAACGGTAATTACCTCTTCTTTGAAGCGCCTCTTTGAGACCTCCTCTTAGGGCACTAAAATTTGTCTTTGAGGAAGACCAGAACCTCTAGGATGTTGCTAGGGAAGTGGAGAAGGGATTTTTTCAGGGGTTGGCCGAGCGTGAGTGCTCAAATTGGTGTGAGGAGGAGGGGGAGGAGGTGTCCTTTTATAAGGGAGGAGAGGGGCACCTTAGGAATATCTCAAAATATTATTTTATATTAAAGTCAAAATCGGTTTATAATGGTTCCAAAGGGTCTTATTTCGAAGATAAGGTGGGGATGGGTCGAAATCCTATCAACCAATAGAATTTAGACAAGTTTAGGATATTATTTTAACCTTATCAATTAGATTTAACTCCAAGTTAAATAATTTAACTTTTACCGTGTCTTTTTGTTTTCTTTCACTATATGGTTAATACACTTACTATAACATGCCAAACGAACCCCAAATTGTTTATTATTAATATATATATCCTTATCTAAGTCATTTGGCCGATCCTTAGATTTTTAGGAATAAAATAACAATTAATAATATAATATTTGATTTAAAAACTATTTTGTGTCAATTTTGACACTATTTGATATATGATTTTTGTGAAAGTCATAACAGAATTAAATGTTCGAATAAAGTTAATTAAATCAACATTAATATATCATAGTAACCTAGAAAATTAGTGTAATTCATAAAAAGTCTCAAATTACATTTATTTTGGTGTTTATAACATTAATTATGTCAATATTTCATTAATAAGATAATTACTGCATCATCATTGTGTCATAAATAAATTGAATTATTTAAAGTCTAAAAATTACAAATAAAATACTATTATGTAGGAAATCTTTTTATCTTTCTAATGAATATTTATAATCTAAAATCCAACATATATAACCCTATGTAACAATTGTTTTTCTAAAAGATATATGCTTGTGTCAATTTTGTATTCATTTTAACTTAATTAAAATAAAGTGTCATTATCACTTACAAGTGGATCAATGGGGTCCCAAAATCGACCCAAAGATGCCCATGGTCGACCATGTATCAACCAATAGGGTTAGGACACGTTTTAGGGTAATTTAATATTATTATAATATTATTTTTAACCCTTATTTACCGGATTTACCCTTAACCATGGTAAATAAAATATTTACCGCAGTAATTATTCAAAATGTCTAAAAATAAAAGTTACCTATTTACACAATTTGAACATCCTGATTCCAAATATGGAATCCATTTTTCTAAATTCAAAACACAGAAGTGGCAGAAATTAATTTAAAATTAATTCCCGCTGTCAAAACAAAAAGCGTGTTTTTAAGAGATAATAACTATCAAAAGATTGACACTTGTTTATGTTCGGTTTAATTGTAAAATTGTGTCCAATGACCAACATTATATTAAGTGGTAAAAATATATTCTAAATATACTTTAAAACCATTCAATATTATAATTTAACCACATAAGATATTACAATGAAAAAAGTTGTTTTTAATTAAAATTTAGCGTGTTTTTACTATTCATTAAAATATGAAAGTTATCGGAAAAATATCAAAAATATATCTAATGTAAATTTTTACATACTGATTCAAAAGAATAATATTATTTTGTCAAATTGAACATATAAACATGTCAAAAACTATATTTAAAGTGGGTGCGCCATCAAAAGGCGGTAAAACTGCATTTTTTGAAAAATACTTATTTTACCCGAAAAATTTATTTTGTTCTTATACCATGTTCTAGAAATGTGTAAGATGAATAATAATGTTATAAAATTCAAAATTTAGTTAATACTATTCATAAAGGCTAGTTCATGACAATATTATAATAATATAACATTGTTTATTAAAACTCGGTATTGCGTACAACACACGCTATTGAGGAAGGTCGTGATTGCGTGTAATGCAAGCCAAGTCAGGGTTGCGTGTTGTGAAAGAATCCTTCATTGTTTCGTATAACAGAATCCATCCATATTTCATTTATACATTTAATATATATATATATATACTCATTGTTGC
Source organism: Viscum album (assembly GCA_963277665.1). Taxonomy (NCBI): domain Eukaryota; kingdom Viridiplantae; phylum Streptophyta; class Magnoliopsida; order Santalales; family Viscaceae; genus Viscum; species Viscum album. The sequence goes on from OY728130.1 coordinate 734,097,013, forward strand.
GTAGAATAACTATTATCAAAATTGTGTGTAACACGATCCAAGAATAGTGTTGCGTATACTGCAAGCTAATACGGTGTTGCGTATAGCGCAAGGTAATCTTGGTGTAGAATACAACATAAGACATTAATGAAATTAAAATAATATTTTTCATAAAATCTCGGGGTGTTACATCCATTGTTTATTTTTGATTTTTTATTCCATTTCTTTAGTAAAAACATGTGAAAAACTAACTCGTTTTCAAAAATGCCAAGTGTGTCCCTTCCCTTCCTTATAAAAGTATGTCGACTCTCCCACTTCCTCAAACCTCTAATACCACATAATTTTGTCTAATATATATCCTATAAAATTACCAAAATCCATATATTCCTCTTTTCATCCACCCATTGGGAGGAAATCCATCCATTTAATCCTTCTATTATAGACCAAAAGGAGTTACCCAATGAAGAGGTAACAAACTTCATTGAGATCCATTATTTTATTTTCATTCTACACCACCTAAATTATTATTATTCCATAAAAAATAATATTCTATTAATACTTAATATTCTTATAATATTTTATGTTAAGGTTTCTACCCTCACATACACCAACTTTCATCTAATTGGTAACGAACTTACCGTTATTGTGTACAGTGATGCACCACCTCACGAAATGATGTTGTTTATTTTCCATTTAGAACCTATTATGATTGGGAATTATGATGTAAATTGTGTTTATATATTATATATATTCTATTGATGATATATTTATACTTATTTATTTCTTATAAAAATCGTGCCTTCATGATTTTCATTTTGTGTAAATATGATAACTTTGTGGAAGTATTGACTACCACCTCATCAAAGTGATGTGATTTGTTCACACATTAACTGAAATGTATTAAATACATGTTTAATAAATTTATATGATATATATGAAATAATAATGCAACTATAATTACATTATATCATATATTACATTTAATTTCTTTTAATACACTATTAAATGGAAACAATGGTTGTGAGTACGTACGACCTACTGTCTCTAGGAACGGTGTAATACATTTAATATATCCCTCTTTAATAGAAAATAATAATTGTTTATATACTGAATATATATGTTTTATAATTCATGTTTTACATTCTGTAAATACGTAAATATTTATTTATTTATTTTGATTGAGAATGAGAAGTGAAAAAACGTACGATAAACAATGAAATTATTACCTGAAATGTTATATTAACACAAAATTGTTAATAAATTGGTAATAGAAGGTCATAATAAAATATTATATTGTATAATATATATTAATATGGTTCTACTATATAATTATTATAAATTATACTTACTATACATGAGTCTTATACATGTATGTTAAAAGTCAAGACACAAGGTAATGAAATTTCATCTCAATTTTTTATTTCCATGAGATACATGCCATATACACCAATAATTTCTATTATGTGGTATGTATATAATTACCATTAATATATTATTTTAATAACATAATTAAATTTTTGGGTATTTTCTTATCAATTTTATGATCTTTATTTAATGGGTTTTTTGTTTTAAAAGTTACAAAATTGGAAAAGTAGTTTTGTCTCAATTTTCTTCCATTGAAACACATGCCATGTTATGCAGCTATATTTTCCTATAATTTGTATATAATAACTTCTAAAATTTATATCTTTATTCTTATTTTTTTAATGTTATTTTTATGATCTATGTAATTTCATTTTCTCACATGGAAATTATGATTCTGTGTTACCATGTGGTAAGAGTTTATTGAAATACTATTTTCATTTGCTGACATTATTTATGATTATGTTTTCATTGATGAAATCATTTGATAAATATCTCAGTAAATATCATGATTTTTCTTAACCTCATGTTATTACTACTATATCCATGTAATGGTACCATTATTACACTCATTGGTACATAATATTATCAAAGAAAGTGTTTTTTTAAGAATGTCCTTCTTTAGCTCTCTCTCCTGTTGGAAAATTATGTTCCCTGAAAACCATGTTATATAAAAGGTTTCTAAAAATACTCTACAATAATGAAATGGTATTTATAAGAAATTTTTATCCATGTTTTACCCTTTAATAAAAAATATTTTTAAAAATGAATCTTCTTTTTTTTCTAATAGAGGCACTTTCAATACTCTTACAGTGAAAATATTTATTTGGGAATGTACAGATTTTCCTACTATCATGATCATAGCTCCCTTGAAACTTATTTTAAAATATTACAATGTTATTTTTATGTGAAACATTTTCCTAACATTTAGGAATTTTCCTAGTTTTTTAAAAGAAAAAGGTTTTCAAAATGTTGTCAAGATTCTTTTTAAAGTTCTCAAGGAAATGGTTTTCAAAATGATTTCAAGAGTTATTTTTAAATTTATAATGTAATTTATATGAAAATGGTTTTCAAAAAGGATTTATGTTTTAATGTTAGTTTTTAAAATAATAATGTATATCTTCCTTAAAAAAAATTTAAAAATATATTTCAAATTTGTTTCCATCTGTGATAACATCAGTTGATATTACTCATTCCCTTCATGGAAATGATACAAAGGTTCCATTAATATTGATTAATTAATGGTTTATGTTATGGTGTAATTATAATTAATACACCCATTTCTCTTCCATGTATTATATGAGTTTGAATCCTACTTATTTTGATTTGTTATTCTTTAAGAAAATAATTATGAAACATATTTGTATTCCATTCGTAATTATGTGATGAAATATTAATGATATCCATTTCATTTCAAGGGTCATGATTTCATGTTTATAAACCCCATATCTTATTAAGAGTTATGATATGATGAAATTTTTATTATCTCGTAGAATATGTATGAATGATTGTATTATGTGGTGGGTGGGACTTATATCTACATCTAATTCATTAGGTAATGATAACATGTATTGGAGCTCAAAGGGTACACATGTTATACCCCAATCCTGAAATCAAGAGGGTACATAGGTTGTAGCCCAAAAATTAAATTAAGAGGGAAAGGAGGTTGTACCCCAACCCTAAAAGTTAGAATGTACACATGTTGAAGACCAAGCATGAATGTAAGAGGGTATACGGGTTATAAACAAATCCTAAAAGTAAGAGGGCACATAGGTTGTAGCCAATTTCTAAAACTAAGAGGTTACATGGGTTGTATCCCAAGTTCAAAAACAAGATGATACAAGTGTTTCGGCACAATCTTGAAAATAAGAAGGTAGATGGGTGGTATCCCAAGCCTAACATGTTATAACGTTATTGGTAGTTAGGCCTAACATAATATTTTCATGGATTATTTGTATTCCACAACTTCCATGTCTTATTCCTCAGCTATGATTTCATGGAATATTCTATTGATTCACATATGATTAATTTCATAAGAACTTCCAAACATTATTCCATGATTCATGATAATGATATTTAATTTTCATGTTATGATCTTCAAATGTCATGCTCATTTTCTTATACCCTTATGTTCATGTCATGCTTACGTATTTCCTTTCCTTACCCTTACTGAGCATTCAATTTCACACCTTTCTTACTGTTCCTTTCCCCAGGTTTTAAATAATGTTTTATTACGTAGGATTGCAAAGTGGAACATTCTTTATGGGAAAAATTGAAGATATTTCATTGAGATAGAATATTTTTTGTTCTATGATTCCAAAGGCCCTAAACTAACATGGTCTTTGGGTGTGTGTTTTTGTAATGTATTAAGTATTCAGATTTTTTTAAATAATTTATAATTATAAAAAATAGGGTTTCATTATAAATGTTTATCATATCATAGAGATTATATGATTTGGGAATACACATTATTGAGTGAAACATTAGGAGTGATTCATATTATTTAGAGATAAATGTTTAAATTTATCTAGGAAGATGATGGGATAAAATCATTCTAATTTATGGGTTTTAGCCATAGTCTGGATTATTTTTGATTAATTTTAAGGATAGTTAATTGTTAAATTTTCAAAGTTGAATTTTGGGTATTTCTTTTAATTTTTGGTGATAAATTTTTTTCTCATTCCATAAATGATTATTATTTCAATTTAATTTTCTTATCATGTACTAACCATTTTTTTAATTCCTAAATACATGAGGAATATATTTTTTATACTTTTTTGGATTTCATGATCTATAGAAGTTTTTTATAGTTATTCCAGAATGAAATATTCATCCTGAATACTAATCATTTTAAAAAAGACAATATTGTGGTAGAAGTTGATTGGATGATGAAATTATATATATCATGTACGTATATTTACTAATGGTAATACTCCAGATAGTAAAAGAATTAATAAACACTACGAAAAATATTTTGAAACAAAAATGTTATCCTCTTACTTTTCTTATTGAGAAATTATCATCATTTCAATCCATCATTGATTTATGATTATGTAATGGATAACTTTCTTATGAACATGTTATCCATCACTGTATATCCATCCTAAGGAGTTTATATCCTTTTCAATGAAAATTGTTTCTTAAATTAAATCCAACTATGATTTATTTTAATTAAGCTTAATAAATTTCTTTCCTTATTTTTAAAAGGATGATTTATTTATAGTTTTTATGATGTGAGTTTTCTGAAGAGGTATTTTCATAATAAAAATACGAGTTATTGATCTTGAATTCCAAATTTTGGGGATTTAATTTATAGTGGGGGGATGAAACATCCTGATATTTTAAAATGAAACACTATTTCTAATAGCATAAAAGATATGTCACGCCATGTATATACAAATAAGTAAATATTATTATTTAAATGTCACCATTGTAACTTAGACGTTAATTTAGAGGTTATAAATTGGAATAAAATATTTTTGTAATAAATTTATGTGTATTAAACAATATAAATTTATTTTTACTTGATTATAAAATAATAAACATAATTTTAGGAAAATTCAAATTAATTTTCAAAACATATTTTTTATTGAAAAATATTTTTTAATAATTCATGAATAAATATTATAATTAATTTTTTTATGTTTTAGAAAATGTATTTGATATTATATTTTGAAACTATAATATTTGAATTATTTTATGTTAAAAGATGGATAATTTTATGAAAATTTTATAATTTTGGAAACTAGAAAAAAATGCATTTGTTTAAGTTCAGTATATTTCTTGATATTGTTAAAAAATAATTATGATAGAAATAATTATTAAACTTATATAAAGACGCATTATTAATATTTTAATATAAATATCCTATAAAATTAATTTAATAACACTTAAATATTAATTTATTAGTTTATGAAAATTAAAATCATATTCAATGATGATGTAGTGCTTTGATAGCATTGGAAAAGTAAAATTCGGTGTCTTATAACTTATAATTTTGAGGTAGAAAGTATTTGATGGAAATTTTTATTATCTATAATATATAAATTATTTTTATAACCGATATGTTATAAATTTTTTTTATATAACTATAATATTATCCAAATAATTTTGCAATTCATGCACAAGGTAAGAAAAGTCAAATTAACAAATTAAATAGCCTATATTGACATAGTTATGATTAAATACACATAAAAAATATAAAATATTATATCGAGACTAATTTATTTATTTTTATGATACCAGTTTAATTATAATTTTTATATATGATATAATTACCATTAATTCTTAAGCAACATTGATGTAGTGCTTGTGCAAGAAGCAGATAAATCCATAAAATAATTTTAAAAATTAAAAAATTAAAAATATAAGAACAATAAAATGATTACAACACTTTAAAAATTTTATTTGATGTTAAATTTTCAGCTATAATCATCCATGCATTGAATTTATGACCTTCTCGAGCCTCATGGTTGACACTAAGCTCATTATAGTATATTATTTAATGGGATGTCAAAAATGTCCCAATTTGGGTTTTAATAATTATAAAATTTATAATATGTTTCAATTCAGCATATATGTTAGAACATCAATATTATTTTCTATGATATAATATTTATCTCATAAATGGAAAAATTTTATATTTTAGGGAATAAATAAATTACTTAAAAGCTTGCACAACGTTGATGTAGTAATTATTTAATTAATGGAAAAAAAAATAAATGATATTAAAAATATTAAAATAAATACAATTTTATATAGTTCATGTGGTAAAAATATTTATAGTTTAAATTGACTTATTTAATATAAAAAAACATTTTGTATGAATTTTACTTTTTTTATGTTTTTAATGTCAAAGTATTGAATAGTTTCAAATTTGATAATAGTTATATATTATGGAATAAGTATTTTATTAAATTATATTTAAATAAGAAAATCCTTAAATAAAAAAAATGGTATAATATTTGGTATATAATTCATCCCATATGCATTTATAGACCATTTGGATGTATTTGGATCTAGAATATTCTAAGTATATGTGAATATATTTAGAAATTCCAAGAGTGCCCCTCCAATCTCTTTTAAAAGGAAACATCTTATTCACTAATCATAACACCTAAAAACTTATTTGTTTTTTCCAATACCTAAAAAAATACCTTCCTAGAATCCCTCACAACTCTCTATAGTTATTATTTCCAGAATAAAACTAACCATTCTGGTCTTAAGGTGTTAGAAAAATGAGATTGTACAAAGAAGATTTACCATCCTTAATAAATAATTTTTCATTTTTTTATTTTTACACATCCATAAAACCTTAATAAAATGATAAAATTAAAAATAAAGTATCCTATATACACTTATATAGTATTATTTTAGTTTTTCTACCATTATCCATATCTACATCCATAATATAGGAATAGAATTAATCATTCGTGTGTACGGTGGACCACCGACTTGCAAACCAATGTAATTTTTTTCCATAAAGATATTTCATAACTGGTTATAATGATAAATTAAGATTAATAAATGATATTATATTTATATTTTTCAGTATTAAAATATAATTTATCATTTACATTTTTATCATTTCATTCATAGAAAAATGATAACATCGTTCGTGCGTACCTATGCAGTATCACTTCCACAAATAAATGTGGTTCATTTTTCATAACCACTTAACATGGAGGATATATATAAGTAAATTTTAATGAAAATTATGATATTAAATAAAACTTATCATTCTGAAAATTTAAAATAACACTTACCTTTTTTATATAATGATCATTGAAAAACGGAAATGATACTTATCTGTATATATGACTTATTATATCTATGATTCGATTATAGTTACTTTATAATAAAAATATATAATAGATGTATAAAAAAGTATAATTTATTTCTAAAAATAAAAATTATTTAATGAATATTATTCTTGAAATGATGGAATAATGACTTGTTTGACCATAATCAAATTACCAAAGTCAATTTGGACTTACGAACGGAAAATCATCAAAACATATGAGTTTAAATTAAATAATTAATTAAGTTTTTTAAAATAAGGATAATATATATAATAGGAATAATAAAAATGTAAAATAATCTCAATAAGTTATATAATAAACCTAATATTATTATTCATGCAGATAAATAACACACTTGATGAGTCAGACTCAGGTTATGGGATTACAATGTTTTAAAGATTAATTTTCTAAATCGTTCCCTTTCATGTACATGTATTAAAATTTTTTATATTAATGTTTTAAAATTGAAATGGTTTTTTAAAACATAATTTTACTATTTCCCACAATTTTTGTCAAAATGATCATTTTTACGGTTTTTTGTATTGGAATTTCATTTTAAAACCTAATTTAATGATTCTATTGTAGAAAGGTTAAATGGAACGTTATTTTAACATATATAATATGAGTTTATTTTTACAAAATAATTAATGATTAATGTTTTGAAACTTACATAAAAATATTTCTTGGTTATTATCAATGAAATTGTTTTCCTTTTAATGTGTTTAATATTATTTAAAAATATTCAATTTTCTGAAAGAAATGTTTTTATAATGGAATAATTTATATTTTATGATTTTGTTATGGTTCCAGGAATTGTTAATGATAATGTATGGGTCCATTATAAACCAAATACATGTGGTTATATGATATCCCTCCAATGCATTGGGTGTCTTGGAATGTGATCGTGATGGTTATTCCAAGTGTAACTGCGATGGTTACATCCAAGTATAACGGTGGGGTTATGTCAAGTATAACATTAAGGGTTGTTTCATGGTATCCATGAGGTATAAATCTTAAGTAAATATTATAATAATATGAAACCACAATTTAACTATATCATTTATTTATTTTAGATATTTTTATTGAAATATCATGTTTTCACAAGGTAATTTATTGAGTTTATCTTCAAAGAAATGTATATGTTTCATAGTTTTGTGAAAATAAATTCCTGAGTTCAGCATGTTTTCATAGAATCCTATATGGATTTTATTTTTCCATTAATATTTCTTATGAAATTTTTAATTTTAGTATTTTGGAAGAAAATGTGATTTATTGGGTAAGAAAATTTTATTTTGAGCATATTGATTATTTTGAAAAAGGAAAATTTTAAAATTATTTTACAAAATAATGATTTATTTGACTCTTTTGTGTCCCTTAATGATATTTTTGTGCTCATACCAAGTTATAATATGTTTCTCATAGGTTTTAATAATGTGAAATGTGAAATAATATGTTTTGTTTAATTTTTTGAAAACATTTCATGAAAATAAATTATGTCTTATATTAAAGTAAATTTTTTATAAAAAAATAGATAATATATGGAAGCTTCCACATGTAATATATGGTATTAATTTTTATGTTTTTTTATTTATTCTATAAAAATCAAAACCAAAATATCATAAAAATGTTTATAAATTGAAATCTAGTTCATAGACAAAAAAATATGTAATTATTATGGTCGATTCCTTATAAAATGTATTTACAAACCATATGCATTTCAGTTCAAAACAGTCATTTTGAACTCACTGAGGATGGTGAAAATTTAGTTGAAAATTATTCCTATGGGAAATATTTAATCATGTATTTTCCATGGTGATCATAGACAGGTTTTGGTTCCCATTATGTTCATAAAGGTAATATCTTATTGAATGAGAATAAATATAAAGTACCACACTGTGGTCAAGAAAACGGTATCTCTAAAAAGGGGAGAAGATGTATGCCATGCCATAGTGAAAAACATTTCACATTTGAATGATCCCTGTAAAACATGGGGATTCCAAAAATATGACATTTTTAATCCATACTATGATTAATAAAATAACCATTCAATTAAAGAAATTAATGAGTACCATACTGTGGAGGAAGGCATGTAAAGTATCATGGTTTTTAGAGTTAGTGTAACATGGTCGAGTGAGCAGAGTGGTGGGTATTTTAAATAGAGTTTCTGAATATATGATTTCTATGTCTGGGTAAATTGAAACCATGAAATGGTTATTCATTTATAGAATTATGAATATGAATTTCAAGTGGATATCATTATGTGGAGATGGTTATACATTGAGGTTTTAGTAGTTCGAGGTAACTCCAGATTCAATGGAGCTTTCCAAATTAGTGGTTCATAATCAGTAGTTTTATATACCCATTGAGTAGATTATATTTTCCAATTTAAAGGGAATGTTTTCATGAGGAAATTAAAATTTACATAATGGATTATTGAAAAAAAAATGGTGAGATAATATCAATGAATTATTGAAAAAATGTGAAATTGGGGCAATTATCTGGTGGGAAGAACTACAATTAAGATTTGTACATGATGAAGTTAATTATGTTCAAGTTGTTAGTACCCTTTATCAATTATTGTTTTTATACTGTTATAATTATCTATAATTTATCCTCACACCACATTTTATGGTTTATTAATTGTCTTGTAGAAGTTGTAAATAAGACACGAAGAGGGTGTTCCACTAGATCAGTAGTGAATCTTTCAAATCCATTACAACATCTATAGTTTGTAGAGTTGATCCCTGATACTTTGAAACACCACTGGTATATAGTCTTTTGGATTTTCCTTTATGGTTAACCAAGAAAAACCTATGTGCACTAATTTTTAATTTTCACATTAGTATGTTTTATTTTATTGAAAGACTGATATGTTTGAGTTATTCTCTCTAATGTGTGAATAATACTTGATGACGTAAAAAATGATTGAACAACATAAATAACCCCTCTTAGGTTTATTATCTTTTTGAATGTAAAAATGAGTATCAAATTCATATGGTTATTTACCTATGAATATATATCATAAAGGGTTGTTCATATGGAGAACATAGTTACAGTAAAATGGATTTTGTTTTTTGATGGAAATAACTTTCATATATGTAAGAATAATAGGATATATCACTTAAAATCAATTAGTGTTGACATCGTAACCCCAATATTACATAGAATCCAATTTAGTTATTCTAGAAGAATCTTGATGACTGAATTCAATAATAAAATTCTTGAATATAGTGAAAAGGCACAAAATTTATTTGGAGACTGATAAAACCATGTATTTGGTGATCAAATAAAAGATGATAACATTACAAATAATATTCTCAAATGACATCCATCCTTATAAAATTCCATGATGACATATTTTGAACAAAAATATCATAAAAATATGAACCTTTAGGATCTTTTTAATAAGGTAGTGTCTTATGAGATACATATGAGAGAGGAAATCACATGATTCCAATAATAAAAAGATACTAACATTAAATCCATGTAAAAATTTGATATACATAAATCTCGGAGAAACTAAGAACATACCAGTGCTTAATTTCATACACTATTGGAAAGGAATTCTCAAGGGAGGAAAAGGAAGGTATGAACACAAGATACCATTGGTGTGCTTTCATTTTTCAGAAGGATGCACATATTTCAACCTGATTTCCACCTAAGGTGAAAATTGGATATGAAAATGATGAAACATCATCACAATAAAGGTTATTTCCAAAAATATGAAACATTAAATATTGATATTAAATTGGAAAGAGTTTTAATAAAGAAAATTGTTAATAAAAGAGGAACATAATGATGAAAGGTATTTTAAAGATGAATATGTGGAATTATTTTTTAATATGAATGATTTTATGAATCCAATAGTTAGGAAATATTATTTAATGAAATAAAGATAAAACCCCCAATGGATTAGAAGATATGGAAATAGAACTCATAGATGATCCTAATGAAATGTACACTCAATAAAATATAAAATGATATATAGGTGGTCTAAAGAATGAATTAATTATATATTCTTATAAATAAATATTTTAGGTGAATTGAGTAGAGAAAGTGGTGGAAGATCAGGTGGATTCTCAAGAAAAGACTGATAGTGTTGTAAATTTATATATAAGGATTAAATAAAAAAAATATTGAGTAATATAATTCAAAAATGGAAAATAGAAGGAAGGGAGTTAAATATCCAATAAACATTTTTTATTTAAAAGGCATCATGAGGCTAGATTAAAATATAACAATGATAAAGATAAAATTTAATTTTTGATTTTTTTCTAATAATGGTATGTTATAGAGTTGAATAAGAGGCATAAGATAAATTGATAAGATCAATATTGAATACAAGATTAAGACTATGGGTAAGAATGGGATTAGGTATGAATCCAAGACTTCCAATGACTTATTATTCTCTTTATAGTATAAATGAAAGTAGAATGATATCAAAGGATTCCAATATCCAAGGTTCTCCCATAGTCAAGATGATACTTCAAATCAAGAAATATGTGCATAAGGTGCTATGAAATTTTTTCGTTTCTTGAAATTATAATTATATGGATATCTGGTACATATAATTAGCTGATTTATAGATGTGGATAGATAATTAATAAGGTAATCTCTTTGGAGTTAGAAAAATAGTATTATAACATATCTGGCATCTTAATGTAATAAAGTATTTTTATGGATATTTTTATAACACTATTACTTAGGTCATTAAGAAATAAATTGTAATAAATTAAGGAGTCAAACATACTCTAATATAATCCAATTTAAAAAATTAGTTATAAATCCATATGATATTCCCATTAAAATTGATTATATATATTAGAGGAAGAGGAGTATGTTCATATAGCCTATAATGAAGAAACATTGGTGATACCACCTTATTTTTCAACTCCACTAATTATCTCTTGGATGGAGAAGAGAAATAATGAGAGGGATGTCTTGGTAAATATTTCACTCAAAGATCTAAAAATATTATCACTTTGTTCCTGTATATAAAGGTATAATCACTCATGAGTTTACAAGTCTGGATTATTATCATATTTGATCAAATCGTGTAAAACATGTGGGTAAAATTTTTGACATGGGGAAAACTCATCAGCCTCACTGAGTAAACTAGAAAGGTAAAATCATAATTTTTAAATCACCCATTAATAGTAGGTGTTCAAAAAGCAAGATGAGAAACATAAATTACGAAACTAATATAAATATCTATATTGATGGTATGATCATATATGGTAATTATGGAGTATGAAAAGTCAAGGGAAGTAGATAGAGGAGTCCTGATAAAGATGAAATGATGAATATAAATGGTCTTTATATTGATGGTGTTTATATTAACTTCTGAATGTTATAAAATTAGGTGAACCTAGACATGAATTCATATTTAATCAAAAGGGAATCCTTATCATTTGAAAATATGGAGACTCTTTGACTAAGGGATGAAGAATGAATAGTAACCATTATCCGGTGAATAGTGAGAATAATATCAGTCTCATTTTAGTGTAAAAAATAAAATATTTGGCACTGAAGACTCACAAAAACTAATTAGTAGAGCATGGAAAATATATCTATAGTAAAATATTAAACTGAAATTATAAATATAAAATACAATCATGATAAGACTTGATCTGACTGTGGAAGGGGAATATTTACAAGAAATCCCTATTAATTGAAAAATGATAGTTACTTAGATATTCTTTATTTGATTCAAACCAATGAGTGTGGGCCATAAATATTCTTATAATATATGTAGACAAATAATTCATTTTTATTTTTGATTATTATAAAAGAATGGGTTGGATAATGTTTATACAAAATAAGTAATTTTTATTTCAGTGTTTTAAGAAGTTATAAAGAAGGCATGAGAAAACAAATGAATAACTACCCAGATTCTTTAATCAAAAAATTTTACAGAGTACACATTCAATGAATTGAAAATTTACATTGAGTATCATGGGATTAATTTAGGGTACACAATATAACATTTGATGAGGATTCAGAATAAGAAAGTAGATGAATATGATTCTATAAATAGCCAACCAATGACTCCACAAAGAATAATATGAGTTAAGGTTAATGATTCAAATATCATTGGTGACCAAAATATAATTAAAAAAACAGAAAGGATAAAAACTATATAGTATTATGATCTATTTCCTCCAATGGAAGTAATTTCATTTCTAGAAGAAGTGGACAATGATTCATGGATCATGTTTTTAAATGAATAAGTATATCATATTGATAAAAAAGAAACGTGCCATGTCATGGATTGGATAATAGATCATATGAAGAAAAGAAGAAAATGGGTGTTCCAAAATAAATATGTTGATTCAAAATAAAGAAATATTGGTGATAAATGAAACTTTAGTTATATATAGGGTTTACATTATTGTGTCTTAATATAACATTCCACAAATTATATATAATTATATGCCTACTCAGATGAGTATTGGCTGGATATGTTGGGGATTTAAAATTCAAGATTTGAGGAGCCTTTTTCATTAGAATCAAGTACATTATGAAAGTCAAAAAAACTAAGAAACAAATTTATTGAGAGTAATGGATGAAGAGAATATATTATCAGAAAATTATTTTACTCAACTATTATGGATAGAGATGAAACTATATGATCGAATATAGGAAGTAAAACCTCCCACGGTAGTCCATTTTGAAATCCACAGTGCGATATAGATGAATAAGAATCTGGAACTACATTCATGAACAAATAATATTGGAAATCAATATCATATCATTAAATAGAATATTGAGCATGTAATTTTTTAATTGAAATATGTCGCTAAAAATCAATAAGTGATGGATTTAAAAAAAACCATTAACCACACTGGAATTTGAGAAGCATCAGTGGTGCCTCATAGTTCAACCTCCCCCCTTTGTTTTATGTGGTTCAAAATGACCCTTCTTCACAACATATTTATTATTAAATTTGGATATATTTTTTATGATATTTTTAATTTTTTAATTGAATAATAAATGGGGTAGAAACAATCCATGTGGAATAAAAAATCTCAGAGCCCCGATTAGTTTTCTTAGTAGATAACATTGTGATACTTAATTATTTATGTTTTTTTATTAAAATGAGAATTAACTCATTTAGTCTTCCATTGTTATTTTAGTATTCCTTTCATATATTATAATTATCAGAGTCTTGATAATATATAACATTTATCATAATCAAATTACTTATACCCTTTAAATTTTACTATCAAAGAGGGAGAATAACTCGGGTGGAGTTTTCTAAGTTATCAAAAAGAAAAAATAGTGAATGGATATAGGTGTATTGTAGAGAATAATTGTAGGAAGAGTATATAGTTAGTATAATTTTTAATACTCAATATAAACTGTGGAATAAAAATTAGGAGGGTTGAAATGAAATCTGAAGGTGGATATTGTTTCAACCATATGTGGTAATATATTGTATTGTTTATCAATTGGATGTTTAATTGGTGCCACATATGAATATTATTTAATCCTATTTAAGGTTATATCATCTTAGTGTTAAATGTGATTAATATTTTTGAATAAATCCATAACCACACCATTCACCATTCTATAGTGAATCTGGGAATGTCATAGTAAATAAGCAAATGGTTAGTGTGAATATGTTAGGATCATTTTTAATGCATTTATATATTATAATCATTTTGTATTGAAATGAAAATTCTGGATATTTCTTTGTTATTGTTATTTTATTTCAAAATTCTACCTTTGATAAATTATAAATATTTAATATATCATGGTGATTATAGATAATTCATGGATTCCGTAATACTTGTAAAGATAATATAATCATTATCGAGAAGATATATGGAGTCCCATGACATAGTCAAATCCATAGTGGATCTAAGATGGGTAAACGATATATTCTATACCATAGACCATGTTTTTTTCATTATAAGAATCCATATATAACACGGATAAGAAAAAAATATGGTTTTTGGAGCCATATTTGGATTATAAAATATTTTTTAAAAATATACAACTATACAGTACCATTCCATTAATGAAGGCATGTCAAGAATCATTATTTATAGAGTTTGTGGAACATGGGTGGGTGAGATTTTTAGAATTAATTTTTATGGAAATTATACTATAAGAGTGTTATTTCATGGTAAAGGTTGAAACAAAAAATGGTTTTTTGAATACAGATCACAATATAGTCTTTTCAAGTGGGTAGAATGCATAGAGGAAATTTTCTAAATAATTTTCAATATTCCAGGCTATGTTATGATTTATGAAAGATTTTAAACTTAGTGGGATGCTAATGGGATGTTTTATAGGATCATTGAGTGGATGGTATGTTTCAAATTCAAATAGAATGTATTTATTATTAGAATCCCATTTAGAAAAATTTGAATAAAAATAGAGAGAGATTATTATTAAGATATTGAAAAAATGGAGAAGAACCAGGTCGAAGAATCACTTTTTAATATATAGACATAATGAAGTAATTATAGTTCAATTTATATTACACTTTTCTCAATTGGTGTTTTCTAATTATTATGATTCTCTATAATTGGTCCATGTATTTAATTTATAATTGTATTTTATATCATAGAGAAATGAAGAAAAATATACGAATAAGAAGTTACCTTTGATCAATAACATGTATTTCTAAATGATCAGAAATTTCATGTGGTTTCTAGCAATCATAAGAACAATATCTAAATAATTAATGAATAATTTAACACCTTTGTTCACTCCTCCATCTTAGGGTGTATTGTCTAGTTGGGTTCAACACTAGTACAATAATATATTGAATCTATGTGGGTTTTTTGGTTGTAGACTAGACCTATTGGTTATGTGTGGATACTCTAGGGGATATATAGGGGTTGTGGGGCATATAGTGATGGGTTATGACCTGGTCACAGTTTATGAAAAATGTGATAAGATCTATTGTCCCAATGTATGTGTAACGTGGTTTATTTTTTTTCACTTTAGGAGGGAAATTTTTATATATATTTGTTATCCATTAAAGGATCTATAGATGTTTCCTTATTATTTGATGTGTTTTTCCTTATGTTGGTATGGGTTTTAATCTATTAGTGGGTTGATTATGAGTCCATTCAAGTATGACTCTTTGAGAAGGGTTAATTCTTAGATATAAGTATACCATTTATGGAAGCTCATGTGACATCTTGGTTATCTATTCTTGGTTATCCATTGATGTGTGTTATTTTGAGGAGTAGTTTTTTATCAAATAATACCAATCATGGAATTATTAAAATACATTTTGTGTTGAATTGTGGAAAGAATTATATTGAGCGGGGATATATAATTATATTTCGGAACATAGTTCTCCATTTGTGTCTATGTATATACATTGAAATAAATGATTAGATTTGGGTTGTTTGAACAATTAGTATGGTATGACGGAATTAAAATTACGACAAAATTTTTCTTTGGAGGGTATTAGTTTGAAAATATTAGTAAGATATTGAATGATTATAAAATATTTTTGGGACATCTTTCTAGTATAATAATTAATAAGTAATTTCATCATTTCCATAAAAAATATAATGGTGTATTTTTTCATGTCGACGTGATAGAAACTAAAATTATTTATGAACAATAACGTATAGTTTGGTATTTAATGAAGCTTGTTTAAGTTGAATGTTTAGGTTGTGGAAGCATAGGCAATGAAGGGTAAATAATGTATTTTGGGAATCTAGGATTTTATCAATGTTTTATTTAGGTTTTTTACTGTTCTTGGTGTGATTGGTTGGTTTTTTGATTGGTTAAACGGAAATTTTCCTATTAAGCTGAGTGTTTTGTTGGTTTTTATAAGTGTCTAGCTAATGGGGTAGTGGATTTTCGTATGCCTATATTGGTATATTTTATAATAAATTGTGTTTATTTGTTTGAATGGATAAAATAACAATGAATGAGAAACTATTGCTAATGTGTGTTTTTTGTTCATTTAGGATATTCTTTTTATAATAATGTTGGAATGAATTTTTTCAATTGATATGGATTTCATGGTTTTTATTATTTTTATTGGAATTGAATTTTCATGATCACAGGGGAAACCTTATGTGGCTAAAAAGATTATGTGATGGTTCTTTATACCTTTTATTGGGGAGATAATGTTGTTATTTTTGATAGTTTGGTTCATGATTAAGATGATATTTTTTTTCATAAATATAGAGGTGAGTGCCATGGGATGAAGTTCGTGGGGGTAATTCTTATAGAATGTTTTTATAAAGTCATTATGTTATATACCCATGATATCCTTGTATAATAAATGAGATATATTTATGTTGTGGAGTTTGTACATGGGTGTGTCTCATGATAAATTATAATTATTTGTTTGGTTGATCATTGATTTTTATGTGTAAGAAAGAACAATGGATGGGTCTTGATGAACCTAACTACTCTAAGAAAGTAATTACCCTTAATTTTATATTTTTATTTTCATTTTGGGTATAATTATATATTTAAAAGGGGGTCATAGTGGTTCAGGAATGAATTATGGATAAAAGGTTAACATATAGAGGTATAGATGACCATGGGTACCTGGTGGCCTTGTACTGGGTACCTGGTGGTTGTCTGGATGATCTAATAGTGGTTGTTGGACGCATTCTGTACCTAGTGTCCAGTTTTGGGTAGCTAGTATGTAACGACCAAAACTTTTATTAATAAAAATTAATCTTGATCTGAATAAATGTATTATTATTTAAACTAGTTATATAAGATATATTCACTTACATGGTTTTTTTTTGAATTTTAAAATACCATTATTTATTTTTACCATTTCTAATATAATTGTTAAATAGTAATCACATGATTAGTATAAATATAGGGCCTTAACGAATCAAATTTACCTAGACAAAGGAAGCGATGGCCTCAATCATTATAATTACTCCATACGAACCCCATTTGTCATATATTTGAAAAAGGAAAATGTCATTTGGCTTCACTCTTGAAAAATCCCAAGATAAGCTTCAACATGTTAAGCTTGAATGCAATCGCCTTCGAGAGAAGTGAATATTAATAAAGATTACCACCTATGAGATGTTATCTGATAATCCCTATGAGTCTTTCACCATTTCAAATCTTAACCTTGTTTCTTATGCGGGTGTTATATAGGGGTATATAACAATAACCTAGCACTATGATTGTGTGCAGTATTTGTGTATAAATACTACACATACATTTTATTATTATTAACTTTCTAATAGTTTTTAAAGAAAACATAGTATTTTTAGTTAATATTCAATTAAGAAATCTATTTTTAGGAATTAATTGATTTTTTTAATTAAATAAAATACTATTAGTAAATCACTTTTTATTAAATATATATGATCATATAATTGGTTTTAGTACAATTGTCATTTTTGGTACGGCTTGAAAACTGTTTTTGTCAAAACTAATGAATTTTCCATAAATGTTGGTTTTTATTTTAAAAGTTAAAGTGCACATATTTAGAAAATTATTTAGATAAAATGAATATCATTTTTTGATTCAGGACTTCAAAATTATCAAATGGTGAATTTTTCATAATTTTCTAAGGCAATCGAATTTTTTGGGTGAATATTAAATACCGTTTAAATATATAATGTGATATATGACATCATAATGACCGAATAGGGATGTAATAAAATAAAATAAAAAGTATTTTCGGCCAATATATGTTTTATAATTAATATAATGTTATTTTAGATTTGTTTGATTTATTTTATGCTGCCTTAGTGGACCCTCCAAGACTTACAAAATATTTTAACATTTTAAAATGATTTCCTTGAAGGTGTGACTCATCTAATCATAATAAAGTCTAATATTTTAATACTTTAGTCCATTTTTCATAAAAAATAATGTTTTACACTCCCCTTGAGCAAAAACCATTGGAAAAATCCTTGGGTTGGTTTTTGGTTTAGATTAGTTTAATGTGTGGTGTCCAAAACCTTAATAATAACAAATTCCCTCTCCTTTCCTATATAAACCCACTAAATATCCGATTTTTCTTCACTAAAAACATTTTTATCTTGACTGACCTCTTCCCTCCTCTCTCTATAATTCTCCCAAGGAGCCCCAAGCTCCCTAAAAACCTCTCTCAAGCCTCTCCCAAGCCTTTTGGATCACACTACCAAGGGATTTCTTCCTTTCTCATTTTTGTCAAAATTTATTTATGTTTTTATGCCCTTTTATTTTCAATTAAAAATGTCAAGGCTTGATTTATCACCTCCCCTATACTTCCCTAATTATATTTTAATTATTAGGGACCCTTTTCCCTCTCACTAATGCCTACCATGTACACCCATTACCATGCCGAAATAATGTAAGGGATTTCTCTTTCATAATTTATATTCAATAAATTTATTTATATTATACATCCGAATTCCATTAAAAATGTTGGAATATTATGTACCATGACCCCATTACAATATATTTAGTTTATAAATTTTGAGATTCTCCTTTCTCTCTCATCAACCCATTTTACGATTTCTATTTGACATTGTCATGCTGTTGAAGGTACACCAAAATATCCCATTCTAAAATCATCGTGTAAATGAATACCAAACCCATTTCACTATTAAGGATATTAACATTTATTCACATGAACTTTTTGATTGATGACTTAATTTTATGTATTCTTCATCTCTTATTTGTAAAATATATTATAATGTTTAATGAATCCATGTTTTATGATCTATGTGTCACACTTATGCATGAAATGAAATGATTAAGAAGGGTGTGCCTTGATAGCACTCCAATGCATTGGGTAAATATTGGTATCATGATAAGTCAATTCCAATGAGGGTTTAATCATTCTAATTCAAGTTCAATGAGGGTTTGTGAATGATCCATGGGCAATGAGCCTTTGGTCAAGCTAATATCATGTTAAATGTTGTAGGAATATTTCTATGATATGATAATAATGATATATCATGGCTTTATGTTCATATTTTCTTATGATCAATTTATATGCCTATTACCTAAACTATATTGTTTTTTAATGTTATTCCATTTTACTCCCTTACTGGGCTTTATAGATCACCCTTTTTTTATGTATGTGCTCTGGTTATCCTATAAAATGATAACTATGAAGGACTGTTGCGGTCATGTAAAAGATGTGTTCAACAAAGATGTTGTATTCTTGTGTGTTAAGTTTTCATGTAATGTTCCTATTCTATAAATACACTAGACATATCCATCATTAGAGTTGCCTTAAGTTCATGTTTAGGTAATAAATCTTGTTAATGTGTGTAATGAAGAGGAGGGTTATTATATTTGGTATCAGAGGATTTTTTTTTGTTATTTTTGGGATTAAGAATAGAACAAACTAGTGAAAGCCTTAGGAATAAGTCTAAACATCCCCAAATTTTGGGGATTATACTGTAAGTGTTTTATAAAAAAATACATCCCTATCTAGATACGAACAAGTAGGGTACCTCTAGCATAGATGTTTCTCAGTGTAAAACCCAAAAACACCACATTGATCTAGACTCGAACAATAATCGGTGAATGAAAATGGGTCTATTTTCTCCCTTGGTTACAACACTCTCAGGGGATATTCTTAGGTAAATTGATATGATTAGTTCAAACCAGTATTAATGGAAAAACATCCCATAAGAAAATACATTAGGAGATAGATCATAGATTACATATATTAAATCCTATAAATTCATAACTTATGGAAATAAATGTAATTTATAAGTTATCAATTTTTTAATTGGATTACCCTTTATGTGTTTCCCCTAACATTATTTGTATTCCAGCTAATGGTCGATAATATGAGGACATCGTCTAACAAATGATGCGATGAACAACATGACAGCTGTTCTAATGAGATTCCCAATCTGATGGGAGTGGGAATCAAAAAAATTATCATGATACACTCTATGTTAACTCATGTTTTGAATAAAAATGTGGGTCAAGAGGAATGTTCAACCCCCCACCCCCTAATACATAAAAATTGACAATCGAGAACTACATGAGACAATAGCTGCCTACATTTAATGGATCATCTGATCCCTCAATTTCCTAACAATGGATCAACTCCATTGAAAATATCTTCTGCATCAATCCATGTATTGAAAAAGAGATGTTTCTTCTAGATACTTATAATATGGAGGGTGATGCCGATCAATGTTGGACATTAATACAAAATATGAAGCAGGAGGAGGAGATCGAGGCGTTGGAATGGAAGGATATCCCAAAAATGTTTTTTGATAAATATGTTCCATGCACAGTCTGACTTCATATTTAAAAGGACTTACATTCACTCACGAAAAAGGATGAAGAATCCATTATAGTGTATGAGGAAAACATCACAAGTTTGGCACAATGTGCCTCTATATTTTTTCATAACTCAAAATCAATGGTTGACTACTTCTTTGGTGGGATAAATCCAAGCCTAGGGAAATCCCTGTCAATCCGTGACTTTGATAGTTATGAGGAAATTGTCCGATGTACCCTTATGGTTGAAATGGATATCGGATAATCTTAGGGTTATCATGGGGAAATGCAGTGGAATGTGAAGATTAATTCTGGTAGTACGATGGATAAATCCAACAGTGCTAAGAAATTCCAACACCCCACTTTCCAAAGTTTTGGAAAGATGCACCCTGAAAATTTCCGGAAGGGGTGAGGAAATGATTTAGGTGTGGAAGAGATGGGAACCTGGCCATTAACAACTAACATGAAAAACCCACCACTATCACAGAGGAGGGGAATATTCCATTTGACCCTCAGCACATTGTTAATTTCTTCAAATACAATGAACCATGGAAAATTTCATATCTTTTCCCTAATCCATGGGTTTTTAAGGAAGCCAAAAACCTCCACGGTAACAAAGGTGATCTTCTTCCATCACTACTGCCAAATAGAAACCCATAGACAATGTGGTGATTGGTATGATTGTCATTCATTCAAAAATAGTGAAGGTACTTTTAGATTTTGGTTCTTCACGTTCTTTTATATCCTGAGTCATTTGTAGAACAATCCCAACACTACCACAAATCTTGGAAGTAAAGATGTCAGTGAGAACAAAAAATGGGGAAATCATTTCATCCCATGAATATAACTCCTCCCATATCACAATTTGTTGATTATACTTCCCGAATTACCTCATCATACTCTCTCTGGGGGAATTTAATCTAATTCATGGCATGGATTGACTTTATTTATGTATATCTTATATAAATTTCCAGGAGAGGTAATTCAACCTCCATATGGAGAATCAACCCCCGATTCTGTAAAAGTGAAAGGAGAAAGATTAATCTTCTTTAGAACCATCATATCAAGAATGGATATTACTACCCTATGATCTCATGTATCTTACTCAGATGATTGAGTTTAAGGATGAACCAATCCTTGAATACATTTTTATTGTGAGGGAATTCATTGAAGTGTTTCCCGATTAATTTCATGGTCTTCCACCATGAAGAGATGTTGAATTCTTGATTGATCTTATACTCGGGGATTTTCCAATATCCATGAATCCATATAGAATTAATATTTTGGATCATGAGGAGACAAATAAATTACAATAGGAAAATATGGATAAAGGGTTTATATGCCCTAGTGCATCACCCTCGGGTCTACCAGTCTACATAATCAAGAAGAAGGATGGGTCAATGTGGCATTTCATTCATTATCAAGAGATCAAAAAATCATGATAAAGAACAAGTATCCTATTCCCAAAATGAATGACATGTTTTATTAGCTATGTGATGCACAATACATCTCTATGTTGGATATGTGGTTGGTATATTACCATTTATGGGTGAAAAAGGATAATATCCTCAAGATTGCTTTTCGTACAAGTTAAGAGAACTATGGATTCAGAGTAATGCCTTTCGGACTCAGTAATCCTCCAACAATAATCATAGACTTGATGAATAGTTTCTTTAGAAATTACCTCGACAAATTTTTGGTCATCTTTATTGACGATATTATAATATATTAAAAAACAAAAGAAGCATTTGATCACAATACTTGAGACCTTGTGAATGGAGAATCCCTATAAAAAGTACAAAATGTGTGAGTTTTGGTAGAAAGAATTCTCATTATTGGGTCATATCATAACATGAAATGGGAAATCTTTGGCTCCCTCCAAGACAATTGCAGTTTAGGAATGGAAGAGGCCAACATCTATGATGAATATTTATAGCTAGTTTGGGCAAGCTAGATATTATCACTGATTTTTGAGAAGTATCTCATTGTTGTCAAAACATCTTACGAAGCTAACTTGGAAGTGAGTCATGTTTTCATCGAGTTATGAGTAAGAAGAGAGATTCAAAGAGTTTAAAAGGATGCTTATCACTATGCTTTTCTCACATTACCCACAATTGAAGAACTTTTTGTGGTATTTAGGAAGGCTTCAAAGAAGGGCCTTGGCTGTGCATTGATTCACAATGAAAAATTCATCGCCTATCCATAAATGGTATTGAATGTTCATGAGAAAAACTATCCATCACATGATCTGGATTTGATCATAGTAATCATCTCTTTAAAAATTTGGTGGCATTACCTCTTTGGGTAGAAGTATGAAATATACATGAATCACAAAATACTCAAATATATATTCAAACAGAAAGGGTTCAACATGCACTAATGATGATAGTTAGAGCTGATCATAGACTACGACTGGTCAATCTATTACCACCATGGGAAAGAGAACATGGTGGAAGGTGATCTATGTTGAAAGGATCCAGCAACTCTTTCATTGATGAAAATTGAAAAGGATCCAAACTTCTTATATTTGATGAAGATGGACATGGTAATAATAATAAAGGGAACATCATCAATCATTTCACAAATGATTTCTCAACCTTCTCTTTTTGAAAGGATGATGAATTCTCAAAAGGATGATGTGGGAATTCAGAAGAATGTGGAAACTATATCAAAAGTTAAATCAAAGTATTTTAGTGTCAAAGAAGAATGAAATGTGAAATTTTTCACAAGACTATTATTTCCATCAAATCCAGAGTTAAGGAAAAACTTTTGGATCATGCACATAGTTAAAATTTATCTATTTAGCCAGGAAACACAATGATGTATCGATAACTCTGATAACATTATTAGTGGGATAACATGAAGAATGAGATCTCTAAGTATACATAAATTTTTTTGGTATGATAGAAAATGATGTTTCAGAGGAATATGTCTATGGGGATGATGCAAACATTACCTATACTAATAACGAAATGAAAAAATATCACCATGGAATTTTTCACCAGACATCCAAAGACATCCAAATGAAACAATGATATCTGGGTTGTTGTGTATTGTCTTAAAATGACTATCCACATCATTGAAATTGAGTGTATTTATCCTTGGATCAACTGGCACAAATATAAATCATAGAAGTGGTATGGAAGCATTGAGTACCACTATCTATCATATCCAATCGAGATCCAAGATTCACCTCTATTCCAAAATAGTCCCCAATGCACTCTGAATACTGTGTTGAACTACAGTACAACTTATCATACTCAAACAGATAACCAATCTGACCAGACTATCCATACACATGAGGAATTATTGAGGGACTTCTCAGTGGACTTCAAAAGATTATGGGATCAACACCTTCCTCTGGTTGAGTTCTATTACAATA
This sequence comes from Viscum album, assembly GCA_963277665.1. Lineage (NCBI taxonomy): Eukaryota > Viridiplantae > Streptophyta > Magnoliopsida > Santalales > Viscaceae > Viscum > Viscum album. The sequence goes on from OY728130.1 coordinate 734,121,736, forward strand.
ACAGCCCCTACTCAAGTATCCAAATGGCTCCTTATGAAGACCTTTAGGGGAAGAGGTGCATAACGCCAACATGAAGGGTTAAAGATGGGGAGGGAAAACTCCTAGGACCTGAAATGGTTAATGAAATGGTAGATAAGGTTAAGACCATCTAGTAGCACATTAATTATGCTCATAGTAGGCAAATGGGTTATGCTAAAAATTTCTGATAAGACCTATACATTAATTTTGGCGATATGTTATTCCACTACATATCACCGTGGAAGAGAGGTTTGAGATTTGGGATGAAGGGAAATATTTTTCCAAGGTACACCATCCCTTTTGAGATCCATGATCACATTGAAGAAGTGTCCTATCAATTATAACTCACATAGAACGTATCTCAAGTACATGGTGTATTCCATGTATCACTCTTGAAGAAGTACATACATGACACATCACGTTTAGTCATTCAAGATGTGGTACCATTAGAGAATGACCTCTCATTATAAGAGAAGCTGGTGAAGATCATAGATGATAGGGAAAAAATTATCTTAAATAAGAGCATTCCCATCGTCAAGGTGTTATGGATAAACCACAAGTTTGAATAAGAAATATGGGAATCATAGTAAGTGATGAAGAAGAGTTACCCTCATCATTTTTAGAGTGGGAAAATGAAAATTCATTGGAAAAATTTCTTAAGATGGAAACATTGAAATGACCCAAACTTTTATTTCTGAAAATTCCAATGGATGTGATAAAATTCGTTATTATTTTAAATGGTTATATAATACATATTCACTTCCATGGTATTATGTTTTTTTATTTTAAAATAAGGTTAAAAATTGTTATCTTTTCTAATATTTTCGTTGAACAATGATCACATGATTAGTATTAATATATAGATTTGACTAATCCAATTAGTCACAAAAAGGCAGTGATGGCCTCATCCGGTTGAATTTCTCCATAAAAAGCCCATCTGTTGAAGCTTGTAATGGAGGCAGCATCACCGGGATTTTCACTTGACCAAGGCCAATCTGAGCTTTAACATGTTATGTTTGAATGGAATCACCTAGAGGAGAAGTGGATTTTAATAGAGATTACCACCTAAGTGATGTTATATGAGCCTCCTAAAGAGTCTGTCACCATCCCACACCATACCCTTAGGTCTTATGATTGTGTTATAAGGGGTTATGTAACAAGACCCTAGAACTATGATTATGTGAAGTATTTTTGTATAATGAATATATATTCACTTTATTATTATTAGATTGTAAATAGTTTTTAAAGACTAAATAGTATTTTTAGTTAATATTAGATTAAGAAATATATTTTGATGAATTATTGGATATATGAATAAAGTAAGATATTATTACTAAATCACTTTTTATTAAATATAAATGATCGGATAATTTTTATTAGTAAAATTATAATTTTTATTATTGTTTGATAAGTGTTGTTTTAAAAACCCATAATTTTCAATAAATGTTGGTTTTTATATTAAAAGTTTAAAATAACATATTTAGAAAATTATTTAGATAAAATGAATATAGTTTCTATATCCAGGACTCCAAAATTATCCAACGGTGAAATTTTTCTAATTTTCAGAGACAGACGAGTTTTTGGGTAAATATTAAATACAATTTAAATATATAATGTGTTTTATGACATCATAATTACCAAATTGTGATTTAATAAAATAAAATAAAAAGTAATTTCCGAAAATATATGTTTTATCTTTACCTAAATTTGATTTTATATTTTTTGATTAATTTTATGGTGCCTTAGTGGACCCACTAAGACATATAAAATATTTTAACTATTAAAATGATTTCCCTGAGGGTGTGACTCACCTCCGCATAAGAAAACCTAATATTTTAATAATTTAGGCCATTTGAATTATAAAATAATGTCTTAAACTCACCTTTGGAAAACACTATGGGAAAAACTATGTGTTGGTTTGTGTTTTTGATTAATTTAATGTGTGGTGTCCAAAACCTAAATAATAAAGATTTCCCTCTCCTTTTCTCTATAAACCCACTAAATATCCCATTCCTCTTCACTCAAACCATTTTGAGCTTGACCATACATTTCCCTCCTCTCTATATAATCCTCTTAAGTCTTCCCCAGCACCCTATAAGCCTCTCTCAAGCCTCTCCCAAGACATTGCGATCACACTTCCATCTAAGGGATTTCTTCCTTTCTCATTTTTTCCAAATTTATTTATGTTGTTAGGCACTTTTAAATTAAATTAAAAATGTTAGGGTACGATATATCACCTCCCATATACTTCCTTCCAAATTTTTGAATGATTATAGACCCCTTTCTCACTCATTAATGTCTCCCATGTACACCCATTACCATGCCGAAATTCCATAAGGTATTTCTCTTTCCTCATTTACATTAAACCAATTCCTTTATATTATGTATATAATTTCTATTAAAAATATTAGGATATTATTTTCCATGACCCCCTTACTCTCCATTTCTTTTATAAATTATGAGAGACTCTGTTCTCTCTCATATACCCATTTTATTATTTCTATTTGATGTTGTTATGCTGCTGAAATTACACCAAATATTTCCCATGGAAAAATCATCATATAAGTGAATACCATACCCATTTATCTATCAAGAGTATTCATCTTTATTCACAAGTACATACTTATTGAGGAAAAACATTTTTTTATTCCATATCTCTTATTCATGTAATAAATTATGATTTTTAATGAATCCATTCTATACAATATATGTGGAACACATATGCATGAAATGAAATGATTAAGAAGGGTGTGACCTTATAGGGGTCCAATACATTCGGTAAAGATTTGTATCATGATATGTTAAGTGAAATGAGGGTTTACTCATGCTAATTCAACTAAAATGAGGGTTTACTCATGCTATATGAGAAATAATACTTGGATCATGCTAATATTATGTTTAATGTTGTTTCTACATGTCCATGTTATGATAATCAGGCAATAGCGTGCCTTTATGTTCCTATTTCTCTTATGCTCAATTGATATTACTATTGCCTTACATATATTTTTTCTTCATGTTATTGTATTTCACTCCTTTATTGGGATTTATAGCTAATCATTTTTCTTATGTATGTACTTAGGTTATCACATGCAATGCGATGTACGAAAGAATGTTGTGGTCATGTAAAAATGTTTTCAATAATTATGTTGTATTTTTTGTGTCTTAAGTTGTCATGTAATTCTCCTAAGCCCCAAAGATACTATAACTCTCAATACATAGATTTGTATTAAGTTATTATTTATATAACAAATCAATTTATCGTTTCTAATAAAGGGAAGGGTTGTTATATAGTAGAATCCAAGGATGTATTCCCATAAGAAAGGGAATTTTAGGCAATTCTAACACATAATTTGACTTTTTAAACTATAATACATGGGATTTAAATATCATATATATAGTGGGATACTTCTTGGGAGTTCAACTCACCCTAAATTTAACCTCTTAAATATTTATCTTAATCAATCGATATAGGTATCCCTATTTGATCACAAGAGGTTTTATTTATCAGTTTGTAGTTATAGACCACCTAAAATATTTATTTTATTCTATGTTATTTGTGGGAGAAACTCTGTGAAAAAAATTTCTAGTCATAGAGCATGTATTATTTTTTTAATTCTTTGGAATTATTAAGATCTAGTGACCATTATGAATTTTCATAGATGATATCAAGGTATTTCATTTTTATTATCCCTTTATTCCATCTGTAATATAATGAATAAATTAATCCTTTATCCTATATTATTTCTATATCGGTGTTAAAATTCTATGTAGTGGATTACATATTATCATTATACTCCATAGAATCATTATATAATTAATTTAATTAGTAAAACATTTTTTTTCTATCATATTATTAAAGAGTAGGAATGGTAAGGACATATGATATAGTGAATATAATTTAACCTAAATGTTTTCATTGAATATATTTTTTTAAAAAATATTTCATTAAACCTTATCTTTTTTATGTAATTTTATTTCTTATGTATGATTGAATACCTTGTCCACACATGCCTACCAACAATTTCTTAACTCAATTTAATGTTTAATATGAAAAATCTATAAAAATTATCACATACTAAGTACAACTAGTATTGTCTATATTTCATCATTCTTATAAAAAATTACTTTGTTTGTTAGTCTTTGTATGAATTAAAACATATATCATATTTTTATTTTTTGGATTTAATAACTCAATGGGTAGTTACATTTCCAAGGGACATGTTATATACATATAGAAAAAAGATACAAAGTACATTTATATATTGATAGACTGGTCGGTGATATAGGATGAGATCATAATTCCCAAAATTTTGTATACCCATTCCCATATCCTTAAAAGGGATAGATATCTTTATTATCCCAATTATTGTACAAATAATTGATTTCCCTATAATGGGATGGATGTTACACCTTGATTTTTATTATAAATCATTCCGGATCATGGGTTATGAATGAAAAATGTATTATTGGTATAGGACAACCTGATACATGTAATTATTTATTATTATTAAGTAGTATGTTTAATTTTATACAAAATAATTTTTTTTATTGTTTACCTATCCACCATAATTGTTTATATTTTTTCTTACACATTAGATTATGATTGGGGTTTGGGGGTGAGTAGTGACTACCTACTGGATATGTCATACTAATATCCACCATGGATCCCTCTTGGGATGCATGAAAAATTTCTTATAAATGCAATTGGAAAAGGAAAAGTTCCTAAGCATATAGGTTTATAGAATTTTGGGTGTGGAGCATGGATAATACATTTTTCAGTTTTTTGAGGGAATGTTAGGAAAATAAATATGCTATATTTTTGATGTTCATCATGGGATATTACATTAAGGATAACAATGGAATTAATCCATTTATAGATTAACATACTTTTTTATATATTGATGTTTTTATGCACCAATCGCTTTATATATCTTCTATATGTTTTTATGTCTGTTTAGTATATGATAATGTATGTACATGACATTAAAAGAGTTATTTATAACTTATTCACATTTAGAAATATATCATTAACTATTTTTACCCATATTTTCCTTATGGATTTTTTTCTCATACAAATATAGGCATGACTCTCTTCAGTATCAAATTACTAATATAGATGGATAAAAACATCTTTTACCCATATGTTTCTCAAATATTGGTTTTTATGCCATCTTTTAGTGATTTATAGGTTTTTTTAAGGTTTTGTGGTGGCCCATCTAATTTTCTTTTGTGTAATTGGTTCACTATAATTATAAAATGGAATCATATCCCACACTAAATGCTTAGTGGTATGAGACATCAGAGTATCTAGAAGATATAACCATTATGACTTAAGAAAACTCCATAAAATATGATTTTCCAACATCATTGTGGTAAAATCATATATTACAATGGTTATCTTGAGAATTATTTTTATTTTTATACTATGAGTGAATTATAATTCTTATGTATCATGAATTAAAATAGGATTTTTAGGTATGATTGGGTAGGATAAAATAGTATATTTTATGCTTTCCTAGGGTTGTTTAAATTATTATTTGAACTAATTAATGATTACTACTAACTGAAAATTTAATAATCAATAAATAGTATTTACATTTATATTTATTGTTAATAAATATGTTAATATGTGTCAATACTCAATTCATTTTACTGTGAAGTCATTGTCATATATTTTTTATAGTTTATTTATTTTATGTTATAATTTTGGATTGATTTTATAGTTTTAAAATTCATTTTTAAGCATAGATGTTTTTTATGAAGCAATAAAAATAAAATATTCATAATGTAAAGTATTTCATATATTGAAAATAACATATAGGGGAATGGTGTTAGACCTAACTGAGTGGTTCTTAGAGAAGAAACATTGTGAGTAATACCTTTCTTACTACAAAAGGTTTCAAAATCTGAATTTTGAAATTCACCACCATGATCACTACACATAGTTATTAGTGGTAGATTTTTCTCATTTTTAACTTGGGATCTAAATTATTTGAAATAGAAAATGGATTTAGATTTTATTTCTAGAAAATTGACCCATCAGAATGTAGTGTAGTCATTTACTAAATAAATACATAGTACATGCCTCCAAAGATTCCAATTTGTGTAGGATAAAAATTATTCTTGTACACTAACTATAATTCATTAGAATTTATAACATCATTGAGTGATTTAACACTAGTATTATGTTTCTTACCATATTAACAAGGGTAGAAAACTTTTGAAGAATCGTACCTAAGATCTGGTAGATCCATAACAAGTCTTTTCTTTTAGAATTTAAAATTTTACCTAATGTTATAATGTCCTAAACTTCTATTCCATAACCAATATTGGTTTTCCATTTCACTTAATCAATGTATTTTTTGGCTCCTATGGACTTTTAAGTTAATTGTATGAAGATCCCCATGCCTATGGTCTAAAAGAATGAATTCATGCATGGAATTGCGAACTAAATATTTATTATTCCTAAAACTCACAAGGGAACCTAAATCACATAATTAACTTATACTAACATGGTTGTTCTTAAGAAATTTAACAAACAAGACATTTTAAAGTAAAACCTTTCCTAAAAGAATAATATTACATATAATAATGATCTTTTTCTGAGCATTATATATGAAGGTCACTCTTTCACCTTTTATTTCAATAACAATTTCAAAGAAATTTATGATTATAGTCATATTTCAATAACATACATTATCCATGTACACAATATTATTGTTGTTGGTACACATTTTGTTTTCCAAAAAAACAAATAATTAGTTTTCAAGAACCCAAACTTTATTGGGTCCAGAAATTTTATATAAAAGAATTTTAGGAATCCATATTTGTTTTAAAAAGCGAGCTTTATGGAACCAAAAATATTGAATTTTATTAAGGGAAAAATTTATTTCCCAATGCCTACAACATTTAAATTTAGAACCCAATAGAGAATTTTGGGGAAGAAAATATTTATGACAAAAAAACAGTTTTGAATGATTATAACCAATTCCAGAACTATTCATTATAAGAAGAATTTTTGAATAAATTTTATCAAATTATTTCCTTCTTGTAGTAATGTGTGATAAAGAAATATTAAGTGAAATGATTTATAATTTTAGTCTAGTGACTAAATTATCATTCTCATAAGAAACTGTTTTGGAATTTATTTTAGTTTCAAATACATTTTTCTTTAAAACAAGTTGTTCAAAATCCATAGAAAGTTTATCCTTCTCAGAATTTACTTCCACAATGCTTTTTAAAATATTTTCAATATCAAGATTTTTCTTATCAATATATTTTCAATGGTTTGATTCTTATTTTTTAAGAATATTTATCCTACAATATTCCATATCATGATTTTTCTTGAGTTTGGAATTTTCATTATCATGTAATTTGGGAAATCTGGATACTTATTCAAAAGAAGGAAAATTTTATTCTTCTAAGAAATATTCTTCATCTGAAGAGTAAGAAAACTTTTCATCTAGGTAATTTTCATTTAAAAGATCTTTTGAAAGAGATTCTACATTCTGTACCATAGTCATGATACATTGATTTGCAATAGGTAATTTGGCTATTAGTCCTATATTCTTCTGACCAGAAGATTCATATTCTCATGATTCGCCTGATTAATAACCACCACTTGGACTCCATATATCTTTTTCATTCAAGAATTTCTTTTTTTTATACTTTTAAGACTTGTTATTGTATCTATCATAATGTTTCTCCTTCCTATATTTTCTTTTAGGGAAAGGGAAGTCTGGTCTTATGTGACCAGCTCACTTACATTCATAACATGTTACTTCTGAGTCATTCATTTCCATTCTATAATTCGTTTTGAATTTGTATTGAAATTATTTCATTCTAATAATCTTTTTCATCCTTAGAGAAATATTGGATTATTCATTTTCTGAATGATCACTTTCACATGATTCTAATATAATAACAACTTTATTATCATTTTATCTTGTTACCCTTTTGGTGTCTTTATTTTGGATGTAGTAGTAAGAGATTCAATTCCATTACCATTATTCATTTTTTTTATATCATCATCTCTTTTCATTCTTCTTTCATTCTGTAATATAGTACCAAATAATTCATCATGAGTGATTTATGTAACATTCTTATTCTCATCAATAGCTGTCCTTTTTAATTCCCATTCATTTGGCTTGATGTCTATTATCTTATCATTAATGGATTCATAATCAAGACCGTTCTATCATATATATTGAAGACTATTAAAAATCATCATAAATCATTGTTGTACTATGAAAACCTGTTCTCCATATGAAAAAACAAAACCATGATATTTAGCTCTGAGCATGGTTGTTCTTGTTTTGATGACCGTAGATGTACCAAAGTGTGTCACTTTCAATTTCTTACAGATACAATTGTATTATTAACATGATGATATCTGACTATATATATTATTGGTCATAGAAAACAACAAATTAATGAAAACCTTGTAATTATATTTCTATTCTAATTTATCTTGGTAGTTAAATGTTTTAAATTCCATGTCTGGGATTTTGTAATCTTCAATATTTATGAAAAATATTTAAACTCCAGTATTAAATACAAAAGGATTCATTTGATCTCTCTATTACTCATAATTATTCCCATCAAAAAATAGGATCTCTTGTGGTTTTTATAATTCCATTTTATCCAATATTCATTCCTATCATCTTATAAAAATAGTACTTTTCTGCTCCACATGTCAGTGTAGTAGGTAGTTATAAACAATATATTTTTAATAGAAATACAATTATCTTACAAAAATAAATAAATAATGTAATAAAATCATTGGACTCCTCCTATGATACCAATTTTTGGATTATAAAATATATTTAAATGTATATTAAATGGAACAATACAAGAGGGGTGATTTGTAGGTTTAAAAACATTGTATTTAAACATTTAAGAATTAACATAGTTTAAGAGGTCGCAAACTATTAAAATTCCAAACCAATAGAAATGACAATATAGGTACTGGTTCCAATGGATATGATATGATGTAATACCACAAGTAATGAAAAAAAATTGCATTTGAATTAAACACAATGATCAGAGTAATAAAAATTTAATGGATTCTACCTTATATCATTTAAAATCACATAAAATGATATTTAATGATTGAATCGTAATTTAAATACTTACAACTGAAAAGAATACAAATAGAATGAAGAAACAAAATGATTACATTTCTATTACAAAATAGTAGTGGAAATGTAAAGGTGTTACAATTTTTTATCCCAACGAGTAGGGTATCCTTTCACCTAGGATAAAAGGTTTGTCTTACAACCACCTTGGTAATCCCTCGATACGATGATTGGATCGACTGTCTTCATATCCCTATAAGCCCTTGATTAAGAAGTTAATCAGATCCAATCTATTTTAAACAATTTAAATCTCACGATATGTTGATTGGAATCATGTCTTCTTATCCTCAGAAACCCTCATTGGTTATCACAATGATTTTACGCACAAAGAGAAACAAAGAACTTATAGAAATAAAAGAACATGGAATAATCGGTTATATTCTTGTATCATCAAGTCTTTCGCTCAAAGCTAGAGAGAAGTCACTATATCTCTCTCTCGAAATTGATGGAATAAAAGGTTGTATATTCTAGTTCGAATGAACTCCTCTTTATAGGAATCTTGTATGAATGGTCATATTTCATCCAACGGTCAAATTTCTCTGAAAACTTCTGAGGGACTTCAACACCTGGCATGTCAACGGTCAAAACAAACAGAATACACGACATCATGTTGATTTGTGTACTACTATCTCAATGAAATCATTTTAGTTATGAAATAGTAAGAACAAATATATGAAACAATATGTATGAGAAAAATTTAATTGGTATGGGTTAAGACATGAATTTAATTAATTACATGAGAATGATGCAAAAATGTATAAGATTATTAACTTGTATAAGATGCATATCGATTACACAGTTAATCATGATTAAAATTCATAATATGATTATGATGTATATCCTAGTTTCAATACATGTGGTTATGATGCATGTGGTTACGATTCATGTGATTATAATGTGTTATATATAATCTGGTTATGATGCAAGGTTAAGATACACTACTTATCTTGGTAATGATATGTGATTACGATGCATGGTTACGATTTGATACTTAACCTAGTTACGATTCAACACAATACATAACCTAGTTATAATTCTAGATTATTTCACATTATAGAACTTGGTTATGATTCTGGATTATGATGCTTATGGTTACGATATGTATGGTTACAATGTAGAGAAACAACATGTGTGGTTACGATTGAAAACAAAGTATGTGATTACGATTATAAATGACTATGATATATGTAATATTGATGACAATAAAACATATAAAATGATGTAAACAACATAAATTATTATGACAAGAATACAAAATATATGGAAAACCATATATTTGATTACGATTGTATGATAAACAATATATGAGCTTACGATTGTGTGATTTGTGATTTCCAAAACAAATGATCAATGGGAAAGTCGAAACACATATTGACTCAACATTGTCTAATTGGATTCAACAACAGTACAATAATACATTGAATCAATGTGAGTTTTTATAGTTATAGACAAGACCTATTGGTTATGTTTGGATGATCTAGGGTATCTAGATGGGTTGTGTGGAATATTGTGATGGGTTTTGACTAGTCGCGGTTTATAAAAAAACATGATAAGATCTATTGGCCCATTATATGTGTAATATGTTTTATTATATGTGTTTTCCTTTAGGAAGGAATTTTTTATGTATATTTATTATCGATTAAAGGAGATACATATGTTTCCTTATTAATTTTTGTGTCTTTCCTAAGGTTGGTGTGGGTTTTCACCTATTAGTTGGTTGATTATGAGTCCATTCAAAGATGACTATTTGAGAAGGGTTAATTGAGAGATATAATTATACCATTTAAGGAATCCCATGTGACATCTAGGTTGTTTAGTCTTAGTTATCACTTGATGTGTGTACTTTTGAGGAAAAGGGTTTTTTTCAAATCTTGCATATCATGGAATTTGAAAAAATAAATTTTGAGTAGAATGGTGGAATTGAAATATTTTGAGGGGGAATATATGATGATATTTTAGAACATAGTTCTTCTTTTGTTTCTATGTATATACATTGCAATAAATGAGTAGATTGAGGATTCTGGAACAGTTGGTACCATACGAGGGAATTAAAAAAAGGACAAATTTATTCATTGGATGGTATTAGTTTGAAAATATTTGTAAGGTATTGAATGATTACAAAATATATTGGAATATATTTATTGATTAATAATATATATATTTAAACCATTTCTCAAAAAATATAAAGGTTTATTGTTTCCTTTAAATGTGATATAAAATAAAATGATTTATTCATAATAACTGATAGATTGGGATGTAATGAAGCCTGGTTCAGTTACACATTTATGTTGTGGAAGCATAGGTAATGAAGGATAAATGATGTCATTTTAGAATATAGGATTTTATCAATGTTTTATTTTTGGGTTTTTACTGTTCGTGGTATGATTTTTGGGTATTTTTGATTGGATGAATGGAATGTATCCAATTTAGGTGAGTGTTGGATTTATTTTGGTAAGTTTCTAGCTCATGATTTAGTGGATTTTGGTATGTTTATATTGGAAGATTTTATAATAATATGTGTTTCTTAGTATGAATGGATAAAATAACTATGAATGATAAACTAATGTTAATTTTCTTTTTTTTTCATTTAGGATTTTCTTTTCATAACTATGTTATAATGAGCTTTCTTAGTTGATATGGATTTCATGGTTTTATTTTTACTTTTGTTGGACATGATTTTACATGATCATAGGTTGAACCTTATGATTATAAATGCTTATGTGATGGTTCACTATCACCTTTATTTCAGAGATAGTGTTTTTCTTTTTGACATGTTGGTTCAAGTGTGAGATAATATATTTTTTCATAAATATGGAGGTGTGTACCATGGGATGAAGTTGGTGGGGGGTTCTTATAGATTGTTTTGATGTTTTCATTGTGTTATATACCCATGGTATCCTCGAATAATTAATGATATATACTTATGTTGTGGATTTTATACATGGGTGTAATGAGATATATTTATGCTGTGGAGTTTATACATGGGTACGTCTCATGCCAAATTATAATTATTAGATTGGTTTTATAATTGTTTTTAATTGTAAAAATAAGAAATAGATGGATGTTGAATAATGTGACCACTCTAGAAAGTTAATTACCCTAAATTTTAGAATTATACTTTCATTTTGGGTATAATTATATGTTTAAAAGGGGATTATGGTGCTTCATGATGGAATTATGGAGAAAATGATAATTGAGAGAGGTATAGGTGATCGTGGGTGCCTATTTGCCTGATACTAGGTACCTGGGGGTGGTCTATAAGTTCTAGTATTAGTTATTGGATCCATTCAGTTCCTAATGTTTATTTTTGGGTACATAGTATAATCCTAGTAAATATTCCCATAAGAAATAAAATTTAGGGCAATTTGAACCCATATTTTGAACTTTTAAACTAAAATCATTGGGATATTGTTCCCATTTATAATGCAGGATACTTCTTAAGAGATCATCTAACCTTATTTGTAACCTCATTCGGATCTAGCTTAAAGACTTGATCTAGGTAGCCATTTTTGATCAGAATAGGTTTTATTTATCAGTTTATGGTTATATATCACCTCAAATATTTATTTTATTCTATTTTATTTATGTGAGAAATAGTAATAAAACTTTTTCTAGACATAGGGAATGTAGTATTATTATATTGTTTGGGTTTATTCTGATATTATGACTATTGGGAATTTTCTTAGATGATATCATAGTTTTTCATTTTTATTATCCCTTGATTCCATCATTAATATAAAGAATAAATCAATCCTTCATCATATCTTATTCCTACGTTGATCGTAACATTCTATGTAGTGGATTACTTATCATCCTTATAATCCATAGAATCATTCTTCAATTAATATAGTTAGTAAATCACTTTTGTCTCTCACATTATTAAATAGTTTGTAATTTAAGGACATATGATACCGTGAATATAATTAAAACTATATTTTTTCAATTGATAAGCTTTTTATAAAAAAATCTTCAAACCTTTTCTTTTTCAATGTCATTTTATTTCTTGTGTATGATTGAAAACCATGTCAACACATTCCTACCTATCGTATTTTTTTAACTCAATTGAAAGTATAATATTTAAAAACTATGAAAATTATTACATACTAAGTACAATTGGAATTGTATAGATTTCATCATTATTATAACATATTACTTGGTTTGTTAGTATTTATATGAATTAAAGAAATTATCATCATTTTATTGTTTTGGATTTAATAACTGGATGTGGTAGTAACATTTCAAGGGAAATATTATATACATATAAAAAAAGGTTCCCATGTACTCTTATATATTGATAGACAGGTTGGTGATATAGGATGAGATCTTAATGCCATAAATTTAGTATACCCATTCCCCTATCCATAAAAGGGATAGGTATCTTGGTTATTCTGAATTTAGTATACACACTTTCCTTTCCTCGAATGGGATGGATGTTATACCTTGAATCTTTTTATCAATAATTAAAGATCATGGGTTGTGAAAAAAAAATTTATGATTGGTATAGGCCAACCTGATACGTTTAATTATTTATTATTATCAAGAAGTATATTTAATTTTATACTAAATCTATTTTTTATTCATTACCTATCCACCTCAATTTGTTATATTTTTTTCTTACACATTAGATTATGCTTGGGGGTTAGGGGTGAGTAGTGACTACCTACAAGTTATCTCATACTATTATCCCCCATGGATCCCTCTTGGGATGAATGCATAATTTCTTACACATGAAATAGGAAAAGTTAATGTTTCCAAGCATATAGGATAGTAGGATTTGGAATATGTATCATGGAAGATAATGTTTTTAGTTTTTGGAGGGAATGTGAGAAAAATAAATATGGTGTATCCCTAATGTTCATCATGGGAGACTACACTTATGATATCCATAGATTTAGTCCATTTTTATATTAATAAACTTTTTATCAATATGTTTCTTCTAGAAACACTCTCTTTCTATGTCATCTATATGTTTTATGTCTATTTAGTATATGATAATCTATGTGCATGTCTTTAAATGAATTATTTATAACTTATTCAAATTTTGAAATATATCATTAACTGTTTATACCCATGTTTTCCATAGGTATTTTTTTCTCATTCCAATATAGGCAAGACACTCTTCAAAATCACATCACTAATATATATGGATAAAACCATACCTCATACATATGTTATTGAACCATTGGTGTTTATGAAAGATTTTGGTGATTGGTAGGTGTTCCTATTATGTTGTGGTAGCCCAACCAAATTTTATTTTTGTAATTGGTTCACTATCTTTATAAAATAGAATTAGAGCCCACACTAAATTCTTAGTGGTATGATACTTCAGACTATCTAGAAGATATAACCATTATGACTTGGAAAACCCCCCAAAAATATGCTTGTCCAACATCTTTTTTATAAAATCATATGGTACCAAAGGTATTTCTAGAATTATTTTTATTTTGTTACTACGAGTCTATTCTAATCCTTATGTATTATAAATTAAACTAGGAATCTATAGGTATTAATGGGTAGGATAATATAATATATTTTATGCTTTCCAAAGTTTGTTTAAATTATTCTTTGAACTACATGATGATTCATACTAAAGAAATTATTAATCAATAAATAGTCTTTCTATATATATTTATTCATAAGGAATATGTCAATATGTGCCAACATCCAATTGGTTTGACTATGAATTCCTTTTCATAAATTTTTTATATTTTATTTCTTTTATGTTATAATTTTGGTTTGATTTTAAATTTTTTAAAGTTGTGTTTTAATGATGTATGTTTCTTAAGAAGCAATAAAAATGAAATATTCATAATTAAGTGTATTTCATATATTGAAAATAAAAGACATAGTAATGGGGTTAGACCTAACTATGTGAAGAAATTTTTAGGATTTATGTTCCACTTATCTAGGGAGAATGTTGTAATGAAATTATATACATTATTTTAGGGTATAAAATATCAATGACCACCTCTTATAGTGATGTAGTGTGAAGAGGAGTATGTTCCGATAAAATGAAAATAATTTTATCATAATTATATTGAGGGGATCATGAAATCAATATAAGCTATGATCTGAGGATCTCCTCCATGGGAGACCACTATCTATGAGATTATTAAGGACTTACTATTACATAATCCTTATATTTTTCAGGATGATGTATCAACTTAACAGGATGAAGAGTGGATTATATTTATCTATTTGATCATTGAAAAAATTAAGACATTAAAGAAAATAGGGTTTGGTTTTATACATTCATGCCTAAAAAGGTATCTCATTCGTATTGGTATGTCATGCTAGAGGATAATAAGGACTATGGACTAACATTGAAGAACATTTAGGGGTTTAAAGCTATATTTTTCAAAAACATTATGTTTTATTAATGTAATGCAGTTGATGAACATTTAGTAAGTATTTATATTAGTTATAGTTTGTATATCCAAATTCATATATTTACTTCAATTATCCCTACTTGAGTGTTGATGAGAAGTATAAGGTGTTAAGAATATAGATGGACTTCAAATAGCTATTTTTTGAAAACATGATGGTTTATAATATTAACTCTCTTTCATAGTGTAAAGAAAGTAATTTTCACTATAAATTTACCAAAAGGGGGAATATGAGAAATTAGTTCATTATCAAGATATACTATATGTGATATTTCCTTTTATAGTTTTATAAATCAATAAGAATAAATGATTAAGGGTGTATCTCATCATGGAATTCATGGAATTAGTATACAACCAGCTCATAATTTTAAAATACCCACTATGTTATTTCTTTGTAGTGAATATTTATGGAATATCAAGCTATAATATAACTTTAATATGGAGAAATATCAGTTTTTTTGTTAGTACATAAATCCTAAAAGGTTCTACTATTATATTATATATGAGTGTGTAGAGAAAAAACAACAATTGACTCAACTATGGAAGGTGTAGTTAGCAGATCAGTCAACGAGACGTAGTTATCCACCTTCTAGAGATTATGTTGGGGAGGATGCCCTAATAATCAGGGTTGTGTATTCATAGGGTATTGTTTTGTATATTATATTCTAAATAATGGTCATTATGATGTAATATGAAGCATATTTACTCCACAAATGTCATTAATCAAGGATGAAATAGGTCAATGAAATATTAGTTGTACTATTAGGGAATCCCCTATAGTAACAATTTATTTATTTAATATAGTTTCCTCAAATTATTTTAATTATGCAGGATGAGTATCACTTTTGGAACATAATGTGGAAACCTTATCTTTTTATATGTGTCTCTATATGCCTCTAGGGAAATGAATAAATTCTAAAAAACAAGTTTCCATCTTTCTGTTTTTTTACTAATTGTTATGGGAACTTTTGTGATCTTATGATTTTGAATATAAAATCATTCATATTGATTTTTATAATGGACTAGATGACTTTATTATGAATCTAAATCAATTGTTACACTCTTAGTGTATCTTTATAATCTCTATATGGTAATTAATATACCCTCTATGGAGAGTTGCATCCCCATGATAGTCAAGTAATTTCAGATCTATGGAAGGTGATGGATATTAATATTGAAATGGGAAATCTTATTCACAAGATAGTCGAATCAAAAGGGAATAATTTTTTACCTCATATAATAGAACAATATCCTTCTACCTTCCTTAATTAATTCTAAATCATATATCTAAGGATCATGGTCAAACAAAACAAAAAACTTCTACCTACTGTTAATCCTATCTCTATTTACATATACCTAATATATGATAGAATTGGAAGAGCTAGAGAATCAATTAGAGGTGTAGGATGTAAAATGATTGATTAGTCCAAGAACATATCTATGGGGATATGGTCTATTTATCCAAAAAAATATTTTTGGAATTATACACCATTTTATTGAGTATGAAAATAAAAATCATGTGATGATCTATAATAGTTTCCCTTTTCGAACAATAGGTGATCTCATTGACAAATTAAATGTTGAAAAGTGGTATTCTAAAATCATCCTTCACTCGGGTTGTCATCAGTTGTGATTCAGGCTTCAATACCTTTTTAAGTCTACCTTATGAAGAAATTATAATTTTTTTTAATATTTGGTCACTCTATTTGGGATAACTAATTTTCCCATTATTTCAATGGTCTAAATGTTTATGATCTTCTATCCATTCATAAACTCATTAATTACGGTTTCTGTGGATTATATCCATCTTTGATCTAAATCATAGGATAATCATGCTTGATACCATTGTATTTTATATAAGACATTACAATAGAATCAAATAATAGGTATGTTATCAAAATTTTCATTTTATATTCCATAAGTCACATTTCTTGGGAATTTTATTCTCGATGTAGAAATATCAGTGGAACCAAACAAGGAGGAATCGGTAATTTCATGGTAGGTTCTATTGAATGTATCTGATATTTGAGGTTTTCTTAGAGTCATGAGTTATTACCAATGTATTATCTAGGATATATCAATGGTATAATATGCTACGAAAACTTTTACAAAAAGTTATTAAATTGACATTGTACGATTAGTGTGACAAATAATTTTAAGAGTTAGAGATAAATTTTACATCGGCCTCAATTCATATCATATCATAAATAGGTTAAGTGTTTGAGTTATATTATGATACATTAACAATATATATTGGATATGTTCTAATTAAATGTCTCAAACCTGTGTGTTATATTTCTAGATAGATTCATCGTCATGGGAATAACTACCCCCTCATGATTTGGAGTTGGCTAGTGTGGTTCATGTGTTAAATTATTATAGACATTACTTGTCTAGTGTGCATTTAATAGTGTTCATATGACATAAAATCCCTAAATAAATTTTATATAAAATATATCTTAATATAATACATTATCATCATGTTTATTATGTAATAATTCCACCCATTGAGTTTTAACATTGGATTCCCACGCTCATGTTTCATCGTAACGCTTCCCAGGCTGCTACCTGAAAGTGGGGTTTTTATAAATACATTAACCTCTATGGTCAGTTAATTCCTTTATTTTTAATATTTCAATTTCTTATTGGGTAAGATTTTAATTTATAAATGGGATTTGAGGGATTTATAAAAGATTTTTTATGAAAATTGGAAATGAGATACGTGAATATGGAAATGGGTACATAGTGGTTTAGTACTAGGTACCTAGTCGGGGTTTAGTGGATCTTGAGATTTATTATATAACCATCAGGTATAATATGTATTAAAGTATGGACATGGTTGATTCCTTTGAAAAATTTCATTAATAATGTAAATTTTGGTAATTTAATCACTGAAACTATAACTCATAGTCTTTTTTCATTAATAGGAAATAACATCCATTGGGAGATAATATAATTATATCTTCTATAAATTGAGGATACAATATAATTTTTTAACCTAGTTGGATCCATTTAGTCACAAGATATCTTCTACATCAATGTAAGTCAATATCCCACCTAAAATATTCTTCTTCTTACATTTTTATTTTGGTAATATTTTTAATCTAACTTCTCCCAGTCTTATAGTATATATAATAGTCTACTAAAGTAATATATATTAGGTTCAATGTATATGGGGATTTAATTAGAAGATAATAATTTATTTCCTTGATTTTATTCTTATATTTCCTCCTTTATACCAAGAATGTATTTATCCCTAATTCCCTATTTGTTTTATGTTGATCATAAAATTATGAGTGGTGTCTGCTGAATCTTACTTATACCCTATAGAATAACTCCTCATAAGATTTGATATTTTAGCCACTTATTTATCTCATATTCTTAAATAGTATCCTTGTAAATGGTATAGTATTGATTGAATATAATTTAAACTAAATTATATATTTGAATATTGTTTTCTGGAACGGTTTAATGAAAAAACTATATTGTTTTATCTAATATGATTTCCCTTAAAAATGGTATCTATGGTTAAATATTTATACCAATTTTATATTGATTTAAATCTATTTTATGTATAATATCAAAAAAAATTAAACATTTTACATAATATGTATGATTGTATATTAGATTCATTATAACATTTATAGATTCAACTTCTTAATTTTTTAGTCGAAGTATGAATTGATGCTTCCATATTCATTTTATAGTATTTAATTTAGTAACTAGATGTGGTAGTTAAATATGTAGTGGACACCTTATATATGTTTATAAAAATTTTCCCATGTATACCTACATGTCGACATATATGTGTTTAATATGAGATGGACTCACAATTCCATTACATTTGAATACACTTTCCCCTGTACCAGAAGATAATGGGAAACTTGTATATCTTGGGTTTTGTATAAAGTATAATTCCATAAATGGGATGGGTATTACACCATATCTATTTCTATTGATCATCTATGATCATGTGTTAATTTTTAATATGGTATGATATAAATGGACCCTCTTGGAATATGGAGTTATTTATTATCAAAAAAATTCAATTTAATAGCTTAATAAAGAATGTTGTTTATTTTTTATATATCCCTCTCGATTTATTATATTTATAAATTAAGTTGTGTTTATGATAGGTGGTTAGTTGTGGGTAGTGATTACCAACTGGATATTTCGTACTAATACCCTAAATATTACCCTCTTGAGATAAGTGCATATTTATTTATACATGACCGAGTAAAAGGCAAAGCACCTGAATAGGGTGGTTAACTACACTTGGGGTAAAGATCATAGATGGAACATTTTTCAAAATCTAGAATGCATATGAGATGAATGTACCGAGTATTTACCTTGTTATGATCATGTGATATTTCTCTCAAGGGAACTATATTTTGGATCGTTAGGCCATATTTGGATTATATGACTTTTGTATATATATATTTTATCTAACACCGCTTACATCAATTTTTTTGATGTTTGGACTATTTGGTTTGATGAAAATGTATATATATAAATTTTATTTTATTGTTATTATTTCTATAAACTTTATCCTTCTACTATTAGCTGATTATATTCACAATGTCATTAAGGTCCATTTGGTTTGGAAAATGTTTGGATGGATATCATTTTTTGTACATCACAAATACAAAGTGGGAAACTATATTATATTATTATTTAACCCTACACTTAGTATTTACATATGTACCTAGATATTAGAAGGTGGATATGGATTGTTTTATTGACCCAATCTCAGTGATGTTTGGGTAATCATGTCATAGTCATTACAATGTGGTATTTTGTACGTGCATTTTCAATTGTTTATTTATAGAGTGTCTTCTTCATAATTTTTAGGGTAGAATGATAAAATTGGGTGGAATTTCAA
Source organism: Viscum album (assembly GCA_963277665.1). NCBI lineage: Eukaryota > Viridiplantae > Streptophyta > Magnoliopsida > Santalales > Viscaceae > Viscum > Viscum album. Next base: position 734,142,159 of record OY728130.1, read on the forward strand.
TAGATTATTTGTTATATATATTATATTGTTCTTAGTTATTTATGTTTAATAAATGTAAAAGGGTAAGGGTTAAATAGGTATAACTATTATCCAAATCATAATGTAAGATAACAGAAAAATCCAAAAAATAGGATTTGTCTATAAATTTATATTTAGTTATAAAATATATAAAATAACAATGCTCAATTTCTCTGTTTATTTGATATTTAAACAACCATTTTTTAGATATTAAATTAGAATCCTACAAGTTCCTCCATACAATGGTATTCATAGGTTTCATGACTCCTTCAATGCCTGAAAGGAATCTCCCTCATATTCATGGTTTTCTAGAATATATGTTTGATAGATAGAGAAAAATTAATGATCAATAATATTAGTATTAAAGAGTTATAACAATATCATAACACAATAGAATACACAAACCCTTTTCAAGGATTTATCATTTTATATATGAATCAAATAGAACAGAATGATGAACAATATTAATAAGATTTATTATAAACTACTCAAACCATTTCATCTATTTAGATTGTATGAATAAATTCTTATAATAAGTTATTAAATAATTAAAAAATTCATGCATAATATTCAAACTCCACAATATCATCATCCCATGATGAATAATTTATTATGATTACATTTATGAAGGATAAATCAAGGAATCAATATGTTATCCAAAAAGTGATAATTTAGGAACTATCCACTAGATATAAGGGTTGTAAATTGTAACATTGTGAAAAAAATAATAGATTACATGTTTTTATAAATCACCATTTCATTGAATAGCCCTTTAGTTCACATTTCCATCAATCTCCCAGTTTCACGAAATCCATATAGACATAGTAAACTTTCATTATTTACCGAATTAAAAGAAATAAGTTATTAAATCATATCCATAAATAATTTTAAATGTTTTATAAAACCCCTTTTGTATATTTTTGAATAATTAAATTATAAAATATGTCATCTATTTTCTCCTTATTCTACATCATATGAAAAATATTGTGAAAATCCATCTAAAACATCTTCCAAATATCTTCTAAAAGACATTTCAAAATGCTCCAGTGTTTTAATAATATGATCCTCATTCATACACCCATAAAGTGTATCCCTATGGGCCTTATAGTGTTGAAAACATTTATTAATTCTTAAATCAATAAATATATTTAATGGGATACCTCTTGTAAACAATTAATGCTTCACAAGGTTTAACGGGATTTGGTATGATCTCAATCAAACACATGAATCACTATATATATGTCCACAAATTGTATCATTTATAAGTATTCATAATAATATAATCCATTTTTATAAGATATAGAGTCATCATTAGGTATGGAGTATCTCAATCCCATATAATATATTTATACATTCTTAATTATTTTTTTATAGACTTAACATGTTATCGAATACATTACATTTCATTCATCATTGATAATGATAATATAACATTACCCTCATCCAAATCGATAAGAACATTATATATACCTTATATTTGTATGACTATGAACTTCATTGGCCTATCTTCATTGAGGGACTAAATTGTATTCTCATCACATGTGGGAATAATTTAATCTTGAATAATCTTAAATTAGTGACATGATCTAAAACATACCAAACCACCCTGTATTATCTATGCCTAATGAATTGAATTTGAGAGGTATCAACGTGTGGAGGTTCTCATTCAAAGTGTCTTTACAACCTCAGGTATGGTAATTCAATACAAAACATGAACCCTTAGCATATCAAAGTCATAGTGTGTGGAACTCTATGTAGTATGCATGTAATTTCATAAAACAACAAAGACACCTTTTTTATCTAAGGAGTATATTTTTTATATCCATATGAAATTATACATGTGTAAGCCTTCACATTTCATCACAACCACTAAAACTCTACAATAAAAATTGGTTAGTGATAAATCAAATTCATATATTTAGAGGACAATTATCATTTCACATAACACAATATTGCCAAAAAAACATGAATGATTGATAACATAGATACAAAATTTGTATAATATTAAAATTTTAAGGTAGATTTGTGTAGTTACATTGAGATTGGGGTGTGTTACTGTGTCCATTTTGATCAAATTCACATACATTTTCATTTCATTTCTTAATATTTTAACCTATATCTAAATTAAAATGTATGAATCTGGTTAGGAGTTCCCATCACACTACATCACATGAAATGTAATTAATTGGTATGATAGAAATACACACTAGTTTTTACAATGTTTTACCCCAATGATGTAATGTAATCCATGATATGTTCGGGCCAATTTAGAGACAATAATATTCACTATAATACCCATGTGGATATTATATAAGGGTAGAATACATCAATAACTCTTACAATTTTAATAAGGGATGGTAAAACCCTATCATTGACTCATGTGGGGTTATTTGTGTGATTATATGAGAATGAAAGAAAACATCCTTGAATATCATGAAGTAATCTCCTAATAGTATCTATCTTCCGATAGATATATAATATCCCTACTGCTTTAGAGAAGTTTAAACTATGTCCATCAAGACATCAATGGTCAACCAACTTCCTCCCTTGAACAATATCGTCTTCTTACTATGGGAATTCATTGGGTCAACATAATAATATGTTATTAATCATCCATATGCCTTACACTACCAATATATATATATCTATAATAGTATTCACATTGGCCTTATTTTCTCAAATAAATATTATAATGATATGTTCATAAAAATAATTAGTTCCTTCATGTTTTCTTCTTCTTCATTCTTCTTCAAAATATATGGAAAATAGATCACGAACATGTTAGTAACAATATAAACCTTTGTCAACTCTTCACTTCATTCCCATCCTCCATCATATTCTATAACATTTAGATACACTAGAGTAACTATAAAATGTGATGGGTTATATAGGTTCAATATGTTATGTACATAAATAGAAGAAAACCCAACAAAATGTGCACAATATCTCATCAATAGAAACAAACATTAATTGAAATAATGAACAATATAATGGTCAACTAGATGTTATGTGTAATCAATATTTTAATTTTAATCTTATGATTGATAAATACCACCTTACTAGTAGAAACAATCCTTCCAGCCTCCTGGGTATTAAATAAATAATAGGATACTAGGATGTTTCTTGAGGGTACATAAATGATGAATGTGGACTAAAACCTTCACCTTGTCATAAACTATGTTCTGTAAGGTAAAGAGTATCTATATTCTTTCTTATAATTAGTTTTCACTATCAGGAGGGATCTCATACTCTCATATAGAAATCCATGATACATTTAATTTAATAAAACTCATCCAAATAATTCATCATATCAATATTTGTTCACTCTTACTGTAATTATAAATTGAAATCTTTCAAGGAAAGAAATTCATTTAATTCATTCAAAATATATTCTATTTAATCAATTAATAATGTATTTTAACAAATGAAACCTTGTGATCTGATATATAATCATAAATTCATGTATATGTTTTAATTTACAACCAACAATCTCTCACTTTAACTAAAATATATTAAGGAACTAATGAAAAACATAAAAAATATGTCAATTCATCCAAAAAACCTTATAAATAAAATTTTATAGAAATATATTTATTTCCCATTAAAAACTTTTTAAAAAACATAATATATATCCAATTTCCTTACATTGTTACCCTATGGGACTCTGTAATTTTGTCAAAAAATATTAAATACTTATTTAATAAATGAAACCATTGAGAATCAACTAGAAAAAATCAATTTTAGTCCATCTGCTAAGGGGTTTGTTGTGATATCTAGCAAACATACTCTTATATATCTACGATCATGGACACCACATGATGTATTTTATACAATATATATATATATATTTAATTCCTTTTTCCATTATATATAGTGATCACCATAATTTCAACATATCAATATAGTATAGGCTTACTCATTTCATTGATTCTATGAAAAAACTAACAAGGATAATGAATACAACACATGTTGTTCCTAAAAAAACTAACCACATTACATATACCTTCCCAAAGATATATTCTAAATGATTATTATGATATAAAATTTAGTATTTATTTCTATTTATTGATTAATCATTTTGATATTTAATTATTTTCTTTATGGTATGAAATAATGATTTCTCATAAATGTTCTAAAAGAGAATGAATTAAATATTAAAATGATGTCTTGCGACATCCCATAAAAATCGACAAACTCCAAGGCTTGAAACCAAATAAATATGTAAAACCAAATAAAGAATTATTGGAAAACACATATTTATTTTGAAAATATTAATTTCTGAGGAAATACATGAAGAATTAATGGTGTAAAAATAGCTCATAAAGAAAAACTATTGTGGTAAAATAAAAAATGTAGAATGGCAGGGCACATATCTTTTATGTTTTGACACAAGACTCAATTATTTTAGGTTGTAAATTATCATTATAAAACACTTCCAAAGTCATGAGTTGATCATTTTATTTCATTAAACCACCATTTATGACATAAAGAAGTTGGTTATGACCATAAATGGCATGTTTTATGAGAATTAATGTTATGACCACTCATTAAGACCACTTTATGACCCAATATGAAATTAAAATATTTATCAAAAAATTTATTGAATTGGGAGATTCAATTAAATCCAATAAATAGATACCTCAATGTTTATTAAAAGGTTCAATCGATGAAGGGATCCTATAGATGATGGACTGTTATAGTGTTGCATTTTTAATTTTTTTTCTCATTTTCTTAATTTCATGTCATTAAATGTATCCCTCATCCCAAATCTAAAAGATTATCATATCCATAAAGGGATAATTTCTATGAGTGATCAATAGAATGGTATGCTTTAACAATTTACATATTTGAGTTACTAAGCTTAATTTAGTAATAACCCTTTCTATCTTCCAAATTTTTTTCCAATTATTAATTTAGTTTTTAATAAACAATGAATCTTCATTTGGTTTAGATTATTTTAATTTGAATTTTCTTATTTGATGACCCAAATCTCTATCTACAAAAAAACCATATATTTTATATGGAATGAATTGGGGTTGGGTGGTAAGTTCTTGGTGATCATCATCACATGTGGGAAATTATGACCAGAACTATTGTTAAAGATGAAATAATAATACCAAATTGGGAATTTTTATAATTTATCAACAGTACCCACTACCACAACCCACACATAGGATAGTGGGAAGAACAATTTGACACTTAGATTATTTATATCAACATTATCACCATCTAGACAAGGGAAATAAAGGAATAAATATATGAATCACTATCATTCCATACAAAAGAAGAATAAAAAGTATTAATTAGAAACTGAGATTGTACAACATTATCTCTATCCATGATATACAAGACCAACATCACTTGTCAAAGGATTTTTATCATTAATCTAACTTAATATCCCAATTCTCAATTTCACAACCCAACTACTTAAAAAAATAAAAGAAAAATAATTTTCACTAAATAAATTAAATGTGACAATCCTGTTTTTTGTGAAGACTTCTTTCAAAGACAACCTATGGTTAAAAAAATTTCTATACTTTGTTACCAAATTTTTGACACCCTATAAAGTCATGTGAGAAGGCTTTTTCTATATTAAAAGAGACATTACCTCAAAACAACCATTTTATATTCCTAAAAATTAATTACATGTCATTTAAATAAAATATTATTTCATTTTGATCAAAAAATTAAATTAACCCTAACCCAAATAAGAAAAAAATTAAAAAGATTTTTGAAGAAATAATTTTCTCAGATTAATGTGTAAATCTCACATTTTTCATTGAATCTGACGTAATGCCCCGTAATCTTAACCAATGCCTACTAAGTTTCAATTTACCATAATTCAATAATTAGAAAAACCCAACTATATGTCCCTCCATTATAAAATTATTTTGAATTGTTCATTAAAATGATTCATGTGCATCTGAAATTTCAAGGTCTTTTATAGTAAGACCCGAATCCACACATACAAGAATTGACACGTCTTATACAGCTTCAAGCATTGAGGAATCATGGATGATCATGTTTAGTAGAAGGAATTCCACTTTTCACTAGAAGGATCATAAAAGTAATAGTTATAAAAATTATAATAAAGTGAATAAAAAGGATATGAATATCTCAAAATATTATTCAAATAGATATTTTTCCAAAATCTTGATGTATTAAAATATGAAAATATATCTACTCCATTCACCAATCAATCAAAGACACTCTATAAAAATACTAGTAATGGTTTATGAATCTATTTTTAACTACCTATTCCAGACTATAGGGGAGAACCACTTCCCCGTTTTCTTCTTCCAAGGACTTCTCAACAATGAATTAAGCCAACTCAACACCTCATTTGTAGAATCCCAATTAAAAATTCCTAGTAAAATCAACGGTTGTGATTAAATTAATTACTTAAAACTCAAAATAGTTTATCACATGAGGTACATGATCATGAGTCAAACATGATGGGTGAACATAGAATACCTCATCTTTTCTTATAAATCATGCTTAGGAAAAGAAAATATTATTGATACAAGTGCATCTGAATCATGTAAATTGGCAATATGTCCCACCATAGGTATGTGTTTTATTCTCTTAACCTAATCATTTTACTACCTAGTATGGAGAGGTATAGGGAATGTAATGTTGTACCTTCACATTCTAGTCGATTAAACTCCAAAAAACTGGGATATAATTTATTTTCAGAATCAATAAATAATTCACCCTCTGATCTAACAACATTGATATGAAAAACCACCACCATACCAAATATAAGGAACAATCCTTAAAACATTAAATATTCTTTAGTATTATACAAGAGCATAAATTTTGACACATTGAGGATATTTTCTAGTTTAGAGTTTTATAGAATTATTATTTCTTACACTAACATAAAACATTCATACAAATATGATACTATTAAAAATTATATTCTTTTTTGGAAAATATAAAACATTAAAACATAAAACATGATTTCTTTGACAATAGTATTTATAATTCATTACGACTAAATTCTTTCAATTACCCATCCTTATATCCTATGAACTTTTTTTAAAAAATTCTTAGGATGAGTACAAAATAGAGTAAGGGATATAAAGAAATAAATCATTAGTTTGGTGATAACATTAAAACCAAAAAAACCTATTATCATAAAAACTCATATGGAGAGAAACATCATGACGTTTTCTTGGGACAATTTACCATTTCACTCTTAAATTTACCTTTATGCATTGAATAACCATTAAGTAAACTTCCTTCTCTGGAGTACCCAATGCATTGGAGAGATATAATGGGGCTCACCCCTTATATCTTGAGCTATAATGAACTCAACCAAACATATCTTGAGCTATAATAGGCTCAAAACAACCTATATGGAGATATAATGGTGTAAAACTAACATAAATAATTTCCATGGAACATATCATTGATAAAAAAAACTCATAAATCCTTTACACCCTTGATAGAAACTATGTCATAATTTCATATACCCTTTTTGAATAAAAATTGTTTTAGAATATAAACATCAAACACAAAATAATGAAATAAAATTATTAAAAAATATATATTAAAATATATAATGGAGATATTATAGAAATAAAGAATCACAAAATTATAAGATAACACTAATGATATTTTGAAAAAGAACAATATCTTTGTGTTTTGTAAAGGATTCATTTAACATGATTTAAGAGGAATTTTGTTTAAAAATACCTTTAAATTATATATAGAATTGATTAAATGAATGTATTTTGTATATATACTCTATGAGAACATAATAAATCATAATATAATCTAATTAAATTTCTCATGTCGTCTTACCATGATAAAATCCATTGAAGTTGAAGGTTACCCCAAAGAATGGAAATTGGGTTTAGAATCCACTTGTAAAATTTCGTCTTGCTAATGGATTTACATGGGAGGGATTATTGATATTTAAATGGGGTATATCATAATTAATATTTCATAAGGGATGTATGGGGTAGGTTCAAAATAATAGATCACCATTAGGAAATAAAAATTTAAGAGCATAAGATAAGGGTGATTCTTGAATAAAAGTGAGAAAGATGGGATCCATTAGCTCAAGTTTGACTTACCTCAAAAGCATTTAAACCTATTGTATGAAGGTTAAAATATTGTCATTAATATTTTACAGAAATATATTCATGTTTATAACACATTCCATGGTCATTATATAACATCATTACACCCATTCATTAATAATATTGTGTTAATTCCATTGTTTCGGGTGCGTGCATTACATGGTATCCATGAGCGGTTCGTAAATTATTTTCATGTCTCTTGTAAGAGAAACTCTAGAAGTATAATGAAATAGTATTTTAATATTTTATTAAACATAAATTATAAAAATTATAATTTTAAATTTAGATATGAGGATGATTCCTTAGTTAAAACATTAATGATGTTTGTTTAGATCATTTTAGTGGTTCTTTGATAATAACGAACGCATTTTGTTTTGTAAATTAATATATGGTGTAAAAAATGATTAGAGATCGTAATTAAAATATAATACAAAAATTATAATCTGGTTCAACCATAAAAAGGGTTTCATGACCAGTCTTTAATAATGTAAAAAAATTGAAATTACATCGTCCATGATGTCGGTAAATCGGCACATCACAAACAGTGTTTTATTTTATAAAATAGGTGGGAGAGGAGAAGAAGTATAATGGTGAATATTCCATAAAAATGATGAGATTCAGAATATATAAGATATTAGATCATTCATTCTTCTAGTATAAGTGGTGTTGAAGAATAAATAAGAATTGAAATGAAAATTAAAAGGAATGAAGGAAAATAAAAGAGGATGTTTACATCTTGATCTCTTCTCCTTGAGAGAATTCATAAGGCCAGTGGTTTTGGTCTTTGGTGAGACCAGAAGGTCTTGGATGTGGGGAAGAGGCTTGATAGGTGTATTTGGAAGAACATTGAAAAGGATCGTGGCTTGATAGGTGTGGGAGTAAGGGAGAAAGGGGCTGTATTTATTGTGGAGGAGAGTTAGAGTTTTCCATTATTTTAATCATTGTTTTGTTACTTTTCCCCAAGACAAGAATTATTTAAGAGTCCAAGATCATTAACTATAAATTTTTCATGTGATTTCTAATTGTTTCTTACATCACCCATTATGTAGATAATATTATATTTATCTCGTAATGTATTTATATAGTAATTGTCATATTTTACTATTCAACCAAAATTCGAGTATTTCAAAAAAACCCAAAAACTCACCCTAACTATTTTTTTACATGCATAATCAAAAAATGAAATCCATTTTTCAAAAATAATTTTCTGAACATGATTAATTTAATTTTGAATTAAAATCATGATTTACTTGAAATTTTCAATTTTAAAATTAAAACAATTGTTCTAACACTTTGAAATATTAAATAAGGTAACATTAATTTATCATATAATCATAACTATTTAAAATATTTATTTATGATTACATTTTATGAAATTAAATTCTCATTTAAAGTATTTAATTAATGGGAAAATTTTAATAAAAAATATCTACGAATTACCAAAAATAACAAAACTTAATTAATAAATTTTAAAATATTTATTTACTTATATTATGACATAATTATATCATATTGAATCTTATAAGATGGGTAAATTTTATTAATAATTTCATTTGGAATTATATTATTCATAAGGGTACATTATTATACATAGTGTTCAATTTACTTTTCATAAGGGCACATTTGTATTCATTAGGTTCAAGTAACTATTCATAAGAGTACATTAGTATTCATTGGGGTTATGTTACTATTCATAAGGGTACATTACGATTCTTAAGGGCCTTGTTACTACACATAAGGCCATGTTACTATTCCCTAAAAATTAAGCTAGTTCAATAAGACTCTAATAAACATATTGATCGCACCAGTGTATATGCGTTTTTCAAAACTCAAAACATAGAAGCAGCATAATTATGTTTAATTCTAAATATTTTATAAGTACCTGAGTTGTTACAATAATGCGTAGGGACTACATTAGCACTGAAAATATTTATTATCATAATCATGAAGAAAATATAATTTTAATGTTCTATGATATTTATGTACAATATTTAGCATATAATATAATTAATAAATATTATATCACAAATATTTCTTCATGATATCACAAAAATAGATTTATTAAAAAAACAATATTTTCTTACTATTCATAAAAAATTGATCGTTTTCATGAAATTCTCAATAATTCATAATAGGACGATTTCAACATGCAGAATTAAAAACTGAAAATAGTTTTTTTCCAATAAAAGTTCAACCAATGAAAAATTTATGTTTTAAAATAAATATAATAAATTATTTATTTAGAGAACTACTATTTTAATTAATAATACATAAAATATGAAGACAAATTTTTCAATAATTTTTTTGGTTGTTACATTCCCTCATCCATCAGTAAATTTAATCCTTATAATTTGAATTCGGGATTCATAACAAGGGGTGTTATAATCAAAATATCTTTTCTCAAAACCCACATCGTAAAAAAATTAAAACTACAACTCGAAATGATAGAAAATACCGTATGAGTAATACATGAGGTAACACATATTGGGTTTCCAAATAGGAAAACATGGATATATAAGAGAGAAAACTATTAAATACTGATAGAGACTAAGATAGAATAAGGTAATTAGAATTTGAATCACCACAAAACTATATATATATGATGGGTAGAAAAGGCTATAAAATTCATTTGTAATAAAATAACATGGATAATAGTTTGGTTTCAAGATCCATTTTCTTAGATTGAATTATTTCATTGAGATTGATATATGGATATGTACTTACATAAAAAGTAGAGTTTCATCCCTTAATATATTTTCACCAAAAACTAATCTTTTTCACCTAATGATGACCATTAAACATTCATTTTCATAGCAATATAATAACCATATATGCATCTATAAATCTATAATTAGGAAAAAAAATTATTCATCATGTGTTTAGGAATTAAGAAAAATGGTTGGGATAAGATAATCTTATTACCAAAAATAATTAATCACAAAAAAGTAATTACCACGGTTAAACATGGATCATTCAACAAATAACTATACTTAAAATTCGTAAAAAAATACTAAACTAATATTAAAACCAAAAAATAAGAAGCATTTGGTCTCACATACCTCCAATATAGTATTAAAATTTATCACTAATGAATCATTGATTACTTTTTAATGTCTCACATCGCAATTCATATTCCAAAATCATAAAATCTCCAAGAAATATAAGTCATTTTAATAAGCCACCCTAATGCAATAATAAAATATTATTTTCCACCAAAATAAAATCTAACCCTTATTCCATAAATAAAATATATTGTATTTTATTTACCTTATTCATGTATCTCTTAAAAAACATAATTACATCAAAATAAACGATCTTAATGATATCCATGCATTAAAATTATGTCCAAAAAATAAAAGAAGTTTTTTCATCAAATAAAATTTTGTTCACATTAAAAATTAAGCATTACATATATCTCAATCTCAATAAAATTCCCCCAAAATAATTCCATAATCATATGTGTACTAGTAATATTAAAAATTTCATCATAATTATGACTATCATAACTCTTTAATCCTTCATATGTAAACATCATAATAATTCACCTCTCTTCATAATAGATAATCTACGCATTTCCACTTTATTTAATATTAATAATTACGACAAGTCCAAGATATGAATTATAACCTACTTATTTATAAATACCGATCCAATTATGTTTAATAATTTATAGATAAGAAAATAACTCATACCTCAAGTATATATTTTAGGGTCTTTTGGATGTTCCCATGTTCATTCGGAATGCTGGACTAATTTGAAAAAGTAGGAATTCATAAAACTCTTGGGTGTTCACTTTTCGGTAGAGTTGGAAGAGTTGAGATCATGAAATCAAAATAAAAAGATACCATGACCCATAAAATTGTATTATAAAAGATTTGGTGTGTGAAAACTCAATCAATTTCCTGCAGGAGATTTCAATACTCTAGAAGTTATAAAAATCATTTGAATAAGCCTTCACAATTATAGTGATGGTCAAATCATCATGGACGGATATGAAGGTTTTGCATGGTCTATTTTCCTTCCATATTGAAAGGATATACTTAGTCTGTTACAAGGAACATCACTTAAACATGAAATGTATTATTAAAAGAAAAATATCATATGGGAAAAATATAATAAAAAAATATAATAGTAAAATCCACCAACCTTCTTATATATATCATTTGAGTTAGGTTTTCATCAAATCTACCTGTATTTATATAAACCTATTTGGTTTTTTCATTTAATAGTAACCCTTTTGGTTATAAAGAAACTATATTTTATCCTTAGTTAGCATCCAAAACTCTAATGTTTTCCAAAACATCCTTTGATACGAACTATAAGGACCCAACCTTAAAACATTACATATTCATGAGTTTTAGACAAGAGAAAAAAATTTACACATTGAGGATCCTTTTAGGAATAGAGTTTTAGAGAATTAGGATATCTTACATACATAAAATATCACACTCATTCAAAGAGGATACTACTAAAAACCATAACCATTTTTTTTCAAAATAAAAAATATTAAAACATAAAACATGATTTATTTGAAAACACTCCATATCATTTATAATGACTCTGTTCTTTCTCTTAACCATCCTTATATCCTATGAAAAAAATTAAAAACTTGGGATGAGTACAAAACTCACTAAATTATATAAATAAATCGTTAGTTAAGTGAGAACATAAAAATCAATGAAACCCATAATCATAAAAACTCATATGCATAGAAACATTATGCAGTTTCCTTGGGGAATATTTACCATATCACTGTTACATTCACCCTTGCATATGGCATAAACATTTTGACAACTTCCATCTCCAGAGTACCTAATTCATTAGAGAGCTATAATGGGGTTCACTGGTCATATCTTGAGTTATAATGGGCTCAACCCAACATATATTGAGCTATAATGGGATCAACCAAACATATATTGATCTATAATGGATTCAAACCAACAAAAATAATGTACAAGGAAAATATCATGGATAAAACACTTCAATACTCATTTTCACCCTTGAGCAAAACAAGGTCACAATTTCAAATACCCTTTTTGGTATAAAAATAGTTTTAGAATATAAACATTACCTAAACAATAATGAAATAATATTATTCAAAAATAAATATGAAAACATATAATGGAGATATTATATTAATAAAAAATAATAAAATCAGAATATAACATTCATGATACTAAGAAAAAGAACGATCTTTTTGTGTTTCCTAAAAGAGACATTTAAAGGGATTTAAGAGGAATGTTCTTTAAAAATGCTTTAACATTGAAGTGAGAATGGATTAAATGAATTGATTTCGTATATACACTATATGTACACATAATAAAACATAATATAATAAAATTAAATTTCTAAATGCATGTCACCATTATAATAACCATTGATGATGAAGGTTATCCCAAAGAAAGCAAATTGGGATATGAATCCACTTGCAAAATTTTGGCATGGTAATGGATGTACATGGGAGGGGTTAATAAGATATAAATGGGGTATCACATTATTAATATATCATAAAAGAATTTTGGTGGAGGTGTGAAAACATACACCACAGTTAGTAAATAAAATTTAAATAGCATAACATATGGGTGATTCTTGAATAAATGTGAGAAAGAGATGATCCCTTACCTCAGGTTTGACTTCCCTCAAATGTGTTTAAACCTCCTATATGAAGGTTAAAAGTAGAGTTATTAAAATATTACAAAAAAATATTATTTTTTATTACAAATTTAATGATCATTTTATAACATCATTCTGGCCATTCATTAATAATATTTTGTTAATTTCATTTTTTCGGGTACGTGCATTACATGGTTTCCATGAGCGGTTCGTAATGGACTTTAATACTGGAAGTAAGTGAAACTCTGGAAGTGGAAGGAAATGTTATTTTCATGTTTAATTAAACATAAATAATAGAATTTCTCATTTTTAATTATGATATGAGGATGATTCACCAGTTAATCCATTAATGATGTTCATTTATATCATTTTTTTTTCTTTGATAATTAAAAAATCATTTTGTTTTGTAAATTAATATCATGTGTAAAAATGATTAAATAAACATAAATAATAAATAATACATAAATTATAATATTGTTCAAGCATAAAAGTGGTTTCAGGGACATTATTTATGGAATTAAAAGAAACAAAATTCACATCGTCCATAATGTCTGCAAATCGACATATAAGGGACGGTGTTTTATTTTCAATGATAAGTGGGAGAGGAGAAGATCAATAATGTTGAATCTTCTATAAAAATGATGAAATAAAGAATATGTAAGATACATGATCATTAATTACTCTTGTACAAGGGGTGCTGAGGAATTAAGAAGACTAGAAAAAAATGAAAAAGGGAAGAAAGAAAATAGAAGAGGATATTTACCTCTTGATTTCTTCTCCTCAAGATCCTTCTTTATGCCCATTGTTTTGACCATTTGGTGAGAGAAAAGGGTCATGGATGTGGGGAAGCGACTTAAAAGGAGTATTTTTCAGAACATTGGAATTTATCAACTCTTGAGATGTGTGGTAGGAAGACAAGATAAATGGGTTGTAATTATTGTCTAGGAGAGAAGGAGTTTTCCCATATTTTATTCATTATTTTATTATTTGGCCACCAGACTAGAAATAGTTATGATTCCAAGAATAAAAACAGTAATAAGTTAATTTGAGTTCATAATAATGGTTTCTTAAATCAGCCTTTATTTATGTAATAGTTTATTTATCTCATAATGTATTTATACCGTAATTACCGTATTTTACTATTCAACAAAAATTCAAGTATTTCAAAAAATTTCCAAAAAATCACCCTAACCATTTGTTTACGTGTAGTATCCAAAAATGAACTCCATTTTTGAAAAATAGTTTTCTAAACATGATTAATTTTATTTTTAATTAAAATAATAATTTACTTGAAAACTACAATTTTAAAATTAAAACTGTTTTTCTAACACTTTGAAAAATTCCATAAGGTCAATTAAATTTATCATATAAACATAAATCATAAAAATAAATACTAATGAATATATTTTATGAAAATAAAATTTCATTTAAATTATTAAATTCAACCTAAAATTTTAATTAAATATACATATGATATACAAAAAATACAAACACTTGATTAGAAAATTTTAAAATATTTATTTACATATATTATGACATAATTATATCATATTGAAACTTATAAGATGGATAAATTTTATTTATAATTTCATTGGTGAATTTAATATTTATATGGGTACATTACTATTCATAAGGTTCAAGTTACTATTTATATGGGTGTATTACTATTCATTATGGGCAAGTCACTATTCATAAGGGTGAATTACTATTCATTAGGGTCAATTTACTATTAATAAGGTACATTACTATTCTTCAGGGCCACATTACTAGTCATAAGGTTATGTTACTATTCCCCAAAAATTATGTTTGTTTTAGCAGACTCCAAAATACTTACTGATCGCAACCGTTCAAGTCTGTTTTTCAAAATTCAAATCATAGAAGTGGCATAATTATGTTTAATTCTATTTACTTTATAAGTACCGGAGTTATTACAATGTTGCGCATACACTACATTAGCACTGAAAATATTTTTTATAATAATAAGAATCATAATATAACTTTCATGTTCTAAGTTATTTCTATAGAATATTTATCATATAATATCATTAATATATTTTTTATGAAAAATATTTCTTTCTGATGTCACCAAAATACAACGTATTGAAAAACTATATTTTTTCACTATTCCTCCAAAATTGATTGTTTTCAGAAAATTATCAAAAATTCATAGTAAGATGATTTCAACATGGTGAATTAAAAACACAAAAAAAAATTTGTCCAATAAAAATTATATAATTTAAAAGTTAATGTTTTAAGATAAATATAATAAATTATTGATTTTGATAACTAATATTTAAATCAATAATACTAAAATTATAAAAATAGTTTTTTCAATAAATACATGGGTTGTTACACCAGCAATGCTACAAGCCTCCAAAACAAAAGAAATCCTTTCAACCACCACCGTTCTAGAAATATACATATGGTAAGCCTCCATCCCATGCATTATCGACTAAATAGAATCGCCTAATGTCAAAATTCATGAGACTATAAGATAAAATTGATACGTTGATAGATAAAATTCATATGTTTATAGATTTTTTTGAAAAAGAACCTACGAAAACATCAAGTAAAACAATTCAACATCCCATGGAATGTATGAGCATGGTTACAATCAGAAGAGAAAAGGTGATTCAGTCTCTAGAACCCATAAAAATTCATGGTTTACCCGAAGGATGAAATGATGAATGTTCAGGGAATAATTCTAAACATCAATCCTAACAACTATAGGAGAACATGATGGAAAAAAAGATAACCAGGTTTATGAAATGTTATTGGAGACACCCATAAAAATGAAAAAATGTAAGAAGAAGAACATTTTAGCACCATTCCATTCTATTTTAATTTATCCGATAGAGTTTGATGAAGATAAACTTTTAAAATAGACAAAAATACCATTTATATAGTCAATATCAATATCCCACAATTGTAATCATTCAGACAAACCACTATATAAGAATATTTGCACAAGTATTTTTGAAAAAAAAGTTAGCTTGATGAAAATGGGTGAATCATCTTAGGTAGAAGAAATTTAACACTTAGCATGTTAATGATACCACAAAAATATAAATAATCAAAGACATTATCAATTCTTTGCACTATTGGATCTTTAAATATTACAAATTTGTTATGTTATCTGGGTTCTTTAATAAATGTTATGCCTCACTCACTGTTTTCATCATTACAAATCATATAATTAAATCTTATACATATTTTCATACAATTTAAAAATAGATTCATAGATTTCTAATTAGAATTTATATAATATTTACATCATATTATTAAGTGATCCAATCATTCCAATTTAAATCTATTTACTTATCATAGAAAAAGGAAGTGCATCAGGCCACTAATCCTTTATTTTAAGAATATAATTCCTAAAAGTGGTCAATTCCACAATCATCATGCATGAAGGAATAATCATAATGGATTTTAGGTATATTACTCTACATTTCAATATACATGTTTTGATGAATCATCATTGTAAAATTCACCCAGTTCATGCAATCTACCATGAAGAAGGTCAAATCCAATGGAAGATTCAGGTTTTCATTGTGAATTCTTAGCACTATGAGGCTACTTTTCAATCAAAAATATCATTTCCCAATGATATGGATATCCATATCTCAAGATATATAAATTGGGAGCGTCTAATTTTTTGAGGATTTATTTAAAGAATATGACATGAAAAAAGATATTCAAACCTTATATGTAGGAAACATTAATTTCATATAATATAATGAATAACCCAACCTCTATAGTTAAATAAGATTCCAAGTGATTTAATGATTGTTTACATATTGTAAGGAGATAAATTACCATTTATCATTGTTGATAATATATTTGCTAAATAATAACATAATATGATTTTCCTTCTAAAATTGAATGTTCAAGCCATATGATGGAGTATAGAAGACACCATGAGGATCAACCCCAAATTCTTCTCATATAGAATCATTTTAGAATTTGATTCCCATCTAGTTAAACATCCCCAAAAAATATATATCACCGCCATCATGGTGGTTTTTAGGGAATATGTACAAAAATTTCTATTAGATTTTATCATTTACTAAATCATAGATTTGAAATGTGTCATTCCAATCTATGTTTTCTCAACGAAAATAGGTTTTCCCATTTTCAAGAATGAAAAAATGAGATAATTACCATGAGAGTGAAAAAGAGTTGGATAGTATGTATAAATTATAGTAATCTCAATCAATTTACTCAAAAATGACACAATCACATTCAATTGATAAATAAAACACATCAAATGTCAATAGTAAAATATCAATATTCCATTCTAGATGGATTTTTAGGATACTTCAAGGTACCAATTTCACCAAAAGTAAAAGGGAATATAACATTCCCCAATCCCATTGACACCTTAATGTAAAATAAGATGCATTTTGGACTATTAAATCCACTATGTATGTTTTCATGGAGCATGGTGAGTATTTTCTCGGATTATATTGAGGACTTCCTAAAGATATTTATTTAATATTTTACAATTTTCAATAATTATTTCATCCGTTTATTAGGAAATTTTAATTAAATTTTAACAAAATGTTTTGATAAAAATATTTTTTATCCTTTTTAAAAGTTTCATGTCATGGTCTAAAATGGTAGCATTGGGTCACATAATTTCACAGAATTACATTAAGGTGGATAATTCAAAAAATGAAGTAAAAAAATTCCTTACCATACCCAAATTATTTAATAGATGTTAGATCCTTTTTAGGATATGATACATTTTATAGATTTTTTATATAGTATTTCAGTAATCTATGGGCTTCATGGACCCACTTTATGACCCCCATATGAAAGAGACCATACCGAATGATTTATAGGAAGAGATGGAACCTCCCTATGTAATTGGAATAAAAAACATACTAGGTAGAGAGTTAGATGAATCTGGACCTTGATAGAGATGTGAAAGAGAATAGATTTTAGATATAAAAGCTAGAGGAAATATGAAATAAGGTTTTTAAACTTAATTTATTTAAATTGAATGAACAAATTTATCCCATAAAATATAATTTTACCAAGAAACTTCATCCATATAGATCAATTTATTTTATACAACTATAGACTAAAAGTTATACTATAAAAATTAAATTCTATATTGTAATGGACTCTTACAGTTATTCATGTATACAATTTGGTTTAGTGAATATTGAAAATGAAGGAGGAGACATTCCATTACTTATATTGGGAACATGTTGGATAATTATCAATGAGATATACCACAAGGTATAGTTGATTATATTACACTCATTCACCATAATTTCCAATTAAGACCATTATCTTGTAACTTTCTATTACATTGGATTTATTGTGGTAATTCTATTGTAAATATACATAAATGAATAATAAATTTAAATTCATGTAGAAAAATTCATAAAATAATTATGGGGGATGAAATATTTTATTCTATGATATCATTAAATTATTTTCATTTTTTGAGTTGAGTCGATGACATTAAAAAATGAGCTTTCAGGATACAACTATTGCATTTTGCCTTATTCCACACTTACCTTGAGTCCTATTTTATTAAGATTAAATATTACTTCACTACCACTCATTTTTATTATTATTTAAATTATGTAAAATTTTCAAAATTTAACATGATATAGTCTTATATAATTAAAATTTTAAAAATGGGAGTTTTCATATCCAAAATAGAATTTATGTTGTAAAATAAAAATTCACATCATAAAAACTGCGGAATAGAATTGTGCAGTGTAGAACCTATGAAATATAACTAAGAGAATCATGGAATGTGAGAGTATTAATTTCAATTATTTATTTATTTTACCCCAAAATTTGGAAAATTTATTTTTGATCTTTATAAGGAAACTGAATGATCACAATTAGCATTCTTATATTACATTACTAGCATAGGAGACCTCAATTTATTTTTAATCCTATCATTCCATATTTAATATTTTTATGTTAATGATTTTAAAATAGTAAAATGGTGAAATTTTATAATTACATGGAAGAATAAAATGTTAATTTAGATGAAACATGATTTAGGAGAATTTGGTGATTCAGGTAAATGAAATATCCCGACCATTTTCATAATTTGAATTTCTGAAATATTTATATATTGATTTGTTATTATTATTTCATGAAATGTTTGATTGTCTGATATTCTTATATTCAAATATGGAGGGGATTTATAGATAAAATAATTTCTATGTTATCTTAATAATATTTTTTGACTTATCTTTGGGAACACCGCCTACCTGAAAATGCATTAGAACATATCAAATATAAGACTGTGCAAAACGAAATTTAATATTTTTTTTATAAAGAACATTTTCTTGATACCACCTTTTACTTCAATCCTTGTGTAGTATTTAGAATCAATTAACTACCTACCAATGAATGATCCTTTTTACAATAAATTTATATTCATTCCTACCCAAATCTATTTATATTTAATGATATTTTAATGTTGAAGTGTGGGGGTGTTAGAAGACTTCACTAATGGGATATATTATGTTACTTTAATAAACATGTAAAGGTTCTATTTTTTGTATTGGGATAGGATAATTACACATCCATTGTTAATATTATTATTTTTGTTGAATGGAAAAAATAAAATATATAAAATGAATGAATAAATGGGTTATTTTCTAGGAAAATTCAAAAATAACATTATAAGACAAATGATATTTTTATTGTGCATGTTTTATTGGGGCATGTGATATTTGTTCAAATCATAACTTCTAAAAATGTAAAAAAATCATGAAGGTGAAATTATTTAATTATACATTCATTGATCATGACCATACATATAATTATGGGTAGTGGGAGTATTTATTTTAATGGATAGACATTTATTGATCATACAGTACATATCAAGTAGTATGCTTAAAAATAAACCTCATTTTTGACCCATAATATTTGAACATTAATCCACCCAACCATGAGCCCCATAGTAATTATATGCTTTATTGAAAAAATCTCATGTTTTAATGTGATTTTTTTATTTACAATGTGAATAATGTTGATCTTTTTAAAGCCTATAGAAAAGATAAATGTACTCATGATAAGAGAATAATAATAATTTAATTTATATTAATAAATATGAGGTAAAATAATCCATTTTTAGGTAAATAATGACATGGAGTGTTTGATAATAATGAATTAAGTTTTACGAATGAATGAAAGTCGAAGATCAACTATTTTTCAATGGGATAGTTAAAAATACATGGGTTGATTAGTCTCATTAATTAGTTCAAATACTAATTTATGTTTTTATGTGAAACATAAACGGTTGATCCCCCGTTAAAATAATTTGACTAAATTATATTGTAATTTGAGTACTGATAACATTGTGAACCTCTTTAATTTATTTTTATATTACATGCCTGAGGAAAAGAAAGTTCCAAGTATGGGGGAATTGATAAAGGTAAATTTTACATTTTTATTGTGATATAACATTAATTTTTTATGTTTATTAATTGATTTATCATGATGATGTTTAATGATTTTTATGTTTTATGGTAGAATACAGATATTATATGAAAATGATCTTAAAGACAATGAATTTAGGAATAAACCAATATCTCATGACATCATATAGTAAATGGAAGAACTCATATACTTCATTGTATATAAATAGGAAAAAATGGAGATAGAAAAAATATAGAAAAAATTGTTTACATTGTAAGTGGTACATTATGATGCAACACATAAAGAATTCAAGGCATGAAAAAAAATATAAAAGGAAACAAATTCATGGAAAAAACATCATATGTCACAAGATGACACATATATGTTAGATCATGAGGACCACCATGATTCTTTTAGGCTCTAATTTTAGGAAATAAAACACTCCTAGGGTTATGCTTTAATTAATTTACATAGTAAAATCTCTATTTATGATGTAAAATAATTGAATGGGACTAGAAAGGGTTGCTTTTAATTATAGCTGATATTGGGGCCTCTTTTGAACAACACTTAATTAAATATGTTGAATTTAATAAAATTATTTTCCCATTTATGGAACTCAAGGATGATATTTATGCCAATAAATTAAATCCCATGGGTTCTGTGAAATGTCCAATCAATTAGGGGGATCACTAGATGACATACTACTATTGCACTACATTTTATATTTCTATAGTTTTATTTTAATATAAATTATTGTGATGTATACCTTCTCTAGAATAACCTATATTACCCTATCTATATATGTTTAATTTTAGTAAATGACGAGGAATGGGGGATTCTTTAAAAATTATGATGTTTTTGTTTGGGAGCTAAAATAAATTAAAACCCTTTCTGTCTTATGAAAACTTGTTTTAATTCCTATTAGTGTTTTTAATATTGAATTATAAATTTTTGGGCTAGATTATTTAAATAAAAATTTACTTGGTTGATGATCTGTATCTTCATCCAGCCAATTCCCATATTTTTACAACAGAAAAAAAAATTGTTGGACAGTGATTGCTTGTCAATCACCAACACGTGTGTTAAATTTTAACTAGAATTATTGTTAATTAGAGTATAGAAATTCACAATTTGTATTTTTCTACTCTATCAAGATGATATTATAAAATACATCACTCATACGGAGAAGCTTAGAGACCTTTGATACTTAGATTAGTCTTAATCTCACCATCACCGTCTGGACAAGGGATAGAGATGAATCATTAGAGGAATCTCTCTTTCTCTTTCAAGTATAAGAAGAATTGATAAAATTTGGAAACCATTCTATTATAACACTATGTATAGCTAATCCTGACCTAATCCCCATCTATCATTAATTTTTTATATTAATCATTTCATCTTAATTTTAAATACTCAATTTCATAACCCATTTTATACAAATTACAATCAAGTAATTTTTTTGAAAAAATTATTAAAAGAAAAAAAACCATTGTGTGTGCACACATATTTTAGATACAACTGATGGATACCTTACTATAATTTACTTTTTTAATAAAAATTTGTTTTCCATACCCAATGATAGTCTTGATTCACTGATCATCAATGTAGTTTAACACAACATATGTGAATCAACTATGTATGACCACGCATTTCTTAACTCTTGTTCAATAATGGGTCAGATGTCTCTAATTATTATACATGTTGAAAAATACCATCTTAATTTTACTTCATCCAAAGACATGATTAGGACTATACCCATCCACTAGTTAGTTAAATAAGTCACTTCTTTCTTATGTAAAAAGGTATAAAAACTATTGATTTTTTCATGCTAGATGACTCACCATACTCAAGTATTGAGTGTCGATAATATGTGTACACCCATATTATTGTACAACATTCTATGGGATATATTGTAGTGGGTTAGTCTAATTAATAAGTATCCCCTTTTTTAATCATGATTTTATTCTACATATATATTATATAACCATATAAAATGAGTTTAATATTCTATTCATGATAATATTAATATATCATCATATCAAATACTCCATAATTATTATAATATATTATGTATATCTTGATACTGTACTTGGAGGGGATTTTATTTGACCATTCATATAAAATAAACGGTATCACACTTGAATGAATGATTAAAAAATATTTCCATCATTATAAAATCTTGATAAAAATATAACTATTAGTTCAATCTATTATGTATTGAATAACTAAAGTCCTAACATGGCCCTCATGTTCTTCATATCATAATGAATTCTTTAATTAGTCTACAACATTTTCACCTATATCCAAAAAATAATCATTATATCACCCCTCACAATGATCACATGTTTGAGATTGTACTTATAAAGGATGTGTTTGGTCATTTGATAATATTGATGACCCTTTCCAAAGGAATACCTAAATTGTTTTCATTGTAAATATTCATTACTCCTTGAGTTCTGGGAACCACCTGAAGTTCAGAGATAAACCACTTTGTCCATGTATATTTCTTCATAGAATATAATGTAGTTATGTACTCTACCTCTATGGATGATTCTCCAATGGTGGATTTTTATGAATTCTTCCTAGTGATAGCTCCACTATTTAGGAAAAAGGAGAAACTGTATTGGGATTTCATATTATCAATGTTAGATCAAAAACACAAATTGCAATCTTTCACAAAGAGATTAACCTCTCCTACAAAGACGCAGAACATATCCTTAGTCCTTCTCATATACTTAAGGATATTATATATAGTTATCCAGTGACTCTCACTTGGATTGGATTGGTATCAACTTAATATAATAAGATCATAAGTGGTGTCATATCTACTATACAACATGGATTACATGATAGAAACTATATTTGACACATTAGTAATTCTATACCTACTTGAACCACTTTTATAAGGATCCCAAAACATTATTAAATTAGTGACATGAAACATTGGTAAAGAACCCTTAGTAGTGTTTTACATGAAAATTATTAGATCATTACAAATGTTTGTTTCCTAAATAAGTCTAAGAAAATTATTAGATATATCTACATATATATTCATACCAAGTACATAGGCCACTTCACTCATGTCTGGAATCGATAATCATTTCCCTAACCCAATAGTTGCAATGTGAAGTGTTGGGATTTAATTTTGGATAAGATGTATGTAGTCCACATATTGAACCAAAACCACCACTGTGATCCTCTTGGTACACTTGTATACACATGAATCCTCAACATTTTTAATGAAACTAATCTTTCTTTTCATCACTAAATTTTATATTTTTACTCCATGAAGCTTGCATTAAACAATAAATGGAATATTTCATCTTTGAAAATCTAACAGTATCATTTAAATATTAAATACCTTTATGATATCTCATATTCACATGATCAGCTAAATTATAGTTAAGGAAATAAATTTGATATATATCATCAATATATCATGTTTTTATGGATATTATGTTTTGAATGGACTTAACAATATATATTAGAGAAAATATTTCATTAAATTCAATCCCTTGAATTTTATTGAACATTTAATTTATTGGATGAAACCCCAATATGTATATTAGTTATATTAAGTAAACCCCACTTTAACACTATTGGTCTCACCCCTTCTGGTGCAGCCACAAATTTTCAATATTAGTTATTATACATGGAGTCTATTTTAGATTCCATTAATTAGAAATTGTTTCTCAAAAATAGAAATATTAAAGGCGTATTGATTCATAAAAATTTCACTATTAATAAACATTACTTGAACATTATTCAACATAAGAAATTAATATCTCCCAGGTTCATGGTGAATCCTATGAAACCTTTGAGGTTCTTATGTAACTTCTTTTAGTTCTTCATAGAGAACTATTTATGAAACTGGGTCCACCACGATCACTGAACTATGCCTTATTTTTTACTATTTAACAAATCTAAGTTCAATAGTAATCCCACTATATAATTAATGCTTGTTTCACCACTAAAGGAAAATACCATCTTTATCCAAAAACACTTAGTGTTTAGTTGGACTATAAAAATAATATCCCTATGTCTATTTTGGATAAACAAAAAATAATTATTTTTAGACATATTTCTTTTCTTGACTAAATATAGTGATTGTCTGAGTTGTTTGAAACCCCAAATCCTCATAAAATGCATTTTCACAGGTATCCCAATCCATATCACATATATTGTTTTAATGGACACTATAGACGGAATGAGGTTTATTATGAATTAAATAGATTCCAAATCATATCCCTAAAATTATATATAATGGTTTCAATACATTATCATTGGCCATACCCTATTTTACAAGGTAATATTACACCTCTCATTCACACTAAACCATTTTTATGTTCCATGTGGAGTCAGATTTTTGAAAAATTTCACAATCTCTTAGTTTATCAATGAATTCACAGATCAATTATTCATGAACTGAATTAGATTAGATAATCATATTACATTCCCCAATTTATTTATATTTTGAACACACTTTTAATATTTAAATAGTTTAACACATTTGTTTACATAGAACCAAAAAAACTATACCGACTAAATTAATCAATAAAGTAGAAAAATATATAAAACAACCAAATGTTTGTGTGCTCATTTATCTGTGTACATCACCATATATGAGATCTAAAAATACATTATACCATTATCCTTTTAACCAAAAATGATTTTGTTGTTAATTTTTCCTAATAAAAATGATTCACACAAATCTAATGGTTTCTGATCAAATAATTTCAATAGTTAGTATTTATTTATTCTTTGAATTTATTTATCATTTATATTCATGAGGTGACAATGAAAATGGTATGTGATATTATAATCAATGATTACCTTCTTATTCTGAATATTTTAAATGTAATTGTTCATATATATAACTTATAAACTGTTTATTACATTCATAAGTCCATAAAACTTTTATTTTATATATAAAAACATCTTTTGTTCTTAATATAGAATTAACATCCATTATTTTATAAACAACATATGTAAATAAAATTTAAATTTATGGATGGAACATAATTAAATATCCCTAATTGTAAGACTATTCTATTAGGTGGACTAATATCATAAGTTCCATCCTCTAATGAATCAACTTTAGGTCCATTTATAGTATAATGATATAATTCACCACATATTAATTCCCTTTAATCTCTAGGAAAATATTGGTTTGGGAAAAGGTGTGATGCATACTAGGTATCTAATTCCCAAGAGTTATCGTTAGTGAAATTGATATTTATAACATCACATTTTTTATTCACATTATGATTATCTTTGATAAAAAACACAACCCTATATAACAATATCTAACATTTTTATAGATCATACCTAAATGTGATCTCAAAATTATTATCCTAAGGAATTTCATAATATATAAAAATCATATTAGCATGTGAGTGTTATGTTTTAAATATTTTCACCATGTACTTATAATGAAAATACTTATTCTAAAAATATGGACCGTGTATATAATAATCATTTAGTGATCCAGGATTTATATGTCACTATGAAATTATCCCTCTTAGATGTGAAACCTACCTCATTAATTTTTTAGTTATCCAATCATGCCAATAAAAAAAGATCTAATTCATGGATCGGTGAGTGGAAATATATTTGTATGTATCCATCATGTGGATAATATTTAACTATATGCCTTTGGAATCCTAACCCTTGTGTTTTTTCCATCATAGTGTAACCCAATGTAAATGTAAATTATGAGTCAACACAGGAAAATATAGGTGCACCCTACTTTATCCTGAAACAATCGAAATGGATTTTCTAGAGTCACTAATTACATTATTTCCATACACAAGATAATCATGGAGAACCACTCTTTGGAATGATACTACCTAATTAGATGATCACGGTGTTAATAAGTGAAATTTTGGAAAGAATACAAAATGTATTATTTGAGGGGGTTTATCAAAAAAATCAAATCTTTAAAAAAATATGTATAAGGAACACATACATATGTCATACTATATAATATATATCTCCTAATTTTTATTCTATTGTATTTTTTTGCATCAACTGTTGTGTTTTTCAAATCCCTCTCGTATCCATGAAATTAATGTTTTCAAAACACATTAATTTGTAACCTTTACACAACTCAAATATTTGTGTTACTCACCTAAAAATAGAATCTAATTAGGTTCATATGTATCTTTATTCATATAATGCATAAGGTATATAAAATTTTATTATAAATTCCTAAAGTTATAAGAGATTTATAATCTCTATATGGGTATGCCCGACGACCGATATCCAACCCCATGCCTTTTTAGAATAAAGCCTCTATGGTAGATGGTTGGGAGCCACATGTCCCCATCCTCATGGAGACTTTACAAAAGGTAGAATACAATTAATGATATATATAACACCTAATATGCACAAAATAAATTCACAAAATATTATTATGAACTTAAATAAACGATACACATTATTCACATTCTATAAAAAATTTAGACATAAGATAAACATAAGATAAACTATCAATAATAGATAAACTATTATGAACTATTCACAAATACAAAACTACAATTAACATTTTATAGTTGAGCAATTTGTTATCTATATTCTCTTTTATTGGATATAACCACTTTATATCCAATTTAAATATGAACTCATTCATATTATTCATTATTCAGAATTTCACATTAAATATATGATATTATTATGAATTATAAACATTTTATAATCCAATTTCTATTATATAAACATTTTATAGATTCCAAATATAAGATATTTAGACATTATTTAATCCCTAACCAAATTTACTATCTATAAAATTTGATGTGTTCTAAATAATATCATCAATAAGACCCATTATAATTTTATAAAATTAAAATTCATTCATTATGAAGAAATTGTTTTTCAAATTGTAATATTTTATATATTTTTCCCTTATATATATATTTTATGAATTATTTATAAATTCCCATATAATTTCTTAAAAGCTTCTTTATTATAAAATTACAAGAACGCCATATGAATTCGTAATTGGAAAAAGTCGCTTACAATGATTTATAGTAAAATTATTAACGAAGTAAATTTTTTTAAAAAAAAATTCTTAATATTAAATATTTAATATTAATAGGAAAATTTATAATTCATATGTTATAAAAATATATTACAAAAATTAACCATACACATTTTTAGTTAATTTATATATAAAATATTTTCATAAATTCATTAAATTTTCCAAAATATTTGATTCCATTATTTGAAAAAAAAATTATAAATGTCCTGATTCTATTAGTTGTAGTGATCCCAAAAATGTGTTTTTATATAATATAATGTGAAGTGGAGGAAAAAAATATCATAAAATCTGTTCTTTATTAAAAAGTGAAATGATTACATTGATTCAATGAGAAAGAATGATCATATATCACAGATGGGTGGGAATCACATTTTTTATATGGAAACATCCAAGATGACATCCTTATAAACCCATCAATGAAAAATATTACACCAACACTTTGGCCATGCAGGTCATTAGATTAGTAATGGTGCCCCTGGGTGAATATTTTTGTATCTTCATTTCTCATGCATGAGAGTTTATATAAATTAGATAACCCTTTAGATTCTTCTCTGATACCAATAATGGATTTTAGAGGATCATCATATGAACAAAGGTAGTGGATAAAATCCCATAAATTTTCATGATCTATCCCCGACAGAATCAACATGCAGTGGAAATAAATAACATGAATAAGTCTTACCTAAGGTGACTTATATACCATAATATAATATTATTTTTACACTAGATAAAGTCTACCATAAAAGTAAATAGAATAATGCTTCTTTCAAGGGGAGTTCACCAATAAAATTATCCCATAACATTTAATGAGTAACCCTAAATGTAGAAGGTGTGATGGATGCCTCAACAAGTGATAAAATGAATATTGAGAGGGAAAGAGTATATAAAGTATTTTATTCAATAAATCAACACCATTATGAGGGATATTATCCCTTTATATATCCATTCATTATGTGTTTTATTTAATGAACAAATACCACCATATTCAACATATCGACATACAATTATTTTAATCATATATATTCATGTAATTATTATAGTGAATGAAAGCGAATTAATACATTGAAAATGGATTTTGACTGATGAGAATACAAGGTTTGATGTATACATCTAAATTCATGAATATGTTTTTGTTCACATCACATACTATGATATAATAATATTATAGTGAAGGAACTAAATCTTACATATTCTAGTTATTATTTTTCTCTTATTCAATCAATTGTGAAAATTGTTTAGTAGTATTACCTATTCATCATTTTTATTCCCTTATTCTTCATTTATACAGACAATTTCCCTTTAGGTTGTAGTATTTTTTATTACTTTTACCTCACTTTTATAGACACAAGATATTTATCAAATCGTTATATTAGTTTCTTCTCCATTATTTTAATGTTATATTCTTTTTTTTAATTGATTAAAAATATCACTTGAATATTATTTCCATAATTTGATTATTCTAAAAAACCCCTTAAATTATTGTCCTCATAATCCCATTTAAATCTCATAAAAATATAACTTTTTAAAGGATCCATTTTGATAACAACAAATTTGTTTTTAAATATTTATGTTTTGAAATTATATAATTATATAGAAGTGATATTCTAAATTTTATCTTAGTAAATTCCCATTTTTTGCATTACCTAAATATCAAATCAATCATCATCACTTTTATATTTTGTATTTCAATCCCTCATCAACAATAACAAAATTAATCTCGAATAATTTCAAATTTGGATAAATATTAGTAGTCTACAATTATGTAAGTAGCTGGTAACCCTTATACACTTTATCTTCCTTGGATTAAATATATATATGATGTAGGTCAACCATTATGTATTTAATTTTCCCTGGATCAACACGTACATTCCATGAATATCAATCATTATGTTATACCATTTGAACGTTAGTATACCATTAAATATCTCATGACACCTTCTAGGTTACTAGGACATATTATTTTGAATTTTATTTACCTTTTGGATATTTTTTGGAGTTCCTAGGTGTTTCAGGTGAAAAATAAAGTTTTTGGGGATACATAACAAGATTCATGGTTGGCACACTATTATTTTAACCACACATATTACCATGAGAGGGTAATTTATGGGGTGATAGTGTAATTTATCATAGTTTGATCATGGTTTTACAAACCATGAAACAACCCATTGCATCTTTGTAGCCCATTTTTGAAATACAGTGGATCCCTCATTGTTGGGGCATGGTTTTTGAAACTATGTGGTTAAACCAAGTGGCCTCTCAAGGTTGCCTAAAATGATTCCTCATAAATTTTCCACTATTGCTTTTATATTATATTGGCCTCAGTTTTTTCAATTTGTTAGGAACATCCCTCTTCAATTGGAATGATAGCTTCATACATTCTTTTTTGGTGTTTTATCCTTGGAGTCCTGGTTGTTTTTCATGAGGTATAAAAAATTCTTATTGATTTATTCTTTTGGTCCACCTCCTCTTTCTTGTTCCCCGATTCTTATACTGATTTTGATCCCTTGTTGGTGGTATTGGTTGAATATAGGGTATGTAATGAGGTAAAAGGTTTGATTTCTTGTTGATTGTGAGGTCTTGATCCACCTATTTATGGTGGTTTTTGTCATAAATAATGAGCCTTGGGCCGGATTCGAGTTAGGTGACACTATTTAAGGGTTTTTTCAATGGATTAATTTAAAATTATGAATAATACTTGGTTTGTGTTTTCTTAATTTCATGAAAAATAATGTATGGTTAAATTTTTTCCATTGATTATTATGATTTACAGCTTGATTTAGAAATTAGCGATTTATTGTATGATTTTTTAAGGGAATGGATTATATGTAAAGTTAATATTTAATCAAATGGATCAATGGGATTTTATGTCTTAAATGGATTTATAAAATATTTTTAGAAAATATTTACCTTTTGGAAATATATTTTATAAAATGTTAATGTAATATATTAAAATGGATAGATTGATAGATTTCATTTTTATGGAAGATTTTATGAAGTATTTTTGGTATGGAGTAGCACAAGATTTAACTAGGGTGTGATTGAGGGGTTTAATTGAATGATCGACTGAACCATTGGAGGGAATCCCATGCGAGAAACCATTTTAGTTCGTTTGAGGGGTCATGTGGGTCATTATAGGGAAGAATATCCCATTTTTCCAAGGGAAATATTCTATTTTATTTTTTGAGATACATTGAGAGATCTTGGAGTAGGGATTGTTGAAGGCAACGAGATCTTTCTTTTTCATAGTAGGATATCATTCTTATTACTCTATTAAAATATTCCTGATGGTTATATCTGTAGGTTCACCTTACTAATTCAAAATTTCATTATATAATTCATGCATTGGATTAGTTCCACATTGATGTGCAATGATATATTATGCCCATTACGGATTTATTTGGTTTCATTTTTTTGATTTTATGTTAACCCCTTTTTTATGAATTTTTGGTTATATTGAGAATGATATTCCTTTTGGGGTATTTTTATCTATTTGGTCCATGTTTGGGTTGGAAAAAATAAAGGTATTTCTAAAGAGTGTTCTAAAGTAAAAATCATTAAAATTTGTATATTTTTAAAAAAAAAATCAAACTAGTTTTTTTTCTCCAATGGGTATGAACCATAATAAGATTCGTAGTGATGCTCTACTACGATATATGCCTCACATCTGATATGGTAATTTTTTCATGTTTATATTTTTTTTGACCCATGTAAAGGAAATGTAACTATGTACTAGTATGGGACTTCTTGAATACCACTACTAGTTCGTTATTGTCAAATTTTTGGTCTCATAGGTAATTTCCCATATAGAGTCATTTTTTGTATATCATATCCATTGTGATGTATTTATAGGACTTGTTTGGTCTTGTGCTCTTTATTTTGAATTTTGATCTTTTCAATTGAGAAAACGTGTATATGTCCTATTATGGAATGTTTTTTTTATATTATTTACAAACTTTTATATTGATTGTTGTTAGACTTCCTTGTATACATTGGATTATTATTTTAATGATATTGAATCTGATGATATTATTTTGTATATCCCATTTCAGGGATGGGTAAAATATCCCCAAGAGATAGTTGGTTATGCCTAGTGCTTGTCCCTATCTCAATTTAATAGTAATAGAATTCAGGATACGTGAAAAGCCATCTTGGGTGGTGGGTCGGGTTGACCTAGGTCATTTATTTACAAAAATTTATTAGTGAATGGTTTTTATTTGGGAGTTATTGGTATACTAGAGATGGGACTTTCAAGACTCATGATTTTTGAACAAGGGAGTATATGGAGATCTATGATTCATGTCGAACCTCATGTTTCCATGGGTGTTCTGAGAGCGTGGTTAGTTTTTGAGCCTGGATATTAGTTTTTTAGAATATATTAGGATATTTTCTGGAAATTATTGTGTCCTACGTCAATATTGGGGGTTATTTGCAGTTTGGGGGGATAAAATAATGAGTTCAGTATGAGTAACAAAGTTAGTTCCATAATTAGAATTAATGTTTCATAGCCTATGAGGAATTACCTTTATACTCTAGTGAGTCCTACATGGTAGGTGAATTTTTCCCAAACTATGTGACTAAACCATACACAATGGGAATTGCATAATTTTTTGTTTATTTTTTTCTCTATTTTTTAATTTGGAGTTGCTTATGATTCTTGATCCACTTATTGATACCCAAGATGGAGGGATTATTTAGGCTATTCTTTTATAGACTACATTTTAATTATTCTTGATGAATTCTTTTTATGTTTTGTAGAGGATAACAAATAGAAGAACCTTTTCCAGATGTAGATAGGGTGTTTTGCAGAATACCCTACATCAAAACCCCCTTGGTGGTCCCACATTAGTTGAGTCAGTGATTTTTATGATATAATCCAATGTGTTGAGTGGGTTGTTAAGAGTATCCCCAAACCATGGACTATGCTAAGTACTTTCCAAGGAAAATTCCATATGTTCTTCATGGAGACTGAGGACCCAATGAGATTGAGGAGTGGTTGGATCATATCAAGAGGGTCTTTGAGTTCTTGAATACTATTGAGACCTCTAAAGTGGTCTTATTCGTGTATGTGCATAATGAACTATGTTATAAGTAGAGGGTGTTGATGGTGATTTTTAAGAGGAATGTGGATCTCACATAGACCAATTTTAAGGATTATTTCAATTTTACATTATACCTAAAGACCTAGAGGAGATAGAAGTTCCATGAGTTCTTGAAGTCAGAGTAAGGGGATGAGTTGTTGTTAGAGTTTTAATCCAACATTATAGAGTTGGTTTATGATTCAATAGATATACCCATGAATGAATACCTCATGGATTGTATTTTTAAGATGGTTTTGAGGCTATATATCAGATATTTTCTAATTATTTTCTGTATATCGACCTAATAAGATATATTTGATAAGGAAATTATAGAAAAGGATTATATGGTAGGTATGATAGGTCATACCTTTTCCCTTATAATGGTTGAAATATTGAGTTCATCATCCAGGCTGTTGTGGAAGTGGGATGAGCCACTACGGGGTAGTGGTAAGAGTGTTCAGCTATTGATAAAATTAGATCATGTGGATTATTCACCGTGGAAGGCTGTTATTTATTACCTATATGGGAAGGTTGGGCTCATCATGCCTAAGTTATCGAAGACTTCTAGGATGTGAAACTGGTGTGGGCTGTCAGTACATATCATGTGCTTCCATTAGTTGGATTCTTAGGGGAGAAGTGTGGGATCCAATTTCTATACTGCATCTCAGGTGAATTCCATAGCATTCGAATGGTGGATGATCTCTACCTCATATTAAAGGACATTCTCATTGGGGGATGAATATTAGGGGTGGGTATGATCTAGGTAATATGCATACAATGTATAATATACTTAATGACGTAGATTCAAGTCAAACCATCATGATAGGTACATTTTTTATTTCATCATCCATGGAATCCATTTTATTTTACATTGGAGAATCCCATTCTTTAATTTCATTAAAATTGAATGATTTTTTAGGTTTTTGAGAACATTTGATATAATATTTTATGGATTATATTGCCACATTTGTTATGAAGAAGGATCAAGATTTCATATTCCCTTTGCGCTATGTTTTGGGAGTTTTTGTGGAAGTTGTCTAGGACAGCCTCGTTTGGACCAAGACATTTTAGAGTTTACCTCCAGCATTGATTTCCTTGTTAACATCAATGTGGTTGTTCAAATTTATCAACAAAGGGTTCAATTCCATGCCTATTATGATAACAGACACATATTTTAGGGATATTGTGATCTTCAATTAGGGAGGGAAAGACCAATTACTTCAGATTTGGGGTCGATCTCATTCCAGTTGTACAGGTGGTTTATCAATGTTGTTGATTCATTCTTAGTAGGTGAATATCCTATGGTCATGGATAGGCCCCTAGAAATTAATCCATTAAATTATTTAGGGTTTCCACCCAAATGATAGTTCGAGTGTACTATTGATATTCCCTCGAGATGTGCCTGATATCCTTACCATCTTATCAGGAAACTCTAGCCAAGCTAGAAGAACTAAAGGTCCGGGTAAATGATCTATTAGGAACGTAATTTATAACTACAAGTGGGTTATAATGTTCTTCACTAGGGATATTTTCAAAGAAGTCAGATAATGGTATATTTACTTGAATAGAATTCTATAATCTTAACCAAGTGACTAGGAAGAATAAATTCTTATTTCCATGAATTGATGATCACTTTTATTAGACTAGGGTGGCCTGTTTATTTTGAATGGTTGACTGCAGATCCATGTACTACCAGTTAAGGGTCTGGGAAGTCGATATTCTAAATTCCACATTTTGTATATTTTATGGAATTTTTTAGTATTTGGGTATGATGTTTTGTATTAAAAATGCTCATACAATCTTTATGGAGTTAATAAACATGATCTTCCATTGCATTTTGGACTCCATGGTTGTGTTTTTTGAAATATTCATGGTTTATTCCATGGAAAATTTGGATAATGATAATCATATAGAGGTTGTTTTTTGTGTATTATATTATCAATACCTATATGAAAAGATATCTAATACTTGTTTTTTATTTAAGTGTTTGTGTTGTTGGGATAATATATTTTTAAGTTGGAGATTTAGTGGATCTAGAAAAATTTCAAGCAGTAATATCATTGGAGCATCCTAAGAATGTGTTTTCAATTTTTAGTTTTATTGGATTTTCTGGGTATTATAAATTTCTTGTTCAGGACCTATCATAGATAACTTCTCCATTAACCACAATTACCATGAATGGGGTAACATTTCGGTGGAATGAGAAGGGAAAGAGTGTTTATAAGAATCTATAGACCCATTTGATATATGTGATAGTTTTTATTCATCATAAAACTAGGAGAGAATATACCTTCTATTTTGATTCTTATGGTGAGGGTTGGGATGTGTGATTATATATGATGACCATGTAATGGTCCATTAATCGAGGTAACTATACCAACATGAGTGGAATTTACCAACCAAAAAACTAGAATTAGATGAAATTATATAATCATTGAAGACATAAAAACATTATATCTTTAAGGATATTTTTATAGTGTATTACAATCATATAAGACCCATGTATATTTTCACATTGAGGGAAGTGAGCCTCAGACATAGATTTGGGGCAGTGTATCTCAAGACTTTTGATTTTCAGATTACATATACATTCAGAAAGGGGAAAAAGGTCACCTAAACATTGAGCAAAAAGCTCATAGTTTATGATGTTTGGGAATCATTGTATTAGTGGTGTCTGATGATTTTGTTTACTAATTTGAGTCTGTATGAGTTGGAGTATAGTAAGAGGGTGTTATTATCTATTTTGCAATATAAAACATCTCTTTTCAATTTTCGTAGTAGTGATATATCAATAGAACTCATGTGAAAATATATTATAATAGATTTAAATAGTGAAGAGACCTTGAGTGAATAGTATTTGTATCCTAATGTAAATCTCATCTATCAATGGTGGATTGTAGTAATTTTTCTATAGAGGTTGCATGCAATGCATGAGGAACACCACTCTACTTGGGATATTCACCCTATGGAAACAATGATATTTTATACCATTAACGGTCGATATTGGTAGCTTCAGATGAGACATAGTGTTAGAGATTTTGAATCTTGGTGTTTTATCATTCCAAGGATCAAAATGGAACATTAGAGACTTGATGGATTCATACGACCACTTCTTATTTCGGTGTGGATGTGGGATTAGATATTTATTTATTTATTTATTCGTATACCTCATACTATGAGTGGGAACTATTTTATATGGGTTATTATGGATTATCTATGGAATGATCACATTTTTTCCAATTAGAGTGGTGAGGATGGTAGAGGACCTCAGAAAGCTATATGTTCTTTATGTTTTTTGGCCTTTGTAGAGTTAGAAATATAGTAGTTTCAAAGATGGATTCCCATTTTACCTCTTTATTCTGGAGGGACCCCAGAGGATCTTGGAACCAAGTTGAAATTAAGAACCATGTATCACATATAGAAGTATTTTTAGTCTATGAAATCCATCCAGACCCTTGAGTATATATTCTGAGCATATATGATTTATGTAGGTGGTTTGTGGGAAAGGAACTTTCAATTTTATGAGTTTTCTTATAATAACTGTTATGAAGCCTCAATAATGATGGCCCCATTTGAGGAGTGGTATTGTAAGAACCTGGTTTTTTCAATAAAATTCTTTGGAATATTCTTGATGTTATTCCAGAGCACCTCCTTTAGACTAAGTGCGATTCCGAGCCCCAGTGTGGCCGGAATTAAATTGTCAGTGCGTTCAAAGTGGGCACACCAAATAAATGGGATAACTCTTGAATGGAGATTTGGATCTTAAATCTGAGTGTACGGATGGGTCTGAAATGGGGTTTTTACCCTAGGAATGACATAAAACATGTCGTTGCGGGGTGTTTGGATCCCTCGCGCGCTATTAAAATGTGAAATGGATAAATTAAATAATTAATTTATTCGTTTAATGGTTAAACTCAGGTGTCTCTCAAATAGTTTCTCGGATGGAAAAACTGAGGGCACCATTGGGTCTGGAGCTTTTCGTTTACCCTAGGTGGGGTGTAATTTTCGCGGGCGTGGGCCTTTTGTGAAAAATGCCACCAGGGGCGTTTTGGTAATTTAGTGACATCAGACTTTAAATTTTATAACATTCAAATGAAGGCTCGGATTAAAATTCTGATACCGCCGCTGTGCTCGAGAGGTGGTGTTTACCCTAGGGGATACTTAACCCCGACTCTGTCAAATGATTCAAATGCGGGTTAATTTGGAGGTTAAATTAATTAAAACCTGTTAATTAATTTTTCTCTACTTAAACCTAATGCCCCTCTTTCCCTTCCTGATTTTCTCTGGCGGAAGAAGGCTCAACCAAGGAGCCTCTCTCATCACCAAGCTCTCTTCCTCTCCATGGTTGTGGTTCCGGCGAAGGTGAACTCCTTGTAAAGCTTTGGGCTACACCCAAAGAGGTAGGGATTTTGTTGCGTATTTCAATTTCAAACATCCCACTTTGAATTGCTATATATGCGTCTAATTGATTCATGATCTTCGAGCGAATCCCATAACTGCATAGCCCTTGTTATGAGTTTTCAACACATTTTTTGTATTTAAATTTGGAATCCTGAGGCATCTGCAGATGTCCAGCGAAGATTGGGGTGTGTTGGATGTTTTCCGACGAGGATCCGCCCATCTGGCCAGTGGCGGTCCGAGGTAGCGGTGGCGGCCTGAGTCGGTGGCGCGGCTGGCCTTCAGCAAAGGTGGTCGGGGATCGCGATCAAGCAGAGCAGGCGGGTCGGCGCGGGTGAGGCCAAGTGAAGGAGGTCGGGGTCGCGCGGTGGTCGGGGGAGCTGCGGGCGACGGCGGGTGAGCGCGGTGGTCGGGCGAGCTGGGGGTGATGGCGAGCGCGGTGCTGGGGGATCCTTCATGCGAGCACGAGGGCGCCAGAGAGGCATGGAGACTAGACCGACTGGCTTCACCGGTTGGCGTACAACGGGAAAACCGGGGTCCTCGTGACCCTGGCGGGCAGGCAAGGACCCGCGAGATGTGGACATGTGGAAGTGGAGTCAGACCGGCTCCAGTTGGTCTGGATGAGGCAGTTGGCCCACGTGAACCTCAGTCCGGTTCAGGAATGGTGGGCCGGCTGAACCGGCCCGGCCAACCTTTCTTCGTTAGTTAAAAATTAAAACGTCCATAAAATATAGACCGGGCGTCAGATTTGCGTGTCGTCAGCATCAACGCGCTCCTTGAAACGAGACAGAATTTTTAAGATAGTTTCAGAGGTTTTAAATCCTGAAACGAGGGGAATCATAGGAGCAAAACTCCTTTAATTGAATTGGTGTTTTTCCGGGGGGGGGGGGGGGGTTGTTTTGGGCGGCGTGGACACATCCGAAGTCCGTTTTGAGCATCACCAGCGGAGTTGAGACCCTAGAGATGAGGCGAATTATGGAAAGGGGTTTTCGGGTGTTAAAACCGGAGTTGAGGCATAGGCCCCAAAGGCTGCCTTTTAAGCTGGAAGCATCATTTAGCAAATTTTTCATCGGACTTCTGTTCGAGGTATGCGAGTAGTCGATTCTGAGCGTTTTTCTGAGTGCATTGCAATGGTGCAATCCGCCCGCGTTAATTCCACACGATGGTGCGGGCCCTGTGAGGGCCGTTTTGGGAGTTGGCGGTGACTTCTATCTTTATCGACAGATGTCAGATTCAGACAAATGGATAGTCAATCTTGTGTACTTTTTTGAGAGGATCGCAATGGTGCAATATGTTCGTTGTGTTTCGGGACCGAGATGCGGGACCACGAATCATCGCTCCTGTGCGGTATGGAGAAACGCATCTTCTTCTCCAGATATCTATTCCAATCAAGTGAGAATTCCTTTTGATGTGTTTTCCCGAGGGGATCACAATGGTGTGATGCACCCGACTATTTTCAGGGCTGAGGCTCGGGATCACGGGACGTCGTTCGGGCGTAAAGAGGTGTTGGCTAATTTTCCATCGGATATCCGTTTAAGGCGAGTAAATAGTATATCTCGCATATTTTTCCGTGAGGATGACAATGGTATGAACCGTTTGGATGTGAGGAGACTCATTCGAGACCTCATTTAAATGTGGATGCATTAAAGGTGTACTTGTGGTGGTTTCTTCCGTGGTGTTTGCAGATATCCTTTAGCGTGTGATCGCGTGCACTCCCATGTGAGTGAAGTAAATGTTTGAAGAGATGTAGTTGGACGTTCTTGGGCTGATGAGGTGGAAAGTTGGAGTTGTTACATTTACGCCCTTCACATTGACGTTGGGTACCGTGTGCGTGATAGCCTTTGGGATGGAAACGTGGTATACTCTGGGAGTATACGGGAACACTTGGAGGTACATGTTGTTGTTTGTACCTGAGAATATTTGTACGCTTGGATTGATTTGACTTGGGGCCACACGTCGTGTGGTCCCCATGTGTGTTCTGTGTTCTACGTTGTGTACCCTTGACCTCTCGTGACGTAGAGGGTCCCTTTGTTGTCGTTTGTTTGACCAGAAGGGTTGAGTTTCCCCCTGGTTCTGTTCTCGTTTGTCTGACCAGCATTGTTGTGTTTCCCCTAGTTCTTTTCTCGTTTTTTGACCAGTAGGGTTGAGTTTCTCCTAGTTCTGTTCTTGTTTGTTTGTTTATCAGGGTTGAGTGGGTCCCCCATGGTCTTGTTCATGTTGGTTTCGGCCATCAGGGTTGAGTGTTTTTCCCTGGTTCAGTTCTCGATGGTTTTTCTGGAAGATTTGCTTCGTGCTCTTTGGTATAGTTCTTGTGGATTTGGTGTGACCAACACATTACGCAGGCACCGATCCTCTACCCAGGAGGTTGTTTCCAGCAGGGCTGGCCAGGAGGTTGTACCATACAGCAAGGATATCCTCTGTGGTACCCACTAGTAGGGAGGGCCAGTGGTTTACCATGCAGTAGGGATGGCCAATGGGTTACCATAAAGCAGGGATGGCCAGCGTTGTACCATCCAGTAGGGATGGCCAGAGCGGTTTTGGTTTTATCTCCAGCAGGGCTGGGAAGTGGTCCCCGATTATGAGTTTACCTCCAGCTAGGCTTGGAAGTGGTCCCTGATGGCGATTCCAGGCCTCCCTCTAGTGGAAACCTTTCATGGGTCTGGGCATTGGGACCTGTCGATGACTTTTTCCAAGTCTTCCTCCAGTGGATTACCCTTTTACGGGACTAGGTAGTTTGGCACTCGTCGACTCTTGCCGGGTCTCCCTCTAGTGGGAACCCTTAGACATCCAGGGATTACCCTCCACCGGGGATGGGCAGGGGGTCGCATGTCGACTATGAGGAGACCTCTCGACTGTGGGGAAGTGATGAGGTGAAGTTTGATGTTCCCCAGAACTCTCATGTATGAGG
Source organism: Viscum album (assembly GCA_963277665.1). Lineage (NCBI taxonomy): Eukaryota > Viridiplantae > Streptophyta > Magnoliopsida > Santalales > Viscaceae > Viscum > Viscum album. The sequence continues at coordinate 734,182,707 of OY728130.1, forward strand.
GGTGATTTCCCCACCGATACGTGTCCTTGAGACACGAACTAAAACCGTGCGGGCGAGTCATTGGTTCCCAAAGAGGATAGTGTCGAGCTATGTTGAATTAAGCCCCTTGACATGCAGTTCAGGGCAGACGTGCGGGATGTTGGGCATCGATGGTGTTTACTTCTGGGATTGTCGGCTACTCACTTTCTTGGGCTGAGCTACGGGGTGGAGATCCCATTACAATCTTGTGTGGGCTTCTTGATTGAGCATATGGATATTTATATACCATGTTCCAGTACCCACTCCTTGGGTTTTGGTTACTCTCCTTCCAGGAGAGGCGAAGACACACGGGGTATGCCACGTGCTTTTCGGGTCCAGCTTATCATTGTTAGATGAGTCTACTCTCCTGCTATAGGTAGCGGATACTTGAAGAGAATTTCATCTTCTCAACGCTTATATCTCCTTGTGTTTGGACGAGTCTACTTCCTTCCTCTTGTTGGGTTGAGTTGTACTCATTACTACACTCTCGGTTTAACTCCTTTACTTTTCCCTGTTCGATCTAATTCCCACCTCTTCAGTAACTCCTTGTTTACTCCCTCGAGGCTTTGGGGCATCCTACTGAGTATTTTTATACTCATCCCTGCTTGGGCTTTGCTCGCACATGGTGTGCCCTTGTAGACGATGGGCAGGTTGGTCGTGACTTCAGTGGAGCTTAGGAGTTCGGGATCTTGGACCGCGTGCAGTGGTCGTAGTTGGGTTCTAGGGATGGTACTCTCCCAACTGTTTACTTTTGTTTACCTATTTCTAGGTTGTGGCACTTTTCTAGTTGGGAGCGTGTTTTTCCCCTTTTCTTTTCAGTTTACCTTCAGCACTTCCTTTTTACTGTTTATAGGTCGATTCACTTTGTGGTTTATTTTAATCAGTTGGTACTTTTCTTTTCTTTTTACTCTTCACTTCTATATTGATTTGGCTGTGTGTGTGTAGAGGTACTCAGGAAAAGCCCTCCCCGAGTTGTTTAGCCTTCGGCGCTTGTTGCCAGGCCCTGGACTATGTAGGCGGGCTTGGTCTAGTTGGGGCTCAAGCCCGGGTAGGGTCGGGTCGTGACTGGTATGGGTGGTCTTTCCAATCCTCATTGTGCTTGGTTGAGGTGGGTGAGTGATCCCTAGTGGGATCAAGTATGTCCAGGAGACATCAGCGATTTTTGGATGATTCATAAATGGTAAACATCAACATAGAGTAACTAAAATTCATATAAAAATAGTTTCCACAACATATTGGAATTTGGGGTTAGTGATCATGTGATTTTTTGAGTATCAGTTCAGCTAAAACATCATTATTTCAAAATGAAGGGGAAATTGGTTACATGTTATATTGGTACATTTCATGTTATTAATTATCTCTGGTGGGTATCCAAATAGTTATACAATCCACTATGGTTAACCCTGATCCATAACATCTTTCATGTCTTATCAACTAAAGAGATACGATCCATACCCATCTCATGTACTCGAGTAGTAGGTTTTAGAGTTGTATCATAATGCCACAATTTTAGAGAATCCAATTTTTATCATGGATCATAATAACAAGTGTATCTATATTAAGTCAATCATGTTGGTTTGTGTTCTCTAGAGGTATGGTAATGTTATCAATGAGATATGGGAGTGGGAAGTTGTGGTTATGGAGTAGCAGCCCCACATGCATTGATCTCCAAATACCAGAGGTCCTTTCGGAGGATAAATTAGCATGGTTGGGAGTTTTTTAAACCCACCCAGTCACTTGTACATATATCTATGTTTTTTATTTACTTTTTCAATCTTTCGAGGAGGTCATAGCTTCTAGGGTTTGAAAAGGTAGATTTTGGGATGACATACAAAGGTTCATGGTTAGCACATTGTTTTTCTTAACATATTAAAAACTATACAAGGGGGTAGTGGGGGATAGTGGGATTTTTCAAGGATTGACCATGATTTCTCAAACTATGAAACACTTTTTATTAACTATGCATCACATTTGTTAGAGATAATGGATCTTTCATGGTTGGCACATGGTTTTCTTAATCATGCATCTATACAATGTGTTCTGCCCAAGTCATCTAAAATATGTATTTTCACCATTTTTCCTCTATCTATTTTACATCACCTTGGCCTAATATTTCTCCTCCCATCAGGAATAGTTCTCATCCTTTAGTGTGAGAGATTTCTCCCTTCAATTTTCGTGGTTTCTCCTTGGATTAATGGTGGGTTTGATTAAGGTAGGCCCTTTTATACTGGTTTCTTCTTCCTTTAATCTTATTATTTCTTATTCTTCAATTTTCATGGGGATGTATATTCATAAGAGGGGTTTTTTGGAATGGATGTTTTTAATAGGGGAAACTATTTTTTTATTGTGGTGTGGGTGTGTGAGGTCTTGATCTACCTCTTCTACGTCTTTTTCAGTACAGGTGATGATATTTGGATCAAATATAATATATGTGTCCTATTGAATGGAATTTTCCATGGAATACCTTTAAATTTTGAATTCCATTTTGTTTTTTTTTGATTAATTTCAAAATAAATTATTATATTATATATTTATCCAATGTTTATTATGATTTATGGAATGATTTTGAAATTTTGTTGTTTAATATGGGTTTTCAATAAGATGTGGATTATATGAAACAATTTTTCTAAACAAATGGATCATATGGATTTTATGGCTAGAAATGGATTTATAAATTGTTTTTAGAGTTTTTTACTCTCAGAAAGGCTTTTTATAAAATGGGTATGTTATTTTTAGAAACGGATTTGATTTATATGTCACATGTTATGTGGTTGTTTTTTATGGTGTAACACATGGGTTAACCAAGGTGTGAGTGAAGGTTTTTTCAATGGACCGTGTGAGACTTTAGAAGGAATACTTTATGATATTACATTTTTTGTTTATTTGAGGGGTTGTGTGATCGATAATAGTAATATAGTATGATATTCCATTTTTTAGAGGTATCTGAGAAATCATAGGGAAGAATTTGTGAGATTCAATTTTAGTTTTCTAAATCCTAGATATTTTTTGATTTTGTTTTAATAAATTTAATTTCTATGATACTTTTCACTACCCATGCTGTTGAGTTTAGCATTCGTTACACAAAACTCATTTTGGCTTTCATTAAATGAAACAATAAGTGTATATTGCATTACAGACAACACTAAGATTAAATTAAATGGAACATAATATTAAAATATTATTATTTAATATTATAACAATAATATTCCTTTTGGAATGGAGGGTATGAGTTGGAATAACTAAATAATGAACATATAAGGTTTAAAAATGTATATATTTAAATATTTGATGAACAATTAATTATAATTAAATACAAAAACCATTTGAAAACAAATGAAAATATTTTTCTAAAAAACAATTTTTACGAACAGAAACTTGTTTTTCAAAAATAAATTAAAAATACTCTTTTAAATAATAATTCTAATTAAATATATAAATGTTATATTCTATAAAATTTTTAATATTTTTCTTATGTGTTTCTTTGAAAAAGATAACAATAAATCAAATTTTATTCCAAAAACTGTATTGTTATAGAAAGTAGTATTGTTTTCATTTGCGTGCTTATTTTAAAATAAAATTTTTCCACTTTTAGAAAAATTATTTTAAAAAATAAACATCATTTTTTAATTAAACATTTCAAAAAAACTATGTTAAATATCTGAGAATTTTTTTAGAAGGTAATATTTTTTATAAATACTAAAGATTATTGGTTTTTGTTATGAATTGTCCTTTATTTTAAATCCTTTAATAAAATAAACATTTTTTTAAAATTGTTTTAAAGGTAAAATTAGTTCAATTTTTTATCTATTAATCCAATTTGGTTCATTGGAATAAATTTCAAGTTGAATTTTGTTGTAATTTTTTAAGTGTTTGAACATTTTATCCTCAATAAATGACTTTCTCATCATGACCCTAGGATTAATTTAAATTTGTTTTCGTGCATATGAAAATGTAAGTTGGAAAATTCTATTACATATTTTTAATTTCATTAACTTTTATTATTTAATCAGTTAAAATTGATTTTTTTCCATAATTAATTGTAAAAATAGTAAAAATAATTTTTCTATTATTAGGGTAAAAATGGGATTACTTGGGGGGTTAAACATAAACAATAAAGTATATAAATTAAACAAAACATTTTCAAGAACCATTAGATTACCAAATTTAGACCTTTTATAATATAGGGTCAATAGGGGTACATTTATGATACTTCTGGAAAGTGATAAACATGGGTACAACTTTTTATTTTTAAAAATTACAAATGTGCCACTCACCTCACTTATAGAAGACCACCCCTATACTCTCCTCTTATGACATTCAAAACAATTTTTTTCATAAAATTTACACTCAAAAAACATTCTCACATCCCTCTTAGTATACTATATTCACTATTTTGATCATAATATATCCTATGAATCCATTTGGTGCAAACTAAAAGAAGTGGTCCAAAGAAGAGGTAACATCCCTATTTAAGAGTTTTATTTTATTTATTCATCAAAATCATTTAATTATTATTAAATAATAATTATATAATATAATAAATTTCATTACATATATATATTATATTAAAATAATTTAGTCGACTATATCCTTTTCCTATTAGAACAAATGGGTTACAAAATCATCATTCAAGTCTATAGTGAATTACCGCCTCGCGAACTGATGTTATTCATTTTCCATAACCACCAATCACATCAATATATAATGATGTATTACTTCTTTATAAATGATATTTAAGATATTATTATACTTATAGAATCATTATATCACATGGTTCTTTTTTTCTTAAATTCCATTAGAATATGATAATGTCATTTAAGTGTACGGTAAACTACCGCCTCGCAAAGCAATGTGGGTTGTTCATGCTTTAAAAGAATGGTAATAAAGATGGTATCAATTAAATATTTTATATTTATTTAATTGAAATTATTATCTAATTTTAATATATTATTTATCATTTTGTTATTATTTTTTATGACAATGGAAAAAATATTCATGTGTACGTACGACATAATATCACCATAAAATATGTATTTCATTCCCAATCACTAACATTTATGGATATATATAAAAAAATTATAATGAATATATATAATATTTATATAATGGTTACAATTATTTATATGATGTAACCATGATCAAATTTAGATGAAAAAATAAGAAATCAAAAAAAAACATGAAAAACAAAGCAGTTATTGCTTGAAAAGTGACTTTAAAATGGAATTGTTAACAAACAAGTAATAACAAGTCATAAGTAAATAATTTATGATATGATATATTTATTTATTTTTAAATTATATATTTATAATAAAATTATAGTTATTATTCATATGTTTTGAATATGTTTTGATGATTTTGAAACTTATGGTAAGGTATTTCTGGTCTCTATTTTTTTCTAGGAGAAATATGAAAAATAAAAACTCTTTTCTTTTATGTGGGGTATATACTACCCCATTGACATTTTATATTAGTAATATACTAATTTTAATTATATCTAAATTTTCCTATGATTTTATTATTTATTGTGAATTATCATTCACAAGTTTACTAAAGAGGTAAGAGATTTTCATCTCCATTTTTTACTTATGTGAGAAACATGTCATATTCCCCACCTATTAATTTTATATGGTGTATATACATCCCATGAAAGTATTATATTATAATAATACTTCATATTATTGTGATTAAAATATCTACTTTAGGATCTACTTTTCATAGTTTTTATGGTTTAAAAGTTTCTAAAGCGGTATGGGATTGTTTTATTAAAGTTTCCATTATTTGAGACATATGTCATGATGTGCACCTATATTATTTTTATAATATGTATAAACTGCACCTTTTAAAGGTCATATAATGAATCTAATTATTTTATTGATATTCAATATTTCATTTAATTCTATTCTTTCCTTGGGATTATAATTCAAAATTACCTAAGTGGGTATATTTTTATATTAACCTCTCATTGATTATGGGGATTATTTATGATTATTCTTAAAACTAAGGAATAATATGAAATATCTCCCATGAAACTCATTGTTTTTCTTATACAATTCTTATATAACTAGAATACATTTTTTCCCTTTATTTTCCTATAAGTATATATATGAGACTTTATGATATTTTTTTATGAAAATTCATCATTATTTATCTCATTGATCAAAAATATCTTTCTTATAAAATGATGTTTTATAATAATGTTTTCAAAAAAATCCAAATTCGTCAAATGGATTGTTAAATAACTTTTTACCCATGATTTAACTATTTTTTAAAAAAAAACTTAACTTCCCATTATTTTTAAAGAAAATGTCCATTTGGTTTTTGCTAAAAATATGGAATGTTTCATTTACTTAACATGTAAGAAATGTACAATATTTTCCACCACCATGATCACTAAATTAATTAATTATTACTTTATAATTTTCAAATGTATTTCTCAAATCAAATGATTTTGAAATTTTATTTCATTAAAAAAAATTAATTGGGAAAGGATATTTTCTTCAAGAAAATTCATAAAACTTATTAAATGATTAATTTATTAGTTAAAATGTTATTTTCAAATAAAATGATTTTGATAATGATTACTATTTTAAAATACTATTTTCAAAGAACAATTATTTTCCATATGAATGTTTTAAATTAATAATAAAAACTCCTTTATATATTCTAAGTTTATTTATAAGGGAAAATTATATTTAAAATGTAATATATTTTAAAAAATTAATTTGAACAGAAATTTATTTTCATCAAGAAACTCGTCCATATGATTTTAATTTCCATATCAGCTTGCAGCATTGTTGAAATTTTTTATACAACTTATGCTTCATTTGGGATATAATTCAAGGATACCATTATTATTATTTATTTGGATGTTTTTTATTATGGCAATATGTTTATGAAACATGTCCCACTTCTACATGTTATATAATGGAACAATGATTATAAAACCCACTACTTTTCCCTATTTATTCTATGATGAAATATTGAAATGATTATAAAACCTGTCTATTTTACATTGTTCATGAGATAATGAAATGTTTATCTAAACCATTTCATTTCATGCGTTTCGATATGGTAAATATTTTATGATCTTGTAGACCTCATTTGTTTGGTTTGTATTTTTTGACGTGTGGGACCTATATATCTATACCATGCATTGGGTTTTGATTTATATTTCATGAGATATATAGGACCAGAATGGGGAGTGATCCTAGTTCAAATTGGTAATATATCTATTTTAGTGGTCTTGGGAGAGAATCTATACTACTATAAGCGTATGGGTAGTGAACCCCTATCACCAAGATATCCTTGGAGGTGAGACATGACAATTATGAAAATGATTTTCTATGATTATGTGTATTCCATAATTCCATGTATTTTTACAATTTTATGATTTCATGGATAATTTTATTTATTTTCCTTAGGATTAATTATTATAAACATCTAATTTTTATTCCCTGACTCAATATTGTTATATTTGATATGTAGCTTATCGTTTTAAAATGGTATACTCTTGTTCACATACCCTTATTCACATTTCATGCTTATGTGCTAATTGATATCTAACTTTATCACTAATATTAACAATATAAACTTTACCATTCTTATGATTCCTTTCCCTAGGTTATTAGGGAATTTTTTTATGTAGGGTATGTTTCTAATGGGAGGTAAATAGGGTGATATTTTTTGGATATGTTGGAGAAAATTCAAAAAATTATATTTTTGTGTTCCTAGTCTCCAATGACAATAATCTATTATGGTTCTCAGTCGTGTATTTTTGAAATTTATTGTATATTAATTTAAAAAGATTTAATATCCTTGTATAATAATATTTTTATATATATTTGGTATGAGAGTAAATGTTTAGTCAACATTTGGAAACTTGGATGAGAATGTTTTAGTAGGAATACTAAGGATATGTTTGAGGATGAGAAAAATTGTAGGAAAATGTCCAAAATATTCGGTAAAGATGAAGAGAGTGGTTTCAAAGAACATCAATCAATATCTAGATACATCAATTCGATGTGGATCTATCACTAAGGTAATTAGGTGTAATAACTCTAAAAAGATATCATTGAGTTGGGCTCAATCATTATATAGTCAGTGAAAATGGTCTTTTCTACACACTTGATTTGACACTCCTAGGTGATATGATTTTGAAATTCACAAATTATTCATATTCTTTCATATTGAATTAAAATATATTATGATTTTTAATGACCTTTTATAGGCCTAAGGTTCCATTTATTAAAAATAAGGTATCATGATTTAGACATCCAATAAGTGATTATTCATGATTCATTGGTTACCCGCAATGATTAGTTATTCTTGAACTATGATTTGGTTTCATTTTATTGGTAGAACCTGAAGAAATTATGTTAATTATGAATGTGATGTAAAATTTAACAATGTTAATCTATATAAAGTGGATGTTATGGGAGTTGTAATAAAATTATTATTTAACTGGTCACACAAATTTCTAAAAATATGAATCATGCTATACTTAAAAATGATAAATGGAGTGAATAAAATTCCATTGTGTACTTTATGAGGCAACACCCAACTTATCACAGTTTGTATTCTAATATAATAATTTCTGAGAAGTGTATTAGCACTAATGAATCGATAATTTCTCTCCTATAGTGTTTGGAAGATGAGAAAGCCAATTTAGTTTTCGACCATTTAGAATGTGAATAAGATCAATGGTGTACGCTTATAAGGATTACAAGGAAACAATAATTCATTCAATAATTGGATTGGGATGAGTTCAAGAACTTATTTTAAAATAATTACTTTCAAGATATTATTCATATGAATAGGGAGAAGAAGTTCCTTCATATGAAGATAAATTATGATAAATCTGTTGGTACCTGTGAGGCATATTATACCAGACTTTGGATATGACAACTTGTGTCTTTATTATAAATTAATTCATGATTTAAAAAATATTATTATAAATAATAACCCCCAAAAGTTCAAGAAGATTAGTGTATTTTGGAATTTGGTACATAACATAACATCTTGAACAAGGGATATATCAAAAATCTTGTAACCCTCCTTAACAAGCTCTTATAAATCACAGTACCTCTAAAACTATATGGGATAGCCTATGGACATACATAATAACGATGTGAGATATAAATCATAATAAGGTAATATAAAATAATAATATAATGGATAATTTATTCAATTTTAGACAATAGTGATTTAAATAAAACATAAAATTTTGGAGATTCATAATTATGAATAATGAGGAATGATATAAAATTTTGACATAATCAAAACATAGGAAATATGGAAAAAAAATTAAACCTAAAATCATTGACATAGGTCAAGCCTGACCTATAAAACATCATAACATGGTTGAAAAAGTTATGTGATCAATTATTTTCAATATCTAATAACTTAAATGACATATCATGAGACTAAAACATTTCACAATTCATTAGAGATCTATATAGTTCTGGGTGGACATGTCACTTATGCATCACTTACAAAATAAGAATGCCACAGAAATCATTCTACATAAGATCATATTTTATCACATTTAACTACAAGATCGAGAAGTGTGGAATATATATGTGGAATTAGAAAACAGTGATATATAGGTATGTATAGGTGAATAACCTTGAGTGAAAATTTCAATGGTATTCTCAATACCAACATTTGGCATGGAAAAATCACAGTGATATTTCGGTAGCATAACAACAGTACTTAATGATTAATTGAATTGTTTGAGGATAGAGAAATGGGTCTTTAATAATTTGGAAATAAAATTAATAGTAATAGGGATGTGTAAGATTATATAACATAATTTAAAATTCTAAATAAAAGGAAGAAAATAAATATGATTCTTGAATAAAGAGTAGAAGGAAAGTATAGCATACTAAATGTTTTCTTCGTAGAAGCTTAGGTAAATGATATAATGAGAGGAGATAAATGATATATCATTGTCATGAAATTAATTGGAAAATATAGGTATATTTATATGTTCATGAACACATATACAATTAAGATTCAAGAGGATAAATAATAATATGGTTGTTTAATGGAAATGAAAAGAGAGAGGTCCCTTACTTTTCCTATGGAAAATCACTTGACAATTTTAGTAGCATAATGGGTGTACATAAATCTTCATGGGAGGGATTAATGAGAGTAAAAGGTGTATATAATTATTTATAAATAATAAGTGTTGTAAGGTGGATATAAAAAAAGACCAAAACAAGAACAAATTGAAATTAAGAGGCCTAACATAAAAGGGGTTCTTGAATAAAATGAAGAGAGGTATATCCCTTAACTTGATAGGGTGATTCCAAAAGCTCGGGATGATCATATTGAGATCATGGGGGAACCATGGTAGGAATATAGGTATGGAAGAGTAGAGTAATTCTATGAACCATGGTTTTTTAGTGAACATAAATGAGATCATTGGTGGATTTATATATACAAAGAGAAGGGTGTTCTTTATTATTTCTCAAACATAGGTTTTGGTCTATATACAATAAAATAATAAAAACCATTGAACTTACTGTGGATTTTTCCAATGTTTTCTACCAAAGAGAATTGGATTTAATTATTTAATAATTACATGTTCCCAAATCAATAAAATATCACCCTTGGTGATGTGTAAGTGAGTAATGTTTTGAAATATAATATTTTAAAACCTTGAAATGTAATATTAGTTTTTAAGGGATTCGGATAGGATTCATAAAATTAATCTAGTAACTCTAAACTAATTATTTTAAAGGGGAAACATATATTTGATGATGGATAACTTATATTGTATATATTACATCGCTTTTGGGTCATTATAACCTCATAATACACCCAATATACATATACAATATTTTCCTTTTATACGAAAATTTGATTATCATAGAAAATTATGAAAAATCATAATTGGATAATTTAAATTATCTAATTTTATAATTTATATTTATTTAATAAAAAAAATATTTAAATATTAGAAATTTATAATTTGTAATTAAAATTACTTTTTTAGAAAATAAGGGTTTTTATGATACTATTTCTATGATCCTTATGAAAATTATATTTGCAATTCATAAAATCATACTATAATTTATTATTAATAAAAATCACTTAATAGTATTATATAAAAAAAATAAATTTTTTTTAAACATCATGAATTCATCTAAAGTAATATTTTAATTTTAATTTCATATCACAATAAAATATAATTTGAGTTTTGTCGCATTAAAAACTAATTTTTGATCAAACAGATTACTTAATCATTTAAAAAGTAAAGAAAATAAGGAATGAATATAATAATTAATTAATTTTAAAAAGAAACATAAATATTCATAGTTTTATGGTTACTATTTTTATCTCTATTAAATTATTATTATTATTATAATTTACCCATAATTAACATATTTTACTTTTATTACAGTAATAAATATTTACTATGTTTAATATTCATATTTTATAAAAATTAAGTTGAACATACCACATAATATTAATTATGATAATTCTAAATATGAATAAATTACCTAAAATCGAATTAATATAAGTGTCAGAATTTAAATTAAAATAAAACCCACAAGCATAATGGAATGGGGTTTTCCAAAAAATGCATTTTCCATAGAAAATATGAATTTTCATTGACATTATAACTAATAATATTTATTATATGAATCTCAATTAATAATGATAGATATATAATATAAAAATATCTTTTAAATAATTTATTATTAGGTTTCATTTTAATTAATAATAATGGATAAACATTTTTCATTTTAATCATATTTTAAAAAAATTGCGTTTAATCCTTAAAATAAACATATACAAAAATAAAATATAAATATGATTTAAATTTAATTAAATATATAATTGTAATACTTATGATACATTTAAATAAAATTAAAATAATATTTTATCTTTTATATTACCTTTTTATAAAAATAAATGACAATTATCTTAAAATGATATTGTACATTTTTCACCAAAAAATCTATATTTTATAAAAAAACTACAAAACATTGCCCTATGTTGATTTTTATATTCTAATAAAAAAAATTGGAGTTAATTTTTTCAAATTCATTTTTTAAATAATCTGTAAATTAATTATATTATTTTTCACAAAAACAAATATAAGTAATTTTTGAAGAAAACATATTATTGAAGAATTAAATGGTATTACAAAAAAAATTTATTTACTAATAATTTTAATAAATATTCTTGTTTAATAGTAAATTAATATATATATATATATCATAAATTAGTTAATCCTATTAATACCTAGAAATTTAATGGCAAGGGTATAATGGCCGTATTTAAATTTTCATCAACTGATTGGGCTTGGTGTTGTGGATAACATACGCTATCAAACATAGTTTCATCATTTAAAAACATGGGGTGTTACATCCAATGTAAAATTTTGGCATTATCTACCAACTAGAATGTAATAATGGTCAATTCTTTAGTTTCATAAAATAAATTATCTAAAGGGTGTTAGATATAAGAGTAATTACTAGTTATGATGAGATTTTTAGATTTTCAATTATGTTGGTAATTCAGGTTAAATTTATGTATCTATATCATGGTTCTATTCATAAGATAACAATGGAATTCAATGTATAATATAAAGACAATGGAGAAATATAGATGACATTCTCTTTTATGATCTATGTGTGGGAATAAACATGGATGAAATTGTTTTATGGGAACTAGTAAATTTTTTTAAGTGCGTAAGATAAGGTCATTAAGAAATTGAATACTAAAGTGATGGAAAGAAGTTAGCTAATGATTCAAATAGAGAAAAATCTACCCAAAACTCACTAACCACAATCCAACGTTTCAAATGCGATGTGTATGGGAATTATGTGAATCAATTCCCCATTCCAAGGGATAATGAGGATGTTAAACCATTATTACCTTTATAGATAAAGTGCATAGGAAAAAAATATAAATTCATAAAAGTTGAAGCGTATCATGATAATAAGGGCATTGTTATCCTCCACACCCTAGTATGGAATATCTTGTTTTAGTTTGTGTGAATGATCCCAATGAAAATATTATTGATCATAACTTTTTAAAATATCATGAAATTTGGAGCATTTATTATTTCATTATACTTGGATTCTAGGATGATGAAATTAGATTTCATAGTCTGCCTATACAGGGTTAAACCAAAACATCCTTTGAAAATGGTTTATTATAAGATAAGAGCTTATTTAAGGAATAAAGGGGTAATTGTTTTTTGGAATAATTTATTTATCCAGGTAATGCTATCTTTAGAGTTAGGGATACCATCATGGGTTTATGAGTTTATATATGTTCATATGTTCAAAGCCATTGACACTACTATTTATATTTTATGTGCTAGTAGTTTATCAACATTAAGTATATTTTATGATATATTTATTATATTAAAACCCTTTTTTCATATATGTTTTAGTGAAAAGGCTATTTGATGATTAATTCCTTCACGAATTGTATGAATATGACTAAATTTACTAGTATCATTTAGGGTTATTCATATATTTTATGTTAAGAAAATTATGGATTGGAGTTGATCTCCTTAAGAAGTCATCAAATTTTTTTTCTATCAGAGAATATTCCCTCTTGATTCTAATTGAAGAATATAAATTAATAAATTGGTATGGTTTCATGGATTAAAACAATGAATTGTATCTAATAAGGGTCTTATGTTTACCACAATGTTTTGGAGAAGTGTTTAGCAATCTCCTGATACAAAATTTAGTTTCAATATTTCGTATCATTTTTAGATAGATTATTAGTCCGAGAGAAAAATTATAACCCTGGAGGTTATGATATGATCGTGATATATATATATTTAAAATTAGGATGTAATTACTTTGTTAGTATTATATTTTATTAATTACAGTATCATTCACTTGACTATTCAGATGGATCATTATGAAGTCCTTTATGGACAGAATTATAGAACTCCCACATACTAGAGTAACATTGTAGAAAAAAAAAGCTATTGGGACCGGTTATTTCTAATGAAATGGTAGAGAAGGTTAGATCCATTCAGAAATATATAACAGATTCCCAATGTTGATAGAAAGTTTATGTAAATAACCATTGACACATTCTATAATATGAAATTTTTTAGATGGTTTTTCTATTAATTTCTTCTTGGTAGAATGAAAGTATAACTAATCATGAGGTATATTGGTCCCTTTCAAATTTTTTATTTTATCAGGGTCATAGATTATATATTGAATAATCTACCAATCCTCTGTCAGGTAAGTTATTCATTCCTTTTATATCTCCTCATCAATCACAAATTTTATCCATCACATGTGATTAACTTAGAGGCCATACCATAAGAGCATAATAATTCTAATAAAGAACAACTTGCGGAGACTCTAAATCATATCGTGAATGTTCTATGAAACACGACAACACATCTGGTCAATTTTTGGGGGAATAAACACTATATTGAAATGTTATGTGGGAACTAGAGAATGTAATGAAGTATAATTATTTCTATTTTTTCACCAAAATGATTATTTTTATTAGATAACTTCATTTTAAGGGGGTACAATGTAACACCCTGAGATTTTGGGAAATATATTTTTCAAATAAATTTAATTTTTTAAATATTTTTTATTACATGAAACATAGATCTAATCTTTCATTTCATGTAAAATATGGTTTATCATGGATTACATTCAATGCTAAGTGTATATTTTGTTATATGCAACACTGAGTTTAAATGAAACATTACATTATATTAAACTTTTTTATTAAATATGATAATTATCACATTGCAATTATAATAATTGTTATGAATTGGATTGTCTAAATTATGAAAAAATATTATTTACACATTTATATAATGAATTTTTTGTGACTAATTCATTATAATTTAAAATAAAAACTATTTTAGAACAATAAAAATGTTTTTTGAAAAAACTATTATTATGTGCGCAAACACATTTTACCTAAATAAATTAAAAAACAACTTTTTATGAATGATTTAAATTATAATATAGATATATGATATATTAATACAAATTATTGATATCAATATTCATGGTTTTTAAGATAGAATATAAGAATAAATCATATTTTACGCTTAAGACTATATTTTTGTAAATGTAGTCTGGTCAACTGTTGATCTCTAATTTTAAAATTAATGTTTTTTAAAAAAAAATGGAAAATTAGTTTTAAAAGTATAATTTACTTTTTAAATTATCATGTTAATTTTATATGAGGATGAATATTAGAAATGTTTTTGAGAAGATAATCAGTTTGAGGAATAATGAAAATAACATATTTGTTTAAGAATTTTAATTCCAATAAATAATTTAAAAACAAAAAAAACTATTTTTATATGGGTGTAAGAGTAAAATTATTTCAATTATATTTCTATTAATCCAATTTAGGTTATTTGATTAACATTAATAT
The DNA here is from genome assembly GCA_963277665.1 of Viscum album. Taxonomy (NCBI): domain Eukaryota; kingdom Viridiplantae; phylum Streptophyta; class Magnoliopsida; order Santalales; family Viscaceae; genus Viscum; species Viscum album. The sequence goes on from OY728130.1 coordinate 734,198,124, forward strand.
TTAATTTCTATATAAAACATTTTTAACCTTTCGATCATTTTCTCCTTGGAAAACTACTTTCTCATCATGACTGGGGGATTTCTTTCAAATTAAATTTTTTGAATTTTTCGAATTAAATATGTAATTTTGGATTAAATTTTTTTACACATAATAATTTATGTTACCTAATAAGGTCCACTTATTTTATCCTATATTCAATAGTATGAACAGTAAAAATTATTTACCACGGTTAAACTAAAATGGGTTTATCAAGGGTTAAACTAAATTTATAAGGGTTGAAAATGGAGAAAATCCTATTCAACACACATTTAATTTAAAAATTTAGGACTTATGAATTCTATGATCTATAATATCCTATTTTGGTGAATTTTGGAAGGTGAAAAACATGGGTGCACCATTCAATTTTCAAAAATTACAAGTGTGCTGCTCACCACACATATTAAAATATTCCTCCTATCCATTACAATTCGCACGTAAAAAAACATTTGGATAAGAAAAAACTCTATGAATACCTTAATTAATTCTTTAATATCATCCTATAGGCCTTATTTTGGACGTAAAACTAACCTAATAATCTTAGTGAAAACAAAAAGAAGTTGTCCTAAGAAGAGGTAATATCCCTACTCAAGATTCTTATTTATTTCTTTTACCACCTAATTAAATTATTATTAAACTAAAATGATATAATAAAAATAGTTTCTTCCATATAATTATATTTTTTTCTCACTAAGTAATAACAAAAACCATTCCAATATTAAATAAAATAGTTTATGAAATCATCTTTCATGTGTATGATAAACTATCCCTTCGTGAACTGATATTATTCGATTTCTATCACCACCAATAAAAGATGGATGTAATGTTAGATTTATTTTTTATATTTTATATAAATGATATTTTAATTTTTCTATATTCATGATATCACATTTGTGTTTTTATTTTTCATTCTGTTGGAATATAACAATGTCGTTCATTTGTACGATGGATTACCACCTCATAAAGCGATGTGATTCATTCACACAGTACATGGAAGGTATTAAGGGTGATTTTAATGAACATATGAGATAAATATGAAATAAAAATTATTATATAGTTTAATATATTATTTACCTTTTTTCTTTCTTTATTTTGGGAAAATCGAAACAACGTTCATGCATTCGTACGACCTATTGTCTCTATGAACAGTGTCTTCCATTTTCGATCTCTAATTATTATCTATCACTATTAATACATGTATAATGAATATATATGATATTTATATAATGTTTAAAATTATTTATACTATTTAACCATGATTATATTTATAGGACTGAAAATAACTAATAAAACATATATTAAAAACAAAGCAGGTATTCCCCAAAACATTACATTAACAAGGAATTGATTACAAACATGTAATAAAATGTCATAAGTACATCATATATGGTATTATATATATATATATATATATATATTTGTGGTTATGATATACATTTCTAATAAACTTATATTTATTATACTAGAGTTTTAAACATGTATAAAAGATGTAACGACTTATAGTAAGGTATTTCTTGTCTCTCTTTTATTTCTGAGAGACATATGCAAATTCACCACTTCTTCTATTCATGTGGTGTATATAATATGAAACTGGAAATTTATATAATTAATACAATAAATTACATGATATTGAATTTTTCATTTGATTTTATTATTTATTGGGTATTATGATTAAAAATATTAATAAAATTTTAAGATATCTATGTCTCAATTTTACTTCTATGAGACAAATGCCATATTCACCACATATTTCAATTATGTGGTGTATATACCATCCATTAATTTATTTTCTGATGGTTTTAATGAAAATTATTTGGATTTGATTATACATTTCATGATATCTTCTTGGTTTTGTGGTTCAAAAGTTACAAAAATGGTAAGATATTTTTTTCTAAATTTTCTTTCTTTGAGACATATGTTATCGTATGCACCTATGTTCTTTTTTAGGTGCAGAAACTGCGTATTTAAAACCCTTTATCATGAATATTCTTATCTTAATTATATTATATGTTTTATTTTATTTTATTTTTTCATAGGGATTATGATTCAACATTACCGAAGTGGTAAACATTTTATATTATAGTCTCATCATTTATCGATATTATTTATGATAATACTTCCAACGATGTTATATTATCATATATATCTCAAGAAATTAATTAATTCTATTATCCTCTTATTATTTCATGAGATTTAATGTTTTCCTTCATTTCCCTCTCTTTATGAATTCCATAGTTCAAAATAAGTTTTTTATAAAAAAATCATCTTTATTTCCCTTCGGTCGAAAACTCGTTTTCACCAAAACCAGGATTTCAAAAAGAATTGAATTAAAAAAGGTTTTTAGCATTATTAAAATGATTTAATAATGATTTATTTTATAATTTATAAAATTTTACCATTTTTAAGGAATATTCATGTTGTTTTTAAATCATTTCTTCTTTTGGATTTTACCAAAAATGTGAAATGAATATTTTTTTAATGTGTACGTCATGTATGTAATTTTCCACAATTATGAAAAATAAATGTTTTATTTTATTTTATAATTTTTATGTTTTGTTTTTAAATAAAATTATATTGAAAATTTATTATATTTAAAAGTGTTTTCCAAATTAAAAAATATTTCTTAACAGATAATTTAAATGGAATTTAATCATTCATTTATATGTTTAGAGATTGTTTTAAAATAAAAGGATTTTAAAACTATATTATCTGATAAAAATATAGTTTCAAAGAAATGTTATTTTATGAATGAAATGAATGTATTTGTTTTAAATCATACTGTATAAGTTTAGTAGTTATTTTCAAAAAAAATAATTTTTAATGTTTTTTATATTTTAAAAAGTGATTTTTAATAAATGTTTATTTCCTCAAGAAATATTCCAAATGATTTATCATTAAAAATAATTTTCCATCTATTATTTCATTATTCGATGATACTTATTATATACATGGGATATGATCCAAGAATACAATTATTATTAATTCTTTGTATGGTTTATATTAATTAAGACAAGATATTTACAAAACACATTCCTCTTACATCGGTTATACCATGAAAAATGATTATGAATCCAAATTATTTTTGTGGGTAATGCTATGATAAAATAATTAATGGATTATGAAACTTGTATCTTTTCCATAGGTTATGATGTTACAAAATATTTATGAAACCCAATTTATTTCATGTGTTATGATATTTTTAATATATTATGATCTTGTCGAATACATATGTAAGATTTTAAATATGTAAATGGTGGGTTATATATCTATATCCCATTCCTTATATAATTGTGCATATGTCATGAGATCAAAAGGAAAAAAATAGTGATCGAACTTAGTTAAATAAGGGATTTTTTCTGCTATGATGGTTATTGTAGTAACACTTTTCTACTATGATTGTTTCGAGAGTGAACTCATTACAATACAATAGCTTTGGAAGGGAGCCTTTACTGCTATGGAAATGATATTATGTGCCTATTTGTATGGAATAATACCTTGTATTATACTAATATTATCGTATCAAGGCTAATGATTTTTGATTTCTATATGATTCATGTATTTTGAACGGAAAATATTTATTAAATGACTCGTGATTTTGATCTAGGATGTGCAGGATATTGTTTTCAAATATTATTCTCACATTCTCATACCATTATGAAAATTCCATACTTATGTGATCATTAATAACTCACTTTATTACTCTTACAGATCATCTGATAAAACCATTTCTTATGCTTTTATTATCAATGTATGGAAGAGAGGTTTTACATAGGGAATGTTTATGAGGATTACTAAAGTGGAAGATATTTATTAGATATATTGATGATATTTGTCTAAATTAGAGGATTCTATACCTATTCTCTAAAGATACTAAACTAGTATTGTCATAAAGGGTGGGTTTTTTAATTTATTAGTATGGGGAAGACCATGGGAACATCTATTATCCTAACCAAATATAATTATTGTTACTAACTCATGATTGGATTGATGGTTATTTACCTAGTAGAAACATACTCTTGTGAAATTTATTTATATTATTTATTCATTAGATTAGTTCGATTTTGATGTGATGATATATATTATGTCAATTCTTTATTGATGTGGATACATGTTTTCAAAGGTTATGATAACCCATTTTTCGTGAATTATTGGTTATAATGAGAAGTTTATTCCTTATTTGTTTTTTATCTGCTTATTCCATGCTTTGGATTTAGTTTTTAAGACCATGTTTTTTAAGGAAACCCGAAAGGTATTTTAAAGGGTGTTTTAAAGTGAAATAATTTTAAATTGGCTTAGTTTTGAAAAAAAATAAACTAGAATATTGGGGTTTAATGGGAAAAATATTTATATATATTCATGGGGGTATCTTTTTGGGATATGGAACTCACAACCTACATAGTCCTTCAAGCATCTGTTGACTTTTTCCAAGACATACATATGGGCATGGGAACAATGTACTAGGGTGGATCTTCTTGATTACCATCATCCATTTATTGTTAAAGGATATTTGGTCTCATATATATTGGATCATGTGGATTAATTTTATGTATCTTATATCTATCAGGATGTATGTATTGTCCATGTATGTTCTCATGCCATTTCGTTTGAGTTTTTTTTGTATTTTTACTTGAAATATCGTGTATATGTCCAATTATGGCATATTCTATATATGATATACATTTTTTAATAGTATATTATTTGTATAACTTGTGTACTGTGGAAGTTTCTTTTTATTCTATAGAATATGATGATATTATTATGGACACACCATTTAAGGGGAGGTTAATTTGAGCTTAACAGTGGGGAAACCATTCCCAAGAGCTAGATGGTTATACCTTATGCTTGTCTGTGGCCTATTGTGATCAGGAATGAACTTCAGGCCATGTGGTGGGCAGGCATAGGTGGTGGGTCAAGTTGAACTGGGTCAGTTCATTACATATTCTACATTATGTGCACTAACATATTACATTTGAAAATTGTGATAAATATTAAATATCATGAAACTTAACTTTTTGTATTAAAGGGAATTGGTTATTTTATCAAATATCGGTATTACCATTCAGTGCCTTTATTATCCAATTATATCATTTAAGTATCCACTAATATCCCATAATGTATCATAGCATTACATGCTATTTTTTCAGATTCATAGTCTGAATGATCCAGGAAACCTTTATATATTACCATTGAATATAATGATAATATTTATGTATTAATGAAAGCTCTGTGATGTAATATATTATATCTTAATACTTTCCTATATTCTATCATCAAGGTATAGTAATATCTTTCGTGTTAACATTATCATAGGGAATACATTATATATTTCCTTTAACATAAGGAAACCTTTACATTTTTTTTTGTCATCGATAAGTCTCCATCAACACTTACATACGCTTTAGAGTGACTCATGCATATAGAGTACATTGTATATTTCTTACACAATTTCATTGAGTTTTTGAACTTTTTCAAGTAAAATAAAAACATATTCAGATATTTATACAGATTATCTATCCAATTTAAATCCCCTAGAAACAAAATTATGGAATTTTATAATATATCAATACTTATTAAAACATTATAGAAAAATTAAAAAATTATTTTTAAGAATATGTGTACTTGATTAGAGTAATTTCCAGAAACATAACTGCCTCATGAATTATAGCTTAAAACTAGAAATTCTATAGTAATAAACCTGGTGTGTTAATTAATATATATATCTAAATTAATTCATTATATATAAGACAATTATGGATTATTACATCACTTAATCCATCTTGACTCTTTTCCCATTAAAACAGCTTTATTAACCTGCATAAATGTAAATAAAATATGATTCCTCCATCCAACAATGATGGAAATTGACTGATTAAAATATAAACTCTACAATAATATGGTATATAAAATAATTCATATAATTTTTTTATAAATAATTCAATGAAAAAACATCCACACTTTCTTCCTTTATAGTATTCACACAAGTAGAAAATCACGTAAACCCATTTTCCAACATTGCATAGATCTTCTTCAACGTATACAGTAACATATAGCTTCAATACATGTGATCAATAAAAACTATAATATATATATCATACTCTTAATCCTCTTCATTCAATTTCCTCTTTCTCATCACCCAACACATATTTAGTTTTCTCTTTCTTGATATATTGTCAAAAATAAAACAAATGTTGTAGTCTTTATCTCAAACCATTTGGTCATTTCAATACCCCAAATTAGATTTATTTAATTCCCAATTATGCATATTTATATTCAAATAAAATATTATTATCACCCATAATGACAATAAATGAAAAGGTTTAAGGGTAATGGAAAGAACCACTCAACACAGGAATTAATAATTAATTTATGTTTTATCATCTCCTCATAGCTATTCATAATCTAGTTGGGAGAATAGTAGAATCATATTTTTCTATGAAATGATCAATAAATTAATCAATTCATATTCTAAAAAAACAATTATCCATGTAGAAAATGTTTTATTAACCCTAAAATCAAATATGTATATAAAAATATCTTGAATATGATATAAACTCTATTTCCACTTACTATGGGCCATTCATGACAGTTGTCAAGGAATTTATAACATATATTAAACTAAGTAAATTCATAAAAAATAATCATCTACAATAAATTTTATCCCCATTCAAGTAACATGAATCTTAACAAACTCCCACCATAATAATCAAATTTGATAAAGTTAAAATCATGGAATGGATAGTGTGTTTAAATCAACCTAATATTAGTAAAAAAATTAAAGATTCATTCAAAATGGTAATACTATAGAATCTACTCCACTTCATAACTCCCCATAACAGAATACACTACCTCTTTCCTCATGATGTCTAGTATTATTTAGAATTCACTCTAAGTGTATCCTTTGTAATACGGATTGAAAATATTCAACGAGGAAAAACCATACCCTTAAAACACCCTAGTGTGGATATCGTTTCTAGTTGTAACTTGTTCATATCTTTCATTATTTCTTATCCCTAGATGAATCACATGTAATAACTTATTTAAATAATCTTAATAACACCAATATATGGAAATAATATTAAATATCCTTACCTCCTTAATTAGATAAATGATGCTTATATTTTCTTCTCATCCTTGAAATCATTTTATTCTCTACTCTTACTTTATGAGAACTATTCATGTGTGATCCTCCAATGATATTCCGTACTAGGTCACTGATGGGAAGTATGATATTCATTTTATTTTATGATTTCTTCTTATGTGAAATACTTTTTTCCATAATATTAAACAATAAACACTTGATATATCTTTTGATGCTACATATTTTTTTCCATTTCCAATTATGTTTGACATATGATGTTATAGTCCTTAAAACGTTTATCAGTTTCTTCCTTGTGTGTAAATTCCATTATCATAATATCATTCTTGTAATAATGATTAAATATTTATTTTCCTGTGTTTTTTACCATCTTATTTAGTAATGGAATCCATTCCACGCATTTATATGGAGTATTTAAAGACTTTTCCCGCTTATATATAACAATTCTTCCTTATTTATGTTACCTTTATTTGGTAATGTCTCGGGTTTTTCTTCATGGATTTATTGCACTAAACTAATACTTTCGGTTTTTTATTTGGTTAAATATAAATTTTTATTCAATGTGCTTCCTCCAACATATATATTCATGGATTTTTTGGAATGGTCTATAATGTGTCCTTTGAAACCATTATAAAATCATCTATTCTTTTGAGAGGTATCATTCACAACATTAATCTTGGGTTAAATCTGCTCAAAAAATTTATTCCCATTCTTACACACTAAGGTAAAATATTATTTATTTCTTATTTGTTTACTAGTTTATTAAGGACTTATTCCATTGAATGATTTTGGTATATTTTTGGTTAATCCATACCAATACTCTTTACTACTGTGACTATTTCTATTGAATTTATCATTGAAATCTTCATGTATTTCAAATATACTATAAGTGAAAAAGTTAGGGGTTTTATGTGACTTTTATTTTACATAGTGAGATTTATTTTTTATAAAAATATTTCCCCTGATTGTTCATGTAATGGCTTGGTCCTCTCCGGTCCATTTCTTTGTGAAAATATGGTGTTGATGTGTTTCGAGAGGTCAAGGTGAATTATCCCCAATAATTGTTTTCCAAATTTCAAATTCTGTGAACAGTTCCATCAGTGAATAGTTCAATCGGTAACCTCTAATGGTAACCTCTCTTTCCATTGCCAAATTTCTAATTTTCTGAACAATTCTATCGGTAACCTATACCGGTAGGTGTATAGTACCGATAGGTGTACAGTACGGGTAGGTATACAGTACCGGTAGGTGTACAGTACTGGTAGGTGTACAGTACCGGTAGGTGTACAGTACCAGTAGGTGTACAGTACCAGTAGGTGTACAGTACCGGTAGGTGTACAGTACTTGTAGGTGTACAGTACCGGTAGGTGTACAGTACTGGTAGGTGTACAGTAACGGTAGGTGTACCGTACCGGTAGGTGTATAGTACTGGTAGGTGTACAGTACCGGTAGGTGTACAGTGTTTCCAGAATGGTGAGGTATATCGGTAACCTCTATCGGTATCCTCTATCGGTTGGTGTACAGTAATGATAGGTCTACAGTGATTCTAGAACGGTAGGTGTACAATGTTTCTAGAATGGTGAGGCCTATCGGTAACCTCTAACGGTGAGGTATATCGGTAACCTCTAATGGTGAGGTGTATCGGTAACCTCTAACGGTGAGGTCTATCAGTAACCACTAACGGTGAGGTCTATTGGTAACCTCTAACGGTGAGGTCTAATGGTGACCATTTCTTTACTTTGTCAAATTTTGAGTACGTGAACAATGTTTCTAGATTCCTATAGTTTCACCCCTTTAACGTTTCCTTTGACATAAAATACATTTAAATCCTTATTTTAAGGACTCTTAAGGCCATATCAAAGGCCATAAATCCTATATTAATTATTCTTATGGCTCGGGATGTTTTTACTCGGTCAAAATGCATGGGTTAATGCGATCCGATTTTAATGGGGGAATTAAGTGTATCTTTACCTATTGCCCCATTAAATCTTTAAAAGGGACAAGATATCATGCTCCCTTGTTCTTCCTCTTTGTTCTCAGCTATGATACTCTAGAACCTTCCAATACTTCCCATAGGAGTTGCACAATCAAACTTTATTCCTTAGATCGTTTTCGCTCTGGTTTGATGCAACCAAGTTGTATCGATCAATCTTCGATATAAGGTATGTTTTATCATTATTCCTATGGGATCATATTCTCCTATTTTTCTCCCTTCCATTCTATAGCGTGTAATCTCTATGCTTTTAATGGGGTTTTTCTTGGTGTTGTTTGGTGTTGTCGTACCGTGGCATCCTCGGGTGGATGTAGTTGTCTGGAGAGGAGGATTGTGACCCGTTGTGTGGATAAAGAACATCAAGAACTCTTTGAGGTATGAGATTCATTTCTTCTCTATTATTTTTACGTGCAACTATATCGTTAGCATGTTTTATCCCAATGGATAATAATGGAATTAACATAATGAATTTTTTAACCAGATAAATAAATTGATATCGATCGTATGTTATTGCCTCATGTTTTTCTAGGTACTGTTATTTCTATGCTTGATTAGATTATCTGTTTGTTCTTGATGGAAATTAGTAAAGAAAGTAACGCAATATTGATTGATAATTGATGGCTAAATATAAAGAGGCATGAAAACAAATTGGGTTCTTGTTGTAATTTGATGTTAATCAAATCCGTGCAGTAAACATGTTTAATTATTTTTGATAGCATACTGATTAGGTTTCCTGAATTTGGAAATTATGAATAATATATCTATTAATTCAAGATGGATTAAATAACTGATTGTTTGATAATTCCTTAAAGGGTTCTGAGTTACCCTCTTTATTTTTAAAGGGCCAAGAGCCCAATAAAATGTAGTGTTTTTTTTCCTACTATTTTTGATGTGATGTGATCCTGGATGGCTGTTTTGATATGTGGGGGCTTGGAGGGTTTTGGTTGTGGTGGAAAATGACTCTTAGATTGGCAAGATCCATCGTTTTATGCATGTGGGTGTCAGGGTGGACACCATGGATGATGGAATGGAGTGGACGTGATTGTTGTATGCTTCGTAATTTTGATTGGTTGTCTATCTGATTTACTTTTCCCCACTGCTCAAGGAAGATGGTCTTACTTACCCTTCTTCTGAAAGAGACGAATACACGTGGGGTATGCCTCGTGCTTTCCGTGTTTAACTTCTTAAGGAAGGATGGATATATGTTATTTCTATAAGCGGCAAAGTATCGACGGGTAGTACATCTACTCATTGTGTTGAGCCCCCTTGTGGTTAGTAGCATAGAATGTTTTTTTATAATGCCTAGGAATGTGGGAATGTTATTCTTTAATGAATAATTTAATAAATGGTGTTAACCAATAGGGATAAAGATATTGGAACATAATCATGAGGTTGTAATTTTTTAAGGAACAGTTGACTTTGGGTGTGATACTAATGAAATTTTAATTTGGAATTGATCAAAGTTAATTAATGTTTAGAGAATTAATTAACATACAGTGGAACTGATAAAAAGGGAATAAAGTAATCTAATAAATCTCTTTAAATGGTTGTGAGCTTATAGGATACCTAGTCTTAGAAGTAGAGGCCCGAAGTCTGAGAGGTGTTAGCTGTAGTTGTGTCTAAGACTAGGTAATTCCCATAGTGTGGTTGTGAGATATAATATATTCTGTAATTTTTGTGTTTCTATACGCTACTCCACCCTGTCAGTAAGGGAAACTGACACCTTCGGGATTCTGAGCCCTGGGGGTGTTTTCCCCAACATTCCGGTGGGAGGATGGATGGCTGAATACCCCCTTTAGGCCCGCTGTCTTCTCTTGGTAGTTACTAGTGCTGGAAGTCACATTGGTTAGTTTTTCCAATAATATGTGTAGAGGCCTGTAATGGCTTGTTGTTATTCACACACATATATTCTGAATATAGTTTTATATGTACTACTATAGGTGTAACATGTATAGGTTGTCTTGTCTTGAGGATCCTTACTTGGTGTATGGGCTATAATGGCTTGAGGTATAATCCCCGACGTATGATACACATTATGTGTGTTATGGTGGATCACAAAAACTACATGGTTACTTTGGTGTGTGTGGACATGGTGGTTTTGTTGCATGAGGTGCATATTGTGGTGCTTCGCCCAGATGTCTGCGGGCAAGCCTTTTTGTAGAGAGATTCTCAGGACGTGTGACGTTGGCGAATAGTAGAAAACCAGTGGGGAAGTAGTAGTGGGGTACCCTAGATATTATTTCTTATATGATATATTCTTTTATGCATTACTTTGTGAGAGTATCCATGGTGATTTTGGGAACTTAGTATACATGTTTAAATGAAAAGTTAGTTTCACTTGTTGTTCACTGTTCTTTTGCATGCTTCCTTTAATTTGGCACGAGTGGATTCGGGGAGGATACTACTGAGTATACTGTTATACACACCCTGTGTATATATAAACTGTTTTTCAGGTCACTTAGAGTAGGTTGGAGATCAAGCTGGTTTCTACTAGCTTGGGGTTGTAAGAGCTGTTTGGGCTTGCGGTTACATCTGGTTTTAATTTCTTTTTTGTACTTGCAGTTTTTTCCCTTTCAGTTGTAGTACTTTTTCATGGCATTTCATATGTGTACTTGGGTTTTCGTTAATATTGCAGTCTGAGTTGGGGTAAATTGGTGTATATCTTATCTCTCTCTTCTGCATGTGTTCTCTTAGAGGGTAATGCCTCCCAATTTGTGTGTCATTATACCCTCGGTGCTAGTCGCTAACTCGGGGCCTACTGGATGTGGGACTCGGGGAATCATTATCTCCCTTCTCACAATGTCGGCCCAGGAGGGCTAAACATTGTGGGGATGGGGTCGTGATAGAGTGGTATCAGATGTCTGGTTGATGGATATGATGGGGTTTAGAGTTAGGCATAGGTGAGGTTTCATGGGTTGGTAGGGAAATGGTGTCATTCATGTTTAGCAAGTGAGGTAAACACTGGAGACCAGCTGAGACATAGGCGTTTAGGGCCCCCTATGATCTAATGTACAGACCTTTAAGTTTACAATGGCTACTAAACCAGGTGATACTAGTTGCAGGGTAGAGACCTAGGAAAGGATCATGCATCATTCTTCCTTATGCCTATGTTAAAATGGGTAGACCTTGGGATAGGTTAACCTAAAATGAATAAAAGAAAACAATTATTTAATTAATGTTGAGTATTCCATATTCTAGGTTTAGGAACTCTAACAGTTGTTATTTTACAAGTATGGCTCTAGGTCGACATCCTCGTCAGGTTTGTGTAGAAAATGTCTAGCAGGTTGTTCCAGTAGATCTTTGCAGGGTAGAGTTTAACGACAACGACACTTGGAGGAAGACAGTATGAGAGTTCTAGCGCTAGAGCCTGCAGAAGTATGAGGGCTCCGTTTTAGAAGCAGTCATGGAAGACTGGTTAGAGGAGGTTTAGATTGGATTTAGTTCAATCCGTTCTCAGAAGGAGAACTGGGTGTCCTTGGTTGTGGCGATGTTGTGTGGAGCAGCGAGGTAGTAGTTGTTCTTATTCCACGGAGATCGTGAGGAGTCAGTGATCTCATGGGAGGATTTCTGAGAAAGGTCTATATTCGAGTTTCTTTCTTTGACTGCGAAGGCATCCAGTCTCCATGAGCTTCTTACCCTTCGACAAGGGAGCTCTAGTGTTCAAGAGTTTGGAATCCATTTCAGAAACCATTTACAATATGCTTCAAACCTACTACCATATGAGGAGGCCATGGCGAGGCATTTTGAGGAGGCTTTGCATCCAGAGATCCAGCGCCATGTCACCCCATTTAAGCAGAAAACATATCTTGAGGTACTGGAGTGGGAAGAGGTTGTTGAGAGGACTTTGGAAGGGACCAGATCATCATGAGAGGGGAATCAGCATGATTCCTCACAAAGCAGAGATGTGGTACGGGGTTCCGGTTTTTAGGGAAGAAGAGTTTTTGTTCAGCAGGGGGTAGGTCTCAGCCCGTCACATCTCATTTCTCTAGAGGCAGAAACTCTTAGGCTTATTCCAAGGTATCAGGCACTTGTTTTTCTTGTGGTGGTTGGGTCCATCAGCAGTGGGAGTGCTCGACCTTTTAGAGCGGTCATCGTGCACCGAGCGCTACGCTCCAGGTTGATCCGTTGAGGCAGTTCCATCCGAGGCAGCAACAGCCAGTTGCACCAGCTTTATATCAGGAGAGGGTAGATGGGGTAGGCAGAGGACAGCCCATGATGCTCCCTGTCCTCAAATATCAGAGTGTGACCGTGGTGTTGGTCGTCATTAGGGTCAGAGAGGTCATTGAGGAGGTCATGTTCAGCTTCATGCTCTAGCATTGCCAACTCTAGGCGAGCCAAAAATCGTTCGAGGTACTCTTTGCTTGTTTTATACCATCGTGTATGCCTTGTTTGATTCAGGAGTGAGACACTCCTTCATATCACTTTCCCTTGTCCATGCTTTGGGACTTGAGGTATAGAGTCTTCCAGTTCCCTTAGCGTTGACTACGCAAGTTGGAGGTCGAGCTGACTTGTTTGAAGTATGTAGAGACTGTGAGCTAATGTTGGGGAAACACCACTCATGGGGAGATTTCCTATGTTTATGAATACAACCATATGATATCATCCTCGGTATGGAATGGTTGTATTCGGTGTAGGCTATCGTGGATTGCTTCAGGAAGAAGGTCGCCTTCATTTGTGCGGATGGATAGAATGTGGTGATTGTTGGTGAGCGAGACCCTCAGATGGGTCATAGGCACGTTCCATCCTTATCATCCTTGATGGCTGAGATGATGCTGAGTTCTTCAGAGGTGCAGTAGTTGGTGTTCTCTCTGGTCGTATAAAATTACCCTGATGTCTTTACAGAAGAGTTTGTATCATTACCCCCTCAATGAGAGATCGATTTTGGGATCGAGCTACATCCAGGAGCGTCTCATATATCTATGTATCCATATAGGATGGCTCATTCTGAGTTATGAGAGCTACATATATAGCTTCGTGGCCTATTACAGTTTGGTTTTGTTCTCCATGTGTGTAACCATGGGGTGCACCAGTTTTGTTTGTGAAGAAGGCCGACAGCAATTTGCGGTTGTGTGTCAATTATCGTTGATTAATCAATGTCACAATAAAGAATCTATATCCTCTTCTGCGAATTGATTATTTATTCAATCAACTGAAGGGTGAAAGTTGGTTCTCAAAGATCAAATTGCGGTCAAGATATAATCAGATGCATGTGAAGGATGAGGATATCCCGAAGACTGCTTTCTGTTGTCGTCATGGGCATTATGAGTTCGTTGTAATGTCCTTTGGCATGACGAATTCTACAGCTGTATTCATGGGATTGATGAATGATGTTTTCCGTGAGTTCATGTACAAGTTCGTGGTAGTTTTCATTGATGAAATCCTTGTGTACACCACATCTGAAGAGGAGCATTCAGAGCATCTACGAGCCGTTTTGGGGGTTCTTCGCCAATATCAGCTATTTGGGAAGTTGTCGAAGTGTGTTTTTTTGGCTTTAGAAGTCCATTTCTTGTGTAATGTTATGTCTTAATAGGGAGTAGCTATGTATCCATCTAAAATAGAAGTAGTTGTGTCTTGGGTAGCCCCAAAGACAATTTCAGAGGTGCAAAGTTTCCTTGGTCTCGCAGGCTACTATAGGAGGTTCGTAGCCAATTTATCACGAGTTGCGACTCCTCTGATAGCTTTGATAAGGAAGGATCAAGCATTCATATGGACATATCAGTGTCATGCAGCCTTCGAGTATCTAAAGGAGAAGTTAGTAAGTGCTCCAGTACTTTGTCTTCCAGCTGAGGGAGTCTAGTTTGATGTTTTCTGTGATGCTTCACATCTGGGGTTAGGTTTTGTTCTTATATAGAAGAGGTCAGTTGTTTCTTATGGGTCTCGACAGTTGCGTCCCCATGATGCTACTATTCCACCAATGATCTCGAGTTGGTAGCCATGTTTTTTTCTCTGAAATTGTGGAGACATTACCTCATTAGTGAGCGCTTTGTGGTTTTCACTGATCATAAGAGTTTGAGGTATGTTTTCTCCCAGTGTAACTTGAACTGATGATAGTGTAGGTGGATGGTGTTCTTAAATTAATATGACTTCGAAATATCATATACGCCTGGAAAAGGGAATGTTATAGCTGATGCGCTGAGCTGAAAGTCATGTAGTGATGTTGTGCATGAATACGGTGATTCCTGGAGAGTAATGGAAGAGATTTCAGCTTTACATATTAATATGGGAGATGTTTGGGGTAGAGGTTGTATTTTTTAGATGACGGTACAGTAATCCTTGATGTAGAAGGTGGAAGAGTCCCAGTTTGGAGATGTAGTGGTGGAGGTCTGGAGAGACCGGGTTGTTTGTAGTGAGGCCCCTGAAGGTTGGAATGAAGATGAACAACACCGAGTGTTATATCATGGAAGGATTTTTGTTCCCTTGAATATGAAGTAGATGGTTCTCAAAGAGTTCCATAGTTTACCTTTAGTGGTGCATCTTGGTGGGAAAAAGAAGTATCGATCCTTGAGGAGTTAGTTTTGGTGGTCTGGGATAAAGCGTGCGGTTGCAGAGTTTGTTTCTCAATGTTTAGTCTACCAATGGTGAAGGCTGAACATCGTGTTCGAGGTGGACTTCTCCAGCCATTAGAGATTACTCAATGGAAGTGGGAGTACATCTCAATTTACTTTTTTATTGGTTTACCTAGAGCTCTGGGAGGACATGATTCTATTTGGGTGGTGTTGGATCGTTTAACAAAATCGTCCCACTTCATAGCGATCAAGGAGTCGAGCTCAGTGGATGTTTTGTCGAGGCAGTATCTAGAAGAGGTAGTGAGACTTCATGGAATCTCTAGGACGATCATTTCTGATCGAGATCCTTGTTTTACATCAAGGGTGTGGAGAGGTCTCCAACAAGATTTTGGTTCTCAAATATGCCTTAGCACAGCTTTCCATCCTCAAATGGATGGTCTGACAGAGAAAACCATCCATACTCTTGAAGAAATTTTACGCTCTTAGATTCTTGATTTTGGAGGTTCATGGATGAGGCACTTACCCTTGGTGGAGTTCGATTACGATAATAGTTTTCACTCAACCATCGGTATGGCACCATTTGAAGCCTTGTATGGCCAGTCGTGCCATTCTCCGTTGTGCTGGGATGGGGTAAGAGAGTCAGCAGTTCTTAGACCGGAACTAGTGTAGAATACAACAGCGATGGTTTATGTGAATTCGGGATGTAGCTGCTCGAAAGCTCCCGCTCGTCTAGGGTTTGAGCCACCCTCACCCCAGTGTCGGTGCCGCCCTCTCCTCAGCTCTCATCCCACCTCTGTCCGGATACCACCTCATGCGACATTGTTGAATCCCTGCCTCTCTGTTTGTGGGTTCAGACAATGTTTCTCTCATTCGGCCTAGTGTTTCTGCCTCAGCACCACTTCTCCTTGGCTTCGCTACTATTAAGATTTCCCCTCAAGCAATGCCGACGACCCGCGACTCCAGCCTCACTCTTGGATCCTGCCGTCGCGAGGCTGTTGGAATCAACGCCTAGAGGAAGCGACCACACGACCTTCCCCAGCTGGTGTTGGTGTACTGGACTCCCCCACCGAGTTCGCTACTAGAGAGACTGATTTGGATATGATCGGCATCAGATCCAGGGGTTTCTTCTCAAGGGTCATCATCGACAACCTGAGCCTATATGTGGATGCAGATGGAAATCGCAGGAATGCTCAGTGCCTGTGGTGATCTTATCCTATCCAATTCACAGTAGGGAAATTGTTTGTTTTCCATTGTTAGTACGCGTATGCGGATGTCATATGCAGGAATTCTTGGTACCTACAATGTCCTGTCCTTAGCAGTTTTGTTTTCTAGTTTTCTTCGGGGTCGGAATGGGCAGGGCCATCTTCTTCTTCTAGGTCAATACGAGGGCGCAAAGGATGACCTCCGGAACTCTCTGTGATTGGGAAATTTCCTTTCTTGCTCCCCCCTATTTTGCATTTTGGCTCTTGGGGTTTTGTTTTTGTGTTTCGGGGTCTGTTAATTTTATTTGATGATTCTCCTCTGCTCTTTTGGACTTTCCCTTTGCACACGCCCGCACTTTGGGCTGGATCAAAGGATTCTTTGGCAATTTGGGATGGTGTTGGAAAATCTGATGATGTATTTCTGATCATGGAGGATCTTGAGTTTGGTTCTCACTAAGCCACAAAGTGATGGTATCACATGTTTTTATGGGTTTTTTCTTGGGACAGGCCTGGTCCTAGACAGTGTTCTTTGACCAGTTTTTTTATGGTTCCTTGTGATGATTTGATGGTTCTCACTTGGACTTAATGTGATTTTTATGGTGGGTTCTCACTTAACCAAAAAGTGTTTCAAAAATCAAAAAAATAAATTTTCCGTTCAGATGGTTTGTGTGATTCGTAAGAGGATGAAGACAACGCAGGATCACTAGAAATCATATGCTGATCAAAGAAAGAGGCCCTTATAGTTTAATGTTTGGGATCATGTGTTCCTGAAGGTGAATCCCTATCATGGGGAGCGATTTTTTGGCTGTGGAAGCATGCTTTCACCTCGGTTTGTTGCACCTTTCAAGGTGTTGGTTCATGTTGGAGCTGTGGTGTATCGAGTAGAACTTCCCTCACATATGAGTCAGATACATGATGTTTTCCATGTATCACAGCTCTGTCGTTATATTCATGATGACTCTCACATCATCAATTGGGGATATATCGATGTTGATGATGATGAAACCTTCAAGGAGCAGCTGGTAGAGATCCAAGACTGCAAGGAGAAGGTGTTGTGTGGGCGTTATATCCCATTAGTTCATGTCTTGTAGCGACACGATGGCATGGAGGAGACTACCCGGGAACGTGAGTCACAGATACATGCTCAGTACCCAAATTTTTTTGATGTTTACTCATTTCATGTAATGATGTTCCCTTTGTGGTTAGACCTTTCATGTTTTATTTATGAATTTCTTTTGTTGCTTTTGTGGCATTCTCTCTTTTGAGAGGTATATTGATGGGTGGTTGTTCGGACCCTGTTTGTTTTTTTCTCTTTAGGTTGGTTTTGAATCCTCGAGGATGAGAATGTTTTGAGAGGTATCTGATGTTATGGCCCGAACCTCTCTGGTCTATTACTTTGTGAAAATATGGTTATGAGGTGTTCTGGGAGGTCAAGGTGACTTATACCCAATAAATTTTTTCCAAATTTCGAATTCTGTGAACAGTTCCATCAGTGAACAGTTCTATCGTTAACAGATACTGGTAGGTGTACAGTACTGATAGGTGTACAGTACCACTAGGTGTACAGTACCGGTAGGTGTAGAGTACCGGTAGGTGTACTGTACCGCTAGGTGTACAGTAACGGTAGGTCTACAGTACGGATAGGTGTATAGTACCGGTAGGTGTAAAGTACCAATAGGTGTACATTACTGGTAGGTTTACAGTACCGGTAGGTGTACAGTAAAGGTAGGTGTATAGTAACGGTAGGTGTAAAGTACCGGTAGTTTTACAGTAACAATAGGTGTACAGTGTTTCTAGAATGGTGAGGATTATCTATAAACTTTATCGGTAACCTCTATCAGTAATCTCTAATGGTAGGAGTACAGTAACGGTAGTTCTGCAGTGTTTTCAGAATGGTAGGTTTACAGTGTTTCCAGAATGGTGAGGTCTATCAGTAACCTCTAATGGTGAGGTCTATCAGTAACCTCTGAAGGTGAGGTGTATCGGTAACCTCTAATGGTGAGGTCTACTGGTAACCTCTAACGGTGAGGTTTATCGGGAACCTCTAACGGTGATGTCTAACGATGACCTTTTCTTTCTTTTCCCAAATTTTGAGTATGTGAACAGTGTTTCCATCTTCTTACAGTTTCACCCCTTTGATGTTTCCTTGGACATAAAATACATTTAAATCCTTATTTTAAGGACTCTAAAGGCCGACTCAATGGACATAAATCCAATATTAATTATTTCTATGGCTCGGGATGTTTTTACTCTTTCAAATAGCATGGGTTAATGCGATCTGATTTTAATGGGGAATTAAGCGTATCTTAAACTGTTGCCCCATTAAATCTTCAAAAGGGACAAGATATCATTCTCCCTTGTTCTCCCTCTTTGTTCTCGGCTATGAGAGGCTATAACCTTTCAATCCTTCACATAGGATTTTCACAATCAAACTTTACTCCTCAGATTGCTTCCGCTCTGTTTTGATGCAACCAAGTTGTATCGATCAATCTTTGATATAATGTATGTCTTATCTTCATTACTTTGGTATCAACATCTCCTATTTTTCTCCCTTACATGTTATATCATGAAATATCCATTCTTCTAATGGGGTTTTTCTTGGGGTTTGGTTGGTGTTGTCATACCGTGGTATCCTCGGGTGGATGCAGTTGTCGTGAAAGGGGGATCGTGACCTGTTGTGTGGATAAAGAACGTCAAGAACTCTTTGAGGCAGGGGATTCATTAATTCTCTCTTATTTTTATGTACAACTGTATCATTATCCTGTTTTATCCCACTGGATAACAATGGAATTGACATAATAAATATTTTAACTAGATAAATAAATTGAAATTGATCGTATGTTATTGCAAATTGTTTTGCTAGATAGTGTGATATCTATTTTTTATTTGATTAGCTGTTCGTTCTTATTGAAAATCAATAAAGACCATAACCCATGATTAATTGATAATTGTTGGCTAAAGATAAAGTGGCCTGAAAAACGAATCTGGTTCTTGTTATAATTTGATGTTAATAAAATTATTGTATTAAGTATGTTTAATTATTTGTGATAGCTTACTGATTAGGTATCCCGAATTTGGAACCTATGAATAATAAATCTGTTAATTCAAGATGGATCAAAGAACTGATTGTTTGATAATTCCTTAAAGGGTTATATGTTACCCTCTTGATTGTTAAAGGGCCAAGAGCCCAATTAAATGTGGTGTTTGTTTACCTGATTTTTCTGATGTGATGTGATCCTGGATGGCTGTTGTGATATGTAGGGGCTTGAAGGATTTTGGTTGTGGCATCAGATGACGCCTAGAGTGGCGAGATGCATCAGTTTATGCTTGTGGGTGTTAGGGAGGACACCAGGGATGATAGAATAGAGAGAATGTGACTATTTGATGCTTGGTGATTTTGATTGGTTGTCTATCTGCTTTACTTTTCCCCACTGCTCATGGAAGCTGGTCTTACTTAACCTTATTCCGAAAGAGGTGAAGACACATGAGGTATGCCACGTGCTATCCGTTTTTAGCTTCTCAAGGAAGGATGAGTATATTCTATTTCTATAAGCGGCCAAGACTCGACGGGCAGTACATCTACTCAACATGTTGAGCCCCTTTGTGTTTAGTAGCATAGAATGTTTTTCTAGAATTCCTGGGAATGTGTGAAAGTAATTATTTAATGAATAATTGAATAAATGGTGTTAAGAAATGGAGATGGAGATGCTGGAACATAATGATGAGTTTTTAATTTTTGAAGCAACAGTTGACTTTAGATGTGATACTAATGAAATTTTAATGTGGAATTGTTTATGGTTAATTAATGTTTCATGAATTAATTAACGTAAAGTGGAACAGATAGAAATGGAATGAAGTAATCTAATAAAACTCTTTAAATGGTTGTGTTCTTATAGGATACCTATTCTTAGAAGTAGAAGCCCAAAGTCTGAGAGGCGTAAACTGTACTTTTGTCTAAGACTAGTTAATGCCCATAGCGTGGTTGTGAGATATAATATATTCTGTACTTTTTGTGTTTCTATATGCTACTCCACCCTGTCAGTAAGGGAAACTGACACATTGGTGACTATGAGCCCTGCGGGGGTGGTGTTTTTCCCAACATTCTGGTGGGAGGATGGATGGCTGACTACCCCCTTTGGCCCTGCTCTCTTCTCTTGGAAGTTATTGGTGTTGGCAGGCACATTGGTTAGTTTTCCCCATATTTGTCTATAGAGAGCTATAATGACTTGTGGTTATTCACACACATATATTATGTATATAGTTTACTATAGGTGTAACGTGTATATGTTGTGATGGCTTGAGGATCCTTACTCAGTGTATGGGTTGTAATTTCTTGAGGTATAATCCCTGACGTATGATACACGTTATGCGAGCTATGGTGGATACCAGAAACAACCTAGTTACTTTGGTGTGTGTGGACGTGCTGATATTGTTGAAAGGGGTGCATATTATGGTGCTTCACCCTGGTGTCTCTAGGAAATCCTTTTTGGAGAGAGATGCTCATGACGTGCGACGTTGGGGCAAAGCGGTAAACCAATGGGGAAGTAGTAGAGGGGTACCCTTTTTATTCTTTATTATATGATATATTCTTGTATGTGTTACTTGGTGAGAGTATCCATGGTGAGGTTGTGAAGTTAGTATACCTGTTTAGATGACAAGTTAGTTTCACTCGTTGTTCATTGTGCTTTAGCACGCCTTCTTTACTTTTTCATGAGAGGCTTCGGAGAGGATCCTACTGATTATACTATTATACTCACTCTATGTATATATAAACTGTTTTTCAGGTCACTTGAAGAAGGTTGGAGATGAAGCTGGTTTCTACTAGATTGGGGTTGCAGGAGCTGTTCGGGCTTGTGGTTGCTTCTTTTTTTACTTTATTTTGGGTACTTACAGTTTTTTCCCTTTCAGTTTTAGTACTTTTGCATGGCATTTCATATGTGTACTTGGGTTTTCGTTTATATTGCAGTCTGAGTTGGAGTTTTTAACACCCCGAGATTTTATGAAAAATATTATTTTAATTTCATTGATGTCATGTGTTGTAAACTACACCCTAATTATCTTGTGCTATACGCAATACCGTATTAGCTTATATTATTCGGAAACACTATTCTTGGCTTGTGTTGCATGCAAGAGCAACCTTCCTCAATAGCGTGTGTTGTACGCAATACAAAGTTTCACTAAACAATGATATATTGTTATAATATTATTATAAACTTTCCGTTATGAATATTAGTTACTAAATTTTTAATTTTGTGACATTATAATTCATCTTACACAATTTATAGGACATGGTATGAGAACAAAATAAATGTTTTGGGTAAAATAAGTATTTTAAAAAAATGCAATTTTGCAGCCATTTGATGGCTCACCCACATTAAATTTTGTTTTTGACATGTTTATAAGTTCAATTTTACAAAATAAAATTCTTCTATGGAATCAGGATATAAAATTTTACTTTGAATAAATTTTTCATATTATTCTAATAACTTTCATATTTTAATGAATAGTAAAAACACGTTATATTTTAATTAAAAAAAACTTTTTTCATCGCAATAATTTATATGGTTAAATTATAATATTTAATGGTTTTAAAGTATAGATAGAATATATTTTTACCATTTAATATAATTTATGTCATTATCATTGATTTTACATTGAATTCATAGGTAAAATCATTTCAATCTTTTGTAATGTTTTAACTTTTAAAACTCGTTTTCTTAACAACAGGATTAATTTTAAATTAATTGCTGCAAATTTTGTGATTTGAATTTGGAAAAATGGATTCCATATTTGGAATCAGTAGGTCCAAATTATGTTAATAAGTGACTTTTTTATTTTTGGCCATTAGAAATAGTAACTACAGTAAA
This sequence comes from Viscum album, assembly GCA_963277665.1. Classification (NCBI taxonomy): domain Eukaryota; kingdom Viridiplantae; phylum Streptophyta; class Magnoliopsida; order Santalales; family Viscaceae; genus Viscum; species Viscum album. Next base: position 734,220,824 of record OY728130.1, read on the forward strand.
TTTTATTTACCAGAGTTAAAGATAAATTAGGTAATTAAGGATAAACATAATATTATAAAATTTCTCTAACACTTTTCTTAATATAATTGGAAGATTATATTTCATCATAAGTTATATTTGGGTCGAAATGGATTCTATTTGAACCCACTTGGATGTGATTAAGACCTTTCATTTATTTTATTTTAATGAAAGTGAAATATGTCTCACTCAAACATTAATAATTAGATTATTTTTTATATAAGGTTATACGAAATATAATTTCGATTATAAATACTCAATTGAAAGCTAAAATGTTTTTATTTATCATGGTAATTTATTTGTAATTTTTAAGAAATATTTAATTACCTTTATAGCTTATACATTAATGATGTTAAAATTATTTATTTAGTGTAACATCAATAATAGAGTTTTTTTTAAAATTATAATACCTATAAAAAGGACCATAAACTTGACCAAACCATATTGGTCGAGTATATATATACCCTAAGAATCCCAGGGTAGTTTTGGGGACCGTTGGGAGCCTTATAAAAAAGATTAGGACGTTTATATTATTTTATTTTAAATGATGTCAAAGATGTCGGCTTCATAATTTAATAAATATAACAATTTAAATATTGTAATTTTAAGATGATAAATCCGTGTAAATATATTATTATGAAATGTATTATGTTATTATTCATAATAGGATTTTATTTTTCAATTTTTATGAACCTAATAAGTATATGAAATTATTATACAAAAATGTTGCAGTAATTGTTTTATTAAGAGAAATATCAAGTAAATGGGTGTATAAACAATAAAATAATCATTATGTGAATTAAATAATTTTCTACATAAATTTTATAGATGAATATGACATGTTAGAAATCTATTAAAAATTTTTGTTCGAATATATTCTCTTTTTGGATTTTATTTAAATTCAAATAAATTAATTGTGTCAAAATTAACACTATTGTTATTTTATAAAAAAAACATATTATTAAATTGTTTAAAAATCACATAAATATGTAAAAATTATAAATTGAAATTTATATGTTCTAAAATGTCATAAATTACCCAATTATGGATAATTCACAACAAATAAGTAATTATTTATTACAATTTAATATTTAGAATTTTATTACCACAAATAAGATTAAATTAATTAAATAAGGATAAATCCAATTGATAAGGTTTAAAATAATTTTCCAACATGTCTAAATTTCATTGGTTGATGAGATTACAACCCTGTCTTACCTAATATCCAAATTTGAGTCACTATGGAAGTTTTTATGTGGGGTTTCATTTTATTATTAATTAAAATTTTTGAGGATTCCCAAAGTGCCCCTCTCCTCTCCTATATAAGGGCACCTCCTCCCTCTCCTATATAAGGGCACATCCTACCTCTCCTCATTACACAATTTTGAGCCTTAATGCTCATATAACCCCTGAAAATTTCTCTTATCAACCTCTCTAGTTATATCATAGAGGTTCTGGTCTTCTCAAAAGACCAACTCTAGTTACCTAAGAGGAAGTTTAAAAGAGTCACGTCGAAGAAGAGGTAATCTCTTCTACCGATTCATTCAAGTTTCTTTCTTCTTATACTTCCTCTTATTTAGTAGTTTCATTATAAATCAATAACATAAGAATTAATTATATACTGATATGTAATTATAAATATGAAACAACCCTATTTCACTTTCTATCCATCCTACGAAAAACATACTCACCGCGCGTGCGTACATACAGAATATCGTCTCCACGTCGTGGTGTAATATGTTTTTCTACCCCCACCTTACATGGATGGGTATAATGGTATAAAGAATAACTTTATATGATTATTATAACATGATACTAATCCTAATACATTATATTATCCACTCTGATTCCATTCAATAATTATGGGAACGATATCATCACTCATGCGTACGTAGGGAATACCGTCTCCACGAACACGATGAGATTCAATTTCCATGATTAACCAATCAAATATGATTATAACGTATATATAATAAATAATCATGAATTATATTACATAATAATGATACTAGATTTATGTACATATATGTTTCATTTACTTAATTCCATTCTATTCAATAAGGAAATGAAAATAGTGTTTATGCTTATGTATGACCTACCGTCTCCATGAACAGTGTACTTCATTCCATTTATTGATATATCATATATATTTATATGATGAATATATATTATATATAAATCATGTTTTACATTCTTGAATTAAGTAAATCAGGATATAAGTAATAATATAATGAAAACAAATCGAAACACATAGGACAAATGAAACGATTATACCCAAAACGCTGCTTTAACATGGAATTTACAAAAGAACGGGTAATATAAACTCATAAGTGAATCATATATGATATCATAAAAATTAATATGATTCTTTAATAAGTCAATGAAATTATTTAAATCATTATACATGAGGTTCGGATACATTAGAAGCATATCAGACATTAGGTAAGGGATAACTTTTCTAATCTCATTTTTATCTGAGATTGTTTATTCATAAGTATTTACTATGGATATATTTATCAACTTTATCCATGTTTTCTAAAAATGGTTTCATGTATTTTTAAATTCACTTTTACCAATTTTTTACTTTTAATACATTGCATGTAAGGAATCTTTCTTTTGTTTACCATACGAGTTACTTTTTGACTTCTCCGGCAAAAGTATGAGAAGAATGTTTTTTTAACTTATACGGAATGAACGTATTTTTATGGTTTCATAACAACTTATTTTCATGAATATTACTCTACAATATTTCATTATTATTTTCAACAAAATCATTTTCTTTTAAAATTGCATGTCATTTTGTGAAAAGAAAATGATTTTGAAAAAGAAAGCATATTTTTCTCAAGAATTCATTTCAAGTGTTTTATCAAAACTATTTTCCATATAAGATGACATTTTTTCATATGTGTATGTTTCAAGTATAATGTATCTATGATTTACATGGTTTCACTTTTCTTATGATGAAATGATATAATTTTTTTTATATAGTTTATGTTATGACGGGATGATGTTTATGAAACCAATTTTATTCTTGGGTTATGATGAATGATTAATGTTTATGTTGTCACACACATAAGAATGATTTCATTATGAGATGGTTGGGACCAATATATCCCTAAAATGCATAGGGTAAAGATATATATCTCATGAGATAGACATGGCAGGAACCATAAGTTAATCCAGTTCAGTGATACAGGACTGGAATGAGGAGTGAACTCGAGTCAGTAAGGGACTTTGTCCACTAAGATGGTCTTGGCAGCAATACCTTTGCTACTATGGAAATCATATCATGTTCATTATTGTTTTCCACAATTACATGTTTTATTCCCATGCTATTTTATCATGATTAATATTCCTTTATGATCTATTCCTTATGTACTTCCATGATTTATTTCTCCAGATTTTGATGTTTAAACATTATGTTAATGTTTTTTTAAGTTCAAATATATATATGATTTATTTTATTTTATCCTTGCTTACCCTTACTGAGAATTTGAGCTCACCCTTTATATGTTTTATTTTCCCCAGGATTTAAAGAATGGTTTTAGGTAAGAAAAAAAAGTGGAAGCTCTTTATGGGAAATGCTGAAGATCTTTCACCATGATTAGAATATTATGTTCCGAGTTTCCAAAGACACTAAACTATTACGGTCCTTGAGTGTTGGTTATTATTATGTATTAATTATTCCCCAAATCAATGTAATGTCCATGTATGTCAAGCTCAGGTCCCTACAGTTGGTATCAGAGGAAAGGTTTAGTTATCCTTCTGAAACTAGGATGCAAAAACTTTAGTGAAATCCCTAGAGATATTTCTAAGGTGTGTCTAGGGATGTCTCTATGGTTAATTATAAGTATAGGTTACAGTCCTAGAATTACAGTAATGATCATATAATTTAACCTAAGATGTTAGATATTGAAGGTACTCCCCCTTGATTATGATTTTTTTATCTCACACTATTCTTTTTTGGTTTCAGAAAATGGCTGGAAACCGGAAGATTCATGTTAATGGAGAATACGATGGATAATGGAATGATATTCATCCTGATCAAGAAAATGAAATGGGATTTGTAAGGTGAAACATCGTTATTATGCCTAATCAGAAATCTTATAATATGATCAATAATCTCAACTTTGGTACATTTCCGGACTCAGTTAATAAGAGAAATAAGGAGTTTCATGATGATCATAGAGGAAAGAAGGTTCAATTTTTCTCATGTAAATCATGTGGCAAGAGACATCAAGGAGAATGTTTCAAAGGAACTAGTAGATTCTTTGGGTGTGGAAAAGAAGGACACAAAGACATTAATTGCAAAGGAAAAGGTTTAGTTAACAGCATGGACAAGGATAATGGTATTTCCAAGACATCAACAATGGTTAAATGTTTAAAATGTGGAATGTATAGGCATTATGCAAACCAATGCCCTAAGGAAAAGTCTCATGAATAGAAACATCATGGTCGTATGGGTAGTATTTATATTTATGATTTTGAAGATACTAGAAATGATTTGTGAGCTGAATGAATTGTTGAAGCTCGGTCAATGGTTTAAGAAGGTAGTGGAATGATTGTATGTTTATCAAGAGTTATTTTGTATAGGTAATTTAATGGTACTATGGAATAAATAAACATCTAAGGATTGTTACACTATTGTTTTTCCTTAAGTATTTGAATGTATATATTGAATGGTACTGGTAACAATGAAAGGTTATTTAGATATTTTTGGAAAGTAGATGATATGCGCATAATGAACGGATAAGGAGATAATGAGATGTTTGATAGTATTAATGAGCTCATGACTGATATAAGGACAATGTGATATCATGGTTTGAGTGTATAGAAATTTGGGGATTTTGGTATGTGCAAAGAGTTATCTTTTGACAGAATTAATGTTTTTACTAAGATTTTATGGTGATTCAGGTTTCAAGAGAATAAATATTTAAGGTATTCACATGTTTAGAATGTGAAAAACAAGATATATTTTATGATATATGGGGGATAAATTAGGGTATTCACATGTTTGTTATGTGACCTTTCAAGTAATCGTTTTCTTTATACTATGAGATTGGACAGATGTATTTTGGATAAGCCTAATGATTGAAATGTATTATGTTGGACATCAGATAGTATTATTTAATGATAGAACATGTTTTTTTATATTATTTCTGGAATGATATAATTGTATAGTTTTAGAAAAAGGATAACTGATAGGATGAGCGCCAACCCGTCGCGTTGGACAAGGATGTGGGAATCGAACCAACAACTGAAGTGCGACAGACCTTTATTGCATACCACTAGCCTACCGGAAGTCACTGGTTAGTATAAATTAGTTTTAATTTATTAAGTGGTGTGATATATGAAATATAATTCCATTTTGGGAACCATATATGATTAATCTCACAATATATGGACTTATGTATATTTAATAACTTTTGCTCACCTTTTGTTTAGGACCGATGGAATGACCTGTCATTCTATTGCATGATCTGCTAACACTTCACGAATGACAAATTTAACTTCATTTCATTAAGAGATGATGTGGAAATTGTTCTAGGAATGACCAACGGTGAGATTATACTAAAATCAAGAAAGTATTTCTTCTAATTCCAATTTTTTCAACATTAGGGAAATGATCTTGAAAACCAAAAATGTGTTCCTATTGCCCTCATATATGATGAATTAAATGGTACCTTAGATCATCACAAATTTATGGATTTGTGATTGTTGGTGTTTTCACAGACATTTTCTCTACCACTTTCCATCAGAAATTGATAGTTATATTTCTCTTCTATATCCATATTTTCACCTATGTTCTCTTATGTGGAAACCCAATGATTAGTTAATTTCGGTAACCTTTATGTTTCATAATTTATTTTTTAAATTTAAGTTTTGGTATTCCTTTTTACAATTTGGGATTATATTAATGAAACTTTCAAGTAGTAAACCATTTATAACCTCGATGAATTTCAAGGGCGAAATTGATTTTAAGGGGGGTAGAATGTAACACCCCAGGATTTTATGAAAAATATTCTATGAATTTCATTGATATCTTGTGTTGTACGCTACACAAAAATTAACTTGTTCTATACGAAACACCGTATTAGCTTATATTATTTTCAAACACTATTCTTTCTTGTGTTGCGCGCAAGAGAAACCTTCCCCAATAGCGTGTGTAGTACGCAATACATAGTTTCACTAAACAACAATATATTGTTATAATATTATTATGAACTAGAAGTTATGAATACTAGTAACTATATTTTGAATTTTATGACATTATAATTCATCTTACACGTTTTATAGAACATGGTATGAGAACAAAATAAATTTTTTGGGTAATATAATTATTTTAAAAAAATTGCAGTTTTGCCACCTTTTGATGGTGCACCTATATTAAATTTAGTTTCTAACATGTTTATAATTTCAATTTTTCAAAATAAAATTCTTTATTGGAATCAGGTTATAAAATTTTACTTTGAATAAATTTTTCATATTATTCTGATAACTTTCATATTTTAATGAATAGTAAAAACATGCTATATTTTAATTAAAAACAACTTTTTTAATCATAATACTTTATATGGTAAAATTAAAATATTGAATGGTTTTAAAGTATAAATAGAATTTAATTTTACCATTTAATATAATGTATGTCATTATCATTGATTTTACATTGAATTCATAGGTAAAATCTTTTCAATATTTTGCAATGTTTTAACTTTTAAAACTCGTTTTCTTAATAATATGATTAATTTTAAATTAATTTCTGCAACTTTGGTGATTTGAATTTGGAAACATGGATTCCATATTTTGAATCAGTAGGTCCAAATTATTTTAATAATCTAATTTTTTTTATCGATTATGAATAGTAACTACGGTAACTTTTATTTACCACAGTTAAAGGAAAATTAGGTAATTAAGGGTAAAAATAATATTATAAAATTACTCTAACACATGTCTGAATATAATTGTATTATTATATTTTGTCCTAAGTCATATCTGTGTCCAAATGGAATCCATTGGAACCCACTTGGATGTGATTAAGACCTTTAATTTGTTTTATTTTAAAGAAAGTGAAATATATATCACTCAAACATTAATAATTAGATTATTTTTTATATAAGATTATACCGAATATAATTTCGATTATAAATACTCATTTGAAAAATAAATTTCTTTTCTTTATCATGGTAATTTATTTGTAATTTTTAATAAATATTTAATCACCTTAACAGCTTATACATTAATGATGTTGAAATTATTTATTTAGTCAAAAATCAATAATATAGTTTTTATTAAAATACTAATACCTATAAAAATTACCATAAACATTACCAAACCTTATTGGTCAAGTAAATATATACCCTGATCACCCAAGGGTCGATTTGTGGACCATTTTGAGCCTTATAAAACAGATTGGTACATTTATAGTATTTTATTTTAAATGATGTCAAAGATGTCACCTTCATAATTTAATAAATATAACAATTTAAATGTAGTGATTTTAAGATTATAAATTCTAGTAAAAATATTATTATGAAATGTATTATATATATATTCATAATAGGATTGTATTTTTAATTTTTATGCAACTAATAAGTATATTAAATGATTATCAAAAATGATGTAGTAGTTGTTTTATTAAGAGAAATATCAAACAAATGGTTGTATAAATATTAAAATAAACATTATGTAAACTAATTAATGTTATACAAAAATTTTATAGAATAATATTACATGTTATAAATATATTAAACATTTTTTTGAATATATCCTCTATGTAGACTTTATTTAAATTCAAATAAATGAATAGAGTCAAAATTTACACTATTGTGATTTTATAAAAATAACATATTATTAAATTGTTTAAAAATCACATAAAATTTTAAAAATTATAAATTGAAATTTATATTCTCTAAAATGTCATAAAGTACACAATTAAGTACAATTTACAACACATAAGTAATTATTTACAACAATTAAAAATTTATAACATTATTACCACAAATTAGATTAAATTAATTAAATAAGGATTAATCAAATTGATAAGGTTTAAAATAATTTCCCAAAATGTATACATTTTATTGTTTTATGATATTATAACCCTATCTTACCTCATATCCTAATTTGAGTCACTTTGGATGTTTTTATGTGTGGTTTCATTTTATTATTAATTAATATTTTTGAGGTTTCCAAAAGTGCCCCTCTCCTCTCCTATATAAGGGCACCTCCTCACTCTCCTCTTTACCCAATTTTGAGCCTTCATGATCGGCCAACCCCTACCAATTTATCTTATCAACCTCTCTGGTTATATCATAGAAGTTCTGGTATTCTCAAAAGACCAAATTTATTTCCCTAAGAGGATGTTTAAAAGAGGCATGTCGAAGAGGAGGTAATCTCTTCTACCTATTCTTTCAAGTTTCTTTCTTCTTATAATTCATCTTATTTAGTTGTTTAATTATAAAGTAATAACATATGTATTACTTAAATACTGATATGTTATTATAAATATGAAATAACCCTATTTCACATTCTATCCATCCTACGAAAAACAAAATCTCAACGCGTGCGTACGTATGGAATACTGTCTCCACACTGTGGTGTAATATGTTTTTCTACCACCACCTTACTTGGATAAGTATAATGGAGTAAATAATAACTATATATGATTATTATAATATGATACTAATTCTGAGATATTATATCATCCACTCCTATTCCATTAAATAATTGTGGGAATGATATCATCGCTCATGCATACGTACGGACTACCGTCTCCACGAACGCGATGAGATTCATTTTCCCTGATTAACCAATCAAGTATGATTATAAAGTATATATAATAAATAATCATAAATTATACTACATAATAATTATACTGGATTTATTTACATATATGTTTCATTTACTTAATTCAATTCAATTCAATAATGAAACGAAAACAGCGGTCATGCGTACGTACGGCCTACCGTCTCGATGAACGATGTATTTCATTCCATTTATCGATCTATCATACATATTTATATGATGAATATATATTATATATAAATCATTTTTTTAAATTATGGAATTATGTAAATCAGGATATAAGTAATAATATCAAGAACAAAAAATCAAAACACGTACGATAAATGAAACGATTTTACCCCAAACGCTGCTTTAACATGGAATTTACAAAAGAACGGGTAATATAAAGTCATAAGTGAACCATATATGATATCATACCAGTAAATATAATTATTTAATAAGTCAACGACATTATTTAAATCATTATACAAGAGGTTCAGATAAATATAAATCATATCAGACATAAGTTAATGGATAACTTTTCCAATCTCATTTTTATCTGAGATTTTTTATTCATAAGTATTTACTGGGGTTATATTTATCATCCCTATCATTTTTTTCTAAAAATGGTTTAATGTATGTTTAAAGTCTTTTTTACCCATTTTTACTTTTACTACATGGAATGTAAGGAATCTTTCTTTTGTTTACCATACGAGGTACTTTTTGAGTTCTTCGACAAAAGTACGAGAAGAATGTTTTTTTAAAATTATACGGCATGAATGGATTTTTATAGTTTCATAATGCCTTATTTTTATGAAGATTACTCTAAAATATTTCATTATTATTTTCAACAAATTACTTTTATTTTAAAATTTCATGGCATTTTGTGAAAAGAAAATGATTTTGAAAAGGAAAGGATATTTTACTCAGGAATTAATTTCAAGTGTTTTATCAAAACCATTTTCCATATTAGATGACATTATTTCAGATGTGTATGTTTCAAGTATAATGTCTCTATGATTTACATGGTTTCACTTTTATTATGATGAAATGATGTTTATTTTTTTATTTGGATTATGTTGTGATGGGATGATGTTTATAAAACCCATTTTATTCTTAGGTTATGATGAATGATTTATGTTTATATTGCAGAACAAGTAAGAATGATGTCATTATGAGATGGATGGGACCTATATCTCCCTATAATTCATTGGGTAAAGTTTTATATCTCATGAGATAAACATGGATGGAATGACAAGTTAATCCAGTTTAGTGATACAGGACTCGAATGAGGAGTGATCTCGATTCTGTAAGGGACTTTTTCCAAAAAGATGGACTTAGAATAAATACCTTAGCTACTATGGAAATCATATCATGTGCTTAATGGTTTTCCAAAATTACATGTTTTATTCCCATGCTATTTTATCCTGATTAATGTTCCTTCTGATCTATTCCTTATGTACTGCCAAGATTTATTTCTCAAGATTTTGATGTTTAAACTAAATGTTAATGTTTTTTTAAGTTCAAATATATAATATTTGTTTCATTTTCTCCATTATTACCCTTGCTGAGCATTTGAGCTCTCTCTTTTTATGTTTTCGTTTCCCCAGGATTTAAAGAAAGATTTTAGGTAAGAAAACAAAAGGGGAAGATCTTTTTGAGAGATGTTGAAGGTGTTCCACCATGATTAGAAGATTATGTTCCGAGTTTCCAAAGGCACTAAAATATTACGGTCCTTGAGTGTTGGTTCTTTTTATGTATTAATTATTCCGAAAAAGTAATTTAATGTCCATGAACGTCAAGCTTGGGTCTCTACAGTTGGTATTATAGGAAAGGTTTAGTTATCCTTTGGAAACTAGGATATGAAAACTTTAGTGAAAACCCTAGAGATATTTCTAAGGTATATCTAGGGATGTCTCTAAGGTTAATTATAATTATAGGTTACAGTCCTAGAATTACGGTAACAATCTTAGAATTTAACCTAAGATTCTAGGTATTGAAGGTACTCCCCCTTTATTATGATTTTTTCCTCTCACACTATTCATTTTGGGTTTTTGAAAATGGGTGGAAACTGGAAGATTCATGTTAATAGAGAATATGATGGACAATTTAATTATATTCTTCATGACCAAGCAAATGAAATGGGATTTGGAAGGAGAAACATCATAATTAAGCCTAATCAGCAATCTCATAATATGATCAAAAATCTCAACTTTGGTATGTTTCCTAACTCAGTTAATAAGAGAAAGAAGGAGTTTCATGATGATTATAGAGGAAAGAAATTTCAATTTTCTTCATGTAAATCATGGGGGAAGAGACATCAAGGAGAATGTTTAAAAGGAAATGGATGATTCTTTGGGTGTGGAAAAGGACACAAATCTAGTAATTGAAAAGGAAAAGGTTTAGTTAACACCATGGACAAGGATAATGGTATTTCCAAGACATCAACAATGGTTAAATGTTTTAAATGTGAAATGTACATGAATTATGTAAACCAATTCCCTAAGGAAAAGTCTCATGAATAAAATCATCATGGTCGTATCGGTAGTATTTATATTGATGATGATGAAGAGACTACAAATGATATGTGAGATGAAATAATTGTTCAAGCTCGGTCAATGGTTTAAGAAGGTAGTGTAATGATTGTATGTTTATCAAGAGTTATGTTGTATAGGTAATTTAATGGTACTATGGAATAAATAAACATCTTAATATTGTTACACTATTGTTTTTTCTAATGTATTTGAATGTATATGTTGAATGGTATCGGTGACCATGAAAGGTTATTCAGATGTTTTTGGAAAGTAGGTGATATGTGCATAATGAATGGATAATAAGATAATGATATGTTTTATAGTATTAATGAGCTCATAAATGCTATTAAGACAATGTGAAATCATTGTTTGAGTGTATAGAAATTTTTGGATTTTGGTATTTGGAAAGAGTTAACATTTGACAGAATTCATGTTTTCACTAAGGTTCTATAGAAATTCAAGTTTCAAGAGAATACATAATTAAGGTATTCACATGTCTAGATTGTGACCAAAAAGATATATTTTATGATATATGGGGGATAAATGATGTTATTCATTTGTTTGTTATGTGACCTTTCATGTAATCATTTTCTTTATACTATGAGATTGGACAGATGTATTTTGGATAAGCCTAATGATTAGAATGGATTATGTTGGACATCAGATAATATTATTTAAGGATAGAACATGTTATTTGATATTATTTCTGGAATGTTATAATAGAATAGTTTTATAAAAAGGACAACCCATAGGATGAGCGACAACCCGTCGCGTTGGAGAAGGCTATGGGAATCGAACCCATAACCATAGTACGACAGGACTTTATCGCATACCACTGTCCTACAGGAAGTCCCTGGTTAGTATAAATTAGTTTTAATTTATTAATTGGTATAATATATGAAGTATAAGTCCATTTTAGGAACCATATACGATTAATCTCACTATAGATGGACTTATGTATATTTGATAACTTTTTCTATCCATTTGTTTAAGATAGATGGAATGACCTATCATTCTATTTCATGATGTGATAACACTTCAATAATGACAAATTCAACTTCATTTCTTTAGGATATGAAGTGTAAATTGTTCATGGAATGACCAACGGTGAGATTGTACCAAAATCAAGAATGTATTTCTTCTAATTCCAATTTTTTCAACTTTAGGGAAATGATCTTGAAAACCGAAAATGTTATCCTATTGCCCTCATATATGATGAATCAGATGGTACCTTATATCATCACAAATTTATGGCATTGTGATTGTTCTATTTTTCATAGCCATGTTCACTACCACTCTCCATCAGAATTTGATAGTTATATTTCTCTTCCATATCCATATTTTCACCTACATTCTCCTATGTGGAAACCCAATGATTATTTAATTTGGGTAATTGTTACATTTCATAATTTATTTTTCAATATTAATATTTGGTATTCCTTTTTAAGATGTGGTTTTCTATTAATGAAACTTTCAAGTAGTAAACCATTTATAACCCCGATGAATTTCGAGGGCGAAATTCATTTTAAGGGGGGTAGAATGTAACACCCCGAAATTTTATGAAAAATATTTTCCTTTAATTTCATTGATGTCTTGTGTTGTACACTACACTAAAATTATATGGTTCTATACAAAACACCGTATTAGCTTATATTATTCGAAAACAATATTCTTGGCTTGTGTTTCATGCAAGAGCATCCTTCCTCAATATTGTGTGTTGTACGCAATACTGAGTCACTAAACAACGATATATTGTTATAATATTATTATGAACTAGTCATTATGAATATTAGTAAATACATTTTGCATTTTATGACATTATAATTCATCTTACACATTTTATAGAACATGGTATGAGAACAAAATAAAGTTTTCGGGTAAAATAATTATTTTTCAAAAAATGCAGTTTGGCGCCTTTTAATGGCGCACCCACATTAAAATAATTTTTTGACTTGTTTTTAAGTTCAATTTAAAAAAATAAAATTCTTATTTGGAATCAGGATATAAAATTTTACTTTCAATAAATTTTTCATATTATTCTGGTAACTTTCATATTTTAATGAATAGAAAAAACAAACTATATTTTAATTAAAAAAAACTTTTTCCATCGTAATAATTAATATGGTTAAATTATAATATTGAATGGTTTTAATGTATAAAAATAATATATTTTTACCATTTAAAATAATTTATTTCATTACCATTGATTTTATATTGAATTCATAGGTAAAATCATTTTAATCTTTTGCAAGGTTTTGACTTTTAAAAATCATTTTCTAAAGAACAGGATTAATTTTAAATTAATTTCTGAAAATTCTGTGATATGAATTTGGAAAAATTTATTCCATATTTGGAATCATTAGTTCCAAATTATGTTAATAAGATAATTTTTATTTTTAGCCACTATGAATAGTAACTAGGGTAAATTTTATTTACCATAGTTAAAGGTAAATTAGCTAATTAAGGGTAAGCATAATATTATAAAATTACTCTAACACTTGTCTTAGTATAATAGGATGATTATATTTCGTAATAAGTCATATTCGGGTTGAAATGGAATCCGTTGGAACCCACTTGGATGTGATTAAATCCTTTAATTTATTTTATTTTAAGGAAAGTGAAATATGTCTCACTCAAACATTAATAATTAGATTATTTTTATATAAGGTTATACAGAATATAATTTCTATTATAAATACTAATTTGAAAGATAAAATCTTTTTATTTATCATGGGAATTTATTTTTAGTTTTTAAGAAATATTAAATTACCTTCATAGCTTATACATTAATGATGTTGAAATTATTTATTAAGTGAAAAATCAATAATAAAGTTTTTATTAAAATAATAATACCTTTAAAAATGTCCATAAACTTGACCAAAACTTATTTTTGAGTATAAATATACCCTAAGAATACAAGGGTAGATTTTTGGACCATTTGGATCCTTATAAAATAAATTAGGACATTTATATTATATTATTTTAAATGATGTCAAAGATGTCACCTTCATATTTTAATAAATATTACAATAAAAAAGTTGTGATTTTAAGATGATAAATTCATGTAAAAATATTATTATGAAAGGTATTATATTTATCTTCATCATATTATTTTATTTTTAATTTTTATGAAAATAATAGGTATATTAAATGATTATACAACAATGATGTAGTAATTGTTTTATTAAGAGAAATATCAAATAAATGGTTTTATAAATATTAAAATAAACATTATGTGAACTAATTAAGGTTCTAAACAAATTTTATAGATTTATATGACATTTTAGGAATCTATTAAACATTTTTTTCGAATATATCCACTGTGTGGATTTTATTTAAATTCAAATAATTGAATAGTGTCAAAATTAACATTATTGAAATTTTATAAAAATAACATATTATTAAATTGTTAAAAAATCACATAAATATTTAAAAATAATAAATTGAAATTTATATAGTCTTAAATATCATAAAGTACCCAATTATAGATAATTAACAACACATAAGTAATTATTTATAATAATTTAAAATTTAGAATATTATTACAACAAATATAATTAAATTAATTAAATAAGGATAAATCAAACTGGTACAGTTTAAAATAATTTCCCAACATTTCTAAATTTGATTGGCTGATGATATTACAACCCTATATTTTCTAATATCATAATTTGAGTCACCTAGGAAGATTTTATGTGGGGTTTCATTTTATTATTATTTAATATTTTTGAGATTTCCAAAAGTGCCCCTCTCCTCTCCTATATAAGGGCACCTCCTCCCTCTCCTCTTTACACAATTTTGAGCCTTCATGCTCGGCCAACCCATGCCAATTTATCTTCTCAACCACTTTAGTTATATCATATAGGTTCTGGTCTTCTCAAAAGACCAACTCATGTTCCCTAAGAGGAAGTTTAAAAGAGGCACGTCGAAGAAGAGGTAATCTCTTCTACTGATTGTTTCAAGTTTCATTCTTCTTCTACTTCCTCTTATTTGGTTGTTTCATTATAGAGTAATAACATAAGTATTAATTATATAATTATAAGTTATTATAAATATGAAACAACCATATTTCACATTCTATCCATGCTACGTAAAATGAAATCACCGCGCGTGCGGACATACGGAATACAGTCTCTACACCGTGGTGTAATATATTTTTCTACCACCACCATACATGGATTGGTGTAATGGTGTAAAGAATAACTATATATTATTATTATATCCTGATACTAATTCTGAGATATTATATCATCCACTCTGATTCCATTCAATAATTATGGGTTCGATATCATCGCTCGTGCGTGCGTATAGACTACCGTCTCCACAAACATGATGAGATTCATTTTCCATGATTAACCATTCATGTATGATTATAAAATATATATAATAAATAATAATTAATGATATTACATAATAATTATACTAGATTTATTTACATATATTTTTCATTTACTTAATTCCATTTAATTCAATAAGGAAACGAAAACAGCATTCATGCGTACGTACGGCCTACCGTCTCCATGAACGGTGTATTTCATCCCATTTATCGATATATAATATATATTTATATGATGAATATATATTATATATAAATAATTTTTTAAATTCTGTAATTAATTAATTCAGGATATAATTATTAATATCACGAAAAACAAATCGAAACACGTAAGATAAATGAAACGATTTTACCCAAAACGCTGCTTTAACATAGAATTTACAAAATAACGGGTAATATAAAGTCATAAGTGAACCATATATGATATTATAACAATGAATATAATTCTGTAATAAGTAAATGACATTATTTATATCATTATATAGGAGTTTCAGATACATACAAATTATATCGGACATAAGGTAAGGGATAACTTTTCCAATCTCATTTGTATCTGACATTGTTTATTTGTATGTATTTACTGGGCTTATATTTATCATCCATGTCCCTGCGTTCTAAAAATGGTTTCATGTGTTCTTAAAGTCATTTGTACACATTTTGGACTTTTACTACATGTCATGTAAGGAATTTTTCTTTTGTTTACAATACGAGGTACTTTTTGACTTCTCTGGAAAAGGTAAAAGAAGAATGTCTTTTTAACTTATAAGACATGAATAGATTTTTATGGTTTCATAACACCTTATTTTCATGAAGCTTACTCTACAAGATTTCATTATTATTTTCCACAAAATCCTTTTCTTTTAAAATTTCATGGCATTTTGTGAAAAGAAAGTGATTTTGAAAAAGAAAGCATATTTTCCTCAAGAATTCAATTCAAGTGTTTTATCAAAACAATTTTCCATATAAGAGAGAATTATTTCATATGCGTATGTTTCAAGTATAATGTCTCTATGATTTACATGGTTTCACTTTTTTTATGATGAAATGATATCAATTTTTTTATATGGATTATGTTATGATGGGATGATGTTTATGAAACCTATTTTATTCTTGGTTTATGATGAATGATTTATGTTTATATTGGGGCACACGTAAGAATGATTTCATTATGAGATGGGTGGGACCTATATCTCCCTCAAATGCATTGGGTAAAGATTTATATCTCATGAGATGGACATTGCTGGAATGACAAGTTAATCTGGTTCGGTGACACAGGATTAGAATGAAGAGTGAACTCGATTCTGTAAGAGACTTTGTCCACAAACATGGTCTTGGAAGCAATGCCTTGGCTACTACAGAAATCATATCATGTGCTTAATGGTTTTCCACAATTACATGTTTTATTCCCATGCTATTTTATCACTATTAATGTTCCTTTATGATCTATTCCTTATGTACTGCCAGTATTTATTTCTCAAGATTTTGATGTTTATACATTATGTTAATGTTTCTTTAAGTTCAAATATATATGATTTGTTTTATTTTCTCCATGATTACCCTTACTGATCATTTGAGCTCACCCTTTATATGTTTTCTTTTCACAGGATTTAAAGAAAGGTTTTAGGTAAGAAAAAAAGTGGAAGATCTTTATGGGAGATATTGAAGATCTTTCACCATGATTAGAAGATTATGTTTCATGTTTCCAAAGACACTAAACTATTACAGTCCTTGAGTGTTGGTTCTTGTTTTGTATTAATTATTTTACAAAAGTAATGTAATGTCCATGTAGGTCAAGCATGGGTCTCTATAGAGTTGATTGGTGTCTATCTTATCTCTCTCTTCTGCATGTGTTCTCTTAGAGGGTAATGCCTCCCATTTTGTGTGTTATTATACCCTCGAAGCTAGTCACCAACCCAGGGCCAACTGGGAGCAGGACTCAGGGGTCATTATCTACCTTCTCACATTCCCGGCCGAGGAGGGGTGCACTTTGTGGGGGTGGGGTGCGGTCGTGACAGTTTAGGCCTTTTTATCCTCCATGAATTGACATATTATTTTATTATAAAGAACTACAAATTTAGTTTTGGTTTTCAAAATCACAACTAATTGTTTCATTTTTACTGTTTTTTATAATCCAATATGAATACAATTTCCTTTTTCAGAAACAACTTCTAATTCGAGGTGGTTTTTTATAAACCATTGGCAAATTAATTTACTATTCAAGGAAGATAAAAAAATGTTTCCATCAAATTACCGTAAATTTTGATCTCTATGTGTTTTTGTGCTCCATGACCTGTAAAATAAAACCTTTCTAAGATAAAAAATAATTAAATTTGATAATAATTTCATAATAATTAGAAATAAAAAATATATTACTATTCTAATAGAATTTGAAAATCAAAAATCAACTTCAAACAACCAAAACTTTTGATCAGAATGTTTGTTTGGGCTTTATGGGTAGTCAAATCGATTGTTATAATGAGATCAACATCATTAAAATTAGTGCAACCATGATCCTTTTTTTCTTAGTTTGAAACGTCTGAATGGCCTACAAAACTCAGTTTTTAGATGGGATACTAATTATTTTAAACATTTGATGGAATTTAGTCTTAATATAAGAAATTATTCATATTATTAGTGGGTGGCTTATGATTTTATTCCATGAGTTTACTTTCATAACAATATGATTTTGTTACAACTATAGTTTTCATCAATCTTTTTATGATTTATTGTTTTTTTATTATTTATATATATATGTATTTATTTATTTCGGTATATTTATTTAGAATTTTTATTTATTTAACTATATTTATTTATCGTTATATATAATTATATATGTATAGATATCTATATCTATTTATGTAAATTGGGTTATATTTAAAAATCTTAATATATATATATATTATAATTATATATATATATGTTATTTTTCTCTATTATTTATTATTTATTATTTATTATTTATTATTTTTTTAATTATTAATTATTAATTATTAAAAAATAATTAATTATAAGTTATTAATTATTTATTACTAATTATCAAAAGTAAGTAATTAATAATTATTAAATATTATTTTTTATTTTTTAATCTTTTTTATATCTATTAATAATTATTATTTATTTATTAGTATTTATTTAATATTTATTAATTATTAAATATTAGTTATTAAATATTTATTAATTAATTATTATTGATTATATATTTTGTATATATTATTTATCATTTGTTATTTAATGTTGAATGTTTATTATTTATTATTTATCTATATATTTAATGTTTATTTTATATTTATGTATAGGTTATATATATTTTATTTTCTATTTATTTTTCATTTATTTTTCATTTTTTATTATTTATTATTTATTAAATCTTACTTACAACTTTTTAGCCATTTTTTATTGCTTAATTTTTATTTCATTTTTATTTGTTAATAATTTATTATATTATACGTTTTTGTTAATTATTAATTTCTTATTTATAGATGATATAATGCACATATATATATATTCATAATAAATATTAATTAATTATATATAATAAAAAACAAGATATATATATCTACACATATATATTTACATATATATTTCTATATACATTGGCATATATGTGTAATAGTGTGTGTTTGCTGATGACCTAGAGAGCTTCCTAGAGTGGTAAAGTCATTATAGAAAACCAAGATGTTAATGGTTATAATCACATCATTCATTGAAATAAGGTTTATTTATATTTATCCTAATGAATAAAAAATAAGAAAATAAGAAAATAGGTAAATAAATAATAATAAAAAAATACAAAAATAATAAAAATAATAAAAAACAAAATATGACTTCAAATCATTATTAGTGGTTTTAAAATTGCTCACAAAATCATTTAGGGACTTCGCATTTCACCATGGTTTATATCTCTGCTAAACATTGAAAAATTTCCGCTAAAGATATTCGTACCAAGTGTTCATCACGAAAAAATTGAATAGGGTTTTTAACGGATTTTATCACTGATTTGATGTTGTAACATCTCATTCATTCATGAACATCCTAGTAATTAACATGAGTATTCAACATGAATGGATTTAAGAAAAATAATTGAACCAAATCATTACCTTGTTCGATTTGAAGATGTATGCCTAGTACCCTCATTATTAGTGATTTCAGCTTGAAGAAACCAATGTCAAATCACCCTAGATTATCCATGTGAACATAAAGAGTATGTCACTGCATCATATGCAAGATTATGGGTGCTAGCATAGATTATTAATAAACCTTTTGACCTCCCACCTATCACCACTACATCATTACCTCGATCCACAAAGGATAGCATAGAATAGTTTAGAGAAAATGGTTCCTTAGATCAATAGGATACGAGAGCGATGAATGATGAGCCCTCAAATTCATGTGGATGTGTAATCCCCTAAATATTTGCATAATACATCCTAAATAGCTAGGTCAAACAGCTCAAAATTCTACTCTAGTCCTCAAATATATATTAACAACTAAATAAGCCATCAATGATATCTTATGACCTGTTAACCGTGTCATAAACATCATCAATATTTTTATCGTTGACATGTAATATAATATATATATTACATTATAAAATATGATTAATTAACCCTACTTTTAAATCCCACATATATTAAATTTTACTATTATATTAAATTAATATTCATTCATAAAATATTTTTCCTTATATTCACTAAATAACATGTGATTACTATTAATTAATAAATTCAATACCAATTAATCTAATCTTGGATAATATGAATTCATTTATTTTATGGTGGTCATTTAGACATGAACAGAAATCAGACCCCATGGTGGGTCCTACCATGTCCTAGAATTATATTCATAAGAATATGTTAGACTTCTGAATAATCTTAGTATGTGGACATATATGCCATTTTCTCAATAGCAAATAGTACTACACACAGACTTTTAGTGGAGTATAGAAACCTATTAAGGCCCCTAAGGAGATAAAGTGTAGTCAAAGTAATGAACCCCCCCCCCCATACAGACACATGTCATGAAATCTAATCTCTTTTTCATTTGAAATCTCATAAATCATGATATATAACTTTTATCACCATCCTAATCTACTTTGTTTAGTATTTGTATAACCTTTTGGATGGACTGAACATCTTTTACCATAGACATGGTTTTAATGAAGTTAAATTCATCACGTTCATCTATGTCTGAGATTTCTCTTTCTCTACCGGGAATCATTAAATCCTATCTTGATTATTCTTCCAATGAAATAAAACCGTTGACACACCTTATTCATGCTACCTCATCACAACATCAAATCCATGGGTTTAATATTTCATAAAATTAGGTGATCAAATATAATACATTAATAATGTTTTTATATCAAGAGTATAATACTCATGCCCATATATAGGAACAAACAATGAAACCTAAAGCATGTGGAATTTGTACTGGGTGGGTTATCCCAAATAAAATCATATAATCAAGTTGACCAAGTGATAACTTGAATACAACAAGTCTCAATTGTTATGAACTCTAAACAGAAAATTGTTAAACATTATTTGTGTCTTTTTGGAAATTTGTATCTAGACTATATGAAATAAGATTAATAATTCTTTTACGATATCTCTTGGTTATCATTATTTCCTAGGAATTACTATAACCTGTTGGTACGAAATGCAATCCAAGGAAATTAAGATGAAAATAGTGGACCCATATGTTTCAACACTATAATGGTAAGAGAAAATCATGTATATATATATATATATACATGTAATGGATGTCAATTTATATATATGAGTGGGGTCTAGGTATCCCACTCACAATATAATTACATGTACTAGAGGAAACTACTAAAAACTCTTGGCCTACTAGAATTCATATGAGAATTTTCAATCTATTGAGATATGGATTTAGTCAGGGGTATTCCAAATTAGCCTATATGGATAATCTAATATCTATCACATCACCTCACTGAGACAAATCTGTCTTGTGATGAAACATCCAAAGTATATTCCTTTTCCTCTGTTCTGACCTTAGCACCTTGGAATGCACCACTGCTGCAATATTATCATTATAAAAAATAATAAATTCTGCACTGCTAAGAAAAATACCAGTTTCATATACAAAACTATGTATCTAGACTACCTCCTAAGCTACATTGGATGTCTATATATACAGGTGTCATGATATAAAATTGTAGACCATGGGTTTCTTTAAACTACTCTTGCCCACTACACCATGATTCATGGAAAACAAATAATCGGACTATAATACCTAATCTTTATGATCTATTTGGATACTAGAAATAATGTATCCCCTTTCTATTTTTTCCTCATTTCCTCAATATATAAGAACATATCACTATTATGAATCAAATATTTGAAGATAATTTTTATAGATACCAAATAATGATATCCTAGATTTTGTTCATATGCATATTTCATACATACATATAAGGAAACATCGAACCTAGTACATATCATTACATACATTATAGATCCCACTGATTAAGAATAAGGGATCCCACTCATCCTTTTCATATCCTCCTATGTCTATGGAAACTTTTCCTAGAGATATTTATACCATTTGACATAGGAAACAACCCTATAATGGATTGTTTCATATTATACCTCTTGAGTTCCTTATAAATATATGGACTTTGAATTATCCCATGAGTCCTATGAGATCAATCTCAATAGATCTTGATCCCTAAAATATTGATTGTTTCACCTAATTCATTCATGGAGAATAATTCATTTAACTATGTCTAAATAATTGTAATAATTTCACCTTATTTTCCATAATTAATATTTCATCATCAAATAATACAAATGAAATGATAGAATATCCACTAAAATTATTTTAGACAGATAGATCACTTTAATTCTTGATAAAAACCAAATCGACTTGGGGCCTCATCAAAAAATGATTCCATGATCATGACAAATATATCATCACATAAATGAATCTTTGTATCTTATATAATTTATTGTCACAATTTGATCTAATAAACCCTTTGGATTGATCCATAAGGAAATATTTAACCAAAATCTCATTTTTAATAATATTTTTAATAACTTTTTTCAAAACATCATAGTCATAGAGGCTTTTTATTTCATTTAAAAATCTAATGGATATTAGTTTTGAAAATTGTGATTAGGGATCTACATAGTCCAGTCTTTAATGTATCCCAAAACAATTCATAATCAGTCCTTCCTTATATTTATTTACTTTACCATCCTTGCACAACATTCTATTGAATACCCATTTGAACCCGATGGGTTTTAAATCAGTTGAGGGTCCACCAAAACCCAAAATTATTTTTGGTTTATTGAATCCATATCAAAATTCATACCATCATTCCATATAGAAGAATATTCTCCACATAATAATACCTTGTTGGTTATAGGTTCATTATAGTAAAGGATTAATGTGTCTCCATACTTGATGATAAGAAAATAATATACCTATGGTACTGTAACCTCTCTTGTAAGCCTACGTTATACATGTATCTTGGGAACATCTTTATATCCCCATGTATCTTGTAGATATTGTTTCCATACTAATTATTAGGCATCTAGAACTTCAAAATCATTTATGTATATAGTTATCCCAATATTTACGTTCAAAATGCATTCCCCTTCTATAAATATGGCATGTATCCCTACCAAACATTTTTTATCTGAAGGGTTGTATATATAATATCCTTAAAATTATATAGGATAACCTATAAAGAAAAAACTTTTTTATTTATGATTCTTGCTTATAATTTTGTTTTATATTGACCAATGTTTCATATCCCCATAAACATATATGTGACAAATTAGTGCTATTTCAATGCCATAGCTCATATAGAATTATATATACCACTTCATTTCAAATACTGTTGAGTGTATATGTCATATTCTGTAGTGAATATCCCTAAAAAGATAATTTTATAGTTTCATGAATCACCAT
This sequence comes from Viscum album, assembly GCA_963277665.1. NCBI lineage: Eukaryota > Viridiplantae > Streptophyta > Magnoliopsida > Santalales > Viscaceae > Viscum > Viscum album. The sequence goes on from OY728130.1 coordinate 734,244,431, forward strand.
CAATATTCCCATGTCAATAAAATCATGATTTTTCATTTCACTAACACTATTCCATTATGGTCAGTATGTAGTAGTGGGTTGTGAGTCTATCCCACACTCCTTTAAGTGATCTATGTATGCTTTTTTTAGATACTCTCGACATCAGTATGAGCATATTTTCATAATCATGATACTAATATGACTATCTTATTTATAATGTTATTCCTTAAAAATTTGATAGAAATTTGACTTAAACATCATAAGTAGATATAACCACATATTTGAAATTCATTGGTAAATGTAATTAATTAAGAAAATACATCGCTTAAGACTTTTAGAAATTTACCACATATGTATGTATGAATGAACTCCAATGGGTATATGGCTCATTCTACTTTCCCATTAATATGTTCTTCTATCATTTTCCCATGTAAACAAGAATGACCTACATCTAAGGATTTTGAACTGGTGGAATCAATATATCCTTCTTGATTAAACTAATATAAATGCATCGTGTTTATTTTAATAACACTAGAGTTCCATATGTGTGTATCATCATAATTTTATGTTTTATTGAATGAAAGAAAGAAAGAACAAAAGATGGGCGAACATCCCTCGACCCCAAGAGAAGAGCTAAGGAGGCCTGAAATAGTGATGTCCTAGGGCGTCCCCTCCAATCAAGTTGACACCCTCGGGCTTCAAGCTTCCGAAAGAGTGAAAATAAATAACCTTAAAACCTGGGATGTCCAATGAGGCCAGATGATCAGATACTTTATTTCCCTCTCGCCATGTATGCTTAGCTGTGACGCTGTTATCTAGTATGCTTCGGCACTTTATAATGATGTATTGGATCGACCAAGGAGAGACGTAAATGCCATGTATGGAATTGCGCACCAATAAATAGTCAGTTTTAGCTTCAAGAATTTCCAGACCCCTCACCTTGCAGAGACTTAGCCCAATATAAAACGCTATGGCCTTCGCCTGGAGAGAAGAGCCCTGACCCAACATGACAGAGAAAGCCAAGAGGACCGATCCACAGGAATCCGGAACTACACCCCCACCATGCATGATACCCAGGTAAATGAGCCATCCATATTGAGTTTCAAACCTTCATAAAGAGGATTCCACTGATCCCAGCTATTTCTAATACTGTTATGGACCTGATGGGAGGCATGGGCTTCGACTTGAAGCCTGGCTAGTGAAGGGGAGACCCCCCCCCCAGTTATGAACGACTCTGGCCAAGTCAAGGAGGAGATTTCTGGTGCCAGCAATAATGGCACGGCTCAACATGGATCCCCCTTCATGGATAATTTTATTCCTCGCCTTCCAAATACACCAGCAACCAGCCTGGAGGATCATTGTGCAGGCCATTCTTTCGGGGCCGCCTTCACCCAAGCCATGATACCACCTGTCGAGGAAGGTATGGTCCGCTATTGAGGAAATAGATAAAGCAGTAAAATCACCAAAGAATTTCCAAACCTCATGTACCCACTCACTATAAAATAAAAGGTGTTACACACTTTCCTCCTTATAGACCTGGAAACACACGCACTTGGATGCAAGATTGATCCCGCAGTGTTTTATGTTCTCCACCATTGGAACCACCACCTTCTTGATTCACAAGGTAAGAAAATTGAATTTGGTTGGAATACTTTTAACCCAGAGAACCTCGGCCCACGTGTCATCCTGAAGCTGTATGCTATTAATGCAGTGAAAATCTTTTGAGGTGAAGTAACCTGAGGGGGATGGAGTGAAGACACATCTATCAGAATCGGATTTGATCTCAAAAAGATTGAACTGTTCCATATGTTTCTCGTCCAGAACTTCCCTAATAAAGGAAGGAAAGCAACTAGCTTACATAAAAGAGATGTGATTTGCAGGGAACCGAGGGAAACCAATAATAGAATCACACCAGTTTTGATGCCAGATGGAAATCTCTCCATTCCCAATCATACAGTGGGAGTGCGGGCGAAGAGTGGAGACTAGGGGTTCAATGATCAACCAAAGGGGGAGGGAGACCCCGACCCTGGGAACTGTTGCTTTGAATAGGTGTGCATGGTGATTCCCCAAAGGGTACGACGTTCCAGGACACTCCATGCAAGACGATCATGCATGCAGTAAAGAGTGTCCTCCAGATTTTGGACATTCACTCCCCCTTCACTTGTCGGTCGTGCCATCCTATGCCAACTGACACAGTGTTTTCTCCCCTCTAAATGTGGATCCCAAATGAACTTATCCAGGATTTGATAAATGTTTTTAACGACACCCTTAGGAACGTGGAGCACCGAGAGGGCAATAATTGGAGTAGAAACGAGCACGTTGTTGATCAGGGCAATCCGGCCTCCAAAAGACAGAAAACAATTTTTCCAGTTGAGCACCTGGTCGTTAATCCTACTGAGGAGGGGGTCGAAGGCACTGACCTGGATCCTTCTATATGAGATGGGTGCACCTACATAATCCATTGGGAGTGACCCTAGAGGAATACCCAAAACAGAGGTCACAACCAAAGCCCGATTGGGATTCCACCCGCTGGACAGGTAGAAGGAGCTCTTGCTGTAATTGATAACATGCCCGCTCCAGTGACCATACTTCTCCAGCACTTTTTTCAAGGTATGTAAGGAACGGATGGATGCATTCAGGAACAAGATGGTATCATCATCGAACATGAGGTGAGACACCCCTGGATAATTCCTCCTCCTTCTAAAAGGAAGAATGATCCCATTGTAAATACCCCGCTGAATGAGACGGCTCAGAACCTTCTTGTCAAGAATGAAGAGACTCGGGGAGATCGAGTCCCCCTGCCTTAGGCCGTGGGTGGTTTTAAAGAAGCCATAGGATTTCCCCATGAAGGTAACTGAGAGCCAAGTGAAGCTGAAACACTGAAAAATATTATCGACGTTGCAAGGATTAAGACCCATACCTGCGAGCACGCGGTTGATGAACCTCCATTCGACCCTATCAAAAGCTTTATTCATATCGAGTTTGACTGCCACATTAGAGACACGAGTTTTGAAATTAATATCCCTGAACATTTCCTAGACCAGTGTAATAGCCTCCTGGATTGAACACCCCTTAATAAAGCCACGTTGCTCCAACGAGACCCATCGCGGGAGGTGAGTGGCCAGCCTTGAGTTAATGATGCACGCCGGAATTTTATATGGGAAATTGCACATGCTCACTGGGTGATAATGTAGAATAGAACATGGATTCTTGATCATATTAAGAAGCACTAAGGTAGTTTCACAAGCAACACGGGGTAAACTGCCGCCTTGGAAGAAGTCTAGGATGGCAAAAATTAAATCGTTCTTGACAATGTCCCAAGAAGTCCTATAAAACCCCCCTGGGAAGCCGTCAGGGCCTGCCGCACTGTCTGGATTCAGGTGCATCATAGCTGAACGAATCTCCTTCTCATCCAGGATAGAATCCAAAAGGTCATTGTCCTGGTCCAAAGCAAGAGAGGGAAGCACATCGAAAATATCAGTATTCTCTGAGGGGTAACCATTGGGTAAAAGGGCATTAGGACCAGCAAGAAGCTCCGTGAAGAATGAATTGGACAAACCTCCCACGACATCCCTGTCCTCCGTGAAAGACCCATCCGCCATCATGATATTTGGTTTTTCATGCCTTTTAATCTCTTTAATACAAGTGTGAAAAAAGGTGGTGTTTATGTCACCCTCCTTGAGCCACTTAATCCTCGCCCCCTCTCTTGCAATACGTTCTTGGTTGAGAAGTAAGTCCTCCAGCAGAGCTTTTTTCTCAGAGAGATTCTCAAAAACCTGATCATCCCATCTATCCTCCCAGAGTCCCCCCAAATGTTGAACGTCTTGCATGGTGGATTGCAGGGCCCCATAAATAGGAGGAATATCTATAGACCATAATTGAAGTTTCATCTTTAGACGACGCAATTTTGAATGAAAAGTAGACTAAATAGAGCCATGGAAGGATTCGTCCCAGGAGTTACGAACCAGGTCCATGTAACACGGGAGGCTGACCCAAAGCTAGCTAAATCTAAAGCGCTCCTGGATATCTTAAGATGAAGAAAGGGAGACTAGGAGAGGGGAGTGATCATAGATCCCTCGAATCAGATGGTTAACCATTGAGCTGGGAAAGGAGGATAGGGCTTGAAGGTTGGCAAGACAACGATCCAAATGGCCGCATGAACGGTGATTACCACGCTGATTATTACACCAAGTAAAATGGTCTCCCACGAAGCCAAGGTCCTAGAGCCCCTTAGCCACCATGAAATAATTAAAGTCAAGGCTTTCCTTCCTGGGAAAAGGACCACTACCCTTCCTCTCCACCGGATCCGCAACTACGTTGAAATCACCCCCAACGATCCACGGTACCGGGCCAAGATCAAAAGCAATGAGGTCGTTCCATACAGACTCTATTTGGTTCGCGTCAGAGCACCCATAAACAAAGGACAAAAAGAAGGAGTGACTACTTAGGATCACATTAGTAGTAATGGATTCGTCACTTTCTTTCACCAGGGACACGCTGGATTGTTTGTGCCAAAAAATCCAAATATGGAGGTTATTGGGGTCCGCATGCATGAAGCCATTAATTCTAAGATTTCAAGAGCAGGGTGTTATCCTGTCAGGATGTTGCTTGTGTTCAATAATGTCCACCACATCCACCTTGTGTTTGGAGATTTCCGAAACCAGAAAGTTTGTCTTGAGACTGGTGCCAATACCCCAGGCATTCCAAATGAGCAGAGGAATCATTGAGAGAAAATAGTTCTGGGATTGGCTCCGGAACGCAAGGCCTTCTAAAATAATACGGACTATATCTCCTCCTGGGACTTGGATCTGGATCTAGTGTACACCCCAATCTCATTAGATAGGACTCTTGCTAGGGTAGGGGTGTTTAGAGGAGAGCACTTTCCCCGTTTGCCTCGAACGTGAGTAGGGGATATGGAACACCTGCTTCCAGGGGAGAGGCCAAGAACAGCTGGGCGGATGAAGAAGGAGGTAGGGAGAGAGCGCAAGAAGGTAGAAACAAAGGCTGAGAAACCTCAACAAAAACCCTCACCTTAGAAACCATAGACCTCTCAGGAAGAGCCAAAAGAGAGGGAGGCAAGGCACCAGAAACTGAGGGGGATAGACCAAAACACACCCTCAACGACCCCTCCACAGAGAACAGCAAGAGATGGAGGAAAGAAGGAGGAGGAGGAAAGGCTTGAAGGGGAAATAGCAGCCCAGGAGAAAAAGTAACCAGGGCCTGACCGGGTGAAAACGCCTCTGAGAGAGAGGGAGGAGGGGGAACCAAGGAAAGCTCGGGCGAACTCGGGGAATCTAGACAAGAAGGGAGAGGAGGAGGGGGAACCAAGGAAATGTCAGGCGAACTCGCGGAAGCTAGACAAGAAGGGGGAGGAGGAGGAGGGACCTCCTTGACCTCCCTCAGAGCAAGGATCGTGGGGGGCACCCTGACAGCCCAACCCCCATTTGAAGCCAAAGGACGACGAAATGGCCTCCAACGACGACAGACCTGCAGAGAGTGACCCTGAAGAAGGCAGCGGGAGGAAAAACTGGGGGAGATAGGGTAAGAAATATCCTGCATTCAGCTCTTCGAATCGGCAATCCGAATCTCTAAAAACTCGAGTGGGGGCTGGGATAGGTCCAGTTCCACGCAAATGCGGGCCACTAAGGTAGATAAGCCGCGTCTGGGACCCTCAACCGAACACAGAAATCCCCCAAGCGAGTCCCCAATCACTTTAAGGAACCCCTCGTTCTAAAAGGGAAGCGGCAGGACAAAAAGATGAACACAGAAAGTAGTTGCCGGACTCTCCTTGTCGAGATTGAAATCCATAGACCAACGGGAGAGGCTGAAGCGCCAACGCACAAAGGAATGAGGAACCTTACACCAAAAATGAATGAACTCCGCTTCCAGGGACAAAATGAAAAAGAAAGAGTTTCTATGAAGCACCGAGATCTTTGTCGGGGGACTAAGGCCCTAGGAGAAAACACCACGTTGGAAGCAAGCCATAGGAGGTTGTGTAGTGACGAATCGGGTGATCAGAGTCCATTTCAGGGAGGCCTTCTCTGCATCGAAGGCCTCTACCGGAACATCCAGGAAAACAAGCCTGCCCTCCCGCGAAGGTGGGAACACCGGAATGGGAACCTCTGGGAAACAGGAAGAAGAAACCAAATACGGGCCACAAAGGGAATCTTTAAAGGAGACACCATCACCTGAGGCAGAGATCGGACCAGAGGCGCACACCGAAAGAGAATAAGGGAGCGGCAGAGGCTGGGTGGAGGAGGACACAATAGATGGAGAATTTAGAAAATGGGGAGGCGCGTGCGGCGCATTCTCTAATCGGTTCCTGCTCATGATTTTTTTCACCATGGATCCTCTTGTGTGTATAATACATGTCATTTTCACTAAATTTATCATTGATTTAAAAATATTATTTTCATGTCCAAGTATATATAATTCAATTTTCAGATGTTACATATCATAATTTTCTTGTCTTTATGAAAGAGGCACAATTTTTTACATTCTAAAGAAACCCAATGTATTTATTCTCAACACTAAAAATATGTTTATGTTAATTTTAGATAAATAAAAAAATAATTAATACAAGAACCAAAAAACCAGGCTGTATGATAAGGTAATATCATATTTCCAATTCTTTCAGTTTTGTAACATTTTATTATAAGTTTTCTACCTAATTAATTTTAATATTCTTAAATCAAATTATTTCATATATGTGAATAAAAATTATCAAAGAACACATTTTATAGAATACCTAACTTGTAGATAAATACAGTTTTCATTCAATGCTAAATATATATGATGGAGAATAATTGTTTTTCTTATTCTTCCATTTTGTACTATGATTTTTCTAGGTCCATTTTTATCAAATGAAAATTATTCAACCACCTACTCATTTCTTCCCTCAGTTATCATTGGGTTCTTGGAGGGGTGGTTTTTTCGATGTCTTAGTCTTAGAATTACACTTTTACACCTTTTCCATGCACATCCTCTTCTTTTCCACCTTAAAGAATGAAGATTTAGTATTCTTCATATCTTTATATACATAGTGAAATATATTCAATATATCTTAGATAAATGTTTTTTTATTTTAATCATGATATAATTAACAATAAAATTATTGAATATTTGTGGTAAATGGGAAATAATGGGATTGGCTTCTAGAATTGGTTTATCTTGAACCCAAGGGATTAAATTCTCTCAATTTACCCAATCATCCTGAGTACATGAGGTCCCACATGAATCCCTTATAATAGGTACTACCTATAATGGTCACTAGGTATCTCATATCTTCATTATATGACTCTGCCCTAATAAATCCACTGGGGAATAAACAGACAAAATTTTATAAAAAACTTCATACCCATGCATTGTTATGTAATAATCTAGACATATATGAAGAAATGATGCACTAAACACCTTTTGTATCATAGAAATAATTATTATACTCATATTATTCCTCCTTGATTTTTGCCATATGGATATCAATGGTATGTTCATATTTCAACACATAGAGATTCCCCTCTTGGTGTAGTATAGCACACAAATGCCCAAAACAATCTTGGATGTTATTTTTGGTCAAGATATTCTCTTTATCCAGTATTCATAGTACCTATAATAATTTTATGGTGGTGTGTTTCATTTTTAATGCACAGACAAATAATACTAAATTATTAGATTATTTTGATTTATTGTAGACATTACTGATTAATTTTATCGTCAAATGTCTCGAAATATTTTATCAAATCCTAGAAGTCCTCATCATGAAGATTTGGAATACATAGTCACATGAGTATTTTAATAAAAAGGATCCTTAAAACCTCTCCTCATAATACAAGATATGGATATTCCACTACATAGATATTATCCATTTAGGATTTTCATTAGGAAACCACATTGATTAGAGACATTGTTAACAATTCAGGAAAGTCCTAAATTCTGTGAACCATAACCTACATTTACCCAACACTTTTACACAAAATCTCTAACAAGATGGATATGGATGTTAATTTCATCTAAATTTAGTTAATTTTACCTTTCAATTTCAAAATAGTTCTACAATAATATGATGATCCATAAATTAGGGCTAATGAGAACATCATTCAACAACTTTTATTCAAATTTAATTGAAAGATGGTGTTGTAAATTAATATACTTATCTCTAAGTGATTTTATTGTTTCTCTAAGAATGAAACGTTTCTCTATTTAATATTCCCATAAAATTTTATCACACACACAACTTAATAATTAATTAAATTAAAAATATTCATAGGAGATTAATCTAGTTTTAATCAATCCATGGTTGTTTATTATTTGACAATATCAATGAAATAAGCACATTCAGAAAAATATACGGAATGAATAAATTAAAAAAATAAATATGATTGATCATGAAAATATACCATTGGCTGATCTACTGAGAAAATAATATACTAGACTATACATTGGTGGTAACTACCAAAGTTGTTTCCGAGTTGAGTCATAATGCATACGCCATCCAAGGAATTGTTTTTTCTTCTAGAATATGACCACATCATGGAATGTTTAGAATCTTTGTACATCAATTTCATTATACATAATTACTCCCATATAGGTGTATGGGTCTTAGGGATGAAAAATTCACATGTAGATAAGCACTAGTGGACACATTTACCCTTATACATATAAAGGGAGATATTATCCATAGAACCTCAAAAATAAACTAATGATTACAATCATCAAATGAAATGACAATAATTAAATGAATAAATTATATTCTTGAAAAATAGTGTTCATTTAATGCTGAAGATTACTCGATAAGTGATAAACATGAAATATAATATTTAATTGACAATAAAATCAATTTGAGGTAATTTTAAAAACATTAAAATAATATTATTTAATTTTAATACCTAAATAATATATTAAAATGTACAAATTTTCTTTTAAATAAATAATTCAAATTAATTTTTCTAATTTATTATTTTTTAAAATATTTTTTTGGTCCCTCAGGAGGCCTAGAAACCCATATATTGGAGCTTTCACCCATTCCTTGGCGCATAAAGGGTTGGGTAGGACCTGAACCTGATGGAATTTATGGTCACCTAACTGGTGGTAACCCAAATGAATATGAATGATAATACAGGGAGGGGGTAAGTGTCTCCTCCACAATCATTTAATTTTTCAGAAATCATGTCCCAACATCGGTGGGACTCCAAAATGCGACTTCCCCCAACCCCCAAACAAATGTTTGGGGGGGATTCCAAACGACGAGGGGTTTAGCCTCCCAAGTCATCCCTTTTTTAAAATAATACCACATGTTTGATGCGATATAACTTTTAATAATTTTTTTTTATCATTTTTTATCATTCCAATGACGTCTCCATTAAGAAATTGAAATTCTTTTTAAGATTCCACCTTATGTGGAATTTGTTCAACCCAGCCTATTATTGTTTTTCCCACCTATCATAACCACATGAAAAATATTAAACCCACAAAATGATATTTATAAATAAATAATTTGTATATTTATATATGTCTGTGTGTGTGTGTGTACAAATACGTCTCTTTTCATTAAAAAATATTTATTATAACATGATTACAAAAGGTGAGTAAAATGAAATGAAAAAAGTACTATGAAAAAATAACTAAAGTAGAATAATGATCATATGTTTCATTAGATATATACCATGATATTTCATTACCAAAAACATAGTCATAAAAAATTATGATAAATATTGAGATTATAACAAAAAAACCTCGCTGCATTGGTAACATTTCAATCATGATACCCATGAAATAAGAACCAAAATGTATATGTAAATCCATATAAAATTCATAAAAATAATTATTAAATATATTCATAGTATGTATATACACCATATAAAAGAAAAAGGTGATCAATATATGTATATTTGGGGTGGTGCCTAAGTGGTAAACCATGTAATTATGCTTCCAAAACACCATGGTTTGATTCCAACAAATCCCCTTGGAGGACTAATGATGTAGGAGGTGATTTATTCATGAACCAGTAAAGAAGTTTCATAGGCATGATGCTGACTGATGATGATGTAGACCGGGTGGTGTAGGTAGAAAGATGCAGGCATGTCGTCACACTTGGACATCGATACATGTTTATGGGAGACATCACCTTGCACATTTTAGAAATGTAATGGGTCTCCATATAACAAGATATAAAGAGTTTTTAAAAAATTATAATAGGTATTTGCCATATTTTTTTTAAAAAAATGGTGAATATGAATTGTGTCTCATAGAAAGAAATGTGACATGAAAAACTACTACCATAGGTCAACTTCATTCATATACATTTTAACCACTATTAGAATAAATTTATATTTATTATAAATATCTTAAATAAACATTAACATATATATCATACTATATATGATATAATTATAACCTTTATTCCCCATTTTATTAATGTTACTTTCATAAAATCATTTTTACTGGTGATATCTGCTTAATTTTTCATGTATGTTCTGGTTTAATAGATTTGGTCCTTGTATTTTTATCATTTATTAATTATCAAGATAATTTTAACCATGATATGAATATAATATGTATTAATTATATATATATTTATATTCATTCCTAAAATTGAGAGATAGAAAAATAAATTACATTGTACATGGAGATGTTAGTTCATATATACTAATGAACATAATTTTCATTATTTGTATGATGTTACGAAAAAAGGTAAATAATAACTCAAAATTACTGAATAATTATTATATCATATATATAATACATATATTCATAAATCGATATTTATTACCATCAATGTAAAATGGAATTGAAAAAAATATGATTTCTTTGTGGAGGTGGTAGTCCACACGTACACAAAATCAACATTATTGTTTTCTAATCGTTTTTTATGTAAGAAGATAGATATTATGTAAAAATTAAAGGAGTATAATTATGAAATATTTGTTATATTTATACAAAAACCCCATCATAATACACGTTCATAAAATATGTTCATGATAAATTCATTGTATTATAACCTGGATATCATAAGTCATACGTACACCCAAGTAATATTTTCACATACCATTTGATGTAAAGTGGGTTAATACATGTGGTTAAATAATAATAATAAAATTTAATTATATTGAGGATACATGATTTATTATTTTATGTTTAATATAACATATTTTTTAGAGGTAAAATTATAATTAAAAACAAATTGATAGTTTAAAGAGGTTACATATTCTTCGAAATAACTCATTCATACCTCCTATTAAGGGATATAGGGTTGAATTTTGGGAATACCATCACCTCAATTATGTGGCTAGGAAGGTTGAAAATATAAATTCATAGATATTGGTCTATCTTGGAGTCCATATGTGGTGTGAATAATATACTATAGGGGTAACTTTTTATAATTAAATGGAGGGGCACCCACGTAATTTTTTAAAATATTAAATAAAAATAAACTATTTTTTAAGTCCCAAACACTTTAGATTAATAATTTGTGGTTATAATATGAGTTAGAGTCTAAATTATTTCGTCTAATGAAATTATACATGTTTGGATATCATTATTATCCTTATCTTTTTGTTTTATCCCTTTATTAAATTTTTTTACAATTACAGTAATATTTTTGTTTCTACCTTGAATTATTTTAAAAAAAGTTCCAATTTATTTTTATTAATATTAAATTGTTATTTATTGTCTATCATTTAATAAAATATTATTTGTCATAAAATATCATTAATTTTATTTTTAAAATTATTAATTTAAATTGACATTAAATAAAATCTAGAAAAATGGGGAATTTGAATATAATATTTTCACACTTCTTCAATATTTCATATTAATTCAAAATATTCATGTCAAACATTAAATCACTCAAATTAGTTTACTATAAACATTTTAAAAAGAATTTATTATATATTTTTTATTAATTAGAGATGTATTTCATCAGAGATACATAAATATTTAAGGTCATTATATAATTTCAAAAAATTAAAAATAAATTTATATAATGAGAATATTTTAATTAGTCTCAAAATATATACTTAGATCAATTAATAACATGAATTTTTCCCGATCTAGACACATAAGATATATTTATAACTAAGAGAGTTCCATTTTGATACTTTCTTTGATTTAAATATTATATAGGTCTTTTTCATATTCATGTATTCATTTAACAACTAAATATAGAGCCTAATTCAATAAGGGTTTAATATAATTCACCCAATTATAATTTTGATGAATCTATTATGGCTTAATCACTTAGTTTTATCCCAGATTATCTTGATTTTCCCTTTACTGAGGTGAAAAAATTAACCATGTTTACAATTCATATTGACAAAAAAAAGGTCCTATTGCCAAAATTTAAAGCTCATAATTAAAAAAATGGAATACATTTTATCATATTCAAATTAAAAAATTTGTTTAAATTAATTTTCAAATAAGTGCTCAAAATTTGATGAAAACTACTTTTTATAAAAATGGATATTTAATGAGAAAAGATGATTTATAATTATTTTAAACCAAATAAAAATATTTTAATAATGTTACAAATTTTATTTAACATTATATATATATATATCATAAAATTAATTCATCATTAATAAAAAAATTTGTTTATTATGATTAAAACACATTTTCCACATAAAAATAGTTTTTCAGAAAAATGTGTTTTTATGTATAAAAACGATTTTATATCAAATTCGAACATAAAATTTATTACAATTAAATTAATATGATTATTTAAAATATAATTTAACTTATTTTAGTTTGAAAAAAATTTAAAAAATATATAAGTTTTACATACCAGAAACAAAAATACAGTTTTTAGTAAAAAATCAAAAACATTACTATTCATTGGAAAAACATTCTAATATGTTAATTAACAGAACATTATCTGAATATATTTTTAATATGATGATTTATAAAATTATTCTAATTTTAGAAAAACCTATTTATAAAATTTACATAAATTATTAACACTATTTTTTCACAGAAATTATTTAATATTTTTTAGAGAAAATATATTTTTGATGTATAAAATGAAATTAGAAAAAACTGAGTAATTATTTTTTATTATTTATCAATAAATACATATTTGGATGGTTTTATATATATATATATTATAAATTATTTAAACATATTCATACTTTCTAATATAAAATCGAGGTTATAATAGTCAAAATTAAATAGTAATATTTCATGGTTTGTTTAGGCTCGGTGTTCCATGTTACTCAAGCTATCAATGAAATCAAAATAATTTAGAGAGTAGTATTTCATGAAATATAATGTAGTTAAAATGTAATGATAGTAATGAAATAATCATTTAAAAACATGATATTTATGACTATCTTCATATTATAGGAAGATAATATTTTACTTTCCAAAAATTAACATTAATAATAAATGGTCATAGAAAACTTAACCATCAAAAATGAACATATCAGAGTGACTTTCCGAAATTGAGTTAATTTTAAAAATATATATATAACTATATATGTTTAATTATTATATATATTAATAAAGGAAATACTACCGAACATTTTTGGATATTATGATGTTATACAACAACACATTTAACCATGATCAACATACCAGAATAGTTATGTAGAAATTCACTAAACAAACTAAATTAACCGGAAAAAAAAGAAAAAATATCGTAAAAAATAGAATATGTTGAAAAATGTTCCCTATAAATTGAAATATATATGTTTTATATTCCAAATAAGGTATTTAATAAACGAAATTTGATTATTTAGGATGGTAGGAACATGTAGAGAGCGAATCAGGACCAATGTAAGGGTTTGTTGTCTCAAATTCATTTATTTGAGATGTGTTTATTTTATACACATAATTTGATTATATGGTGTAAATTATTATTATTATTTCATTAAAAATTGAAATATATTTCATTCATGGTATTACATGTTCAATTTAATTCTACCAATTATTCAAGGGGTTCTGATTTAAATGTAACTTGAGTCGTATTGGTTTTCTCTACTCAAATTCATTATCTGTTAGTCTTAAATTATATGCTTTATTATGATCTTATAAGACCATTTAATCCTTACAATTCCTTTTATCTATGTTATTTTTTCTTTTACTCTATGTATGTTACTTCTCTTCATCGATATAATCTTCCTTCATAAAATTCCTTTGCAAATAAAAGATTGATGTTGGAATGAATAAATCTCATTCATTCCAATAGATCTTTTCCTCCATGTCCATGATTACCTTCTCATAAACTTTATCCAATATTTTTTGAACTATAATATGTATTATTTCATAATATCCTTATAATAATATTTATATATTTTCAAACAAAAAAAATCTATTACTATTTTAATGTTCTAGGTTTTCAAAATGGAATTTCAAAATATTAAATAAGCCTTTTCCATCTTCTCAAAATGCAATGTTTTATATCCCACGCCATGATTTCCCTATAAAACATTAATATCTTTTCAAGACTCTATCATTGTATATTTATTAAAAATTAATTATTTAATATATATATCAAATTATTTAATTTCAACCTTTGAAAAAATAATTTTTCAAAGAAATTAGAGATTTATCACTTTGGATGTCCTTATAAAAAATGAAAAAACAAATTCAAAATATTTCACAAGAATATATTTTCTAACATTTTGAAACATCATTCTCGGATTTCATTATTTTAAAAAGTAATATTTTTTATATTATTCAATGATATTCACATAAAAGGGGTTTCACTGAAAATGTTCATTTTAACAGGTTTTTAAAAGTAAAATTCAACTATTCTTCTAAAATTATTCTTCACATACTAATTGATTCTTTACCTATGATTAAAAAATGAGAAATGTTCAATATCTATAATATAAATGATCCCTGAATTCCTTTATCATTCGTAATCATATTCAGTGTGTGACCATAATATTTTTCCCGATGCCTTTTCTTCATGAGTACCCTACATTAATTGATTTGATTAAAGGTTTTTCACATAGTTCACCATACATCGATTGATTCGGTAAGTATTGAATAAGTTGTATACCCTTTATCTTATCCTTTTAAATAACATGTGTTATCTTATTTTAAGGGTATTCCCTAAGTTATTTTAATAATGTAATTGGATATCCATTTATTTTCCATGGTTTTATTATTTTATGAATATATATATGACTTTTGTAACAATATATCTAAATATTGAAGTATTTTATATAATACCATTTATAAATTCTATGAATACCATTTTATTTCAGTGGGTAAATTTTGATTAATGATTCATTTCCAATGGCACACATATATAAAGATGATGATTTTCAAATTTCTATACCACCCTCTAATGAATTGGTTTTTATTTATACATCGTGATATAGTCTGGCATGGGGGCAATGAGTTTTTTATATATGGGTGAGCATAACGAGTTTTATTACCTTTTTAGGCATGTAAATAATGATATTGATCAAATAATCCAAGTAATAATGATTTTCCCATGATATTTTCCTATTCTCATAGTTATTCCATTTCTTGATGGGTTTTTAATGTTATTCTACCTTTCTGAGAATCCTTTGTTATCAAGCTATGAGAAATTTCAATGTTTTACCCATTTATAGAATGTTTTATACTTTTATGTTATTACATTCCTTTTATTTAATTTATGATATGTTCTTTATTGGTTATAAAATTATTATATATGTTGATTTTTCCCAACTTATTACCTTATGCTCACTTATGATCTTTTATTATTAAAAAATTTTTGAACCTTACTATATGTTTGAGCTTTCCCATTTTACATGGGTCCGTTTCCCTGGCTAATGATGAAAATTAATATTTATTATTTGTCTATAATAGTATATTGTGTGGATATTTTTGGGAAATGATAAAGACTTGAACTAGATAATGTATTTTTTTAAATAGGGGAATATTTTAATACGTTGAAAAAATTATGGGATTTGTTAGTTAATATTTCATCCAAATTCCCCTAAATATTAGAACAAAAATATCATGAGAATTTATTATAATGAAATATTTACTTTAATTTCATGTCACTAAGATATTCAAATAAATTGTGTTCTATTGTCAGTTGTGTTAATTTTTGTTAATATTAATGTTCTCATCGCATCAGGATTGTTCTTCAATGTGACATAGTATGTGGTAATATATTATGGGAAATTTTCATACTAAAAGGTTATAACAGTTAACTATTATGATGAGAACATATGAATACCATAAAATTAATCAGGAATATATGTTTAATAGTTGGATGATCTCCTTTTTTGAGACAAATATGATTCATGCTATTAGGGGTGGAGAATCATATAACATTGAGACTCTCACATTTTCTACACCATTGTCAATCTTAAGAGCGGTATATTATGAGTACATTACCTTATAGTGAGAAACCCAAAATTATATCTGTCATTTGATATTCTTATATATTCATGTGCATAATGATCAATATAATTTATGATTATTATTAATGCATATTATGAGTCACATACTATGATATATTGATGAAAATTATGATAACATATGCTTGCAGTGAAGTAGGTTTTTCCGGATATGTCACGAGTAATATTTCATTAAAGAATGATATTTAAATTGGTTTGTCATTTTTTATCAGTTTGAATTTGATATCTCAGGACGTTTGATAGGGACACAACTGCCTATTTTTTTCTATGAACATTAAATTTTCTTGGAATGTTTACTTCTAGAATTCAATAAAATGAGGCATCATGCACATAGGATGATGACACTTACATGAAACTTCCTTTCTTAGATATTTTGAGAGAAAGTGATTACATGACATAATGTGTGTTCATATGAAGATATATGTCATTATAAAATTAACATAATTATCTAAAGAATCCTTGGTGTGCTACTAGATTCTAACCATAGACTCCATGGAGTTTAGCCTAACGCAACTAAGAAAGGGGCCTATAGGGCCACACACAAAGTGTATTCATAAACCATATTTTAATTTTATATTTATTTAAAATTTCAAATAAATATTATTTCATACATTGTGTAATAATTATTCATGTTAAATAGATAGAAAATATTCTTTCACCAGTTATTTTAGGGAATATATATTTGTGTTAAATATTAAATAATTTAATATTAGTGATGTCATTATTTATTTAATTGTTTGGATATATAATATTAATTTAAATTCATTAATTCAAAAGGTAATACATATTTATTTATTTGGAGGCATGAATATTTAATAAATATTTATTTATTAGTCTTGTGAATATAATCTTTATTTATTTATTTATAAATAATATAGTTATGTCTATTTGATACATTAAATAGTCATTATTCTAGGTTCAATAAATATTGAAGAGTATCTGTAGAAGAATTTTAATGGTCCTAAGATAAATTTCATATGAAATATTATTTCAATACATATTAATTTATTTGTTTATAGAAAATAATATTTATTTAATCCATGTGTTTTTTGTAGGTGATGCAAATAATAATAATTGTATGAAGAATAATGGTGAGAGTGGGAGCCCTTCTTTTTTATTCTGGCGATGGTTAACCCTTTCTTTTTCGGCCTTTTTTGTTGAATTCTTAAATGGAATCATTCAACCCAGAATGGTAATTAGCCTTCCATGATGAATGGGGTTCCCTAAAGTACTCGATCAAATATTTGGATTCTTAAGAACCCTCGGTTCGGATGAAGAAAAGATTATCATTTACAGAAACAGTTTGTGGCTCTATAGATCCAAACAAAGATGAATCACATAGATCCTTCAATGTAATGTGACTCAAAAAAAGGGTTTTATGTAGTCTCTGATCTAGAGGCCCTATATCATAAATTAGCCTCTATATGTTCTCGATCCTTGGATGTGTTATATATTCTAGGGGAGATAGGCCCTGGTCTTATGCCGATATCAAGAACATGATTTTTCACTGCTATGGTAATCACGATTGGATGTTATTCCCTATCAGTCTAGGTTTTTTACATATAATTATTTTGTCCAAAGATGCTTTGACCTCTATCTGGAACACTATTAACAAGCAATTGAAACCTGGATTTCTTCGACTCTCTGAATGAGATGTTAATTTAATCCCTTCAACCTCAAGAAATCTAATACACAGATATGGGTAAGGTTGCACAAGCTGAATTGTGTTTACCAACACCCAATGTAACATCCCAAGGTTTTCTGAAAATAAATTGAAAATGCTTGAAATTTTGTTTAAGGTATATAACTATAAGTATCTTTTAAACATAATTTTATTTCTTCTATGTTTTGTATTTCAAGAAACCGTCATCTACAATTGTGTTCAGTATGTTATTTAGAGTCTGATGAAACAAACTTGTTTTTTTGGTGAATAGTAACATACCCTAATGAATAGTAATATGAATAGTAATATGACCTCATGAATAGTAAATAATATTATTATTTTATTTTCCCAAGGCAATAGGATAATGGGATCTTAATTAATTTTCCAATGTCACATAAAACTAATTGCACTTCAATTTTGTTATTTTTCGAATTAACTGTGACCTTATTTAAAAATTAAATTAATATTATTTAGAAAATTATTTTTGAAAAATGGAGTTCATTTTTGAATTCTACATGTCGAAAAATGGTTGGGGTAAATTTTTTGTATTTTTCTGAAACTCTTGAATTTTCTGTGAATAGTGAAATACGATAAAATACCGTATAATCAATTTATCAGTTAAAATTCGCTATTTATGACATCATAAGTGATGCAAGGCCACTTTCTTCGAACTCACATGATATTATAACTATTTAGGGCCACTTTATTTGATATTATTCACAGTCTTGATAAAAATATTATAATAATGATTAAAATAATCTAAAATACCTCCCCTCCTCCACTATAAATATCAACCTCACTCCCCTCTTCCACCCACACCTCTCAAGCCTTGAGCATTGTCTAATTTCTGCCAAATTCCCTCCCCAATCTTATTCCCCACATCCTAGAGCTTCTGGTCTCACCAAAAGACAAAAATCAAATCCCTTAAGAAGGATCTCAAGGAGAAGAGATCAAGAGGTAAACAACCTCTTTTATTTTCTTTCTTTTCTTTCATTTTTTTTTATTCTATTCCATTCCCTTTGTCTTGTGTTGGGATATTTTATTAAATATTCCCCCCTTACTGTAAATATATTATATGAATTATGATATATTCCATTCCTCTCATCAATCTTGTTTTTATGAAATTTTAAGAGACGTCGTTAGGCTGCCGAATTTTCGTGAGAAATTTCTCAAGATTATATTTTATTTCATGATTCGTTTTTCTTCTTTCATCACTCCCTCTTATCCAATAGGCATGAAATCTCCAGAATCATGTATATTCATTATGTTCTCATGATTATGGAAAATTCCTCATCAGTATTCTTCTTCTCTTCCACTTATTTAAAGAATCAAAAAAACATTGTCCATTTGTGTCGAATTACCGACATCGTGGAAGATGCATTTCCATTAATTCTTTCAGGTCTGGTCCTGAAACCATTTATATGGATGAAACAGGTTATAATATATGTTTTATGACCCATATATGGTTCTGTAATTCTTTTGTACTCATGGTTCTAATTTAAAATACAAAATGACGTTGTTATTATCAAAGAGCCACTAAAATGATCTAAACGAACATCATTAATGTTTTAACTTATAAGTCATTCTAATATAAATCATAAAAGTGATAAATGGTATAAATTATGGTAATATAAATATGTAAATACTAGTCCATTCCAATTCTGGAGTTTCACTTCCAATCAACAAGAACGATTCATCATGAACCGGTCGTGGAAATCACAAAAGAACTCACCCAAAATAATGCAAGGAACAAAATACTAACAATTAAGGGGTGAAATGAGGTTATGAAATAAACATATAAGATGTTATAAACATGAACATGTTTCTGTAAAATACTAATAACACTCTTTTAACCATTATACAGGAGGTTTTAACAAGTTTTAAGTAAGACAAGCTTAAGGTAAGGGAATTCTTAACCCGATTTCCATTCTTTGGGTTAACCTTCTAATTTAATATTTATGGGACATTTAAATTGTTTGTGTGATGGGTTATATTTATATTATGTTTCATTAT
Organism: Viscum album; assembly: GCA_963277665.1. NCBI lineage: Eukaryota > Viridiplantae > Streptophyta > Magnoliopsida > Santalales > Viscaceae > Viscum > Viscum album. The sequence continues at coordinate 734,264,444 of OY728130.1, forward strand.
GTGCATTTACAGAGTATATACATATTCCATCCACTCTATTAAGTCTCACTTCAAGTATATGATGTTTATAAGGGACTTTTCTTCTAAAATCCTCTTTAAAATTCTATTTTACAAGATTCAAAAGAAATGTTTTTATGATATTATTTATGTTGTATGATTATGTTTTGGTTATTGGGAATTTTTGATGATGAAGGGTGGGACCTATATTTCTTTGCAATGCATTGGGTATGAGTAAGTTGGAGGTCGGCCGTATGGTTACTCCACGTGTAACTGCGATGGTTACACAAAGTATGGTAGGTGTGAGGGTTACAAATTTTAAGGTAGCCAAGATGGTTACAAGATTATGTAATTAATTCCCCAAGATACCTCCATGATTATATTTATGTTTGTGTGGATCTTGTGTAAATCTCATGTTACACAAAGTAAGTATTTATGGGTATAAATCATGTCTTCTGAAAATGTTTTCATACATTATGAGTATTCATGGACTACTGTGATTTTTCCTTTTTTAAAACCTTACAGAGATTTTGTGCTCATCCTAAGTTTTTAAATTATTTTTCACAGGTTAATGGATGAGTAATACAAGGAAGACAGGTTAAATGTTGAAGAATTGTCAAGGAGTCTTGTTTTAAGTTTTAATGTTTTATACTCTGAGAAAAATGGAAACTGATTTTATGGTATCCACTATGTAACAATGTGTAATGTTATTAATGTTTTGTCTTAATTATCTAAATCTATAAACTTGAAAAGATCCTCAATGTAAAAGGATGTGTTTTCTTGAATAAATTCAAGATTATGTATGTAATAAGTGCGGGTTGTTATAGTTGGTATCAAAGGATGGATTAAATAACTTTAGGTGTTAAGGTGATGCTAATAGAATACCATAAATAATTTTCACTCTATGTTTAATTTGTTATGGGATTTAAAGATTACCATGTTGCTTCATCTAAGAAATGTTTTTTTCGGATTGATTGTCCGTAGAAGGAACAGGGATGCTGAAGAGGAGAGGCACCGACATAATGACATCCTTCCTGATCTATAGCCCGGAATGGTAGGGATTGGAACCGAGCAGTTTGTGATAGTAATGGATTGGCTAACGTAGGCAATAAATGGAGGTGGAATCCATGAAAGAGAAAAAATAGAGGTACCCCAATGGAACATGATAGTGGTGGAACATTTTATGAGACAACAACCTCCTTCATTCAATGGATCTTTTGACCCAGTGGCAGCAGAAGGATGGATTAAAGCCCGGGAAAAGATATGGGATGTTATGGAATGTTCGGACAATCAAAAGGAAAGTCTTGACATTTATCCTCTTGAAGGGGAAGTTGACCAGTGGTGGTTAATGGTAAGGAATATCAGGGGTAGAGATGATTTTGATGCCTTAGTGTGGGATGAATTTAAAAGTCTTTTTCTTGAAAAATATTTTCCTAAGGTGGTGTGACTTATAATGGAGAAGAAATTCCTTGAATTGAAACAAAAGGAGGAAGATTCAGTGGCTATGTATAAGGTGACCTTCACCCGACTGGCGAGGTATGCTCCAAATCTTATTCTGGATCTCGATAGCAAAATCAACATCTTTTACTCAGGATTGAACCCAAGGTATCGAAGGGCGTTGGCCTCCCGTGAATTCAAAAGTTATGAGAAACTTTTCCGATGTGCTGAGAGGGTAGAGATGGAATTTTCTGACGATCACATGAATTTTAGAAACAAAGGGAAGAAGAGGTCTCGTTGGCAATCAATGGGTATGAATCAAACAAATAAATCTGATGGTAAGAAAATACAGTTTCCAGTTTGTGAAAAGTGTGGCAAGAAGCACCCTGGGGAATGTCTTATCAAAACAGGGAAGTGTTTTAAATGTGGTAAGTTTGGACATATGGCCCGAGATTGCAATGAAAATGATTAAAAGACTAATCCTGATAAGCAAACTGTAAAGTGTTTTAAATGGGGTGAGATGGGTCACTATGAAACTTCTTGTCCAAAGAGGGATCCAAATGATGCAGGGAAGCCAGACTACAAGCAGAAAGGTGTAGTGAGATCCTTTGCGACTACGTCAGCAGGTGTTGGGCCATCCAATGAAGTGGTATCAGGTACTTTGTTTGTTCACTCAGATTTTGCTAATGTTTTTTTTGATATGGGGTCTACACATTCCATCATCTCTGAGAAATTTTCTAGTAAATTAGAAATATCACCTCAATAAATGAGACCCGAACATGTTGTTAAAACACCAGGGGAAATTTTATAGCAAAGAGGAATTATAAGAATATTTATATTGTGGTATGTGGAAAGACGTTACCTGCAAACCTTTTTGTTTTACCCTTAGTTGACATTGATGTTATTCTGGGGATGGACTGGCCTTCTGATTATCATGCTAAGATTGACTGTAGAGCTAAAGAAGTTGTTTTTTAGAAAGAGTTTCAGTTTGAATAAAAAAATGAACCCATAAAATTTATAACATATCAGGAAGCTGAGAAACTACTGAAAGATGGAAGTGAAAGTTATCTCTCTCATATTGTTGAGAACAAGGGAACTATTCAAATTAATGATGTGCCAGTGGTAAATAAATACCTTGATGTTTTTCCTGAGGAGTTACCTAGTTTCATACCGGAACGAGAAGTCGAATTCACAATTGACTTAGTTCCTGATGCTAATCCAAATTCAAAACCCCCATATCGTATGGCTCCAATAGAACTTCTTGAATTGAAAAATCAGTTGCAGGATTTTCTTGTCAAAGGATTCATTCGTCCCAGTACTTCACCATGAGGAGCCCCTATTTTTTTTGTTAAAAAGAAAGATGGTTCCATGAGACTTTGCATTGATTATAGAGCTTTGAATAACATCACTGTTAAAAACAAGTATCCTTTGCCTCATATTGATGACTTATTTGATTAGCTCTAGGGAGCTCAGTACTTTTCCAAGATTGACTTGAGATCCGGATACCATCAGCTGAAGGTGAAGGAGGATGACATCCCGAAAACAGCCTTTCGTACTAGATATGGGAATTATGAATTTGTTGTTGTGCCATTTGGGTTAACTAATGCACCTGTTGTATTCATGAATCTTATGAATAGAGTATTTCATGAGTTCTTGGATAAGTTTGTGGTTATTTTTATTGATGAAATTCTGGTTTTTTATAAAAATAAATAGGAGCATGAAAAACATCTAAGGGTCGTTTTACAAACATTAAAATTAAAAGAAACTATATGGAAAATTCAGCAAGTGTGATTTTTGGTTGCAACAGATTTCTTTTCTTGGGCACATTATAAATAAGGATGGAATAATAGTTGATCCTGTCAAAAAAAAGTAGTTCATGAATGGCCATGACCCAAAAATGTTACAGAGATTCGTAGTTTTCTGGGCTTAGCATGTTATTACCGACGGTTTGTTAAGAACTTTGCACGGTTATCTAGCCCAATAACTAAGTTAACACGGAAAGGGGTTAAATTTGTTTGGACAGGGTAATGTGATGTTTGTTTTCGGGAACTAAAGAAGATATTGGTGAATGATCCTATTTTGGCCTTACCTTCCTGGAATGGTGATTTTTTCATCTATAGTGATGCTTCTTTGAAGGGACTTGGTTGTGTTTTGATGCATAATGATCAGGTAATTGCCTATTCTTCAAGAAAACTTAAACCTCATGAGCTAAAATATCCCACACATGATTTGGAATTGGCAGCTGTGATTTTTGCTTTGAAAATTTGGAGGCATCATCTATACAGAACCAAATGCCAAATATATACTGACCATAAAATTCTAAAGTATATATTCACTCAGAAGGAATTAAACATGAGGCAGAGAAGATGGCTAGAACTGATAAATGATTATGACTGCATGATCAATTACCATCCTCGAAGAGTAAACAAAGTAGCAGATGCCTTAAGTCGGAAACATCATGCATCATTAACCATGATACGTTTGGAACATGATCCCTTGATTAACGATTTAATGAATTTTGGATTGGAAGTTGTTGGTGCAGGGAATACCTCTCTTTTGTTTCTGTTTTCAGTGCAGTCTTCGTTGTCAGACAGAATTATGAAAGCACAGAGGGAAGACTGTGAGCAACAGAAAAAGGTATAATTGGTTAAAATGGGTAAGTTGACAGAATTTAATCTTAATAAAGATTGTGTTTTAAGATTTTAAAAAAGGTTGTGTGTGCCTTGTGATTCCCAGTTGAAGAAAGAATTGTTGTATGAAGCTCATAGATCTCCATTTTCTGTTCATCCTGGAAGTACTAAGATGTTCATAGACCTTCGAGAGTATTATTGGTGGAATGGGATGAAAGTAGATATTGCTGATTTTACAATGAAATGTTTGACATGTCAACAGGTTAAAGCAGAGCGGCAGTTACCGAAGGGGATGCTACAGCCTTTGCCAGTTCCAGAGTGGAAATGGGAGAATATATCCATGGATTTTTTTGTGGGACTACCAAAGACTTCTCGAGGTAACAATGTGATTTGGGTTATTGTTGATCGGCTAACAAAGTCTGTACATTTTCTTTCTATTCGAGATACAATGACATTAGATCAGCTTTCTCAATTGTACCTCAAGGAGATTGTCATGTTACATGGAGTTCCTCTTTCCATTGTGTCTGATCGAGATCCCAGGTTCACTTCTAAATTTTGGAAGGGACTTCAGAAGTCATTGGGCATAGAGTTGAATTTCAGTACAGCTTTTCATCCTCAATCAGATGGGTAGTCAGAACGAACGATTCAAACTTTGGAGGATATGCTTCGAGCCTGTTCAATGGACTATCAGGGATGTTGGGATCAGCATCTTTCATTAGTTTATTTTTCTTATAATAACAGTTTCCATTCCAGTATTCAGATGGAACCTTTTGAGGCCTTGTATAGAAAGCGGTGTCAGACTCCTGTGTTTTGGGATGAAGTCAGTGAAAGAAAGTTGATGGGGCCAGAATTAGTAGAAGAAATGGCTGAGAAAGTGAGGATGATCCATCAACACATGAGGACAGCTTAGAGCAGGAAAAAAATTTATGCAGATAACAGAAGGAAAGACTTCTCTTTTGAGGTAAGTGACCATGTTTTCCTTAAAATATCTCTTTGGAAAAGTGTGATGTGTTTCGGTAAGAAAGGGAAACTAATTCCACGGTTCGTCGGTCCTTTTGAAATCTTCGATAAAGTTGGAACAGCTGCATACCACGTAGCTCTACCTCCGAGCTTGTTTCAGGTACATAATGTTTTTCATGTTTCAATGTTGAGAAAGTATGTTCCAGATTCATCACATGTCTTGAGGCCGGAAGTAGTTCAGCTGGCAAAGAACCTTTCTTTTGAATAAAAACCGGTTCAGATTCTTGATCGAAGAGAACACGTATTGCAGAATAAGGTAATCCAGCAGGTAACAGTTTTGTGGAGAAACCACATGGTTGAAGAAGCAACATGGGAGTCTGAAAATGCTATGAGGGAAAAATACCCTCAGTTGTTTAATATGTAAATAAAATTGGTAGGACGCAATTTGAAGAAGGTGGGGATAATGTTACATCCCAATGTTTTCTAAAAATAAATTGAAAATGCTTGAAATTTTGTTTAAGGTATATATTTATAAGTATCCTTTGAATATAATTTTATTTCTTCTATGTTTTGAATTTCAAGAAACTGTCATCTACAATTGTGTTCAATATGTTATTTAGGGTCTGATGAAACAAACTTGTTTTTTTGGTGAATAGTAACATACCCTTATGAATAGTAATATGAATAGTAATATGACCTCATGAATAGTAAATATTATTATTATTTTATTTTCCAAATGCAATAGGATAATGCGATATTAATTAATTTTCCAATGTCACATAAAACTAATTGCACTTCAATTTTGTTATTTTTAGAATTAACTGTGACCTTATTTAAAAATTAAATTAATAATATACAGAAAATTATTTTTGAAAAATGGAGTTCATTTTTGAATTCTACACGTTGAAAAATGGTTGGGGTAATTTTTTGGTATTTTTCTGAAACTCTTGAATTTTCGTTGAATAGTGAAATACGATAAACTACGGTATAATCAATTTATCAGTAAAAATGCACTATTTATGACATCATAAGTGATGCAAGGACACTTGATTCGAACTCAAATGATATTATCACTATTTAGGGCCACTTGATTTTAGATTATACATAGTCTTGATAAAAATATTATAATAATGATTAAAATAATCTAAAATACCTCCCCTCCTCCACTATAAATATCACCACCACTCCCCTCTTCCTCCCACACCTCTCAAGGCTTGATAATTGTCTAATTTCTGCCAAATTCACTCCCCAATCTTCTTCCCCACGTCCTAGAGCTTATGGTCTCACCAAAAGACCAAAATCAAATCCCTTAAGAAGGATCTCAAGGAGAAGAGATCGAGAGGTAAACAACCTCTTTTATTTTCTTTCTTTTCTTTCATTTTGTGTTATTCTCTTCCATTACCTTTGTCTTGTGTTGGGATATTTCATTAAATATTCCCACTTACTGTCCATATATTGTATTAATGATGATATATTCCATTCCTCTCATCAATCTTGTTTTTATGAAATTTTAAGAGACGTCGTTAGGCTGCCGAATTTTCATGAGAAATTTCTCAAGATTTTCTTTTATTTCATGATTTTTTTTTCTTATTTTTTCACTCCTTCTTATCCAAGAGGAATTAAATCTCCAGAATCATGTATATTAATTATGTTCTCATGATTATGGAAAATTTCTAATCATTATTCTTCTCCTCTTCCACTTATTTAAAGAATCAAAAAACATTGTCCATTTGTGTCGAATTACCGACATCGTGGACGACGTATTTCCATTAATTATTTCAAGTCTGGTCATGAAACCATTTATATGGATGAACCAGGTTATAATATATGTTTTATGACCCATATATGGTTCTGTAATTCTTTTGTACTCATGTTTCTAATTTAAAATACAAAATGATGTCGTTATTATCAAAGAGCCACTAAAATGATCTAAACGAACATCATTAATGTTTTAACTTATAAGTCATTATAATATAAAGCATAAAAGTGATAAATGGTATAAATTATGGTACTGGAAATATGTAAATAATACTCCATTCCAATTCTGGAGTTTCACTTCCAATCAACAAGAACGATTCATCATGAACCGATCGTGGAAATCACAAAAGAACTCTCCCAAAATAATGCAAGGAACAAAATACTAACAATTAAGGGGTCAAATGAGGTTATGAAATAACCATATAAGATGTTATAAACATGAACAGGATTCTTTAAAATCCTAATAACACTCTTTTAACCATTATACAGGAGGTTTTAACAAGTTTTAAGTAAGACAAGCTTAAGGTAAAGAAATTCTTAACCCGATTTCCATTCTTTGGGTTAACCTTCTAATTTAATATTTATGGGCTATTTATATTGTTTTTGTGATGGTTTATGTTTATATAATGTTTCATTATGTGTATTTACAGAGTATATACATATTCTATCCACTCTATTTAGTCTCACTTCAAGTATATGATGTTTATAAGGGACTTTTCTTCTAAAATCCTCTTTAAAAATTCTATTTTACAAGATGTAAATGCAATGTTTTTATGATATTATTTATGTTGTATGATTATGTTTTGGTTATTGGTCATTGTTTATGATGAAGGGTGGGACCATATATTTCCCTCCAATGCATTGGGTATGAGTAATTTAGAGGTCGGCCATATGGTTACTCCACATGTAACTGCGATGGTTACACAAAGTTTGGTAGCTGTGAGGGTTAAAAATTTTAAGGTAGCCAAGATGGTTACAAGATTATGTAAGTAATGCCCCAAGATACCTCTATGATTATATTTATGTTTTTTTGGATCTTTTGTAAATCTCATGTTACACGAAGTAAGTATTTATGGGTAGAAAACATGTCTTTTGAAAAAACATTCATACATTATGAGTTTCCATGGACTAATGTGATTTTTCCTTCTTTTTCATACCTTACTGAGATTTTGTGCTCATCCCAAGTTTTTAAATGATTCTTCACAGGTTAATAGATGAGTAATACAAGGAAAGAAGACATGTTAAATGTTGATGAATTGTTAGGGAGTCTTTTTTTAGGTTTTAATATTTTATATTCTGAGAAAAATGGAAACTGATTTTATAGTATCCACTATGTAACAATGTGTAATGTTATGAATGTTTTGTCTTAATTATCTAAAGCTCTAAACATGAAAAGATTTTCAATGTAAAAGGAAGTGTTTTATTAAATAAATTCATGATTATGTATGTAATAAGTGCGGGTATTTACACCCAAAGATATTGAATGATGTCACATCTTGTATTAGTACATAAATCAAAATGGATGAGCTGACTATGAAGGGAGAAATTGGATTCTTTGCTCGAATAAAGGTTTATGTAAATATAGAAATCAAGTGACATGAGATTATATCTATCATTTCTAATGGGAACAGATCTAATGTAATGGTGGAGTTTGAGAATATTACTCCCTTTTGCGAGGAATGAAAACTGGTGGGTCACTAAGTTTGCAACTGCATGGTTCTTAAAAAAAGTTTATTATTCCCAAATCCATGGAGTGGACCAATGCTAATAATAATAGGATATAGAAAAAATGTGTTTCTCAATAATAAAGGATTTATAAGGGATTATGATGAATTATCACAAGTCCCATTGAAGACTCAACTAGATCCTAACCAAGAACAGGATCCCGAGAAGATTGTTCCTTACACATCACTTCTGAGAAACAAACCTGGGTAGAAATGGTGGGAGAGGAAGAGGCTCAAAATGATGTTTCTATTAGCCCTCATCACATGGTGGGACATGCAATTAATTCTCCCTCTGAATATGGAATCATGGAAGATGAATATATTGTTTTTTAATATCCAATAACATTTATAATCTGGTATTAGATCTTCTGCACCAAATCGAGGAAGAATACATTCTCTAGATTTATCTAATGACATTAGAGATTTGATCTAGTCAATGAGAGGTGGTGATACATCAAACACTAAATCTCCAAAAAATATCTCAAGCCGAGAAGACGTCCTAACTCCTATCAGAATTAATATTCCTACTGTCTAGACCCATGGTATATCTTTGTCTATATCTACTGAAAAGCTCTCACAAGAGGGGATGATTTCTGGAAAGACACACATCATTGTAGTGGCACATGTCCAAAGTAGCCTAGACACCCCTTCTGATCACCAGGAAGTTAATCTCATCACAGGGTTGATTCAGGGATCTATTTCTTCCAACACAATGGAACCTTATGCTACAACCATAATGAATTATGTGATCCATGATCATGATGATTTCCTAATCAATGCTAATGCCTCCAACAATACCTTAAATCACGAATCCTGGCTAGATCTGCTTAACCCTAATCTGTCTACCAATATGAATGGTGTTTTACCCGATATTGCTGATATAAGGTACCAATGGTATCATATACCCAAAAAAGGATGGAATACCACATAAAAATCATAGGGGTAAAAACATGAAGAGTCTAAACACCTGAATCAATTTTAAATTAATATTTTTTTGGAATTTCCAAGGTATGGGAAATATGGAAACATGTAGTCCAATTCTATTATTTATCTTGCACAACAAACCTAGACATATAGTTCTGTCTGAGATTTAAAAATCGTATCCTCTTGGATTGCTAAGATGGATAATTTGGGGAATCGCCTAATTGACACCAATATGCGCTCAACAGATGTCAAGATTCTATGGGTTATGGAAAATAATTCAATGGGCATAACCACCATGGTTATGTAAAGTGATCAGCATGTCACCTGTTCCTTTAGCTACCTTGGTTCCCATTTTACATGTTCCTTCATTTGTGATCATTATAGGTATCAAGATCGTAGGAATCTGTGGATGGATATAGAATCTCACAAATTTGTCATCTCTTGTCCTTGGTTAATAATGGTGGACTTGAACTCAATTTTGAATCCAAAAGAGAAAATGGGAGTATAAAACAAAAAAATATTCCCCAAGATTTCAAATTATGCATTGATTAGAATGGATGGATGGAGGTTAATTTGGATGGTGCCAAATATACTTGGTATAGGAATCACCTGAATTGTTTTGTGGTGAGAAAGATCGATAGGGATTTTTTAAAGGACCTCTCTGGACTAATGGGGTACCACATCATGCTCAACCCAATCCTAGCTGAACTCTTACCACTATACAATTTTTGTGGATCTTGGTGAGAAGGAACTCAACCCCCCTTTCCCTTTTAGGTTCAACAAGGCTTGGGTCTCTCATCCTGAATGTAATTCCATTGTTCATTGTACTTGGAATTTTGTTAATTATAGGGATGATTTATTTTAATGCATCACCAAACTCAAAATGCTAAAGAGGAATATAAAGATATGGAGCAAGGATTGGTTTAGCACCCTTGAAACAGATATTTCTTCTTATGAATATTCCCTTCAAAAGGATCAAGAGCTCAATACTAGAAGTGACTTCTTTGGTGGGATTCAAGTGGAAGTTGAGTTGTCCCAAAAACTTAATAATATTATTAATCTTAAAGATGCCTTACAAAGGTATTACTTTTGAGCCAAATTGTTAATGAATCGTGACAGAAACTCAAAATTCTTCAACCCTCTTCAATGAATCGGGAATTTATATAAGACACTTTCATTTATTAATAATGGAGATAGCCTCATCGAAAACAGTGTGGATATCTCAAATCATATCATATCATACTTTAAGGATTTATTTAATTCCCCCAACTCCACCATTGAACCTATGGATGGTGTTATTTTGATATTTGTTAATGATGGGGACAATTACATTCTAACTTTTGTGCCTCTTCATCCAGAGATTAAGGAGGCTGTATTTATCTCAAATCTGAGAGCTCACCTGGTCTTGATTATTTTTTTAACTATGTATTTCAGACCTTTTGGTATATCATTCAAGTAGATGTATGCAGGTTAGTCATTAATATTTTTATAGGTGGATCTATTCCTAAGGTTTTGAATGTTAATTTTATTTACCGTATCCCAAAAGTGGAAAATTCCAATGAAATTCATATTTTTAGTCTTATTTCATTGGTTAAAATCATATATAAAATCATTTGAAAAATCCTTTCTAATAGACTTGCCTTCATTTATTGTAAAAAAAATTCAGCAAATTATATTGGCTTCATCAATGGGAGATTAGTTCAAGACTATATTATCACATCCTCGGAGTGTGTTAATCTCTTCAACCCCCCCCCCCCCCCCCACAAGGGATGGGAATATTTCCCTCAAATTGGATGTTATGAAATCTTTCAACACAATGGATTTGGGTTTCATCTAGAATATATTCTACATGTATGGATTTGATGATGTTTTCATTAAATTAGTCAAAATTATTTTAAGTTATGCACATATTTTAGAGCATATAAATGGATACCCTAAAGGTTATTTTGACTGTTTGAGAGGTGTAAGAAAGGGTGATCCTTTGTCATCATTCATATTCTCTATCATCAAGGATTATCTCAACAGGGTTCTTTCTATCATGGTTGGAAATGGAAAAATGATGCATATTCATGCTAGTAGGGGGATTGTTGCTCTTTCTCATCTCTTATATACTGATGAAATAATCCTCTTCAAACAAGGGGATAAAGGAAATATCAAGAATATAAGAGAGACCTTATTCAATATGAAATGGTGTTTGGGAAGGACGTTAGTTAAATCATATCTTTTTTTACATTGGAAGAAGTTTCTCTTATAATTGAAAAAACTGATATCATCAGACGATTAGGAATTTGATAGGGGAATATTCCTTTTACTTATCTAGGGTTCCAATGTTTTTGGTTAGACCAATGGTATGTCACTTACATTTCATTTTCAGTGTGATTAGAATAGAACTGTCCACATGGACGGAAAAATCTCTATCAATGGCTGGTAGGGTTTGTCTTGTGATTTCAATCATCAACTCCAAATTTTTGTACACTTTTATGGTGTACAAAAGGATGATTTATTTAATCAATAGTATCAATATTTCTATCAAAAATTTCATTTGGAGTGGTAGCATATTGGAAATTAGGATGACAGCAGTTCAATGGAATTATTTTTGCAAGCCTTGTGATAGAGGTTGTTTGTGAATCAATAATCTCAGTGGTTTCAATGAATCTTTATAGGCTGAGTTTATTTGGGGGAATATAAATACGTAATCTAAGACTATTAGTTATCTTCGATCTATGTTTATTCATAGGCTCAACTAAGGAGACTTCAATTATCTCAATTCTTCAGTGTGGCATGCCTTTATGAATATTAACTCTAAAATGGATGTTGAATCTCGGTGGCTAATTTACACAAATTCCTCTCTTCAATTTTAGAGATGTAACTGGATTAGGAACCAACTGAATGGCTTGGTTATAGAGGGTTAGTCAAATTTTGATTTTGATTTGACAATCAATTATCAGCCTAGTAGTATGGATAATCTTCTGAATCATATCACTTCGACAGTGGATAAATATTTCTGGTATTATATGGGTGATTTCAGGGCATAGGAACCTAATACCAATGGAATTATCACCTCCAAAAGATATTACAATCACTCTATTGACAGTTCATCTGAACGGAAATGGATGGGAAATATACATAAGTTGTTCGTAACCCCATCACAGTCCATTATTAAATGATGGTTGGATCAAAAAAAATACCAACTTTTTGACTTTTTGCAAGCCTGTGAAGTCTCCCTTTCCTCCACTTGTGATTTGTTCTATCAAAATAGGGAATATTTTGACCATATATTCATCAGTTATGGAGCATATTTTGTGATTTGGAGGGCGGTTTCTGATATTTTGTAAGTTTCATTACCTAAAACTAGCTCAATAGGTGACTTCATGGAGAGTTATAATTCACTAAAATTATCGACGTATATCTATAATTTCATTCAATATACAGTGGAATAAGTCATTCAACTCATCTATACATCAAGAAACAAATTTAGACATGAGTTTCACCCCTTCTACGTTGGTGTTTTCCTTGAAGGTGTAATCACAGTTGTTCGAGAAGTAGATGCACATAGAGGTGTGTTTTTCTAAAACTCAATCTGTGATTTATCATTACTCACGAGGAATGGGATTTAAGGTAGATTTAGAACGCCTATTTGTACAATGGAAGTCATATAGAAGACCCCTTTTCAGAGGCTGAATAATGTTAATCATGATGGTGCTTCAAGGGGAAACTCAGGTCCCTCTAGTTTTGGTGATGTCTTTATGGACTATCAGGGAAGTGTTCATGGAAGTACATATGGATCATGTGTTATTACCTACACTATTTAAGAGGAAATTCATGGTGTCATTATGGAGATAGAGAAAGCAAAAAAGTTGGGTTAGTACAATATTTGGCTTGAATGGGACTCTACGGTTGTATCCTTTTCCATACAAACTTGGTCTTAAAATCTTTCATGGAAGCTCACAAATCACTGGACAAGATGCATAGATTATCTTTACTGAAGAGATAATTTATTTAGTCATGCTTATAGGGAGGAAAATGCATCAGCAAATGGGTTCTCTAATAAGGGTGTTAATGGTAATGACTATCAGTGGGTTGATCATGTGCTAGTTGATCTCCTTCATTTTTTCAGGAAGGATCTTTGTAAATCGTCTACTTTCAGACTTTTGTAAGTTTCTTTTATGATAATAAAAGGGTCTTGATTTTATTTTAAAGACCTTAGTTTTCCATAAAAAATAAATTAATAACAATTGTATTATTATACAGAGAATGTGTACATAGGGATTAATAAAATAATGAGGTCCCTTTTTTAATTATTATTTTCTCACCCTAGCATTATCTAAACCCCAATATTTTTTTTTTGGAAACCCTATACATTAAACTAATCATTATTAAAAAAAAGATATTTTGATATAATTCTCTAAATACCTAGATGGATCCTCCCCTAGGAATATATTATTATTCAATAATTGTTCTCCTCACCTACTAGATTAATTCCTTCATGTCATGAATGGTTTTATTATGATCAACAGTGATCACAACAAATGTTAGAACCATCTGTGCTAGCACTCGTAGGATTCTACGATGATTATTAGAGGTGTTTGTAATACATTTGGATCCCTTATAGAGTGAATCTACCATTAATTAGATATATTATTTGAGACTGAACTATTTTTACCTATGAATATATAAATTTCATATATGAACAGTGTTTAGAGGTTCCATATATAGAAGAATCATAATCCATCTATATTAATATAGATATGAGGGTACTGATCATTAATTTGAGAAACAAAAATAAAATAGAGGGAAATAACATTAAAAATATCAATTATTAAAGAAGAACTACGATTAATTGAAAGTATTCAGGATATTAATTATATTGATAAATATTTTTATTATAATTCTTCTAATGAATCAAGAAAATGTAGTGAGAAATATTATTTCAATGAATCACATAGTGATTTTCATTTGAAGTCAAATACTACTTGAATAAGGTGTTTTTAAGGTTTTCACACACATATTCACATATATCAAGGCCCTAAATGATTAAAATTAACACATAGAGTCAGAGTATGATATAATGAAAGATTCATTAGCTTAGAAGGTGAGTAGTTATGACACCCTCAAAAAACATTTTATTGATAAAGAAATATTTGAATCACATTGAAATGAAAGATTTTAATTGATTGATGAAGAGTTGTAAATTTTAATTTGTAAAAATATGTTTTTAATAATTTTTTTAAGGAGGTTATCCATGAATTTTGAATGATTCACAAAAATTAAATAGATGACAAAACTTCTCAGTTGGAAATCATGAAAAATAGAGTGAAATAGACTGACAAAAATTTGTATGATGAGAATGGAATTCATGAGGATAAAATTAAGATGTTGAAGAAAAATTATAAATAAATTGTGAAGTTACTATAACACCATAAGTTTATTCGTGATGTTAAATGTTAGGAGTTTGGTTCAAAACTAGGAAATATAATGAATATACATGCAGGAAAATCGCAATACATTGTATGAAATAATGGTACCACACAAACACTAGAGAAGGGTATTTATTCTAGGAATACTTCTAAAAGATTAAAGAATATCTAGATATAATCTCTTTATCAATTCCCAACTATCTCATGGAATAATGAATCTCATAGTCTATTTAATTATATTTGTTTTGAATATATTTAGACTATAATTTAATGACTCAAATTAAGAACTATATAAATATAGAATGACAAAAATGACAATAAATTCACCACATTATCAAGGGAAAATATAGGTTTGTCTAATATGAGTATCTCCAGTAAGAAATATCGAATGAGTAGTGAAGCTATCCAAAAAATAAAAAGCATAAAAATCTATCGAAACTATTAAAAATGTGAAAATAATAATTTTTGGGGTCAATATTGGTGTTTTTTAAGTTTATAAATAAGCCTGTTGAATTTTATAAATTTTTTCAAGAATAGAAGAATGAAATGACCAAAATAAATGGGGAGAAATGTTGAAATTTGAAGCATTATATCAGGATAGATACGGTTTTCCTAAATGATACAGAATCTATTTATAAAGAATAAATTTTAAAAAATAGGGAATTTATGTGAATATTTTCTCAAGTTTTCATAACTATGTAGAGTTTGTATATGTACCAGATGAACACTATTTAGTGTAAACTAAACACAAGTCTACCTTTGGATCTATGTATGTAATGTTTCTAAAGATATGATTAATTGTAGTACTCCGCCCCAATGAAATGAATTGATAGTAAGTATGGATTCCACTAGACATAGGTAACATCCCCAAGGAAATAGAGGATAAAAATAAAATCCTAGGTCTTAAGATAACACTGAAGGATGAATTTAATTATCAAACCATCCAACCAATCAATATATGTTATAACACCCAATATAAACTATATGATTCATTGGTGTATATAAAATAACTAAAGGTAAAACCAAAATCAAATACAGTATTAGAGTGAAAATGGAAACAAATATCGCCAACCCACAAGAACAAAAGATGACATAAATTTATATAAACTGTAGTTGCATCATTTCAAGCATCAATCAAACTATATCCAAACTCAAACATCACCTGTTATATCCATTATATCAAGATACATCCCTAGAATAATAATATACCTTCCCCTTTCCAATGTATCACATTACAATATCAATAAATGAAAAAAAATTCCCGATAATGGGATGACTATATAATTTATAGGAAATCCCCATAGACTTCATATTCAATGCCACTGAGAAATTTATCAGTTAACACATTTCATATGAAATAGTTGAAAATTAGTTAATGAGTTTAAACTAATATATAAAATAAATCCACATGGTAAGGGAGAAAAAAAGTATTATCATCATTAATTATTATTGGAATAATCATTCCCATGTTCACACATATAATAACACCCATTAACATATTCAAAATTGGTGTACACATTGTTAGAGGAACATCACAACCATACTCTATCCCTATTTGATGCCGACACTTCACATGCATACTACCTCCCATCTCCAACAAGATATCATAATTATTCCAATTTCTATACATATTAATTTTTTAGAAATAATTATTCCTTTGAAAAAATTTCATCAAAAAATTTACTACCTCAAAACCATTCCACTATTTTAAAACCTTCATTTTAAAATTATAAGATGGACGTTTTTCGAAAGAAATAAAATTTAAATATCTATAAAACAAAAATATAATATGTTTCCCTTCAAGACAATGCATAAATGTTTCTCAGAAAATCCACAAAAAATGGGAATGAAACCAACCCTTTATGTTCTATAAAAAAGTTGAGTTAAAAGAGAATCCACCTATCGCTCAACAGATAATGAAAATAAAGAACAATGATAATAACATCTAGATACAGGATCACAAAACCATATCATAATTAGATACAACAATAACTCATAAATATTCACATCATATCCTATTTATCTATCTATAACAGAATATATAGATAACTCAATGAGTGAGGAGAAGAGTATATCTAAGAAGAATAATGAACTAAAAATACTTACCATTCATTACATATATACAATACACATTAATTTCTCCAAAAATTACTTTCAGATCAAATTTAATGACCCTGGGATCATAGGGTATGAGAGTAGTTTGATAATTGAGAATAATTGGAGAATTATTAGGGTTTCATGGCCTTAATCCAAACTAAAACACATTTTTTAGTGCACTAACTACATGTTGAAATGTTTTTCAAACCATGCGCCAACCATGTGTGTGCAACTGGACATGATCTATTGAGTAACATGGTTTGTTCCTTGTGGTTTGGCTAACCATGTGATGATACTATCCCAAGGACACACCCTCACACGGTTGGATGACATGGGTTAACAAACCATGCCCCAATCATCCTTCTCTCACAGTATTCACCCACAATCTTTACCCTAACATGTAGATAATTTTCAAAAATCATGATCAAGCCATGCACCTACCCAGTGACTCCATGCATCAACTTTTATGCTTTTATATAGATATTACATGAAATATATTCATCGTTTTCAAACCATGATCCTCCAAAATCACTTCCAAAACACTCCAAAACCATCCAAAAAAACTCCAAAATCATAACCCAAGAATAAATAATCTATATGTAGATAATAAAATGATAAATTAAATATTACCAAGGTTATAAAATTTTACCCACAATTGGGATTTACATCCTTATAATGTAGAAGATCTATGTTGTTTTGGAAGGTCTTAGTTCACTACTCAAATTTTTATTTTTCATGTCCCCATATCTCTATCTGAATATAAACATGGTTTGTTAAAACCCATAACAAAAAAATGTTTTTCCCATTAAATAGATTATATTTCCTATCCACAATACATCTCATCACATGAATCAATATCTAATATAGTTGGAAATGAACATGATCCCATCAAATAACATATCCAAGATTAGGTTGGTACATCTTCAGTTGAGATACACGAAACAAATTGTTCGTAGAAGTGAACCTTGGTGGTAAGTATAATTTATAATATACATCACAAAGTAGTTAATGTATCTTAAAAGGGAAAATATACCGAGAAAAAAATTACATTCTTTCCAAAGAGACGATTCCCTTCATTGTAATGATTTTTAGGAAAACATGATCAACCACCTAGAACTATTTTAGTCATCGTAGAAGTTCTGCAAGAAATTTATATTGACTATGTTCCATATACATCATATTTCTAATCATATTATTATTTTACACTATCTCTTGAACATGTCTTGGTCCTATAAGTGAATTATCACTTTTTTTCACCCCACAAAGTAGATAAAGATAAGGGAGGCCATACAAAACTTTTAAGGGAGCCATATATATCAATGTCCGATAACTGTAATTATTTTATAACTCCACTAAAATTAAGTCCTCTTCCCATATGCCAAAAAAATCCATCACATTATCTCTAATAATGACTTCTAATATTTGTGTTTCCTACTCAGACTGAACATCCATTTGAAGATGACATTCTCTACACATGGTTAACCAGGTTCCAAGGGATTACTGTAAGGACTTTCAAAATCATAAGGTAATGATGGGGTCTCAGTTAGACACAATAAAAATTTTCAAATCATAAAGCATTATAATTTATTCTATTTGGATTTTTGAAAAGTATTTTTTCATATTGGATTCATGAAAAAGGATAATGTTTTCTAAATTCATGAGTCGATCCATAAATATCCTTATGGAATCCTATTTCCAATAAATTTTTGAAGACCTATAAGAAAATCCATAGATATATCCTCCATTTTCCATATGATAATCAATAAATAAAGAAAAATACTATTTATTTTTTTGGTGATGTACCTTAACATCTAAGAAATACATAACAAAACTATTATTATAGATCTCTGTACATATTCATTATTCCAGGATGAACAACCTATCTTAAGTTGTGGAAGGAGGAAAAAGATATTGGGGATAAACCAAACATACCATGACTGATCTATAAAACATAACACTGAACTCCAATATTGATTCCATCCGTAAATAGTCTTGAAACCATTGAGTTTTGAACTCATAGCTAAAAATTCTTGATTAGATTTTTGAGCATGTCTAACATGTTTATCCAAATTTAGAATAAGAGGGGATGGAAAGAAAACCACAACATCAACTTGTACAGCACAATCGAGATGAATATCATCTATAACTAACATTATCATTCTTTGATTCAAATATTATTTAGACAACTAAATATAATTCATTCTAATAAATGTATCATTTATGGAATTCCATTTAACTGTGTATACAATAAGTTGATTACAAGAATAAAAAAATATTTCACCTATTTTTTTCATTATACTCTAATAAATTTATGTAAAAATGTGTTTCTTTTTCTTATTAACCATATGAAACATAAACTTTTCACCACATTTATAATGTCTCCATGTATTAAATTCATGGAAAAAATAAACCCCAAATCACGTGTCAGGTAATTATTATAATGAACCCATAAATATCATGAGTTGTAAGATACAACAAGATATCCTAACATGAGAACAAATCCCAACCCATATCTATATGAATCACAACAGAATACATACCACTCTGATAATTCTTGAAACATGTGTATAATTGTTGATTTTAAATAAACATTAAGATAATAGAAATAATTTGGGGACTCATCTCGATAATGGAAATGAATGACTCTTATTATCAAATCATTCATCACGGAGGCCAGTAATCCAATGTCATGAATAAATAAAAGGTATTATCCTACCATGAAAATGAAAATTTATTTCTGAAAAACATTCTTTTATAGTTTCCAAGAGATAAAAACTCATACCATTTCATGATCTAAAGAAAATAACCTCTCATAAATTAAATGAATAAGGAAAAGTACATCATGTATCACACATTATAAGCTTGTCATAACGGCGATGTCCAAACATTATGTCCAACACTATGGCCATGTGTTGTTCATGATCTTCCTTAGTCCTAGATTATAGTGTAATATCATTGAAAAAACCACCATAATTCTGTCCAAAACCCTATAAAATATAGTATTCATAAACATTATAAACCTATCTATTTAATTCACAAGACAAATGGTTATAACAACATTTTTTTAATGTACATAATGGATTTAGAAATATATTTTCATAATACCCTCCTTCCAAAATCATATATAGTGATACCTAGAACATAGATCAATCCCACATAACCATGTAGCTGCCATCAAGTGATCAAAAAAAATTTAATAAAGGTGAAGAAGATATCGATTAATTATCCTAAATTTTATGATCTTTTGATAATCCACTCAAATCCTAAAAGTTACATTAAATTTATATATAATTTTAACCAGTGCTTCCCACATAGACATCGTCAGCCAAATGAACCTTGTACTTTCCAAATCCTCCAACTAAACCTCTCATTCCCTCAATTATGACGGTTCCACCCAATAAAATGGAATTGAAATAGGACAAGTCCTTAGTATGAGATCTATCATAAATTCCACTTCTCTTTCATATGTAACCTATAGAAATTATCAAGAAATACATTGAAATAATTCAACATTTGTAGGAAACTTTTAATGTTTTATTTCATTATTATATCCCATAATTTCCAATACCAACTCATAAGAGATAGTTCCAACCACCAGTACCGAAGGTCTATCTCAACATTCATTCATGTCCTAATATATTTTAAATGTATTTTTAATTTCTTCCAAAAATGTAAAAGTAAACATAAAAAATAAAAATTGATGTGGTCCTTGAATGATGCCAACCAGTCTATTCCCAATTTCAGGTAATAGAAATACATATCTAAAAAATATAGAAATATAAATTTAATTAAAACACATTCATTTTTATAGAAAATACAATAAA
The DNA here is from genome assembly GCA_963277665.1 of Viscum album. Lineage (NCBI taxonomy): Eukaryota > Viridiplantae > Streptophyta > Magnoliopsida > Santalales > Viscaceae > Viscum > Viscum album. The sequence continues at coordinate 734,285,212 of OY728130.1, forward strand.
AATAAATCCTTGAAACCCTCATTGGCCAAGAGGTGTTTGACGTTTCAAAATTGACAGAATTGTTTCAATGTACAAACCAATATGATCCACAACATATAAATAAAAGGGAGATAAGAGCCTATATCAAATAAAACCTAAGAGTGGAATTAAAAAGAATAATTCCATGCACCATTGAAGGACCACATCGATCCTATGTAATCATCTACCTGACACCATAAATATGATCATTTTCCTCTACATAATATTTTAATACTTACAGATATTTCATTATCTAAGGAATATTATTGTTCCTAGAATTTTGTTGGCTCACTTGGTTATGATGAAAAAGAGTTATTCTAATTATATTATCCTATTGAAGCATGTGATGATTGTGAAACAATATATGCTTCACCTTCACTAGACATTGGACCACTCTAACAATAATTCTTTATATTCCCCATCTAATAAAATGTTTGAAAATATTGATGTGGTATTGTACAATTTCTCTTTATATGATCAAGTAAACCATAATGAAAACACCTAGGATTACTCATGTTTCATGGAGGAAAGTTAACCAATATTATTATTTGGCTATGAGATATTCTACCACCTTTAGAACAGGTGTCCCACTTTCCCTTATTACCTTCATTTGGGTTCTCAACTATTATCATGGAGCCAACAATACTCCCTCAATAATGTTTTCCATACATGTATCTTTGATTCAATATCACTCTATTTACCTTCTACATATAATATATATTTAAAGAACATCTACCTTAAAGTGAATATCTTGTTTCAAACCAAAATAAAAGATTCATTTTTTTAAAGGATATCATAGGAGAAACATTGGGGGAAAATGTGGCTATATTCATAAACATTCCAGCATACTTTATAAAAGATAGATTCTCCTACTTAAATTTGAATAAATCAACTAATCTCATGATATTGATTGTGTGATGGTATTATTATTGGTTGAAAAATTAATCAATGTCGTGACATATAATTATGTGGACAAAATTAGCTTAGAAAACTAAATTCCACCACATGTGTGAAATATCCATCAACTTATACACCTCTAACTTGAATTTTAGCTCGGCTAGTTTACTCAATAATTTGTAGATTTCAATTAATATATTCATCCACTACTATGATTTTTCTATATCATAATACCCAGGAGATATAGGTGGATTATTATTCTAAAAATATATAATTTGATCCACTTATATAGATGCATCAATTCAGTTTAACATTTTAATGGATTAAAAATACTTAACAAAACCTTTGACAAGTTGTTAGTTCACTTGTGGCTCTAGGGTAACTACATTTTCCATAGTCTCTTCATTTCATTTCTACGGAAACATCAAGATGAATTTTTCTATGACAAAAAAATCAATTATGTGATTCATATTTAGAAAATGATGGATAATAATGTTCCAAATAACCATATGAAATAATAAATAAATATTCTTTTGAAAATAAAATCATTGTATCCTTTTTCCATAAATCATGAAACATAAATTAAACAATGTGGTCCTTGTGGGAGGAATAAATTACAGTGAATGTTATTAAAACTTGTTGGTTAAATCCAAAAATATGAGATAAAAAATTCCTAGAAACATCTTAGGTCATATTTTTACCAAATCGATGCTAGTAACATGAATTTTATGATAGAAATGTTATCTACATATTTTTAAATTTTTAAATTTCATGTTCCATCATTATTATCACATTTCTACCATCCCAATAGACAAAATGAATGACCCAGATTGATATAATCTATATCGTCCTACCCCAAATCACAATATTGAGATGAGTTATAGATTCACTAGCCTTAGTTGAAATAAAAAAGACACTAAATGTAAATAATAATTTCCAAGGCCTTAAGAGAACATTGATGGATTAATTTACTTAAGAAACCAACAAAACTATCAAGGAAATATAAATCACCCTAAACAAATATTTGATTACTGAATATAAAAAATCCAACCAAAAGAAAATCCAAAAGTAAGGAAAATATTAGAGTGATAATGTAATGTAGTGGCTTCTACCAACAAGACAAAAAGATGTTATAAACCCATAGTAATTGAAGTTGTATCGTCCCAAGCATCACTCAAACATTCTACATAATCTAATATGAAATCCAAACCCGAGGTATTAGGATGCATTTATGGAGTAATAATATACGTTTCCATTTTATGTATCTTAGTATACAAAATATACAAAGTCACCAATGTTCCCATGTATGGGGTACGTATAAAATCTATATGAAATCACTGGATAAATCCCAAGACATACCAATATGTCAAGAAAATGTTATCACATTTCATATAAAATAGTTTAAAAATTACTAAAAAATATAAAAAATAAATAAAAAAATCCTCAAGAGAAGGTACATATACAAGATTATCACCATTTTTTAGTATTGTAATAACCATTCAAATGTTGACACATAGACACACACATCTATACACTCAATCTTGGTGTACACATTTACATTTGTACTACTTAACCATAATCCATCCCACTTTGATTGTGGTACTCCAAGACCATGTTGAATCCCACTTCCATCACACACCCACAAAAATATGACATTTTCCATGAATATTAATTTTATATAAAGAAAAAATAATTAAAAATACTTATTCATTATTTTTTATAAATAAATACCATTACAAAATTTCAAATCCATAATTTTAAGATTATAAGAATGAAGTATTCTAAAATCCGCATGACTGTCATATCTAGAAAACATAAATCCATAAAGGTTTACATCAAGAGATAATAAAACAAAAACCTATAAAATACCATATAAAAGTTAAAATAAAACCAAAAAATCAATTACTATAATATTAGGAGTTGATAAAGAAGTGACCTACCTATTAAAGGATGATGAAAAGGAAGAATGACACTAAAAACTTCTAGATTTGCTCAAACAAAACAATACATTAATTAGATCCAAATGATCTCATAAATATTCACTTCATATCACATAGATCATTCATAGTAGAATATATCTATATATTTAATAGATAGGGTATGAGTAGATCTACGAAGAACATGGAAGAATATGGACTTCAATTTATTTCTTATATTGAATACACTTTTATTTTATCAAATGTTTCTTCTGAATCAAAATGAATAACCTTGGGATCCAATGAGGGTAGAGAATATTGAGACCCTAGAGAAATAGAAAAATAATTAGGTTTTTAGGGTATTAATTAAAATTAAAACACATTTTTAGATCATTAACTATACGCTACAGAATTTTGAATAATGGTTTTTAAAACCATGTGTCAAACATGTTTATACTACACAATAAGATTCAGTGAACTACATGGATTGAGACACATGGTTTGGAAAACATTGAACAATCCATGTGGTGATAATTTCTTAAGCTCATATCCTCACTTTCCTAGATTACATAGTTTGAGAAACCATTCACCCACTAGGATTCTCCAACTATTTCCACCAACACACTTTCCATAGGCATGTTCATGGTTTGGAGAAACTGTTATGCAACTGTGTGCCTACCCCATAAATCCCAACATAATCTTTAATGGTTTTCCATAAATAGTACTAAATTTATATTAACCACTCTGAAATATTTCACCATAAAAAATCTAAAACACTCAAAAAACATATGGAATCTGTCAGAACTCCAACCAAGTATTATATGATCTCAAAGTTCATAAAAAAATGGTAAAATAATTAAAATAAGGGTAGTTCCAATGATGATGGACTAACAATTACCATTAATTCAAATAATTATATTGAAAATGGTAACACATAAACTATAAGACGATGCTTCTATAGTGGTAAGAGAATCCACAACATGGAACAGTAAAAAATGGCCATATATTTTAAAAATGAATGGATATATATAAAAACTAAAAGTTAATCAATTTAGGATAGAGTTATATGAATTGGTATGTTTTTTCAAATTATAGATGAAGAGTATGATGGGTTTTCCAAAAATGATGACTCCAAGGATGACAAATATATGAGTCAAAGGAGCATGAAATAAGGATATATGGTTGTTAAGTGTATAAATATTTTTCAATTATATTTTATTAATCAAGGGAAAACATGAGTGTATTCTTGTTGTAAATGCACATCTTTTAATTTGAAGTCAATAAACAAAGAGAATCATGTCTATGTACCCAAAGTGTGTTTCACCATATGGTCATATTATTTTAAAGAGATAAAGAAGATAGAGAAAATTCAAAATAATCATTATTCCTTGCTGTATAAATTTTTAAAACCCATTTCAACTAATAAAGAAGGTGAAATAAAGAATAATACCATGATTCACAAATATATAATATTGTGGAATGTTAAAGGTGATCAATATAACAACCTAGTATTATATATATATATCACATCTTTTTAGAAATATATTAATTAAATTTAATCAACATGGGCCTAAGGACCATAATTGGTAATTTTATGTGGGTACTACAAACAAAATATTATTATATCATGAATAAAAATATATTATCACATAGTACTCCTATTAGGTATAACATACCTAATCCTTTCTTCGAAACCATGGATGAGATACAAAAAAATTCAATCGCAAATGATTAGTAATAGTCTGTATAAGAAATTTCAATCTATGATGATATAAAAATGTAAGACAAAAATAAGGGCATGTGATCATGACAAAACCAAATAAAGTTAATACCCAACTATTCATAGATTATAAAAATGATCTGTGGCATAAAACATTACGAATTTAAAAACAATGGCACATAAAAGTGATAAACCATCATAAATTAAACATTAACCATAAAATCATTTCATAAAAGTGTGGAAAGAAACATAAATATAGGATATCAATTTCATATTTCATGGTTAATTAACAAGACCATCAATATAGTTGATTTAGACTTATCTCCTATTTCTTGTAGTAGATCTAGACGCGCATGTTTCCCATAGTAGACCAGGATGCAGCTATTTCCCAATATAGATAAATTCCATCAAGTTATTTCCCATTCTTATCTCATGGTGGATAAATATTTAACCAATTAATATTATAAAGATTTATACACCACCCATTTCAAAATGAAAATCTAACTTATGTGAGCCATAATATCATAAAACTTACATCATATCATCACATTATAACCCATGTAATGAAAATAGGTTCCATAAAAATTTCACAAATTCACCATATCATAACCCATGAAAAATAAATTGGATTCATAAACATAAGTGTTATCCATCAAAATAAATAATAAGTATGGTTTTATTCAATATTTTTCTAAGTAAATCATATGTAATATCAAAGGAGGTCATCATAGATGTAAAATGATTTTTGAATGGTCACATAAATAATCACGTAAGAAATATAGCCTTTCCAATTTGAAAAAAAAACTTTTTAAAACAAAAAAATCAAAATTATTTTTTTAAAATAACCTTGTAAAATTATAAAGAATGGTTTTAAAATCATTTAAAACTTTCATGACGAAAATATCATTTCCATTTTGAAAATCACTATATAAAGCTAAAAAATCATAAAACATTTTAGAAATAATTTTATTTGAAAATACAAATTGAAACATATAAAGGATTGTTTTAAACAAGTATTTGGTCATAATGGTATAAAATAAAACACATTTCAGACATGGTAAAATAGAAAATCCTTTTACATATTCAGAAAAATCCAAACATGAATTTTCTGAAAAAATAAAAAATGATTCCTTTTAAAACAAATAGTAAAAAGTTAAAATAATGGGTAAAAAATTATTTATTAAATTCTTAATTTATCTCAATATATTATTTAAAAAATTATAATAAAATATAATTTTTGATGAAAAATTATTTTTATCCGAAGAGTGGAATAATGTCAATTTTATTTAAAGAATTATTTTTAATCATTAGTACATGATGAGAGTAAGAAGAAGGTGAACCATTTATTTTCAGGCCCTCACTAGAGGTGAATAAATTTAATTATTATCTTGAGATATGTAATGTTATATTTTTTCATTGGAAACATAAGAATAAACCATCCAGATTAATGATGAGATTATATCACAATACCCTTAACTCTTTGCTAAATTTTTTCCGTAAACCCCAAAAAAAGAGATAATAAACTGGATATGTAAATACAATTAATATTCAGAATATTTATCCTAAAATAAATTCATTGGAAGTAGTTAAACCTAATTAAATATAAATTTAGTGAATTTGACATGTGTCTCACATAAAGTAAAAGAGATATGGAAATCCCATACTATAAGTATCGAATTTGATCATACATGTTTGAACATCCTGTATAAAAAATATAGTTTTATTATAAATATATTGTATAAAATTTTTTATATATATCATACCATATATGATTTATGGATGAACGTTTATTACCCATTTATGAACAATTGTATATGAAAGTCGCGTTTTGGGAAATAACAGCATTGATTTTCATGTATTATTAGATATTATATTTTCTGTTCCTATTAATTTTATCATGGTTCTATAATATATAAAATGTTATACATGATATTAATATAATATTTATTTTTCATATTTGTATATTTATAGATACATAGAACTTTGAGATAGAAAATGAAATTCAATGTTCATTGAGAGAGTAGGTTGTAGGTACGAATTAACATTGTATCAATTTTATTGATGGAAAGAAATAAAAAATATAGATAAAATATTAATATTAAATAATACTTTTATATCATATATATCACTTATTTTCATTAAATGAATCCTTATTATGTTCCACATAAAGCACGAGAAAATCACATTGCTTTGCGAGGTAATAGCCCGCTGTACACAAGAACGCCATTATCTCATTCCAACAGAATGGAAGGTAAGAATGAAAATATTATAACATGATTATATAATCATAATAATATTATAAATATCATATATAAACAATAAATCCATCGTTATATCTATCTGTGATAGTATGTGATGGAAAAAAATGACATCAGTTTGCAAGGGGGTAGACCGCCAAACACATGAATAATGATTTCAAAACCCAGTTGATGAAAGAGGAGAGGGATTTAAGTTATGAAATTTACATAATAACCTATACGTATATGTAAGATACTATGGTTATTATATAATCATGGATTAATAATAATTGCAGGAGGTGGATAAGAAATAAAATAAAATGCTATGTTAGGGATGTTACCTATTCTTCGAACAAATTCATTTGGTTTCGAAGAAAAGGATTATTATGTTAGATTTATGAAAAAAAACAAGGCTTATAGGATGAGAGTATATGATTATGGATGTTAGTTGGGTATTTATTTTCAAATAAAATGTGTTTTTTATGTTTAAGTGTAGTGGAGAGGGGGTGTCCTTCTATAAGTGAGGAGAGTGGAACACTTGTAATTTTTGAGAAAAAGGTGTACCCACATTTTTCACTAGAATGTAGGATCCAAAATTCTACAATATAAAAATAGAATATATAAGTTCTAAATGATCCCATAAAATGGTTTCTTTACATGTTTTTGTTTATTTCTATTCTTATCATTTTATTTTATCTCCTTGTAAACCAATTTTCACCAAAACCATGGTAAATATTTTTTTTACTATTTTTAATATTAATTAAGTAAAAAAATTAATTTAACCTTATAAATAATAAAAATTATTATTATTCCTAATACAATATCTATTTTTTAAACCTTTAATCAAATATGTGGGAAAATATAATTTGAAATTATTCCAACATATGTGAAGAAAAAGATGTTTTCCAAAGATAAATTGATCAACACTTAAAAATGTTATTCTATAAAAAATTAATTTTATATTGATTAAAATTATCTATATTAGATTAATATATATAAATATATGTGAATTAATTTTACCTCTAAAAATATCTTAAAAATATGTATATTTCTAAATTCTTTATAGAAATGATAATTCTTAATAAAACTATTATTTTCACTATCCATAAAAAAAATATATCTTCTTAGATAATTCCCAAAAATATCACCTTAATATAATTATGATATCATGATTTAAAAAGATAATTATATATTTTTAAATATTTTTTCTAAAATTTGAAAAAACCAATTTTAATATAAGTGACCAAAAGGCTGCAATACTAATTTTTATAAAAATACATTTTCTATGTGTAAAATTAGATTTATTCTTCTCTTTTATCAAGAAAACACATAACATAAATATTAAAAATAGTATTTTTTATATAATATATAAATATAATTAAAATCATTCACAAAAATTGTATTATTTAATTTATTGAGATAAAACATGTTTTCTCCCATATATATAGTTTTTAAAAAAAATATTCCATTTATTTTCAAATGGGTTTTATTTTCATTTCTAAATAATTGTTCACCGAGGAATTATATATATATATATATGTGTGTGTGTGTGTGTGTGTGTGTGAATGAATCATATATTTTAATAATTTATTTAATCCTACTCATAACCAGTATTCCAATTGCAAGGTGATAAACATCATATTAAATGATAATATTTTAATAGTATGTCACACTTTGTTTAATGTTTTTGTTTCGTTCAACACATGATAAACTAAATGCTACATGTTAAATAAGATAAAATTGTTGTTTCATGTACTGAAATAAAAAATAATTGTTTTGGTATCACAAAATATCTAAATGATTAAAAAAAATTATAATTTTTTTAAAACAAAACTCAGGTTTTTACTTTCTACCCCCATTAAAACGTAGCTTCATCATGATGGTGGTTTTATAAAAAAACATGTTCCATGAGAATTTTTATGTTTCATATCAATTTCTATGTATTATATAGAATCATAAGATATTATTCCTCATAAGAAAGATCATGCTCCAACGGTGTGACCTTTGAGTTGTGTACATATTAAGGATTAGTTATTAACATCCTCTAGAGTGGTAAATGGAACAGATTTTCAACATGAGATAGGTTTTATGAAATTTTCAAATGATATCCTAATGTCCCAATATGATCACTTATTTCAAGGGGACTAATATATATAGGGAATTCCCTATTTATTATGTGGAGAAATTAAAAAAATAACTTCTCACCAACTAAAAATTATATATCAAGTCGATAATTTTAAAAATAACATTTCTACTAATGTTTTGATGTCCTTTCATGATTATGAATGGCTCTAAAATTATATTTTGACTAATCGACTTGATTTGGTCCCCATATATTTCTTTATCTAACATCATTCCAATACATTGTAGTTCTAAAAATATTTCTGTAATTTGATTCATAAGGATCCATATGAATACTCAAGTGAAATATATTATTTCAGGGAAAGTAAAATAAAAGAATGGGGTGATCCAAACTACCTTTTAAATCTATAGAATAAGATATTATAATATCCTATAGGGATTTAATTGGTCTCTAAGAATGACCATCAATGTGAGGATGATATGAAATGATGAAACTCAACTTTTTATCAAAGGATTTCTCAATACTTCCCAAAAATATAGAGGTAAAATTTAGAACCTGATAATATAAAATTGAACATGGTAATCCATGAAACCTTACCACTAGCTCATTGTATATTATATAGATAGGATCCAGAGGGAAATTTTCTCTGGCCAAAATGAAATTTTTAAACTTCTTTAAGTGACCGAGTACAACTCATAATTACCACAACATAAAAGGTAAAATAAAACTTATAGGTTACCTATTCCATGAATCATTTTAAAAAAAAGTGTAAAGTAATTCCTCCTTGAATAAATTTGCCAATAAAACATATAAACAACCAAAGAGTAGAATTTCCATAAATTTATCCTAAAATATATTTAAAATTTATAAAATCCCAAAACATAAAACTGAAATTTGGGTTTTATGGAACTTGACCTCGTTATCATACATAAATGAATAAACCCGTTATTATATTAGTAAATCTTATATTAATCTTACCTGGATATATATTGAATTCTAAAATTTAATTCACCATTTAATCCTAACATAAAATCATATGTAACACTGAAAAATTTTCATTGAAATGTTGGTTTAATCCTTGTACCAATATAATATCAAATCTGATTTCATTATTACATAATCTATGTAAAGTGAGATAATCACATAAATTTTCAGTAAAGGATGAATAATAATATTTAAATAGGGCTCATTCATACAAAATAAAACATGAAATTACCAACTAAGGAGGGGAGGATAAGTGTGGCCTAATTACCACGATTCAGTTCATCCATTTTTATTTCATAAGAATTCTTGATATCATTTGCCTTCATAGGTCCCAATGTATTACCATCCACATTATCCCTTGAATTGGGTATTGATTAATATAATTTTTTAACTCATTTCACTTTAAATATGGAGTATGAGATGGGTGTTATTTGGGGTCCTATTCTCTTTTATTGCATTAACTAGTTAGTTGATCACATATTAATATTCATAGGATTTATGAACTACCATTCAACAGTTAATGAACCTCTTAGTTCCATTCAATAAATTCCCTTGATTCTTCTTCCCATATTTTTTTGCATTCCGAGGGATGAAATTTCTTTCCACTATTAGATTTTTCACGAGACTTGGTCTTTTTTTATCATCAAACCCATATGAGTGGTGGCAATATAAAATTTTAATTTCTACCTTAACTGAATATATAAAAAATTATACATAGCTAATAATGTATCTTATATTTTAAGTTATTTTAAACAAATGATTTCAGTCCACCAAATAATCGATCAATTTCAATTTCAGGGTTGATGATTAATCATGAATTTTAGCTTATGAGTCTCTAAAATTATCATTATAGGTACCAATTGATTCATAAACCTTTTGTCTAAACTCATGGAATACCTTATCTATATTTTTTCATAGAATATGATTAAATTAATTACAAAGAAACATCCCCTTAAACTCATTATATACCATGGATATTATTTCTTCCTCCTCTCGTGTGTTCTAAATATGATTACGTGAATGATATTCCTTGCCTTTCAAAATATAAACAACCAAAATGCATTTTTTATGCTCAAAATACTGAAGAGGAAAATTATATTTTTACTGGTACAGATCCATTTCTTAATAAAGAGTTGATTAATGGTAATTATAAAATTTGATAGACATTGCCTCATGATGGACTCAACAGAACATTATTCCATTATTTTCTTGTTTTTAAGCTCATTGTGATTACTTCATTGAGAAGGTTTTAAGAAAATAACAAAAATATTTAATTTTCCAGATCCCATAATATTTATTTATTTATGAGTAAATTCCTTTCACTATTAATCAAACTGAACATTAACATGTTTCTTTCAGGTTCTTTCTATTTAAAATAACCATAAAGGATTTTGTAAGAAACAATAATCATATGTTAAAACCATATAATCATGAGAAATAATTTATGGGATGTAAAAATCATAAAAAATTTATTTTCAATATATGAAACCATAGTATTTACCAAGTTCATTCATGGTAATTATTTAAATACATCATGGTGGTTCGTATAGAGTTTGTGAATTTACAAATAATATCCCCTAGTAGTGTCAAATCAAATATGTAGCAAGGTCCATTATCATATACTAGGTGATGATAAGTTCCATCTCAATGCACCAATTTAGGAGTTATTACTCATAGTTAAAAATGTACTATATCCACATCCACATGTAATATTAATTTCATGGAAACCCCTAACTTTATCCTTTACCAAAATTCCTAGATATTTTCCTATAAATAGAATTTTCCTAAAACATATCCATAGAGATATCAGTGGGAATATACCTAGACATATACATAGTTATATCCCTATGGATATCATAAAAGTGTTTATAATACTAATACATAATTATTTAATAATTATTATTCTTTGATATCAACTATAATGTCCCATGACTTAATCTATTAAAATCATAGTTTTTAGATGAATATTCAATATATTTCATAAAAACATGCCTGAGGACCATAATTGTTTAGTGTCTTTGGATACTAGGAACACAATATTCTTATTTCAGGAAAGATATTCAATATCACCCACATATATTATCTCACTTAGTAACACTTTTAAGAGTAGTATATATATACCTTTCATCATCACTTGGGGAATAAAATATAGAAAAGGGTGAGGTGAGATTCTCAATAATGGTAAAAAATGAGATATCAATATATTATCATATGAAATAATAATATAAGAATATTTGTATGAGATCATGAACATGACCTAAAAATTTCCTACACAACCTATCATATATCATAAATATGATTCATAGGGTAAAACTATATCATTTTAGAAAACCTGGCCTATAAGAGTGGGAAATCATCATCAATGAATGATTAACCATAAGATAATTTCATAAAAAATTGGAAGAATCGTAAATATAGACAAACCATTCCATATCTCAAGGTTAAATACCAACACCATATGATTATTATATTTGGACTTATCACATGATTACCATTGTGGAGCAGGACACACTTGTTTCCAATAGTGGATCGGGGTGCACCCATTTTTCATAGTGGATCAGGACACAACTGTTTCCCATCGTGAATCAAGACCATCAATTGGATTCCCATTATTATCTCATGAGATATAAATATTTATTCAATGATATAAAGATAAATATTATTCCCATATATATTATAATAACAATAGTACTTATTTGTTCTATAAGATTATAAAACACTCATTATATCATCACATCATAACCAATGTTAAGAAAATATGTTTAATAAAAATTTCATCAATTCACCATAGAATAACAGATAAATAATATATGGGTTTCATAAACATATAATTAATATAAACATCAACCATCTATTAAATTTATATGTTTGGTATCCTTAAATTTTATCCTCAATAATTCAAAAATAACAATGAATGATTTCATTTTAGAAGAATTTTTTTAAAGACCACTTCGATTATTTTTAGGAATATATACCTTCTAATTTGAATTTTCTAAAACATTAAAAATTTTCAAAATAATTTTATATAAAATATAACAATGGAAACAAATAAATGATACTTTAAATATCATTAAAAAATATCTTATGGATAATATCCTTTCCATTTTATAAATAACTTTTAAAAACTAAAAATTCATAAATAGATTTCAAGATAATTATATTTTTAAATAAACATTGAAACTTATAATTTCTTAATTTAAGAAATAATTTGTTCCTAATGATGTAAAATATCATCCATACCATACACATAAAAAAATATTATTTTCACATTTTCATTAAAATCAAATTCATAAATATTTGGAAAATAACATCGTGGTTCCATTAAAAAAATTTAAAAATGTAAAAATTGGGTAAAATTTTATTTAATAAATAATTTTGAGTATTTGAAAAAAATTTGTAATTTTTTTAGAAAAAATGATTTTTGAAGAAAAAATATTTTGGGCCGAAGAGAGAAATAAAGTTAGTATTCCTTATAAAAACATTATTTTAAACTATTGAGTATATATATATAGATGAAAATTAAGTGAAACCATTTTTTCTCCTAAAATAATCATATGATAATACATTTCATGAGTTTCATGATTGTTGGATCAAAATATTTCATCATTCGATGTATAAACATAAACAATCCTTATAGATGATGATATTATATCATAAAACCTTTCCCACTTTGGTATCTATTTTATAGTAAAGCCCATGAAAGATATATCAAAAATTGGAAATGTAAATCAAAATAATTTTTTAGATCATAATCATAAAATATATTTGTGGGTATTATATACACCACATAAATGAAACGGGTAGTGAATATGGATAGTGCCTTACAGAAAATAAAAGTGAGGCGAAAACTCCTTAATATAAATATTAATTTTTTTTTGTAAAACTTATAAACCTATGTATAATAATTATAAGTGTATTATACATATATTAAAGAACCATAATTCTTTATATCACACAATGTAAGATTTAAGTATTCTCTTTTATTAATCTTTTAATAAAAATTACATGTAAAAGTAATGTTTTTTGGAAATAACTATTTTTTCATGTATTTTTTTGATTTCTTATTTTGTATCCTATTAATTTTATAATGGTTCAACAATATATATGATTTTAAAATTTATATAAATATCATATATATTCATTATATATTTTAGTTATAGTGGTCCATTAATGTTAGGGTCTGAAAATGAAATACACCATTCATGGTGACGGTAGGTCGTACATACACATGAAGGCTGCTTCCATTTTCCCAAAATAATGAAATATAGAAATTTAAATTATTTATTTAAATATATGAATCATTTATATGTCATATATATCACATATTTTCATTAAAATTATCCTTATTAACTTATATTTAATGTGTGAACAAATCACATTGCATTGGGAGGTTGTAGTCAGCCACACACAGAAACTACAATATCATATTCCCATAAAAAGTAAGGTAATAAGAAACATGTTATATAATGATTCAAAAAATAAAAAATATAATTAATATCATATATAAATAATAAATTCATCATTATATCCATATTTGAGAGCGGGTTATGGGAAACAAACAACATTGGTTCATGAAGCTGTAGTTCAACGTACACATAAATAATTACTTCGTAACCCATTCGATTGAATATTAGATGGAATTATGTTATTACATTAACATAATAATATATTAGTGTATGGAAGGTAGTTATGTTATTATATAATTACTTTTAATATTAATTTAATGTGGTAGTGTAAGAAATAATTTAAAATGATTAGTTAGGGATGTTACCTATTCTTCAGAAAACTTCATTTGGTTTACCCAAAAATTCTTCATTGGATAGTTTTATGACCAATATATGCATTATTTGATTATATAATGTTATTATGAATTTTATTTTGGAAATTGTTTTTTGAAAAAAATGGTTTTTTATGTTTTAAGAGAAGACTTAGGGGTGGCCTTTTATATGTGAGGTTAGTCGTAGACTTGATGTTTTTGAAAAGTAAAATGTATACCCAAATTTTCCAAATTCAAAAAGACAAAAAATGAACCATTATAAAAATTATAATATACAAGGTTTAAATATGGATATAAAATTCTTTTTTATACATGTTTTGGGTAATTTTAAAACCATATATTTTTACCACCCGCAAACTCATTTTTATTATAACCGCAGGAAATATTTTTTACTGTTTTTACTATTCATTATGGTGAAAATATGAGTGAATATTAATTGATAAAATTAATTATTATGATTCCAAATATTGAATCCATTTCACAATCTTAAATTAAAATTTACTGAAATTTTAATTTAAAATTATTCATGTAGACGTGACAAGGTAGTGGTTTTCCCAAGATAAAATGATTAAAACATTTAAATATTTTTATATAAATTTTCAATATTAAATTGATTCAAATATTATTAAACGGATTAATATATATATAATTGAACTAATTTTACTGTTATAACCATATAAATGTAATTTTATTTTTTAATATTTTATAAAATAAAATAAAATTATTAATAAAAAATACAGTTTTCACTCATAATAAAAAAATAATATTTTATAAAAATCTCTCAAATTAACCCTAATATAATATTTACATGATTATTTAAAAATATTTTCTTTTTTTCAAATATATATTATTTAAGTGTAAAATATTTCTTTTAAAATAAGTGTGAAAATGTTGATAAGACTTCTTTTTATATTAATAAAATTTTAGGAATAAAATTTGATTTATTTTTATCACTTTTCTAGAAAACACATAAGACAACTGTTAAATATTTTATTGAATATATATTATGTAAATTGTTTTGAAATTGTCAACCAAAAAAGAATTTATTTATTTTATTTAGATTAAAATATTTTTTTTTCATAAAATATTGTTTTCTTGAAATATACTCCCTTAATTTTCAAATTGTTTTAATTTTCATTTCTAATTAATTTTTCGGAAGGTAATTAGTTATATATACTTTTATAAAGAATATATTTTCATAATTTATTCAATCATACTAATATCAACCATTCATATTTCTAAGTTATAACTATCATATTAAATAAAAATATTTTAATAGTATGTTGTGTTTCATTTAAACTCAATGTTGCATGTAATATAGGCTAAAATAAATGATACATGTAATAAAATCCCAACACAGTGTTGTGTGTAAAAAAAATAAAAAGTCATTATTGTTCATAGAATATCAAAAATACTCAATTTATTAAAAAAATATTTCTCTTAATATCTGATTGTTACTAAGAAATCATGAAGAGATCTATATACTTTAGAGCCTCAATGAAAATAGTGTCTTGGTTGACATCCAAAACTCATATAGGTTCCTAATATTTAATATATGATAAAATATCCATCCTATTCCCATATCAGGTTGATTATTCTCAAATATATAGAATTAAAGAGGATGTATCAAACAAGGAAAACTATCTCAAAACATTAATATCGAGAAATTAAATAAGATTATCCATCGTAGAAAATCACAATTGGTAATAATATCAAATTTTTAAAAATATTATAATTATCATAGAACATAATTAGACAATCCATGATGAATTTTTATATGCGCCCCTTGTGGGTAGGTATCAAAATGCGCGATGATTCCAAGGTTTTATTGTTTTTGATTAAATCTTAAATTTGAGGTATGAATTTCACTTTCATGTATTTGTTATATATTTAATATAAATATAAATGGTGAGTAGATATCAAACTAAATGGGTTCAATAATAATTTTGAGTGAAGGTTCATAAAATTTATATAAATATGTTAGATATTCCCCTAATTAATATTTTTTTAGAGTTTGTTGAACAATAATAATATTTTTTTTAAGATTTTTAGTCTAGATTAGTCACTCCTTTTTTCTACAAAGGTTATGCTCAAGTATTCTAAGAGATAATTAGTTGATGACAATTTTTGGAGATATGTGGTACCCACTTCTCTCATATAAATTGAATGAATATATCAAGAAAGGGGGATTAGATATAAAGTTGAATAAAAATAGGGGGAAATATTTCTCATGAAGTTGAGATGAACCTTCCTTTCACCCATGTGATGGTAGAGTAATTTTATCCCTTTCAATTCGTGTATTAGTGATACATATCCTAGGACCTTTAGGCCACTGAACTCGGGCCTACAGTTCTTGGGACGTTGAGAAATGTATTGGGTTCCACTATTACTAGAAATAAATATATACCCTTATTTAATAATACAAAGAGGCATCAGCCCCAATTTTTAAAAAAACGGTTGATAAGAAAATTGAATTTTTAAATAAATTTTTACATGAATTTATTATATTTATATGTTTATTATATTAAATAAAAATAAAAAGGGTGATATTAACTTAAATTAAGCTTCTTAAACAAATAAAAAACAAAGAGAATAAAAAAGAGAATAGATAGTGTTTTACCTAAAGGTAGTGGTGAAAATCTAAGAGAATCAGATGTGATCTCAAGGAAGAAAAAAAATGTCACGAACCAACCTAGGTCCACATTATCTATCACCCAATTGGGCCTGTAACAAGGCCTCAAGCACACATCATCTTAATCTAGAGGTTTCTAACTAGTAGCCAGGGCCTAAAAGGATATATTGAAGAGAATACGCTTATAACAACACATTATTAACATACATAGACATTACATCACTTTTGAGGAATAATTAAAACATTATACAAGAAGATTCCCCATGATTTTATTAGTCGAGTGTCTTTGAAAACATGGAAACATAAACACTAGTACATAAATGAGATAAATTATTTATCACTTGGTTATTCTTGACTATATCCCTTAATAGAAAGATAAAACATAATACATTTCATCATAACCTATTAAAGGAAACATAAAAATAGGTTATCTCAGATTCTAAATAAGGGTAAATAAGGGATACATGTAAGCATAATCATGAGAATAAGGGTATGAGAAAACAATCAAGAAACATTAAGATCATACCCGGCATATCAATGATCTTAAACATGAATTATTGAATAAATCTTGGAACATAATAAGACATGAATCATAAGGAAAAAATAATACATGAAATCATAACATAATAATAAAATATTGTATTTTGGCAGACACAAAAGAATATTTTATGATTTCAATATTATCCATGGCATTGCTATGAAGACCATAATAATAGTATTGGTTCACTCTTATACCAAGATGGTATTCATGGCTCCCTCCCATGTCCATCTTAGTAACATTAGTTCACTCCACATAATGTCATGGTAGTCTTGGTTCACACCCATGGACATGTTAGTAGGAAAGGTTCACTACCGTGACTATATTAGTATATATCTTGAGATATAAATCTTTACCCAATTAATTATAGGGAGATATAGGTCTCATACATCACATAATAAAATCATACATACGTGTTCCACAAAACAATAATCATATCATGACCCATTAAAATGGATTGGTTTTATAAACATCAAATCATAAACCATGAAATGAAATAGTTATCACTAACATTTCATCGCATCATAACCTATAGAAAATAGATAGGTTTTATAACCAATTAATCAATGCTTAAACTGGGAAATGAAATGGGTTTCATAAACATATAACCTATGAATTTGAAATTGGAATCATAAATATATAATTGGTAAAAGAGAAATATGGTTCATAAAAATCATTCCATCAAAACATAAACCATTAATGAAAGGATATTAATGAATAGTTTGGATCATTTTATAGAAGGTAATTAGTAACATCAACAAATTTCTTATTAGATATAAATTATCTTGGATAGATATTTTGAAAAAAATATTTGAGTAAAATACCCTTTCTTCTTTGAAAAAGGCTTTTTAAAACATAAAAATCATTAAAACCCCATTATCTTGAAAATAAACATAACAGATTATAAAGAAATCATTGAAAATGATTCTGAAACAATTTTATATAAAAATATATTAGGATATATTGAAAATGTTATGAAATCCAATTCTTCTAAAATACTTTGGAAACTTATAAATAATTCTTTAAAATCATTTTCTGAACTAATTTCTTTGAAATTATTTAAATAACATTGATAACATTTTGGAAAACATTTTACATGAAATGTACATTGAAAACATATAAATCTTGAGAAAGTTTTTTAAACAATTTCATCGAAAATTAATTTTAAAAATATATAAGAAAATTTATCCTTTTAAACATGAAAATTAAACATCCTAGAAATTATGGAGGGTAAATCTATACATGTCGTATTAGTTAAGAAGAACATTACTTTTACACGATGAAAGATTAAAAAAGTTCCTTGTACATAAATCAACAAATATATTCCATTGAAAAACATAGAGTAATAAAAAATGGGGGAGATTAATTTTGTATATTATTGGATAATATTTAAATTTTTATGGAGACCCTTTCTAAAAAAATGGTTTTGATGTAAGACAGATTTCCGACCAAAAAGATGTTATGTTGGGCTTTCTTAAAAACACTTTCTTAACTATCTTATATACCAATAAGTATAAATTGGAACCAATACATGAATCAAACATTAATAAACATTTCATAAGAAAATTCTTTAATGTTCTTGAGATATGGATCTTAATATTTCATCATTGGATACATAAATAATAAACGAACTTGAAAAGCCATGAGATTGTTTCAATAAATTTTACCACTTGGTAAATTTGAACCATACTCCCCATGTAAGAAAATTAAATTACCTTAATCATAAACTATAATAAAAATAACCATATTCATGATAAAAAATTTCTATATAACATTTACACCTCATGTAAAAATATAAGTTCATAACATGGCTTGTGTCTCAAAGAAGTCAAATTGGAAAAAATTACATTACCAATTTGGTAACATTGAATCATAAATACCATGAAATAAATATCATTAAATGGATATGTAATTACCCTTAATTTTATGTATATGGATCATATAATAAAACTATCGGTAGTATTCACACCACACAAATGGAATGGGTGGCGAAAAAAGCATGTATCTCACGAAAACAAAAAGTGAGGTTAAATTTACTTACATTGTGTCATGAATCCCACTGTACTCATTCATAAATCATGTATAATAAATATTAATTTATTATAAATATATAAAAAAACAATATTCTAAAATATAATACCATATATTTTTTGATTATTTATTTATTTTATTTTATTTTTACCAATTATATGTTAATGTTTCACTTCGGATAATATCTACTTTTTTCGCATCTGTCTTAATTTTATATATCTTTCTTCCTTATATTTTTATAATTATTTATATAATTCAAACCTAGATTTAATTAGAATTTATATTAATTATATTTCTATTATAATAATCCATAAAATATATATGTATGAAATAGAATACATTGTCCATGGAGACAGTAGGTTGTATATACGCATGACCTCTATTTCTGTTTAATTATAGTGTGGAAAAAAAGAAAGTGAATGACATATATGTATGTATATATATATAATATTAGATCCATTATATAATATTTATAATATTTATCAAATATATTCACTATTACAATTTTTAATACCATCCATGTTGTCTTTGAACGAATCAGATCGATTTGAGGGGGAGGTAGTCCACACTTCTAAAATGAAATTATC
Source organism: Viscum album (assembly GCA_963277665.1). Lineage (NCBI taxonomy): Eukaryota > Viridiplantae > Streptophyta > Magnoliopsida > Santalales > Viscaceae > Viscum > Viscum album. The sequence goes on from OY728130.1 coordinate 734,305,632, forward strand.
GTATTAACACAAAATGGAAAGTATAGAGATAAGTGTTGTAAAATAATTAAATAAGATTAAATACATAATTAATATAATATATAAATAGAGTGTCTATTATAATTTCCAACTTGAATGGTGGTAATGGAAAAATGTACAATCATTATTTAGTGAGGTGGTAGTTTGTCGTGCACGTAAAAAGTATGTTTGTTACCCATTATATAGAAGTGTGTATAGTTTCGGTCAAAAGAATAGAATTAAAAAACCTAGTATATTTGTAATACTATTTTATCTATATAATAATGTAATAATAACATTGTATGGTGTGGATAAAAAAAATTAAAAAAAGAGTTTGAGGGAGGGTGTTGCCTCTTTATAGTGTAACTCCTTTTTGTTTGCACCAAAAGGCATTCATTAGAAATATTTATGCCCAAGGGAGAAATAAAGGTTTAATTTTGGGATGTTAAAGATTTATTTTTTAATCTTTTTTCAATCCAACTTGGCTTTAGTGTTTTGAGGAAGTGGGAGGAGAGGAGGCCTTTAAAGTGGAGAAGTAGTGACACTCTTGAAATATTTTGGAAAAGGGAAACCCCACAACCGTTTTTTATAAATTGGATAAAAAATTTAAAAATTTAGATCCAAGGGATTAATAGGTCAAAATATTTCCATTCAATGGATTTTGGACAAGTTTATAACTCTTTTTTCGCCTTAAGGGTATGGATTAATCGCTTATGAAGCTTAATTTAACATTAATCATCATAAATAATTTTAATTAATTTCAATAATATTTATAGTAAAAACTTTGTTTACCTTATTATACATTATAAAATATTTTGATTCTAAATATTTAATTTTTGTCATGTTTAAAACATAATTGGTAGAAATTAATTTAAATATAATCCCATAGACGGGACAACAGTTCGTGTTTTAAAATTTGAAACAATCAAAGGTTTGCTATGTTTTTATAACAAATTTCATTTTAAAATTGATTAAAATGACCAAAACTGGATAAATTTATAATATTTTATATTATTAGAGTCTAAAATTAATTTCAAATATAATTTAACCATAAATAATCTATGAAAAAAAAAGTTTGGGGTAAATTTTTGTATTTTTCACTATTCATTAAAAAAATCAAACTTCACAGAAAAATATAAAATATTCATTGTAACCAAATATTGATGTTTCAAATTAAAAAGTGATGTTTGTTTTTTCATATTAAATATATAAAAGTTCCAAAAATTCTATTTAAAAGAGATTATTTATTAAAAGGTTATAAAAATGCCTTAATAAAAATATAAATTTTTATGCATAAAATTATGGTTGTTCATATCATATGTTTATAAAATCTGTTGGATGATTGTCAAAATAAATTATTTTATATATAAAATCTATATTATATAAAAATTATTTACTAATTTAAATTAATTTTATTTATTTTTTGAAAAATAAATTTGTAAGAATAATAATATTTTACTTTATATTCTATCAGTTTTCCTATTCATTTCGAGTTAATTAGTTACCTGTGAATTCATCTTATATTTTTGTAAACCAAATATATTCATAAAATACTTCATAATTATTAATAACCATTAATTTAATGGTCAATTTTTGTCCTATTATATTAAATAATATCATTTTAATAATATATTTCTGTTCGGTAAATCTTGGTCTTGCGAATTATACAAGTCATCGAGGAAAGACATTATTGTTCATAACACATGATAACCTCATTATTATATGAAGAGAAATATAAAATTTATTTTGTGTTTAATACAATATTAACTTCTTATTGTATATAATTCAATCCAAACATAATACTTCAATGAAAAATATAAAAAAAGATTAAATTAATTCAAAAACAAATATTTCACAAATTATTGAGGTGTTACATTATACCCCCATTAAAATGAATTTCAACCTCAAAATTCATATTGGTTATCAAAGGATTAATACATGAGATTTTCTTTCACAAAAACCCAAATCATAAATATGAACACTAAAAAAATTTAAAAAGGAATGTTGAAATCATAACAGTTACCCAAAGAAAGTCATTACTAGGTTTACACATGGGAGAACAAAAGAGGAATGTGAAAATATGCACATGGTGGAAAAGAATAAATATTTATTAAGGGTTATTGAGGTCATTAATAAAAAACAATCAAATGAACAATTAAAATCATAGTGCCTCAAATTTATAAATAATTAATTATTTAAAATTACATCGGCTTAACAAAAATTACGGTATTAGGACAACATTTTTTTGAACATTTTCGAAACCTTGAGTTATTATTTTATTTACCACAAATATAAGGATATATACATATATGACATGATTATATAACAAAATTCCATTTTTTGGTTATTGTTATATAAATTTATAATTCATCCATTATATCATGTAATGGATTTCTAGACATTAACTTTGATACCAGACGCACTAAAATGAACATTTATTGAATATTAAGCCCCATTAATGTTGTAACTTTTAACTATTTTCCCCTAAATATTATATAAAATAAATATTTTTAATATATTAATATTTTATATTAAAATATAACATTACTGGTTCATCTTGAATATTTATTCATTATAAATGATTAAAAATTATACACGACATCATGTATTCCAGTAGTATACATGAAACCCTTATCATCCTTCCGTCACAGGTTCAAGACCTGTTCCCTTGTTGGACTTGATGGGTTTTCACCTAACATACATGATTTACTCTATTAAAACTACATTAATATAACCTCCTAAATAAATATTATGGAAATCCTTGAAATAATTTTAATGAAAAGATACAATTTTAACTATAGTTTTCAATAGAAACTCACTACATAAATACTTCATCTGATGTTTAATATAACCATTCCATAACTAGTTAACCATATATTACTTCCAAAGATTTAAAATACATAAATTCAGAAATAAAGTCACAAAATAAATATAACATTGTTCCTCCATATATCATAATTAGTTCATGGGTTTCAGATTCCATACATGTGAATAACCTCATAATATATTCTATTGAATCATGTTAATAAGCTAAATTTCTATAAATACTTTTGGAAAAAATTAATGATTCATCATTCAAAATATTATTGGATATATTCCTTAAATAGGAGAAGTTATAAACCTCAATCGTGATGATATATTTTTTTTGCTTGACCAATCAATAATTTGATCCAGGGTAATAAGTGTTATCTAATTTACTTTATCCAAATCCATCATCTGTTTAACCAAGTGAAAAAACAATTTTCTTAATATCATGATCACAATAATGGTTACCTTACCATATAAAAAATATAGATTTTCTGTGTTTTTATCACCATAAAACATATGTATTTCAATATTTAATTAAATCTTATACAAAAACTACTTATATATTTCATGATTTATGTAACATAATCATTGAATTTCAAAACATTAGTATATCATTCATACAGCTTTGTTCCTAAAAATTTATTCATGATTAATAAATACAATCTGTAATACCTCTTACCTAGAATAAAAAAAATTAATCATGTCTTAATGTTTATGAAACCCAATTTAACCATGCTTCTTAGGAGTAATGGAGACAAACCTGGAAAAACATCACATACATTTTACATGTCATTTGAGGTCTCTTTATTTTCAGAAGTATATCCAATTCTCATTCCACCTTCCTTATTATATTTATAATTTTTCCACTGGGGAAATAAATTTTCATAATTCCAATACTTTTCACATCTTAAACATTCAATGTTTATAATGTTCATTGTAGTTATCTTTATAGACAAAAACTAGAAAAAACTGGGTGAGAAACCCATATCATAGTTAAATACAACATAATCATGAAAAATCACTTATAGGATGACTAAATCATGACACATAAAATTTAGTCAACGAAACCTTAGTTTATCCTATGTTATTAGTTGTCATATTCTATTCCAGTGCATCATAATGATTTATGAAGATTTTGTGAATTTTCAAAGCATACCCCCCATGAGTGACAAACCATGTTTGTAACAAGGCATGTTTCTGTGTTCTAGATTACACCAAGTTAGGCCCAATACATGTTGTCTTAGTTTTTACCCCTATGTAATCCACATCCACTTTTAGTATGCTAAAATGGATTTATTTCTATAAAACCACTCACTCTATCATTTACCAAAATTCTAGTACATATTTCTATATTTTTCATTATACTTATACTTATCCTTAGTCCATAAAGTTATCACTAAGATATTCTCATCCTAGTTTCCAAAGGTTAACTAATCCTTCACTGTAATACCACCTATAATAACCCATTCTTAACATACATAGACATTATATCACATTTTTTTTATACTAATAACATTATATAAAAATATTACAAAATATTGTATTAATCTACTACCTTTGGAAATACGGAATCATACACACCAGAAGTTAATTGAGATATAATATCTCCAAATAGGTTCTAATTTTCTAGAACCTTTATTAGACTCATTACATATTATACATATCTTCATAACCTAGGAAATGAAAAATAAAAATGGGTGAGCTTACAATCTTAGTAAGGGTAAACAAGGGAGATATATAGTCATAATCAAGAGAATAAGGGTATGAGAACATGATCAAGAAAATATAAGATCGTGCCCTTCATCTCAAATATCATAAAGATGAATCATGGAATAAATATTATCAGTTCGTAAAACATGAATCAAAAGGAAATAGACGATATAATCCATGAAATAAAAAAATATAAATAAAACATGGAATTATAGAATAAACATAAGCATAAAATATGATTTCAATAGTAGTCAAGGTATCACTGCCAAGACCGTCTTAGTAGTATTGGTTCACTCCCCATACCATCTTAGTAGTAATGGATCAATCCCATGGACATCTTAGTAGCATGATCACACTTAACATACCATCTTGGAAGTCATGGTTCACTCTCATGGCCATCATAGTTGTATGGGTTAACTACCAATACCATCCTTGTCTACCTCATAAGTTATAAATTTTTACCCAATTAATTGGAGGGATATATATGTCCCACCCATCACATAATAAAATATTTACATACATTTTCAACAAAACCTTCATCATATCCGGACCCATTAAAAGTGATGGGTTCTATAAACATCAAATCATAACCCCTGAAATAAAATGGGTATCATTAACATTTAATCACAATATAACTTATGCAAAATAGATAGGTTTCATAACCCTTTCAAGAAATAACAACCAATAGAATGAAGTGAGTTTCATAAACATATAATCCATGAAATAGAGTCAGGTTTGAAAAACATATAAACTGTGAAAGAGAAACATTTTTCATAAACATCATCACATCAATACATAATCCATTCCTGAAAGGTTATGAATGGATACTTTGGATAATTTTATATAATAGAATGATTCACCACAACAGATTTCATCATAGATGGAAAATAAGTTAGAATGATATTTTAAAAACATCTATTGAAGAAATATACTTTCTTCTTTAAAAAATTGTCTTTAAAATATAAAAACACTTTGAAAACCATTTTATTGAAAATAAACTTGAAATATTATAAAAAATCATTGAAAAAAATTTGGAAACCATTTGATTCAGAAACCTATAAGGACAGATTGAAACAATTTTGAAAACAATTTCTTGTAAAATAATTTCAAAACATACAAATATGTTTTTCAAATCATTTGAAAACCATTTTACTTGAAAACTTATAATCATTCATAAAAACATTTTGAAACCCATTTTCCCTGAAAAATACATTGAAAACTAATAAATCTTGAAAATGTTTTGAAAAACATTTTTGTAAAAATTAATATTAAAAAACCTTTTTAAAATTCATCCATTTAAACATGAAATCAAATCCTCACTGAAATGATGGCTGGTAAATCTATACATGTCTTATGAGGTAAGAAGAACATTTCTTTTTTCACGATGATTGGTTAAATAAATTCCTTCTTTATAAAGTGAAATTTAGATTAATTTGAGAACATTGGTAAAAAAAGTTAAAAATGACTTTTAATTATTTTAGTATAATAGTATAATATTCTTGGGGATCCATTTTAGAGAAGAACGTTTAGAAGAAACATAGATTTTGGACCAAAGATATATTAAGTAGGGATTTATTAAAAACACTTTATTAACTATCTTATGAAAAAAATGTATAAATATAGTACCAATACATAAAGAAACCATGAATAATAGGAGGAGAATAAAATTCATGAATGTTATGGTGAGATAGTTCATAATATTTCAAAAAAATAAAATAAAAACTTATATAACTCAAAATGTGATGAGATTGTCTCAATTTACTCTTACAACTTGGTAAATTGGAGCCATACTCCCCATGTCAAAAAATATAATTACATATAGCTTAAAATATCCTTAAAATAAATAGATTAATGATATATCATTTCGAAGGTAGTATACACCCCTTATGGAAATATATTGGTGCATAACACGGAATGCGTCTCAATGAAGGAAACTTGAGACACAATTACTTTATCGATTTGGTAACTTTTGAAACATAAATAATATGGTAGAAATATCCTAAAACGAATATGTAAATACACATAATTTAATTTATAATAATAATGGAATATATCCATGTGCAGTATACACACCACACAAAAGTTATAGGTTGTGAAGATAACATGTATCGCACAGAAATAAAAAATGAGATGAAATTTCTTTACTTTGTGTCTTCACTCTCATCATACTATAAAAAACAATGATATAATAAATAAAAATTTATTATAAATCATTTAAAAACCCATTTTATTACTAATAATACCATGTATGGTTTGATTATGGATTTATATTATTGACCATTGTGTATCATTGAGAAGAAGAGAGATAATTGAAATTTATAAACCTATTTACTACATAGTATAGTGGTAAGCTAGGTTCGAACCATCGGGAGGTCAAGAGATATTATATGTGATCAAATAAAAACAAAACTAAGAGAAACACACACACAAAAACAAACCAAAGATGGAGGTGACGAAGTAAGGTGAGTGAAATTATGTATGTGAACAAGTGAGAGTAAATGAGTGAGTAGTAAAAAAGAAGTAGCTACCAGACAATAACAACAAATTTCAATGGATAAGTAGGGGAAGTCCACTGGATGACATCAATCGGAATTCCCTTGTTCATGCACTTAATGAAAAAACCATGTATCTGAATCAAGGTTGTTGAACATATTGTCATCTGAATAGTATGTGATTGTTTGACTACTACATTTTTTCAACTCTAGTAATCTCAAAATCAATAGTTGACAACAATTCAGTGTTTACTGTATTCATATTTTTGATTGAAATCAGTAAATATCTCACCCGTTTGAGGATGACTCGTGTTTTTTTCAATGAAATCCATAGGTCGAAAACAGTTTTCATTCAGATTCAAGCAAGATACATTTTTTTCTTAATCATGGTGGTTTGAAAATAAAAATGTCTAGTAAAAACATTGAGATAGAATATCTAGGAAGGGATGCAGTGCATGAACTAAGGAAAACAAATCTAACCAGCTCGGTGTATTCTCTTAGAGGTAATTATCCAAGCATATAGATTGTCTTTAATATATTTATGTGTGACTAAAACAGGTTTATATTGAAGAAAAATTCACTAAACTGAGCGATGAGAAAAGTAATCATCTCCCTCCATGAACTCAAAAAATACTGATGCGTTGACCACTACCTGTTGATCAATGGGGTTGAAGAGGTGATGAATGTATTCAGATCCCCTTCCCTGGAAATCTGGAATGGGAATGGTGATCTGATGATCTAATTACCAGGACTCTGCTCCTTCGAAGTATCCCCCCAACTTTAGTTGATGGCTGGAAGATGGATCAGGGAGGAGATCACCATCAGTGCAATGTTCTGCTCATCACTGCTACTCTCCGAATGTAATACTCTGGAACTTCCACAATCTATTCATAGGCCTCCACCTAGCACCTTCTTGATGCTTCTTTTTTCCCAACCATCACCGAAGTAGATGCTTGTAACAAATTGAAAAAACAAGCACCACAAACCTCCCCCTGAAATAGAAAATGAAAAAAAATCAAAAGAGGTAGAATATAAAAATGAAAGAAAAACTACATGTAATTATTACTACATATTATATTATATATATTTAGAATAAATATAAAAAAGAGATAATAAATTAAATAATTAATTTATAAAAGTATAAAAAATTAAAATAAATAACTAAATTATTTATTACAAGTATGAAATTTATTACATAAAATATAAAATAACACAAATTAATGATAAATAAATAATATTAATTTTTGAAAGTTAAGAATAACTGAATATAAAATTATTAAATTATTTTATGTTAAATATCATATATGAATTTATAATTAAAAAATAAACTTCTCACTAAACTATTAATATTGTTTAATTTTTATTATTGTATATAAATATATAAATATATTTTTATATTACTATTATAAATATCTATATTAATTAAAAAAATATAAATATATTTATTATGTAAATAATTTTACTATATTAATTATCTTAATTATGATATGTATTAAATGATATATTATGATTATCATATATCTTATATTAGTAATAATATATATATATATGTTAATATAATTATAATATATTATGTATATAAGTTATTACATATTATAATGTAATATTAAAAGAAGAAGAAAAAATGAGAATGAGAGCATGTGGGTGGATCTGGAAGGAGAAGAATGGGGGTGTAGAGTGGTTCGGCACACAATGCAGGTAGGAGATGATGTAGGTGTGGTTAGAATAGGGATTCAAGGTGGTGGATAGTGGTGGGGAAGAAGCGCAGGCTGGCGCTGGTATAGTGTATGTGTCACGGAGGAGGAGGCTTGGTGGTTCGTGACTATGAAGGGGGTAAGTGTTTGAGTTTTAGATCTGAAAACAAATTGAGTTTCAATTTTAACTTTTAGAAAAATTAATTTGGTGGTTCATCTTGGTGGGTGTTCAATCTACTGGTTTTTTCTGCTACTATTTATTTCATTTATTGCGTTCTTATGCTATTTTTTTGTATTTCTTGTCATTGAAGTGGAAGGGAGATGATAAGTGGATGGAGGATTTGGGTTTGTCCAATGGAAGTGGAAAAAATGACTGGTGTTGGTGGTGTCAGTAGCACCAGAAGGGTATCGATAGTATAAGAGAAGGCGAATATTGTGTGGGGTTATTGTGACACCGAGAGGAAGGGTGGAACAGTGAGTCAAATGATGGAACCGTTTGAGGTGATATAGTAATTGAAACGATTGTAAAGTAGTGGGTGCAGTGGAACTATGGCACTATGAGTGTCAACTGTGGTTGCAGATGATGAAGTGGTGGCACCATGAGTGGAAATTGTGCTAGCATATGATGAAGTAGTTGCATCGTGGCTGGAAACAGTGGTAGTGTGAACACCTACAAAAAAAACTAATCAATAAACATCAAAAATTAAATAATTTAATAATTTAATAAAATGAAAAATGGATAAATAAATTAGTCGATTAAATTAACAAACAAAATGAAAAATGGTGTAAAATAAAGTTAAAAACAAAACCAAATTAATTATGCATTATTAAAAAGAATGCTTTTATTTGGATTAAAAATTATAAACAAATTCATTTAAATAATATTAAAATAACTAAATTGGAATAAATTAATTAAATAAAAAGGTAATCAACAAATTAATTAATTAATTAATTAATTAATTAATAAAAATATTAATTAAAAATAATAAAATTACTTAAATTAATTTAATTATTTAATGACTAATAACTAAAGTGAGTTATTTATTTTCAATTCAATCAAATAAATAAATAATTACATTAATGAATTGATAAAAAAACTATTTTGAAAATTAAATGAAATGAAAAATTTAACGAAAGAAAATATATATTTAAAAAATAAATGAATAAAAAATGATAATCCAATTCACCAAAATGATTTAATTTAATATTTATTTAAAATGAAAATAGTTAACATTAAAACACATGATTTATGTAAAAATTATTATTTTACAAAGAAAAGTAAAAACCAAAACAATTGTTAAATATTTTACAAAATACAACACTTTGATATTAAAAATTAAATAAAAAAAAATAAAAAAAAATGAATCCCGAATGGTGGATTTTTTTGAATGAATTCAATTTGGTCATGGTGGATGGCTTTGTTTGGTTTGTTTCCAAGGTCAAAAGTCAGTGCAACCAATTTTCGCAAAATGGAACAGGCTCTAGGAGGATTCAGAGATGGTGTTACATCCTTACAGTGCTTTTTGGATTTGGTTGTTTGAGAGGGTATGGCATCAGCCATCAGATCGGGCTTATGCTTTGACACAGGACATTTGCTGGCTGAACTGCCTTATAGCATTGAAGCACTCCATCATGATCAAATGATGGGGAGTGAACCTTTGTGTTTTCAGTCTGGTTTTACTTCATTTTTCTTTCGGGTGTGATTTGTCCAATGTCTTTGATGTCTGTGCGGTTTTCCCTCTTCTTCCCTCAAAAATGGGATTTTTCAGATAATAAAAAAAAATTGAAGGTCTTTGGGTCGTTGGATGGATGGAATATGAAAATAAAATGGATGTGGTGAGGATCACTAAAAATGAGCCAAATCAAGCACCTTACACTGAAAAAATTGTATTCCCTCCAAAAAATTCATTCCATATTCTTTAAAACATAAAAATGATTTGTGAGAAACAGTTCAACAAGTGCGCGGCTAAACTTTTATAGACAGTGGAACAAGACGAAACAGTGGGTCATGATTTTCAGAGGCATTCAAAAATGATGTCCTTCCTAGATTCAAAATCTCAAAATAATTAAAAAGTATTAAAAATTCATACACTGTCAAGTATGTAATTCCTCTTATATGATCTCATTAACTGTCCTACATTAATTTCCAATTCATATTCTGATTCAAGGGGTGGTAACTGGTAAGATCAAGTGAAACTAAAAACATAACCAAATACACCTTCCATTCTCAACTTTTCCTAGGTTCCAAAAATAATATTCCATTAATTTCATCACATTGTTGACTCAAGTCAAATGAATTTTAACCAAGTCAATTTCTCCCTTCTTCATCGGGGTTCAAAATTCCCATCACCTTAATGAGTTTATTTTTAATAAGGGAACTATCATTTTAATTTTTCCCAGCAATATTCCATGTGCAGATCATTTTGCATAGAACTAATTCAAATTGGGATTGGAATTATTTATTCACATAAATGAACCAATTGCACCTTGTCTTATATAATCACCATGGAATTGCATTTTCCAATTTTACTCCAGTTACAAAGGACATAACAAATTATCATTTGAGTTTACATCCAAAAGTGATTGAATATTATTTAATAAATGTGTGAGTCCCCAAGGTTCCAATGAATACTTCTAGTTACCTTATGTCATAATTCTCATCCCACAAAACTTATCCTATCATACTCACATCGTCAGTTCCTAAAGAGAAAGTTCCATTAAACAATGAACAATTCCACTCAGGAATCACTCATACTTAATAGTTTCTGACTAAGTGTCACTCTTAACATCCAGCAAGAATTTATCCACTAAACATGATTAAATTGAAATACACTAAACCTATATTGATCATTATGTGATGAAATAAATGTATTTTTTTTGAATTTTGAGAAACATTTGACCATAAAATTTGACCATTTTTTTAAAACAAAAACTACAAGTTTGAGAATGGGGAATTTGAAGTGACACTAGAATTACCCCTCTCCCACACACATAAATTCTTTAATTTTACCCAATTTCTAATATTATGGTGGGACATAGTAAAGTTAAAAATTTATTGTCAATTCATTACTTAACAGAATGAGAAGGGGTAATAAGAATGGTGAAAAAAGGAAATTTTCCACATCAAAATGAAAATATGTAAAAACATATGTACAAAAAGTTAAAAATGGATGAATTTTTTATTCATAGTAGCAAAATTACTCTTAATGTAATCAGTAGGAGAGTAACATTTATGAATTCACAGTAGTAGTTGAATCACAATCAGTGCAGTGTGTGAAATCTAATTTAACAATTCAGTTCATCGAAATCTGCAACTCACTAGATTAAAACATCAAACACTCAAGAAGAATTTAAATTGTCAAAAAGTCAAATTAAATCATGGGGTCTACCCCACTCTTAAAAAAATGTATAATATTGATAAAAAATTGATAATAAAATTGAATTTTTCAAAAGGTGTAACAAAAATTCCCTAAATTATTAGATCTTTAACATTTATTTCCACAAACAGTTCCTCTTCCACAACACCGACTGTTTACATATTTTAGTTAACATGTACATTCAATGAAGTTAAATAAGACTACCAAATTTTAAGATCTGGAAAAGTAAACCAAGGGATGAGTTGAAGAGATGTTATCTATATGATGTAGTGGATTTCCCCTTTTGTTTTCCTTTGTTGAGTTTCTAGTAGCCAAAGTTCTATCTAGTATCTGAATCTAATGAAAAACCATTAAGTAGTCAAGAGGAAAAAATAGGAGAATAATAAGTATGGGTTAACATTATTGAATAACAAAACTAAAAGGAAAATAAGTAAGAAAACATGGGTTAGTTCCCATGAAACACCAAGTTCATAGACATTAGTCAGAAAAAATACAACTCGTTATTCAAGTAGAGATATGGTATCCAAGAACTTTGTCTTCCCGTCAAATAAGTGTTTTATTCTCTGACCATTTACCCAGAAGGATTGATTCTCTTCTCTAACTAGCTCCACAACTCCTTTGAACAACACTATATGAAGGGTAAAATTTCATGACCACTTGGTATTCATCATTCTAGGAAATAGTTTCAATCTTGAATTGAATAGCATGACCCTCTCACCAACCATGAAATTCCTATTCTGAATAATTAATTCATGAAAAGCCATTGTGTTTTATTTATAAATATTATAATTTTCATAAGACTCTCTTCTAATATTTTCTATCTCACTCAGCTATAACAGTCTCTTCTCACCAGAAGACTTCAAATCAATGTTAATGGACTTCATTTCCCAATAATATTTCTCTTTTAAATGAACAAGAAAATGTAATTTTTCCCCAAATAGAATTGTGAATGGTGAAATCCCTATAAGAGTCATATAGGAAGTTCTATAGGCCAAAATACCTTCATCCAACTTCACATAACAGCCCTTCAAAGAGCTGGAAATTGTTTTCTATAAAATATATTTGAGCTATCTATTTGACACTTCTGCCTACCCACTAGATTGTGGGTCGTAAGTGGTGCATGTCATAGGTATTCACCCATACTTCTCTAATAAACCTTTGATGTAATAATTCTTAAAATGATTCCCATTATCTGTGGTGAATTCTATCAGCACACCAAACATGGGAAAAAAATTTCATGATGAACTTGACTACACTACCTGCTGAATTGTAGGGATGATCTACTACCTCATCCCACATGGATATATACTCCACAAAAACCAAAATGTACTCATTCCCATATGAGGAAGGGACTGGTCCCATAAACTCCAAGCACCACACATCAAATAATTGAACAACTAGAATTCATTTTTGATGTAGTATTTATTTCATCCAACATTTTGCCGCATTTAACATTTCTCATAGCCAATCACCATGCATCTTGTATCCTTGAACAGAGTTGGCTGGAAGAACACAACATTTAGGACCTTCTGACCCGCCATATCTCTTCTATGGTGGCCACCCCAATGTGATGAGTGACAGATCCCAAGTATGGGCATCATCTCTTCCATAGAAACAAATCTTCTCTAAATACCATCCACACACTTCCTAAAGTGTATAGGGTCATCCCAAAAACAATATTTCAGTTCAAATATAAACCTATTCTATTGTTAGGTGAGTGGTCCTTGGGAATGACTCGAACTGCCAGAAAGTTGGCATAGTCTGTGAACTAAAATTTCCTCAAAACGGAAGTAGTAAAAAAAAATTCATCAGGAAATGAGGTGTTGATCACTTTAGGTTCTTCACTTAGGGTGTTGGGAAGCCTAGAAAAATAATCTTCTACTACATTTTCAGCCTCTTTCCTATCCTTACTCACTAAATCAATCTCTTGTAATTGTAAATTCCATCACATGAGATTGTGTTATGAATCCTTTTTAGCCAGCAAGTACTTTTTGGATGCATGATCTGTGAAAATAATTACCCTTGATCCTATCAAGTGTTGTCTAAAATTTTCCAAAGAAAACAATACTATGGAAAATTCCATTTTAGTGGTAGAATAATTCTTTTGGAAATCATCCAAAAACATAATGGAATTGTAAATGACATGTAACTTCCTATCTATCCTATATCCCAGAATAGATCTTACTGAAAAATCACTAGCATCACACATCACTTCAAAATGAAGCTTCCTTTTAGGGGAAATTATAACAGGTGAGGTGGAAACCTTCTCCATGGGAATATTAGATTCCTCCAGACATTTCACATCAAAGAAAAAGTGTGTGTCCTTAACCAGCAGGGAACATAGGTGTTTATTAATCTTATAAAAGACCTCAATGAACCTCCATAGAACCCATATTGACCTAAAAAATTTATAATTCTTTTGAAATTTTTAGGTGGGGGAAACATTTTTATGACCTCAACTTTGACATAATCGACTTCTAGCCCCCTTTGAGATACCTTGTGACCCAATATGATACCATCAGTATCCATGAATTGACACTCTTCCCTGTTTATGACTAAGTTTGTCTCTTGAAACCTTTCCAACACATGCTCCATATATTACAAAAAACTCTCAAAATTACTTCCCACAAAAGTAAAATCTTCCATGAACACTTCAATTATCCTTTAAATAATTTCTAAGAATATTTCCATCATACACATTTGGAAAGTGGATGGAGCACCACACAAGCCAAAGGGAATCCTCCAGTAGGTGAATATCCCAAATGTATAGGTCAGGGTGATTATATCTTGGTACTCATGTGAAATATAAATCTGGTTGTAATCAGAATATCCACCAATAAGGAAGTAAAATTCACAACTTCACAACCTCTTTAAAAATTGGTAAAACAATGGCATGGTAAAGTGGTACTTTCTTGTTGAAACATTTAACTTCCTATAATCCATAAGTACTCTCCATTTTTTCACTTCCCTTGTTTGAATTTTCCCATTCTTTTCATTAGTGACCACTATCACTCCACCCTTTATAGGTACCACCAGGACATGAATTTTCCAAGGGCTATAAGAAATGGGAAAAATTATTTCAACATCATGAATCCTAGTCACCTCTTCTCTAAAAACTTCCATCATGTTTGGATTAAGTATTATTTGGGATTCTACTTTTGGATTACACTTAGGTTCCATGAGAATTTTGTGCATGTATAAAGCTAGACTTATCCCCATGATATAAGCAATCAACCAATATATGACAAACATGTACTTCTTTAAAACACCATGTAGATTTATCTATTGGATCACATCCACCTTGGATGAAATGATCACAAGAAGGGTGGAATTCTCTCCTAATAAATAATATTTGATATGGGTGGGGAGGGGATTGAGTTCAATGAAGGGTGGTGAATCACTGGAGGGAAGACACTTGGGCATAGGTGCCCTAAGGTCTCCATGCTACCTCCAAAAGAAGGTGGTAAAAAGGCCTCCTCCTCATCAATAGAGTTTCCAGAAAAGTTCTCCTCAAAAATAAACTCCTCTCTCGGGGTAAGAACATGTTCCAAATAAATGATCTACGGTCCCCAAAAACTTCTCCCCATACTCTTCTATAGATTCACACTCCTCACATGAACTAATCCCCATGAAAGTGGCATTATGGATTTCAGGATCACTATTGATATCATCTATCATCCTCAGAAACTCCTCTTCCCCCCCGTCAACACTTTACTCAGCAACTAACATTTCATCTTTGGGGAAGATTGGGTGGGTGGTTTCTTATATTTTCTTAAACACATTGAATTCTTCTTTCTGTTAACCCAAATTGAAAATCTATTTCCCTTAGAGATATCTATCATACCTTCATATGTGGCCAAGAAGGGCCTACCTATAATGATTGGGACCTCAGGGTCACACTCCATACCAAATATGAGAACGTCAGTAGGTAAAAAAGAGTTTACCTCCTCCCACAAACCGATCAGCAACCCTACCCACTGGATGAGTAATGGACCTATCAGCAAGCTATAAAAAAATAGTGGTGGGATGGTAACTTCTAATATTTTGTGGAGAAAAAGTGATAGGGGAATCAGATTTATGCTAGCGCTAAGGCCCCACAAGAAGTTGAACTGTCCACTTATATCCCCAAAGGTATAGGGGATGAAAAATATTCCTGGTTCATGAATCATAGTAGGTATCCTATTTGAAAACCCAACACTACACTACTCAGTCATCCTATTAGTGGAAAATTATTCTCATTTATTTTTTTTGACCTAATTTTATTGAGTGATTTCAAATATACTGGTATTTGAATAAAAGCTTCCAAAAATGAGCTATCGATGTTATGCATTTTAACCACTTTCATAAATTTCAGCAGTTCTAAATATTGAGTTTGTTTTTTTATTCTCATTGTTAATTGAATGAAAGGGGCATAATTTCTCACAAATTAGGGGAAACCAATAGTTTCTTCTACAATATTTATTTTCCCTTTATTTTAATTCATTTTGAAACCATATTCTATGGGTTTTTAAGCTGGAACAACATGAATCAAAGGATTTCTAGTACAACTGTATTATTTTTTAGATTTATGTTTATCAAAATTTGAGCTTCCATATTCATCATGTTTCTCAGTTTCAGCATTTTGGTGTTCTTTCCTATACTCTTAGTGAGTTTGGAGACCACTTCAGGTAGTCACAACCATTTCTTTTTCCATGGTATTTGCTTCAATGGTGTGGGGAATCCTAAGATTATCTCTATTTCTAGCATCCCTATCCAAATAACCAATTTTAATATCTATGTTCTTTATTATTATATCCATTTGAACTTTATCATATTAATTTTTAGCCTTTTGTTCATCAAATCTACATATACACTGATGGAACATGTCTTGTACCTCGTATTTTGAGTTGGATGACTATGCCATGGCTGGGGATTGAGGTTGGAACTACTGCCTAAGAGGCTACTAGAATCCATTAGGGGCCACAGGTCTAAAAACTCCCTGCTCCCTCAAAGACAAATTTGGCTGGTTTCTATACCCCTGATTGTAGGTGTTGGTAAATGGATCTTCTCTATGTTGAATCATAGGACCATAATTATCAATGCTGGATCACTCTTGAGGCTAGATAGGCATATCAAAGTTTATATAGTAGGTTTGAGAGAGGTCTTGAATGAAACAATGTTGAAACATCCCCCTAAGTGTGTTATGGGTATTTTGATTGAAAACCATATATATTGGGATTTAGCTTGAGGGGAAGGTTTGTGTTCTTTTCTAATGATGGTTATTCTCCTTGGACACTTATGCTGGGAGTTTTGAGCTAAGTTGTTAAAGATATATTTGAGCTCCTCTACCTTCCTATCACTAAATTCCCCACCAGAAGACTAATCCATATTGTCTTGGTAGTAAGGGGTGAGACTATTGTAGAAGGTGTCCATGAGGAATTGGGGTGTGCATTTATGGTTTGGAAACTTCTTAAGAAAATCTATAAACCTATCCCATTCTTCATGAAATAGTTCTCCTTCATCCTGAAGGAATCTAGTGATTTTAAGCCTAATTTCAGATACCAACCTCCTAGGATAGAATTTCATTGTGAAAACAATATAAAATTGATCCTAGGTGACAATTATTATTTTCTCAAACTGTTAATCCATGACCTAACATTTCTATTTAGGTAGAAATGGAACACTATTAGCTTAAGATCTTCCTCAGTAAGACCTCTATGTGGAATCTACTGGACACTATAATAGAAGTATCTAATGATGTAACGAGAGTTTTCACTAGGAATTCCATTAAATGTTGGAAGCTGACTAAGAATGTATTTCTTGAGTTTATAATTACTAGACCTATGATAGAACCTAATGCATGATGGGTTACTAGACACCAAAAATAGTAAGAAATCACTCAAACTATGTTTCTCAAATATCTCATTTCCATGTGGTTTCATCATCCCATTTTGCTTCAAATTCACATGAAGTTGATTATTCATGTTTTAATTTTTTTTATCTTCCATTTTCACCTTATTTTTGTTCCTTTACATGTTTTTGAAGTGATTTTCAATTTTAGGGTTCACAGGTTCTAAATTTTCATATTTATACCCAGCTAAGATATATCATGTGGTTCACAAATTTTATTTTTAAATTTCATTATAAATTTTTATAGTTTTTGTATGTGTTTTTTTGGATTTTTTTGATTTTTTTAATATCACATCTCTTCCCTAGAAACGGTGCAAAAATTCGACTGCTGTGCATTTTTGATAAAAAGTTATAAAATTAATATTTATAAACCCACTTACTAGCTAGTACAATGGTAATCTAGGGTCAAACCATAGGGAGGTAATGACATCTGCTAAGTGATCAAATAAAAACAAAACAAAAAACACCATAAAAAACAAACTAAATATGGAGGTGATGGGGTAAGGTGAGTGAATTTATGTTTGTGAGGAAGTGAAATTAAAAAAGTGAGTAGGCAAGAAAAGGTAGTAGTAAGACAAAAAAATTATCAATGGATAAGAAGGGGGAATTCCACTACCCTACTTCAATATGAATTCCATTGTTCATGAACTTAATGGAAAATTGTGGATCTGATTCAATGTTGTTGACCTGATTATCATTTGACCAGTCTATGATTGATTGACTACTACATTTTATCAACATCAGTAATCTCACAATCAATATATGAGAACAAATCATATGTCGCTGAGTTCAACTTATCGATTGAACTTAGTGAATATATCTCTCATTTGAGAATGACTCAGGTTTTTTCCATTGAAATCATCAGGTTTAGAAAAATTCTCAATCATATTCAAGGAAGATACATTTTTAGATAATCATGGTGTTTTTAAAATAAAATTTTCCATCAAAAGTGAGAGGGATACAATCTAGGAAGGGATGCAGTTCATGAACGAAGGGAAACAAATCTAACAAGCTCAGTGTATACCCCTGAAGGAAATTTTCCTTGCAAAGATATTGACTTTAATATATTAAATAGAAACTAAAAAAGGTTCATATTGAAGATAAATTCACTAATTATAGAAATAAGAAATGAAATCACCTCCCTGTTTGATCTCCAGAAATGCTAATGTGTTGATCTCTGCTTGCTGCTCCACGGTGGTGAAGAGGTGATGAATGTCTTTAGATCTCCTGCCCAAGGATTATGGAGTGGAAATGGTGATCTAATGATCTGATACCATAGACTATGATCCTTTGATATTCCCCCCCCCCCACTTACTCGAGTTGATAGATGGAAGATGGATCATAGACGAGCTCTCTGTCCATTCAATTTTCTACTCATCACTACTACTCACCTAATAGATTACTCTGGTTTCTCTACAATCTCTTTTTAGGCCTCCACCAAGCACTTACCTTATTCTTAATTTTCCCCAACCTTCACTGAAGCAGATACTTGTTACAAACTAAAAAAACATGCACCATGAACCTCCCCCTGAAATAGAACACAATAAAAAATTTAAAAATATTTAGAAAAAAAGATATTAAAAATAATGTGTTATTAATAGTATATATTATATTATATATTATTATAATAAATAAAAAATATAGAATAAATTAATTAATTAATTTATACAAGTATGTAAATTATAAATAAAAAAAATATTTATCACATGTATTAAATTTATTACAGAAAATATAATCAAACAAAAAATTAAGATAAATAAATAGAAGTAATTTTTAAAAGTAATGAATAAAAAAATCAAAACTTTATTATTAAAATTTGTTATGTTAAATAAAATATATACATTTATAATTAAAAAAAATACTTGACACTAAACTATTAATATATTTTTATTATTTTTATTGTATATAAATATATAAATATATATTTATAATACTATATTAAATATGTATATTAATTAAAAAATAAAATAAATGTATATATTATGTAAATAATTTTACTATATTAATTATCTAAAATATCATATGTACTAAATGATATATTATTATTATTATATGTGTCATATTAGTTATAATATATGTATGTTAATATAATTATTATATATTTTATATATAAGTTTTTATATATTTTAATATAATATAAAAGAAGAAGAAGAAAAAATGGGAATGAGGGGGTGGGGGATGATCAGAAAGGAGAAGAACTGAGGGTGCAGAGTGGTTCAGTGCACATCTTTGGTAGAGGAGATGATGTTGAGGGCAGTTCAAATAGGGTTGTAGGGCGGTGGACAATGGAGAGGAAGAAGTGTAAGCTAACACTGACATAGGGTAGGGGTCATGAAGTAGGAGGCTCGGTGGTTCATGAATACGATGAGGGGAAAGTGTTTGAGTTATCGATCTGAAAAAAAAATCAGGTCTCAATTTAAATTTAGGGAAAATTAAATTTGGGGGATCTTCTTGCTTTGTTTTTGATCTACTAGTCTGTGTTTACAGCTTTTTATTCTCTTGATTGCATTCTTTTCCCATTTTTGTGCTGCTTGTGGTTAATGTAGAGGGGCTACGAGAAGTTGATGGGGGATGAGGGTGTGGCCGATGGCAGTTTCGACAGGGGCTATCACTGATGGCGTCGGTATCACCAGAAGTGTATCGACAACATAGGAGAAGGAAAATGGTGTGTGGGGTTATGGTGGCATTGTGAGGAAGGTTGGCACAATGAGTCAAATGGTAGCTCTGTTGGAGGTGAGACAATAATTGAAACGATGGGACAATAATGGGTGTGGTGGAATGGTGACATCATGAGTATAAACTATTGTAGCAGATGATGAAGTGGTGGCACCATGATTGGACATTGTTGTAGAAGATGATGAAGCGGTGGCACCGTGAGTGGAAACTATGGTACTAGCAACACCATCAAAACAAACAAAACAAAAATAATAACAATTAATTAAGTTAATAATTAAATAAAATGAAATATGGATTAATATATTTGTCGATTAAATTAACGAAAGGCAATAAAAACTATTTAAAATAATGTTAAAAACAAAACAAAATTAATTATGCAGTATTTAATAGAAATAATTTATTTGGATTAAAAATTATAAACAAATTAATTTAAAGAAAACTAAATTTATTAAACTGGATTACATAAATTAAATTACGAATTAATTAACCAATTATTTAATTAATGAATTAATTAGAGAATAAATATATTAATTGAATAAAACTAAATTATTAAAACTAATTTAATTATTTAAAGACTAATAACTAAAGTGATTTATTTATTTAAAGTAAAATAAATAAGTAAATTATTACATTATTGAATTAATTAACTAACTGTGTTGAAAATTAAAAGAATTGAAAAATTGAAAGAAAGAAAAATTTTAATTTAAAAAAAATAAAAGTGTAAATAATCAAAATCAAATTCCCAAGAATTATTTAATTTAATAATTAATTAAAATGACAATAATGAACATTAAAACAAACTATTTATGTAAAAATTGATTAATTTTCAAAGAAAAGTACAAAAACCCAAAAATTATTAAATATTTAACAAAATATAACAATTTTACTTTAAAAATTCAATAAAATGTATAAAGGATGTGGTAAAGATCACGAAAAATGAGCCACATCTACCTGCTTGTTAACAATTCTATGTTAAGTTGTCACTTCGGGTAATATCCGCTTTGTTTTTTCTCATGTGTCTTAATTTGTTATATATTTGTTCTTTATATTTATATCAGATTTTTAGATTATAAAACATGTTTTAAATATAACCTATTTTCATTATATGTGTATTATAACAAGGTATATAATATTGATGTATGAAAAGGAATACATAGTTTATGGAGACAGTACGATGTACATTCGAATAAACGATATTTTTTTAATTGTAATGCTGATAGAATGAATGTAAAAGAAATATATGTATATATGTGAATATATATCATTATCTAAGTTTCTTTATTATATCATATATATCATATATATTTTCTAGACATATCCTCATTAAATTCCATATAGATGAATGACATCACATTGAGGAGGATGTATTCCACACTTCCTGAAATGAAATTATCGTACTGACACAAAATGGAATGTATAATGATATGTTTTGTAAAATAATTAAAAAATATTAAAGACTTAATAAATATAACATATAAAATATATAAATATATATTCCCTTATAATTTTCACTATGATAGGTGGAAAAGAAAAAATGAACAATAATCATTTAGTGAAGCAGTAGTTCGTTGTACACGTAAATAGTGTGTATGTTACCCATTGGATGGAAGGGTGTGTAAGTTTTGATATAAAACATATAATAAAAAAATCCTACTATATTAAGGATAAATTTTTTGTTATAAAATCATATAATAATAATATTTAGGGAGTTGAGAGAGAAACTAAAAATAGGTGTTTAAGGGAGGGTGTTAACTCTTAATTGAATAACTCCTCTTGGTTTTCCCCAAAGAGCCTCCTTGGAAGGATTTATACATAAGATAGGATTAAAATAGTAATTTAGGGATGTTGGTGAGATATTTTGGGAGATTTTTGTAATTAAAATGTGGCTTGATCGGTTTTTGGAGGTGGGAGTAGAGGAGGCCATTTATATTGGAGGACGACTGGCACTCTTGCAATATTATGGAAAATTGAAGCTGCACCCACAATTATATATTGAATGTGAATCCAATAATAGTCCAAAGTGGAGACAAGTGATTATATGGTTATAATAATTAAATCCAATAAATTTTGGAAAATTTTATAGGTCTTTTTGTCCATTATGTTTATTGTTTAATCCCTTACTGACCTTAATTTAAACTTAATCATTGTATTTAATGTTAATTAGTTTCACTATTATTTTTGGTTAAAAACTAGGATTAACTTATTAAATATGATAAATTAATATTATTAAATTTATGTAAACAATTTTTAAAAATTATAAACACATAAGTGTCTTAAATTAATTTAAA
Source organism: Viscum album (assembly GCA_963277665.1). Lineage (NCBI taxonomy): Eukaryota > Viridiplantae > Streptophyta > Magnoliopsida > Santalales > Viscaceae > Viscum > Viscum album. The sequence continues at coordinate 734,328,563 of OY728130.1, forward strand.
TATAATCTTGTAGGTAGGATGACAATAAAGTTTTTTAATGAAAAAACATTCCAAAGGTTGATATGATTTTACAACCAATTTCAATGTAATATTTATTCTAATGATCTAAACTGGTTAAATTTAAGAAAAAAAAAATATTATCTAATTAATCTTTGAAATAAATTAAATATTTAATTTACCCCTATAATTAAGATAGATTAAAGAAGAGTATTTTTAGTTAAATTTCTTCATTTTTCACTATTCATGAAAAAATGAATCTTGACAAAAAAATATCAAAAATTCATAATAACATAATTTTTATGTTTTTAATTCAAGGATGATGTCTATTTTTACATATTAAATATATAAATGTTCCAAAAATAGTAATTAAAATGGGTTCACATTAAAAGGGGGTAAAAATGCCTTAATAAAAATATAGGGTTTTATGCATAAAATTTGGTTTGTTCAAATATTATGTACATAAAATCTATTGGATGAATATAAAAATATTATATTTAATATATAACTTTTATATTACATTATTATCATTCACTAATTGTAATTAACATAACTTATTATTGTAAAACATATTTATAAAAATAATAATATTTTCTTTTCTATTTAATTAGTTTTCATATTCATTTATGACTAACTGGTAACTTATGAATTCATATTGTATTTTTGAAAACCATATATTTTCATATATTAGTTAATACTATTTATAACCGCTAATTTAATAGCTAAGTTAGGTCTTACTATATTAAATAATAGCATTTTTATAATATATTATTTTTCAGTAAAACATTTTCATGGATGTTACGCAAGCCATCGAGGAAAACCATTGTTGCAAGTAATAGAAGCTAACCTTGGTGTTTAGTGTAGAGGAATCTAAAGTTTTTGTTTTGTGTGGTGCATGATTAACTTTCTATTGCATACAACAAAATACAAGCACAATTATTTGATACAAAATATCAAAAATATAAAATTAATTTGAAAAAATCTATTTCACAAGATCTCTGGTTGTTACAATTCCAACTTGACGGAGTGAAATAAATATGTAAATAAACTAAACAAACAAAAATCTATACAAATAATAGTGTGCAAGAATAAATAAATAACTAAAAAACTAATATAAATGGTATTCTTTACAAGGACTCATGGACAAGAATATAGACATTGTTCACCTACTAGATCGACCACATACAAAATAACTAAATAAAGAAAGATAAACAACTGAGGCTCTACGGATACTCTGAGATGAACCACATAATCAATCTCCATAATGTATTAATAGCTCCAACATGAAATAAGGTTTCCATCTGAGTGCTCCACTCAAACATGAAAAACTAGTTCTGTAACATCCCAGGTAATTAAAGAATAAAGAATTTTCATATTTATTAATATTTAAGAATTAAATATTAATTTTAATTAAAAGGGGTTTCTACGTTTGATAGCGTAATCGATACGCAACGATGAGTTTCTTTGAAAACTTACGTTGCACACAAGTAATAAAATACTATTATTTTAAATGTTAGTTAACAAGTAGACGTTGTACTGGCAGGAATGGATAGAAATAACTAAAATATGATTATATATGTTTTTAAATGTTTTTACATTATCCAATAAAAGATAAAGGCTTAAAATACAGAAAGAGTTCAATTTTAGGCTTTTATACCCTAATTTTCACTAAGGGTTCACTTACCACCTTTTGACGGAGAACCGTCATTAAATATAGTATTGATCAATCTTATAAATTCTATTGGACCAAAAAATACTCTTCATTAGAATCGAGACATCAAAATTTACTTTGTGTAAATTTTTGGTACCTTTCCGATAAAGTTCATTTTTTAATGAATAGTGTAAAATGTTGTATTTTATATCAAAACCTCTTTTTAATCTAATTTATTTATATGATTAGATAATATTTTTAATTGGTTTTAAAATAAAATTAGAAAATATTTTTACCATTAAATCCAATAGTGGTCGTTGGAATTAATTTCACTTTGAAATCGGACTTAAACTAGTGTCAATCTTTTGATACTTATTGTTTCATAAAAACACGCTATTTACTCTGACAGCGGGAATTAATTATTAAATTAATTAATGTGACTTATATGTTTTGAATTTTGTAAAATAGACTTCATTTTTGAATTCGTAATATCAAATATAGCTTAGGGTGAATTTTTGGTAATTTTCTGAAAAACGTCAATTTTTGATGAATAGTGAAATCACTAAGTGGTAGTTAAAGAAACTGATTTTTCGTTTAAATGAAATTTTCCCATCATTGTGTTTTTATTTTCAAAAATATGACATACATGGTTGTCATTAAGAAGTAAAATGTGGTTCAATGATATTAAAATAATTTTTTGGTGATTAGTAACTTATTAGGTTTTAATCGCGATTAGTGGTAATTAGTGTAGTTTAAGGTAAAAATAATGTTTTAATAATATGAGATGAGCTTGACACATGTCATACCCTCATTGGATGTGTCATGGCCGACCAATACAAGCCATGGGTCAACTTGGGGACCCCATGGAGCCACTTTGGTTGGGAAATGACATAAATAACTTTTTATTAAATGTAAAAGTAAAAATGACACAAACATAATATGTTTTACAAAAAAAAAATTTACATGGGGTTATAAAGATCAGATTTTTTATTATAAATAGTAATTGGAAATCTAAAACGATTTCCTACATTATAGTATTTTTTTATAATTTTTATACATTAAATAAAGTAAATTATTTATGACATTATAATGATGCAGCGATGACATCATTATTTAACGATTTAAATAAAATGGAAAGATAATGTAATATCTAAAACCTACACATGTTCAAAACCTATTGGATGGGTAGATTTCGAACCCTTATCACCTTATCCACGAATTATATCAATGTGGGTCCTTTTAAAACCGAAACAAATTTTCAAATAATGTAATATTTCCTTACTTTCCAAAAGTGCCCCTCCTCTCCTCTTATAAAAGGCCCCCACCTCTACCTCATTTCACACACTCCTCAAGCCTTTGGCTCGGCCATCCCCTGCCCATTTACTCTCTCCACATCTTTCTCCTCATCCTAGAGGATTCCCTTTGGGCAGAATCCTTTCAAAGAAAGCCTTTAGGCTCAAATCAAAAGGAGTTACACTTTTAAAGGTAATTCATTATCTCTTGTTCATTTGTTTTATTTGGCTTCTCCAAACCACTAAAATATTTTTATTTACTTTTTTTGTAAAAACACCAGTATATTCAATATACTAGGATGTTGTTATAAGATTTATTCGAGCTACACTCTCACACAACTACATCAAATGGTTAAAGAACATACGGTTTCCGTGGATGGAGAAATTCTGCCTCCCGAAACGATGATTGTTCAATACTCATTTAACACCTTCAAAGGTGGCCATTATTATGTCAATATTTTTATATATGATATATAATATGTTTATTCTTTCCTTAATCTTCTGTATTTTTCATTTATGGCATACCATTATTTTTTCCATTATGGGTAAACACGATATCTTCATTTTAGGAAGTGCGGACTACCGCCCCCTGAAAGTGATTTGATTCGTTAATACCATATGTGGGATGTGAAAAGGATAAAGTTAATGATATTATATATGTTATTATACTGGAATTATAATATACTCTTATATCATTATGATTCCATTCTATAAAATACGAAATAGAAATGAAAGTAGCGTTCATGCGTACGTACGGCATACCGTCTCCATGAACGGTGCATTTCATTTCTTACCTCTAAATGATTATGTAATATTATAAATACATGTATATGGTTGATATATATGATATATATGATATCCAAATCAGTAATGTCATTATGGATATAGAGAACATTTGACCACACGAACAACATTTAATTGTAAGAAGTCCACTTTCGACTTAAGAACCAAATATTGACAAAACAAACATTATTAACATAAATGGTTACATAATGTTTATAACATGGAAATAAGTGATATAAAAGGAATAATGATCTTTAAAAAGTTTCTTAATCAAGTATAAATTATCTCAAGTTTATTATTCAGGACGTTAAATAATGATCGAGTCAAGTTGGACCCGAGGTAAGGGACTTGGTCTCAATCTCCTTTCATTGAGGCATATTTCGTTTTTTACACAACTTTCTTTTATACGGTGTATAAACCCCTTTGACTTTTAATTTTATACAAAAGGAATCTTTTTCTACGAAGCGTTTTACTAAACGACAAAAAGGAATGTTTTTTTAACGTACGCGGTGACAACGACCTTTTCCGCCGCCGCGAGTATTATTTGGTTTTTGGCTTCCTCAACAAGCCATAATGTTTTTAGAATAAAATAAATACCATATACTCTTTTATGTATTTTGGTATTGAAAATGGTTTTGATAAAGGATTGTATTATGTCAATATATTTATGATATATTGTGATTGAAATGTGGAAATGTTATCATTCCTTTATATTGGTTTTATGTTTTATGATTTTATATTGGTACTTGGACATTTTAACGGGTGGTTATGTTATAAACCATATGACGGGTGGTGCCATGAATACCAGGACGGGTGGTTACGTTATAACCTCCAATGTATTGGGTATGGAAGTCGGCCGTATGGCTATTCCATTAAGTATTAATGGAAATTGGTCGTATGGCTATTCCATTAAGTGATATGTGTGGAAGTCAACCGTATGGTTATTCCACTTAAGTATGTTTATGTCCCAAGTTACCTTTATATATGTTATGTGTTCTTTTTATGGGTTTTACGGTAATCCTTTGGTTACAAAAAGGTAAGTAATGATACTTTATTCAGTGAAGAGTTTTTACTACTTCATGAAGGTGAAGGTATTACTTTGATAGAGTATATATGGTTTACTTTATGTTTGAAAAACTAACAGTTTTCATTCTTTCTATATCCCTTACTGAGCTTTTTATGCTCACCCCAAGTTTTTTGAAATGTTTTCACAGGACTTAATGTGGAATAAGGTCAAGGATGGGATCAAGGGAATGTCATCCTATATAAAACATGGAACTAGACACGTTTCTTTTTAAGAGTTTTTTTTATTATGGATACTTAGTAGAAGTGTCTACTTTGTAATCTTTTGAGATGTAATAGTTATGTTCTAATTCTATAAAACTCTAAACCTGAAAAGATCCTCAATGTGAATTATTCATTTAATTCAATATTAAGTAAGGTTTAAGGTCGGTGCCTTATAGTTGGTATCAGAGGTCGGTTTAGACAACTTTAGGAGTTAGAAAAGTGTTATATTATAATATGATTGAAATGATATAGCATTTATGGATTACCATGTTTCTTCGCCTAAGATATTTCGGTGTTCAGAATGGTTTTCCGCAGTGGAAACAAAGCAGCTATGTTGGGACGACATTAGGAGGAAGACAACCTTCCAAATCAGCAACCTGAGATGGTCGGAATCGGAACTGAACAGTTTGTTGCAGTGATGGAATAGTTGACTCAGGCTATAAATGGTGGTGGTATCCATGCATGAGATCAGCCAGATCAACCGCAGAGGAACATGTCAGTGGTGGAACATTTCATGAGGCAACATCCCCCATCATTCAGATGATCATCTGACCCTGTGCAAGATGAAGGGTGGATTAAAGCACTGGAGAAGATTTTTGATGTCATGGGGTGTTCAGAACATCAAAAGGTTAGTCTTGTTGTTTACCGTTTTGAAGGTGAAGCTGATTAGTGGTGGTCGATGGTGAAAAATATCAGGGATAGTGATGAGATTGAGGATCTTCACTGGGACGAATTCAAAGGCATGTTTCTTGAGAAATATTTTCCTAAGGTGGTTCGTCTTAGGATGGAGAAACAGTTCCTAGAATTGAGGCAGGAGGATGATTCAGTGGCTGCTTATGAAGCAAAGTTCACTCGATTGGTAAGGTATGCTCCAAACTTCATACGAGATCTTGATAGTAAAATAAACCATTTTTACTCAGGGTTAAAGCCAAAGTATCGAAGGGCTTTAGCTTCTCGTGAGTTCAAAAGTTATGAAAAACTTGTTCGATGTGCGGAGAAGGTGGAAATGGAGTTTGCCGATGATCAGGTGTTCTATGACAAACAACAGAATAAGAGGTCTAGTTGGAAGGAAAAGGGGAAGAAATCATCATAGAAGCAAGGAGGTAAGAAAACCAAATATCCATCCTGTGAGAAGTGCAGTAAAATGCATCCTGGAGAATGTTTATCCAAGTCTGGTAAGTGCTTTCAGTGTGGTAAGTCTGGTCATATTGCTCGTAACTGTAAGGAAGATGATCAAGCAGGCAATGAAAAGCCAACGGTAAGATGTTTTAAGTGTAATTAAATGGGTCATTATGCAAACGAGTGTCCAACGAAGAACTCAACTGGGGGAATGCAGCCAGACTACAAGCAGAAAAGGGTGGTGAAATCCTTTCCAACAACTTCAGCAGATGTTGGGCCATCGAATGAAGTGGTATCAGGTACACTGTTTGTTTGTTCAGATTATGCCAATGTGTTGTTTTATTCAGGGTCTACACACTCTTTCATTTCTGAGAAGTTTTCTAGTAAATTGGAAATTCCATATCAAGATATGAATCCTGAACTTATGGTAAAAACACCCGGAGGGAACGTTGAGACAAAAAGGAATTATAAGAACCTTACTATCCTTGTGTGTGGAAAGAATCTACTAGAAAACCTTATTGTTTTGCCTCTACTAGAGTTTGATGTTATTTTGGGCATGGATTGGATTTCTGTTTATCATGCTAAGATTGACTACAGAGCTAAAATGGTTTCTTTTCAGAAAGATTTTTAGTTTGTGTACAAGAATGAACCCTTGATTTTGATAACATATCAGGAAGTTGAGAAACTAGTAAAATATGGAAATGAATGTGACCTTGCACATATTGTTGAAAATAAAGGAACTGTTCAGATTAATGATGTGCCAGTGGTAAATGAGTATCTTGATGTTTTTCCTGATGAGTTGCATGGTATTATTCATGATCGGGAAGTTGAATTTACTGTTGACTTAGTTCCTGATTCTAAGCCAATTTCAAAACCCCCTTATCGAATGGCTCAAGTTGAACTTTTAGAGTTAGAGAAACAATTACAGGAGTTATTAGATAAAGGTATCATTCGACCTAGAACATCACCATGGGGTTCTCCTGTCTTGTTTGTTAAAAAGAAAGATGGATCAATGAGACTTTGCATTGATTATAGAGCCTTGAATAATATTACTGTTATGAACAAGTATCCTTTGCCTCATATCGATGATTTGTTTGATCAGCTCCAGGGAGCTCAGTATTTTTCGAAGATTGACATGAGGTCGGGGTACCGTCAGTTTAAAGTAAAAGAAGAAGACATTATGAAGACTGTGTTCCGTACTAGATATGGCCATTATGAATTTGTAGTTATGCCTTTTGGTTTAACCAATGCACCTGCTGTATTCATAGACCTTATGAATAGAATTTTCCATCAGTTCTTGGATAAGTTTGTGGTTGTTTTCATGGATGATATTTTGGTGTTTTCTAAAGTAAATAGGAGCATGAAAGTCATTTAAGGGTTATCTTTCAAACCTTAAAAGAAAAGAAACTATATGGGAAATTCAGAAAGTGTGAGTTTTGGTTACAACAAATTTCTTTCCTAGGCCACATTGTTTCAAAAGATGGCATAACTGTTGATCCTACTAAAACAAAAGTTGTTAAAGAATGTCCAAGACCCACAAATGTAACTGAGATCCGTAGTTTTCTTGGTTTGGCAGGTTATAACCGAAGGTTTGTTAGACATTTTTCACAGTTATCTAGTCCAATGACTAAGCTAACTCGGAAGGGTGTTAAGTTTATCTGGACAAAAGAATGTGATGATTGTTTTCAGGAATTGAAAAGAAGATTGGTGAATGCTCCAGTTTTGGCACTACTTTCCAGGAATGGTGAGTTTGTTATATACAGTGATGCTTCGTTGAAGGTACTTGGTTGTGTCATTATGCAGAATGATCAGTTAATTTCTTTTGCTTCATGACAGTTGAAAACTCATGAGGTAAATTACCCTACACATGATTTAGAATTAGCTGCTATTGTCTTTTCTTTTAAAATTTGGAGGCATCATTTGTATGGAGTAAAGTGTGAAATATATACTGATCACAAAAGTTTAAATTATATATTCACTCAGAAAGAATTGAACATGAGACAAAGGAGATGGCTAGAATTAATCAAGGATTATGATTGTACAATTCATTACCATCCGGGAAATGAAAATAAAGTGGCTGATTCTTTGAGTCAAAAAAGTAATGCTTCATTAGCAATGTTGTGTTTGGAATGTGATCCTTTGGTTAAAGATTTGATGAACTTTGGCATAAAAGTTTTTGGTGCAGGAAGTTCTTCTGTTTTGTTTCAGGTATCAGTGAAATCTTCTCTATCAGACAGAATCAAGCAAGCACAGAAGCAAGCCAGTGAGTTGCAGAAAAAGGTAGAGCTGGTTCAGAAAGGTAAGTTGCCTGAATTCAACATTGACAATTATTGTGTTTTGAGGTTTGGGAAGAGATTATGAGTGCCTTGTGATTCACAGTTGAATAACGAGTTGTTATGTGAGGCTCATAGTTCCTCGTTTTCAGTTCATCCTGGCAGTACTAAGATGTACGGAGATCTGCGGGAGTATTACTGGTGGGATGGAATGAAAATAGATATTGCTGATTTTACTGTGAAGTGTCTGACATGTCAGCAGGTTAAAGCAGAGCGGCAGTTACCGAAAGGGATGCTTCATCCTTTACCAGTGCCAGAGTGGAAATGGGAAAACATATCCATGGACTTTGTTGTGGGATTACCGAGGACATCTCGAGGTAATAATGCAATCTGGGTTATTGTTGATCGCTTGACTAAATCTGCTCATTTCCTTACTATATGAGATACTTTTTCCCTAGATCAACTTTCCCGTTTGTATCTTAAAGAGATAGTCAGGTTACATGGAGTTCCCCTCTCCATTGTATCTGATCGTGATCCCTGGTTCACATCTAACTTTTGGAAAGGCCTTCAGAAGTCATTGGGTACTGAATTAAATTTTAGTACAGCTTTTCATCCTCAATCAGATGGGCAGTCAGAACGAACAATTCAGACCATGGAGGATATTCTACGAGCTTGTCCGATGGATTATTAGGGAAGTTGGGACCAACATCTTTCCTTGGTTGAGTTTTCTTATAATAACAGCTTTCATTCCAGTATACAGATGGCACCATTTGAGACATTATATGGGAAGCGATGTCGAACTCCAGCATTTTGGGATGAAGTGGGTGAAAGGAAGCTGATGGGACCAGAATTGGTAGAAGAGATGGTAGAAAAGGTTCAGTTGATTCAGAAGCACATGAGAACAGCTCAGAGCAGGCAGAAGAGTTATGCGGATAACCGGAGGAAGGAGCTATCTTTCGAGGTAGGTGATCATGTTTTTCTCAAGGTTTCTCCTTGGAAAAGTGTGATGAGATTTGGTAAGAAAGGAAAGCTGAGTCCAAGGTTTATTGGACCATATGAAATTCTGGAGAAAGTTGGATCAGATGCTTACCGAGTGGATTTACCTCCGAGTTTATCTTAGGTACACAATGTTTTTCATGTTTCAATGTTGAGGAAGTATATGCTAGATCCATCTCATGTTTTGAGTCCAGAGGTAGTTCAGCTGGAGGAGAACCTATCTTATGAAGAACAACCAGTCCAGATTCTTGACCACAGGGAGCAGGTGTTACAGAATAAGGTGATTCATTAGGTAAAGGTTTTGTGGAAAAACCATGTGATTGAAGAGGCAACGGGGGAATCTGAAAATGCTATGAGGGATAAATACCCCCACTTATTTTGATAAGTGAATAAAATTGTGACGACGCAATTCCCAAAAGGGGGGAAGGATGTAACATCCCAGGTAATTAAAGAATAAATAATTTTCATATTTATTAATATTTATGAATTAAATATTAATTTTAATTAAAAGGGGTTTCTACGTTTGATAGCGTGCTCGATACGCAACGATGAGTTTCTTTGAAAACTTACGTTGCACACAGGTAATAAAATACAATTATTTTAAATGTTAGTTAACAAGTAGCCGTTGTACTAGAGGGAATGGATAGAAATAACTAAAATATGATTATATATGTTTTTAAATGTTTTTACATTATCCAATAAAAGATAAAGGCTTAAAATACGGAAAGAGTTCAATTTTAGGCTTTTATACCCTAATTTTCACTAAGGGTTCACATACCACCTTTTGACGGAGAACCGTCATTAAATATAGTTTCGATCAATCTTAGAAATTCTATTGGACCAAAAATAACTCTTCTTTATAATCGGGACATCAAAATTAATTTGTGTAAATTTTTGGTACCTTTCCGATAAAGTTCATTTTTTTAATGAATAGTGTAAAATGTTGTATTTTAATTCAAAACCTCTTTTTAATCTAATTTATTTATATGAGTAGATAATATTTTGAATTGGTTTTAAAGTGAAATTAGAAAATATTTTTACCATTAAATCCAATAGTGGTCGTTGGAATTAATTTCACTTTGAAATCGGACTTAAACTAGTGTCAATCTTTTGATACTTATTGTTTCATAAAAACACGCTATTTGCTCTGACAGCGGGAATTAATTATTAAATTAATTAATGTGACTTATATGTTTTTAATTTTGTAAAATAGACTTCATTTTTGAATTTGTAATATCAAATATAGCTTAGGGTGAATTTTTGGTAATTTTCTGAAAAACTTCAGTTTTTTATGAATAGTGAAATCACTAAGTGGTAGTTAAAGAAACTGATTTTTCGTTTAAATGAAATTTTTCCATCATTGTGTTTTGATTTTCAAAAATCCGACATACATGGTTGGCATTAAGAAGTAAAATGTGGTTCAATGAGATTAAAATAATTTTTTGGTGAATAGTAACTTATTAGGTTTTAATCGCGATTAGTGGTAATTAGTGTAGTTTAAGGTAAAAATAATGTTTTAATAATATGAGATGAGCTTGACACATGTCATACCCTCATTGGATGTGTCATGGCCGACCAAGACAAGCCATGGGTCAACTTGGGGACCCCATGTAGCCACTTTGGTTGGGAAATGACATAAATAACTTTTTATTAAATGTAAAAGTAAAAATGACACAAACATAATATGTTTTACAAAAACAATTTTTACATGGGGTTATAAAGATCCGATTTTTTATTATGAATAATCATTGGAAAGATAAAAAGATTTCCTACATCATAGTATTTTTTTATAATTTTTAGACATTAAATAAATTAAATTATTTATGACATAATAATGATGCAGCAATGACATCATTATTTAACGATTTAAATAAAATGGAAAGATAATGTAATATCTAAAACCTACACATGTCCAAAACCTATTGTATGGGTATATTTAGAACCCTTATCACCTTATCCACGAATTATATGAATGTGGGACATTTTAAAACCGAAACACATTTTCAAATAATGTAATATTTCCTTACTTTCCAAAAGTGCCCCTCCTCTCCTCTTATAAAAGGCCCCCACCTCTACCTCATTTCACACACTCCTCAAAACTTTGGCTCGGCCATCCCCTGCACATTTACTCTCTACACATCTTTCTCCTCATCCTAGAGTATTCCCTTTGGGAAGAATCCTTTCAAAGGAATCCTTTAGGCTCAAATCAAAAGGAGTTACACTTTTAAAGGTAATTCATTATCTCTTGTTCATTTGTTTTATTTTGCTTCTCCAACCCACTAAACTATTTTTATTTACTTTTTTTGTAACAAAACCAGTATCTTAAATATACTAGGATGTTGTTATAAGATTTATTCGAGCTAAAATCTCACACAACTAAATCAAATGGTTAAAGAACATACGGTTTCCATGGATGGTGAAATTATGCATCCCGAAACGATAATTGTTCAATACTCATTTAAAACCTTCAAAGGTGGCCATTATGATGTCAATATTTTTATATATGATATATAATATGTTTATTCTTTCCTTAAGCTTCTGTATTTTTCATTTATGGCATACCATTATTGTTTCCATTATGGGTAAACATAATATCTTCATTTTAGGAAGTGCGGACTACCGCCCCCTGAAAGTGATTTGATTTGTTAATACCATATGTGGGATGTGTAAAGGATAAAGTTAATGATATTATATATGTTATTATACTGGAATTATAATATACTCTTATATCATTATGATTCCATTCTATAAAATACGAAATAGAAATGAAAGTAGCGTTCATGCGTACGTACGGCTTACCGTCTCCATGAACGGTGCATTTCATTTCTTACCTCTAAATGATTATGTAATATTATAAATACATGTATATGCTGGATATATATGATATATATGATATCCAAATCAGGAATGTCATTATGGATATAAAGAACCTTTGACCACACGAACAACATGTAATTGTAAGAACTCCACTTTCGACTTAAGAACCAAATATTGACAAAACAATCATTATTAACTTAAATGGTTACATAATGTTTATAACATGGTAATAAGTGATATAAAAGGAATAATGAACTTTAAAAAGGTTCTTAATCAAGTATAAATTAACTCAAGTTTATTATTCAGGACGTTAAAGAACGATCGAGTCAAGTCGGACCCGAGGTAAGGGACTTCGTCTCAATCTCCTTTCATTGAGGCAAATTTCGTTTTTTACACAACTTTCTTTTATACGGTGTATAAACCCCTTTGACTTTTACTTTTATTAAAAAGGAATATTTTTCTATGAAGCGTTTTACTAAACAACAAAAAGGAATGTTTTTTTAACGTACGCGGTGACAAAGACCTTTTCCACCGCCGCGAGTATTATTTGGTCTTTGGCTTCCTCAACAAGCCGTAATGTTTTTAGAATAAAATAAATACCATATACTCTTTTATATATTTTGGTATTGAAAATGGTTTTGATAAAGGATTCTATTATGTCAATATATTTATGATATATTGTGATTGAAATGTGGAAATGTTATCATTCCTTTATATTGGTTTTATGTTTTATGATTTTATATTGGTACTTGGACATTTTAACGGGTGGTTACGTCATAAACCATATGACGGGTGGTGCCGTGAATACCAGGACGGGTGGTTACGTTATAACCTCCAATGTATTGGGTATGGAAGTCGGCCGTATGGCTATTCCATTAAGTATGTATGGAAATTGGCCGTATGGCTATTCCATTAAGTGATATGTGTGGAAGTCGACCGTATGGTTATTCCACTTAAGTATGTTTATGACCCAAGTTACCTTTATATATGTTATGTGTTCTTTTTATGGGTTTTATGGTAATCCTTTGGTTACAAAAAGGTAAGTAATGATACTTTATTCAGTGAAGAGTTTTTACTACTTCATGAAGGTGAAGGTATTACTTTGATAGAGTATATATTGTTTACTTGATGTTTGAAAAACTAACAGTTTTCATTCTTTCTATATCCCTTAATGAGCTTTTTATGCTCACCCCAAGTTTTTTGAAATGTTTTCACAGGACTTAATGTGGAATAAGGTCAAGGATGGGATCAAGGGAATGTCATCCTATATAAAACATGGAACTAGACACGTTTCTTTTTAAGAGTTTTTTTTATTATGGATACTTAGTAGAAGTGTCTACTTTGTAATCTTTTGAGATGTAATAGTTATGTTCTAATTCTCTAAAACTCTAAACCTGAAAAGATCCTCAATGTGAATTATTCATTTAATTCAATATTAAGTAAGGTTTAAGGTCAGGGCCTTATAAGTTCTCTACTCGATCCACTACATCATGATCAACCTGATGGTATAAATAAGGTCTACATACACTGAAGTGAACTTCTATGGGTGAGAATCAAATCTCAGTTGGCCACCCCCAATAGTGTTCCTAACATCTACTATCATAACATGTGCATGCAACATGCATCTGGCCAAACATATCCTAACATAACCCCTAACATAAAAGATAACCAAAAGAAAGAAAGGAACCAAAAAGGTCTAAAAAAGGAAAAAACCTATAGTCCTAGTATGAAACCCATAGGTAAAATGACCCTCTCCTTGTACCTAGGAAAAATAATTACAAATAATAGCTAATGCATCCATAACATTCAGATCATCTTCCTGATTAATAAGGAACTCCTAAGTCTACGACATGCATATGCAGACATGCTAGACCCTAGGGTCTCATCCTAGGTTTCTTAACACCGAGAAAGCCTACCATGTACTATGATTCTAATGTTATGATATGAACTGGAAGTAGGGGAACATTGTTGAACTATAGATTATATTACCATGCCCAGAAGTCCTTTAGAACCAACTAGGAGAGAATGTCTCAAGTCATCACCAATCTTCCTGACCATGCCTTGATCCCAAACAAAACTGGGCCTTAGGAGCACAAAATCCTCCATGGTCTACTGAACCTAGCCTCATGAATTTCTGCCGGCTAAGGTTACTGCACTCATCTAGATCATGCATTAGCTCCCTAGCCTCACCTAATAACTACTAGTGAACCAAAGTAGGAGATACTAAGAATAAAACTCAGGACACTCACCCAATCCAATAACATCCATAAGGTATCCTCCCTCATCAGTCTTTAATATGAAAAACCACAAGCCTCCATAGAATATCTCAAATACGAAGGATGGCTATCAAACACACACTCCAACTAAGACAACTGAAATGAGCATCACCCATATTACAAGACAACCAACATAGGGAATCCATCATGGTTCCCAGAACCTCATCACAATAGGACAAGCTATGATTGGATCCTCTAAAAAACCACATCATTGGAAGGAAACCATGCACGGGGCTACTCTGGAAAATCCTAGCTCAGGCTAGACACCCTAAAAATGGATCCTCTAGAAAAACAACACCTCAGTTAAGCATGGCCATTAGAACTGTGGATTGAGTCCCATCTAAAATTAAAAAACACCCACCCAAATGAGAAACTGCAAGAAATAACTCACCCATAAGGGTAGACATAAGAAGCCCCTTGACCAGAATAGTAATCTCAAGAAAAACCTCACCCAGAAGGGAAACATCAGAAAAAGTCTGGGGGACCTATATCAAACTATGCTCAATAACACATAGTTTTACTAGACATTAAATGATGCCAAAACACCATGAAGACTCCTTCCGGTCCCAACCTCATCCATCCAAACCTAATACTCATGACGCCAAACAAATGATCTTGTCCAAGAAGACACTAGATTCCACATCATAGAATATATCCTCAGAACCCCAAGCAAACTCCCTAGGAATTATCAATCCAAGTTGAACAACAAGTTCACACACTCACGTGAGCCTTACAACTCACAATCCAACTCCATGAGGATTCTAGAACAATATCCTCAATGGAATCCTAAAAAAATCTCTATTTGTCCAAATCCCAATCCCATTGGACTTTAAAAACAAAAAGGTCTCCACCATTATGATCTACACGGAAGAATGATCAAAATGGACAACGCATATGTCCAATCAAAACTCCATGGGGAATTACTAGTCGAACAACCTAGGTCAGTATAAGCACACGATGTGCACATAAATCACAAGACATATACCTCAAAGGGTCCTCCCTGGCCATTTTCCCCAGCCCACTGGAATGTACCTTTTTGAAGTAAAAGGTGTGTACGAAATATACATGGTGAGTGACCCAACCTGGGTAACTTCCCGTGTATCTGGCCATGTACCCCTCTTAGGTATGTACACCTACATGAAATGTACCTCAAACGAGCATTGTCCTTGTACCCTACACGGCCATGTACCACCGCACAGGGTGTTTGGCAGAGTACTATGCCAATTCCTGGAAGCCCACTACATGGCGTGTAACTCTGGTACATGGAATGTAATTTCCAAAACACATGTTCCCCAAACGATAAGAACTCATTTCCTGTATTATTAAAACAATGTGTTGTGTGATCATGATTTATTGAACAAAAATCCCTCTGAAACACACAGAACACCAAAAAACACCAAAATTATCTCTAAAACTACCAGATAGACCCATTATGGGTCCCCAAAAACTGAAAACAATATTACAACTATAAAAAATCTATTCTACACGTATTTATAGTGGAAACATAAAATAATGCCTGTATCTTAATAAAAATTGCAAAATCATCGATCTGATTCGTGTTCTGTAACACCTATATGACTATCTGACGCGACCTAAGCTCATTATAGGGTCCTCCATCTCACTCTCTCCATCCTATCTCCCTCTCATATCCCTCTCCTCTTTTTATTCAAAATGAATCACCCAAAGGGTGGAAATAATCAACACACCAATATAGGAATGGAGAAAAAATATTTAATATAAAAGAAAAAAATAATGAAATAACATGGACAAGTAGAGGGAGAAGAAAATGGGGTCCAGACTACACGAGGTGCCCGATGCGTGGTTATGACATACCTAGGAACCCCCCCCCCCCACCCACACACACACACAATTACTGACTCAACACTAAATATAGAATTTTGATCCGGTACTCCAAACAAAAGATATTCCCAAACAAGTTTGTTTGAAGAAATGTCATTTATTTAATTAAATGCTAAATATTTGGATAAACTACAAACACATTGGATTTACACAAAACACCAATCCATGGGTAAACACCTTATTCCAACACCGAAATATTGGTAATAAAAATTATTTGAGATCTATTAAATGTATAAATTACCATTTCCCCCCTTGAAATGCTCCTAAGAGAAAAAATTAAAATTTCCCATGTTTTCCTTAAATCTTCATGACACGGTTTATGAAACGATCCCCATCATAAATACTTCTCCCCTTGAGAATCCTATGTCATCAGCCAACACCCAAGATTCACTATAACCCCAGTGCTTCTAATACTACCATGAATATCCACCAAATCATCTCACAGTACCAATGGAATCCCCAACACTAGGGACATTCAATC
Source organism: Viscum album (assembly GCA_963277665.1). Taxonomy (NCBI): domain Eukaryota; kingdom Viridiplantae; phylum Streptophyta; class Magnoliopsida; order Santalales; family Viscaceae; genus Viscum; species Viscum album. The sequence goes on from OY728130.1 coordinate 734,345,395, forward strand.
GTGACTAGTATGGTACACCCCACTAAAGGAGTACCCTTAATGTCGTCCTTCGTCCAAGAACCCAACTCCATAACCCATGCTCTTTCCACTTCAAAATGAAATTGAAATATGTGTCCAAACCAATCACACCCAAGCACCAACACAGAAAACCAACTACCACTCATTCTTGGCACAATAGGAGAGACAACCCCATGCTCAAAGAACAACTTGAAACAGGGACCTAATCCCACAATAGACTATGGTTCAATCTCGACTACAATGATTCCTTAACAATAAAAATTCACTTATATAACACACATGTCACAAAAAACACTTCATCTAACCAGAACTAACATGCCTTCCTAACAAGGATTACTCCCAAAAATCCACCACAACACCACTCCCCTCCTCATGTTAGTTTTTCCCATGATAATCCTCTCATGAACATCCATCCTCAAATGAGCCACAACTAAACAAACCATGAACAACGTTCCTAAACCAACTTACCAAGAACCTCACATAGGCCAATCCCAAAATTCCAAAGCACCCTCAAAATTCATTTTTGTAAACATGGCATCTCCCTCATAACAAGATACACCAACAATACCACCCTCCACATGGGTGTCGTTTGAAAACCACAAATTCCAAACCACAATCCCACCATGCTACCAAAGAGAAACCAGAACAAATTAGGTCTTAAACCAACCTAACCAGCTCACTCAATGAGCCAAAAAACAAAAAATCCCACCAGAGGACTACGAAACCAAGAGGACTACCAATGTGAATTTTCCCAGTCATGATTCAAGTATCACTGAAAGGGGGAGGGGTGAATCAATGATAACTTTTTCATTTATGTTTCCTTACAAATGAAACAACAGTTTCCTATTATTAAATATTTGTTTCCAAAATTAAAATAGTTCAAACACACATCCATAGGAACACATGAATTGAAAAGGTTCACTACTCAACAATAGTAGATATGCCCTTTGTATGGTTTGGAAACAATTCAATACCACACAATCCACTAGAAAACAATCATTTTATGTGGAATATAATGAGTAGGATGTTCCCTTAAACTCATGTAGAACTTTGAAAATAGTCCAATAGTGATTGTTCTCCCACTTATCAAAAATAGGGTAAAAAATGTTTTATGGTGCTTCTTGGTCCGCATTCACCATTTGATCATTCAAAACAATTATTCTATTTCCTACCGAGAATATAGAAAAAACTTCCTTTAGTCCAATGCAAACTATAATGGTTCCTTAATTCACTACCTTTATCTTCCACGTACTGATTTGAACTACATGGAATGATGTCTTTACAATAACCTTATCCTTTAGTGAACCACCCCTGCTTTACAGATTCAGGATTCTTCCATAAACCAACCCTTCTACACATATGGTTGATTCCTCCATAGACTACCTATGCTCTGTGACCCTTTTTCCTTTATGGGACATGAAGCCCTCTAAATTTCATCAGTGTACTCTCCTTTCCAAATTTATCTTTCTAAGAAATAATTCCTCTGTATACTATTTCCTCCTTTGTAAAATTCTTCTCAACAAACTGTCTCCTATGTGGAATGATCCTTCACTAATTTTTCGGAAATCGCCAAATTCATTCTCAGAGTGAAGATGTTTTCAAATGAAATTTACTCATATATAATTATTGGATTATGGTACATTATATAGTAAAACAAATCCTCAAATTTCACTAATCTGGTTTCCCAAATGATTCACTACTTCCTTTACCATGTACTACGCTCCTCCCATGAACCCTATTTTCCTCCACGGTCCATTTAACACATTTCTTCATTTATAATATCCAATTCCTTCCAAAAACAAATCATCGTATTTATTCATAAAATATAATTCTCCCACGAATTATTTTCCTTCATCAGGAAAATCACCACGTCTTGGCTGCAAATGACACCGATTTTGTGAATCGTTGGCCTCCCTCTAACATCAAGCATTCCATGAACTATGTTATGTTTACGGTATATGTAACATAGTTCATGGTCCAAATATAACTGATATGAATATCCTATGACTTTTCCTATTTTCCTTCACCAATCCACATACCACTTATGTGGTCAATGATATATCAACTGGATTTCACAAATTGTAAGCTCCTTTGATGAAAATATTCCTCTGTCAAAAACAAACTCTCGATTTTGAGGGCCAGGATGCCAACTTAAAAACCAACGTCATAAAAACTCTGACCATACTGATTCACAGTCACTAATACATCATTAAACATTCTACCATCTCCTACTAAACATCACATTATTACAAAACCAATTTATTTCATTCATCATAAACCTCATATGTCGTTATATATAATCTTTGATCAATCGCCATTAGAATTATCAGATTTAAAAAGGAAAGTGTTACAACTTCAATGTCCTCAAGAAATATATTTCTTTCCAATCAATCCTAAATATGATTGGATATATTTTTATACACGTTTCCTTTATAAGGATTAAATCATAAGTTCTCCAAAAAACATATGATATTTATGAAATAAAAACAAAAAAAACATCCTCTGATGTTTTAAAAAATTTAAAAAGTGATTTGATTTATCCTTATGACAAAAAAAGACGATACTCTTGAAAAAAACCTTTTTATACGTCCAAAAACATCTCCAGCCAACTTTGTCCCAACAATATACCCCATTGGATTTTTTTCAAACAAGATTCATAAATCATTGAAGTTTAAAACATTGAGCTATGGATTACTTATAAAAAATTATAAGCCTACTTGAACAAACACATTATAGGAAACAAGAATTATTTACAAAAAAACATGCTATCCAAAAGTAGAGACTATAAAATCCCTTTATCATTCCACCTTAATATTCACCAAAACATCCTCATTTTTCTTCCAAGACATATTCCTCAGCTTTATCCACTTCTACAACATTTAGGGAATGCAAAAAAAAATTCCTAAAACCACTCAAACAAACTATTAGAATACTTTACACACTTACAAAATAGATTCAGAGCTTACCCACACCCCCTTTATGAATGTTCCCGTAAGTATTTATTTATGATAGAATTCCCCCTGGAAAATATTATTCAAGGGTATGATGATATAGGGGACATAAACACATACCTTAACCTTGAAGAGAAAGCGGTTGGACACCCATGTTCAACATAAATTTATAAAAAGGATCTTTTGGTAATGGTTTTTTTATATATCAGCATATTTTTTGATGTAGGAACATTCTCATTATTCAATTCATTATTCACCACATGTTATTTGATGAAGTAGTACCTTATGTCAATATTATTTGAATGATAATGTTCTACCATATTCCTTAAAATATTTATTTCACTTTGATTATCACACCCAAAGAGAAAGAGTAGATTTCGATAAAAAAGTAACCCTTCCAACTAAGTTTTCATCCATATAAGTTATGTAGCAGCTTGAGAGGAAGAAACATACTTAGATTCATCCATTCTATGAATTAATGTTTTTTTCTTTGTATATAAACTAACACAACATTTCCCTAAAAATAAAACTCCACCAGATATAGATCCTCTATCATCAACATTTCCTACCCAATCAATATCAGAATACCCAAACAAGTTAGTAATTTCTACATTATCATACCTATCTAAAATTTTTTTGTGCCTTTTATATATATTATAATTATTTTCCAAAAAAAATTAAATGTGATTATTTAGGGACACTCTGAAATCTTACACATAATCTAACATAAAAAATAATGTCGAGTCATGAGGCAATAAAATATAATAAACTTTCAATCAGCTATTGAAACTCTTTCTGATCAATTTATTTTCCTTCACCTTCTTTATAATACATCATTCCCACTGAAATTGGTGAGGAAATTGGTTTCAAATTTTCCCTTCTAGACTTCATAAGAAGTTCCTTAGCATACTTTTCTTCAGAATGAAAAATGTTTTTTTGTTTTTAAAGATATATAACCCAAGAAAGTATTTCATTTCTACCAAAATGGATGTGACACCCCCAAAAAAATAAAGCACCATGTATTTGATAGAGTGCAGGACACATAACTTAAAGTGTGTAAGAGAATATAATATCCATATAATTTATTATATATATATTATTTAAAATAGATTATATGTATTTAAATTCATGCAAGAGAGACCTTTCTTGGTATCTTGTGTAACTTAAAAGATAGACCTTTCTCGATAGAATATGTTTCACATAAGAGGGACCTTTCTTAATAGATTTTATTACACACAAGAGTGACCTTCCTCTCACAATTGCATTACACCCAAGACAGAGTTTCACCAAATAACAATGTATTATTAAAATATTACAATTTAATATAATATGATATAACCTAGCCATTATGTTACTGGTTATGAATAGTGTTAACTAACTTATGAAAATGTATGGTTTTTAATAATATAAGATTAATTCATATGTTAAAATTTAATTAGAAATGAATATGGGAACCAATTGTATATAAACTGGATGTTTTTATATAAAAACATATTTATGCTCATCAATATGTTTTACCATAATAAATTAAACAAATTACAATTAGTTGATTATTTTAATAGAATATATATGTCATATATTCAATCAAATATTTTTATATTCATCCATTAGTTTTAATGTTCAAAATATAAAGACAAACCATATTTCATACATAAAAACCTATATTTGTATAAAGGAAACATTACCTCATTTTAATGGAGAACCGATTGGATATATTAATTTTATCACTTTAATTGATATAATATATAAACATAAGCATAATATTTTGAATATAAACATAAAAAATAGATTATGATGATGTTTTGGTAAGTTTCTATAAAGATTCAATTTTTAATGAATAATTAAAACTATGGAATTTTATTTCAAAACTTCTTTTTCATATAATTTATATATAAGGTTAAATAAAATTTTTAACAGGTTTTAATGTTTAATTATATAATATTATTATCCACTAAAAAAAATTAGGTGATATGGGTCAATTTTACTTTGAAATCTATTATAAAAACATAGACAACATTCAGACATTTTTACTTTAAAAACCCGCATTATCGTCACTTCTGTGGGATTAATTTTAATTTAATATCTTCCACTTCTATGATTATAATTTGAAAAAATGGATTAAATATTTTTAATAAGACTAATTTATAATTTTTAATAATACCAACTATGTTTTTGACCAGATGTATTAGTGAAAGTGACTAACTTTAATTACAACTATTAAGGTAAAAATATGCTTAATAAAGGACTAAACCATTAACATAAGGGCCCAAATGGCCTTTAAAATTGTCCAACACCCATTGTATTGAAAAAAATCGTCAATTAACCTTCTATTATTCAGTTTTTTTTTCAATTAATTTTTTAGGTAATATCTTGTGTACACCAGACTTGTTTCCCAAAATTCAAAGTGACTCATTTTTCTTCCCTATAAAAGGCCACCGCCTCTCTGAATTCATCACACCTCTTAGATCCCCAATTTATGGACAATATATATCAAAATAGTCTCTCAAAAATCACTCCCTTATACCTAAAATCCTCTCATCGGGCATAAATCATTACAAAGAAGTTTTTTTCTGGTTCAAACCAAAAGAAGTTACCCAATTAAGAGGTAACACCTTCTCTCATGCCTTTTAGTTTCATTTCCATTATCCACAACCTATCCTATTTTAATTAAATTATTACATAAAAACAATACTATACTAAATATATTAGGATATTGTTATGAAAAATTTCCGACCTACACTTACACACACCTCCATCTAATAGGTAACAAACTTATTGTTTATATAAAAAAAGAATTAATTCCTCGCAAAATGATGATTGTTCAATTCTCCATTACCGCATATTATGATGGCCCTTATGATGGAAACTCTATTTATATATGATATATATTTTATTTATAATTTTTTATTCTTATGTAATTTTAATTTACAACATTCCTTTATGTTTTCAAATTTGTCCGATTTTGATAATATCATTTGAGAAAATGTGGACTACTGCCCCCTGAAAGTGATTTCATTCATTCACATGATACATTGAATGTATAAATAAATGGTCATAATTAAAGATAAGTGATATAAAAAACATATATAATATATTCATGAAATAATTATCTTGTTGGAAATAATATATATATATATATATATATCATCTTTTTTAATACTCATTCACTCACTTTAAAAGAGATAACGTCGTTCGTGGATGTGTAGACTACCAGCTCCACTACGTGATGTGATTTCATTGAAAAAAATAATTGTATATATATATAAGTATATATGATTAAATAATATTATATTTATTATATAATGATAATTATGTAATGATTTTAGTTATTTACCTTCTTTCAAAAATGTTTATTTAAAAATTGAAATGTTACTCATACGTGCATACGGCCTTCCTTCTCCATGATTGTAACATATTATAATTTTCATAACCATATTTAAGGATTTATTTTAAAAGTATAATTGATCTAAAATATGATAATTATTTCATGGTTATTATTTTGGAAAAGTTATACAATGAACTCTATGACCATATTTGACCAACAATAGTTTTTTTGACACATACCGAATTTGGTCAAAAACACCCAATGTAAATATAGTAATTTAAGTAGTTGTAGAAAACATGGTAATAAATGAAATAAATCTAAATATAAACATTAAATGGTTTTGATTAATTTTTAAAATTAACATTTGTTTATTATATAGGATGTTAATGGATGATCACCTGAAACAAAACTCAAGGTAAGGGATTCTTGTCTCATTTTCAATCTGGATTTTTTCAAGGAAGCTATTATGGTATCTAAATTGAACTCTCTCCTTACAATGAAATATAATACTCTTAAATAAACCTTTAAAATACAATGTCTCCAAGAAGGGGAACTAAACACTAAATTTTTCAACTCTCTCCAAAGAATTAGGAAGGCCAGTCATCCCTTCTTCTATCTTAAGGTTGGTGATCAAATTTTAGATAACAGGGATAGCATTTATGATTATATTTTTGATTATTTAATGGATTTTTTCAATTGGACCACTTTGGGGGGTTCCTTGATGGATGGTATCATCCTTTCCTTGGTCTCTGCTGTTGATAATTTCCTTCTCACTAGTGCCCCTTCAGAATTTGAGATTAAGGATGCTGTTTTTAGCCTTAATTATTCCAGATCTCCGGGTCCTGATGGTTTCAAAAACTTCTTTTATCATAAGTATTGGGTCATTATTAAAGGTGATGTTTGTAATTTAGTCTTCTCTTTCTTTTCCTCAGGTTCTCTTCCACTGGGTATCAATCCTCAATTGATCTCCATAATTTCTAAAGTTGAAAATGGTTGTGAGATTCACCTTTTTTACCCATTGCCTTGGTAAACTCTAGTTACAATATAATAAGTAAGATTATTGCTAGCAGGCTCTCATTCATTGCATCAAATATTGTTTTTGGAATCAATTTCGATTTATTAGAGGAAGATGCATTCCAGATTGTATTTTCTCAGCTTCAGAATGTCTGAATATGCTCAGGAAACCTGTACGGGAGGGAAGAATTGTTATCATGCTTGACATCAAAAAGGCATATGACACTCTGGATTTGGTATTTCCTTATAATTTTCTTGAATGTTTTGGTTTCAATTATATATTTATTGGATGGATTTCCACTCTTTTTGGACCTGCTCATGTCCAAGTTTTGGTTATTGGTTCCCTGAAAGGGTACATTGCTTGCTCTAGAGGGGTTTGTCAGGGAGATCCTCTTTCATCCATACTTTTTTCTATTGTTGAATATTATCTCAGTAGGCACATCTCGCACATGGTCTCACAGGGTCATCTCAAGCCAATGAAGACTTCCAGGTCTCTTCTTGTTCCAACTCATCTTTTATATGCTGATGATATTATCATCTTCATGTACGGTAGAAAAAAGAATATTTGTGTCCTAAAGAAAGTTCTAAATCATTATGAGGGTTCTTATGGAAAATGTATAAGTTGGGATAAATCCTCCATACACTTTGGGAAGGGGTTTTCTATCACCAAGAAGCATTGGATTACTGTAGACTTAGGAATCCGAGAGGGGGTCCTGCCTTTCCACTATCTCGGTGTGCCATTAATTTGGGGGCGTCCTAGAGCATCCTTATTTTCTAAAATTGTTGACTAGGTTAATGGAAAACTCTCAAACTAGAAGGGGAAGATTCTATTTATGGTTGGGTGTTTAAGATTGGTGAATTCTATTATTGTTTCTAAATTGGTGTACTCGTTAATGGTCAATAAGTGGAAGAGAGGACTTCTCAAGCATCTTAATATCTCTATCAGGAACATTATTTGGAGTGGTAATATCCATGAGAGGAAAATGGTCACAATTCCTTGGAAGGATTGTTGTCTCCCTTTTCATAATGGTGGCATGGGAATAAGAAATATTTCACTTTTCAATGATTCCCTTCAAGCCTGTCTTGTTTGGAATATTCTCCACATCAATTATGAATCAATGGGATTTCTCAATGCTCGCTTTGCTGGTAAATTGAGTCATAGAAGGAATAATTATATTGAATTTTCATTATGGCCATCAATTAAAGCTTCTTTTCAGGATATTATGTACAGCTCACTATGGATTTTGAATAGGAACATGACACTCAAATTTTGGGTTGATAATTGGACTGGTGCCACACTCTCTGATAATTTTCAGCTGGATGTCCTTGATTCTAATGAGAAGGTCACTATTAAAGAGTTTTTTATGCTCCTCTCTCACCTCTCTAGGATGAGAATCATGATTTTGTTGCTTATTGTGACTTTATTTGTGGCCCTGATATTCTGGTTTGGGAACCTACTAGGAATGGGCTTCTTTCTAGTAAACTTTTCTATCATCATTTTATCAAGGGCCATCATGCTGACATCAATTGGTTATCTACTTTCAACAAAAGCTGGATCAAGTCGTCACGTCTTACTCTTATTTGGAGGCTTGCTTACAATAGGTTACCATCTGATGATGTTATTAAAATGTTTGGTATTTACCTTTTCTCCAGGTGTTCTCTATGTCACCAGCATAGGGAGGATGCAGAACATATCTTTCTCAGCTATGCAATGGCCTCAGCCATTTGAAAGGAGGTCTTGGAGGCTTTGGAGCTGGTTGGTCTTCGATTTTCAGGTCATCAAGCTCTCCTTCGGTTCGGCTCTTTCATCCAATTATCACCCTAGGTACACTCTCTTATTTGTGTGGCTATAGCTAAATGTTTTCATGCTATATGGGGGAAATGAAATGCAGCAATTTTTTTGGGAAAAGGATACTATGTGAAGCTGGTCACGAAGTAGATTTTTTCTGCTATAAGAGATATGTGTAGTGTTGGCATGGGGTATTGTAACAACAATATTCACAATTTTATTGTGCTAAAAAACATGGGTGTTTAGGGAAATTTAAGACCTTCTTGTGCGACATTAGAATTGTTCTAGTTGCCTCATGTTCTACATTGGATTAAGGTGAATACAGATGGTGAAACAAAGGGAAATCCGGGACTATCAGGGTGTGGTGCGGTTTTCAGGATGCATGATGACTCTATTAAGGGATGTTTTTATGGAAATTTTGGTACGACTATCTCACTTGAGGCAGATATGCTTGGAATAATTCAGGATGTCTCAATTTCTAAAATTAAAGGTTAGAATAATATATGGCTAGAAAGTGACTCTAGCACTCTTGTGCAGTCCATTAGAAATGGTGAGATTCATATCTCTGGGAGGCTTGCTGCAAAGTGGAGGGAATGTATGAAGAGCCTTATAATTCATAACTTATTCATCGCACACGTTTATCGGGAGGAGAATATGGTTGCGGATGGTCTTGCTAATATGAGAGTTGGTAAGCCTATTACCTGGTTAGATTCGCTTCCTATGGTCCTGCTCCCTCATTATGAGGCTCATTGTAATAAGTCCCCACATTTTCTTCTCTTGAAACATTATTTTATTTTATGAATATAGCCTTAGCCTCTTGGTTAGGGGGCCTTTTCTAAAAGACACATTTGGTTATCCAATTATTGTTTTACCTCCTTGGTAAGGGACTATCATCTAACTTATAACATCTACGAGATAAATGTCATGTTCACTACTTACATATTTTTTGTTGTGTAGATACTGTCATTTTATATATATTATATCATGAATTCATTTTCCATAATTGAATTTGATACTTTAATTTAATATTATTATTTCATTAGGATTAAAATTTAAAAATGTTTCAAAGTGGTATGGGACACTTTTGGATTTTTTAACTATTATTTTCCTAAAGAGTGATCCTCTTGATATTTCAATGAAATTTCAATTCGAGGAAATTAAATAAAAATTTTTAAATTAAACATTTAATTATCCTCTGGATATTCATGACCATTTTTAATTATTAGTTCCATATTCTCACTATATGGTACTCAATGTGTTTCAAAAATGTTTTAAAGAAAACCTGAATTCACTTATCTCTTTTGTCAGAGAACGTGTTTTCATCTAAAGACCTTGTTTTATTAAAATATTTTAAAAAAAATTAAAATGATTTGGTAAAGAGATTTTTTATAGTTTTTTCTTTTACCAATGTTTCAAATGAATATTCTTGTCTCTTTACTAATACAGAATTTTTTACCCTTTTTACATACAAAAGGAATATTATTTTTACCTCGTACGACATGTACGGATTCATCTTCATTCATTTCGTTGAATCCTACATTTAATGATTAAAATGTTTTTATAATTTATGATATTATAAAAAGTTATTTTAAAAGAAAAGTTTTATTTCCTCTAGAATATTTTTAAAATAAAATCTTTTATTTCATCAATGTCAAAAACCCTCCATTTTACTCCACTTGGGTTTGTTATATTGATACAATCTTTATTGTTCATATATATTGTTTATTATTGATTTGGCTAAGGATAGATTTAGAATTAACTTCCTTGATGTATTTTTAAGTGACCATGAATTATTAAATTTCCTATGATCATAGAAAATTGAATTTCCCCTTACTATCAATTTCATTTTTTCATGGATATTAGTTATTTTTATTTTTCGATGTGAGTAATTCTTTGGACTGGAAATGACCAGTGGAGCTCAAAATTTGTATAGCTCCTCCATGGATCAACATGTTCTCACGATATGAACAATTGTGAAAATGGGTATACACCATTAGTTTTAAACCTTTTTTTGAAAAGTATTGATGGTAATAAGTCCTCTTGTAAATTAGATATTATTTCTATTAAGAAATAATTTCCCTCATAGTAGTTTCAGTTATTAATCATCCATGAGATTTTGAGTCGAAATATCTAAGGATACATTTCAATTTAATTAATTGATTAATGGCATGTGTTTTAGATTCATACAATGCTATATTAGTTTTTCCTTATCTAGTTTTTCTAATGGTATGTGATTAGTGTTATTACCATACCATATTTCTTATGTACATTAATTCATTTTATTGATTACACGGCATGTGTGTTCAGTTATCTACCATTCCACAATGACTATTCACTTTGATTCATTATTTCTTCTCCTATATTTTTTCCCTAACTGTGCATTTTAGATCACCCGTATTATGTTTCTTTCCCAAATAATCAAAGAATCATGATATGAAAGAAATGTAGGAATATACAAAATGTATTGGAGTTATCCTCAATGTTTTTATTTGTTTAGGAGAAAAAAACTATGTTGTAATTAGTGTATCCATTTGTAATAAAATTCACATTTTTGTATCCACTTTTCCAAGACAACTAAACTAATTAGTTCTTCATGTCTTGATTCCTTGTAATCATGCCATTTTAATTGATAGAAGACATCGTCTCTGGGATTCTGGGGTCTGTATATCTAAAATTGGTATCAAAGGAAGTATTCTACGATCCTTGTGAATTAGATTTAGGAAAACCTAGATTATAGAACATAACCCTAAGATAGAATTTAAGATAAGTATAAATGAAAACACTTGAATTTTGGTAATGTACAGATTATGTGGGTCTTCATATCAATGCATCCATGTCTAGATAATATAAGTGGGAGTGTTACTGGAACATATATACCTAGGTGTAACAAATCTGACATGGTGTTCTCAGCTCGACTCAGGGTAAATTGCTACATGAAAATGGGCCTTACTATGAACCCGGTTGGAAACTCCATGGGGATATGCTTAGGATAATCCAAAACTTCTTTACAAACCATTGTGAAAAATCTTAAATGATATTTAAAATGAATTACTTAGGTTACACCTAAAAATTTTTAGATTGATGATAAAATTTCATGATTTTGAAATCCAAAAAATGATAGTATAGATAAATCAAAGACCAAGGAAGGACCTATGTGGAATTAAATTGATAGAGTATTTATTTATTGGGGATGTATTGAAAACATTACAAAAAAGGATATTTAGCGATTAACCGAATTTCAAGGATGTCCATCATATTTATTATGGAAATTATATTAAAATGGTATTAGGAAAGGATAACGTATATGATGGGTGACAACCAATCAAATCTAGCATGGTGTGGGTCTTGAACCAACGAAAAAAAGGAAGATAAGTGTTTCAGTCCAACCACTAGCCTATGCAATATCCTTGTTAATTTTCATTGTTTTTAGTTAAATAATACAATGAATAAATATTAATGGTGAACCAATAGTAACACTTTTCTGGATTATAAATTAATCTATAAATAATATATATTTTTAGAGATATTTAAAGACAAATAGTATGAATTTTCACTCTTTTATAGGCCTTAAGCTCCTTTAAAAGTTTCTTTTAGTGCTTCAAGTATTAAAAATGTCATTTTTGGTAACTAATATTTTTTGGAAAAGGGATGAATTAGAGTTTGATTGAAGCATAACCAAATGTTAAGAATATTCTTAAGAAATTGAAACCTAACCTATAAGAATATCATTGACATTATTGAATTACCCAAAATTAGAAACATGAATTAAAAATAAAATTTTTTCCTAAAAGAAAATTATTTTGAACTGAAGTACTTATAAATCTTCATGGATTTATTGATTTGAAACCCCCAAGTTTCCATTGATCATTCACCTGTTTTTTATTGATGGCCTCATTCAATCCCTATAAATGTTTACATTTTTCCTCCAATATCATATCTCTACTTTCCCCTGATGTTCTAAAACTCAGATACATAGTTACATGGTGTTCCATGTGAAGTTTTTACATTCAATTCTCTCTTTTGCAGAGGATTACTTATGCACCCTTCTCATGATGTGGGGTTTCAGACGTAGTAAGTATCAAACAATCTATCACCATGATTGAGTTTATATCGTGAGGTCACAATTTAAATAAGGTGGGGAGAATTTGACACCCAAAAAACCAAAGTAAGAACCTTGTAGTCGATAGGGTGTATGAAAAATGGCATCATGAACATAAGGTAATAAAATATCTATATACATTAAAATATATTTAGTATTTAAAATAGATTCTATGTATTTCAATGCATGAAAGATAAGACTTTCTTGATAGCATGTAGTATAGTAAAGAGAGACCTTTAATGATAGATTCTGCTACATGCAATAGATACATTTCTCAGAGCTTTTGTTACAAGCTAGAGCGACCTTCCTCAAAATTTTGGGTTACACGCACGACTGAGTTTCACAAAATGACAACGTATTGTTAAAATATTATTATTTTTAATATAATAGGATACCACCTAGACATTATATTAGTGGTTATTAATGTTATTAACTAACATATTAATATATATTGTTTATAATAATATAACATTAACTCATAGGATAAAAATTAATTAGAAATGAATATGGGAACCAATTTAATATAAACTGAATTTTATTATATAAAACCATTTTTATGCTCATGAAGTTTTTTTACAATAAAAATTTAAATTAATTACAATTTTTTAATTTACATAATAGAATATATATTTCATATATTCAATTAAATATTTTCTATATTCATATATTAGGTTTTATGTGAAAACAAATTAGAACAAAACCTATTTCATACATAAAAATCTAAATTTTTATAAATGGAATTTTATCTCCTTTTAATCGAGAACCCATTTTAATTATTAATTTCCAAACATTAATTGATCTAATATGTCAAAATAAAAATAGTATTTAGATTATAAACATATAAATATTCTTATGATGATTTTTGATTTTTTTCTATAAAGATTTAGTTTTTAATGAATAACTAAAAATAACGAATTTTAGCTCGAAAATGATTTTTCATCTTATTTAAATATATAGGTAGATTATAATTTTAATTGGTTTTAAAGTTTCATTTGATAAAATTTTTATCAATTAATAAAATTCTGGTGATCGGGATAAATTTCACTTTGAATTGATTATAAAAACATATACATCATTTGAACATTTTTACTTTAAAAACTCATATTATTATCCCGTCTGCAGGATTAATTTTAATTTAAATTCTACTACTTCTATAATTGTACTTTGTAAGAATAGATTACATATTATGAATCAACATATTTTATAATGTCTAATAATAACAACTTTTTTTCCAAATGTATTAGTGAAAGTGATAAACATTAATTATAATGATAATGGTGAAATTAAACTTAATAAAGGACTAAGACATTAATATAATGTTACAAATGACATAACCACTTGGTAAACACCCATTTTATGGAAATAATTTTTTATTAACCATAAATTATTGATTAATTTCCTTGTATGAATTTTTCTAGGTAAGATCTTGTGCACACCTAACTTGTTTCCTAATATTACAAGTGAGTCTTTTTCCTTCCCTATAAAAGGCCATAACCTCTACCCATTAGTAACAACTCTCAAAGGACCTATGTTCATCCATGACCTACCCAAATAGTCTCCCAATATCCCTCCACTCAAAATATATTCCATCATTTGGGAATAAATATTTTCATGTAAGTCTTTTTGTTCAATCCAATAGATGTTACCCGATTAAGTGGTAACACCTTCTCTCATATTTTTTGTTAAATTTTTATTATACAATACTTAGACACTTATTATTATAAGATTAAATAACAAAAATAGTATATTAAATATACTAGGATGTTTTTATGCTATTTGTTTGACCATAACATACACAAACATCCATCAAATGGGTAACCAACATAATGTTTTTGTGAACGGAGAATTATTGCCACAAAAAATGATGATTGTTCAATTCTCTATTACCACTTATTAGGGTTGAAATTATAATGGAAAATATATTTATATATGATATATATGATATTTATAATGTTTTATTATTTTTTATTTTTATTTATAACATATCTTTATTCTTTCCATGTTATGTGAATACGATAATCTCGTATGATGAAGTGTGGACTACCACCCCCTCAAAGCGATGTGATTCGTTCGCACGATACATGGAATGAATAAATGAATGGTCCTAATTAAAAATAAGTAAAATAAAAAACATCAAAAATATGTTAATTAAATAATTTAAATAATATATATATATATATGATCTTATTTATTACCCATTCACACACTTTAAAAGAGATAATTTCGTTCGTGGATGTGTAGACTACCAGCTCCTCTACGTGATGTGCTTTCATTACACGACATAATTATATATATAAGTATATATGATTAAATAATATTATATTTATTATATAATGATAATTCTGTAAATATTTTAGTTATATACCTTCTTTCAGTAATGTTCATTTAAAAATTGAAATGTTACTGATACGTATGTATAGCCATCTATCTCCATGATTGTAACGTATTATAATTTTCATAACCATATTTAAGGGTTGATTTTAAAAGTATAATTTATATAAAAATATGATAATTATTTCATGGTTATAATTTTTTAAAAGTTATATAATGAACTCTATGACAATATTTGACCAGCAAAAGTTTTTTTGACAAAAATCAAATTTGGCCATAAACACCTGTTATAAATGTAGATATTTAAATAGTTGTATAAAACATGGTAATAAGTGAAATAAATGTAAATATAAGAATTAAAATGGTTTTGATGAATTTATAAAATTAACATATGTTTATTATATAGGATGTTAATGGATGAATACCTGAAACGAAACACAAGGTAAGGGATTCTTGTCTCATATTCATTCCTTGTGGCATACTTAATTATGGTTCACATAATTTATTATATATGGTGTAAATACTACCAAAATCACATATAATATCATTAATTATTTTATTTTCATTGTATTTAAATTTTTTATTTATGGATTATTAACTTTGGGTTATCCAATACCTTTTTTACCACCTTGGTAAGGGATTCTCATCCACTTTTTACATCTACAAGATAAATATCATGTTCACTACTTACCTATTTTTTGTGGTGTATATACTATCATTATGTATATATTATATCATGATTTCATTTTCCTTAATGGAATTTGATAATTTAATTTAATATTATTATATCATTAGGATTAATGTTTAAAAATGTTTCAAAGTGGTATGGGACACTTTTGGATTGTTTAATAATTAGTTTACTAAATAGAAATCCTGTTGATATTTTAGTGGAATTTCAATTCGAGGAAATTATATAACATTTTTTAAATTAAACATTTATTTATTCTCTTGTTATTCATGACCATTTTCAAGTATTAGTACCATTTTACCACTATATGGTACTCAAAGTGTTTTAAAAATGTTATAAAGAACACCTGAATTCACTTCTCTATTTTGTCAGAGAACATGTTTTCTTCTAGAAACTATTTTTTTTAAAATATTTTAAAAAAAATTCTTAAAATGATTTTGTAAAGACATTTTTTATATTTTTTCTTTTAAAAATGTTTCAAATGGATATTTTTTCTCGTAACTAATACGGCATTTTTTACCTTTTTACATAAAAAGGAATATTATTTTTACCTCATACGACATGTACAGATTCATCATTAGTCATTTTGTTGAAGCCTCATTTTAAAAATTAATATTTTTTTTTAATTTATGATATTATAAAAAGTTATTTCAAAAGAAAAGTTTTCTTTCCTCTAGATTATTTTTAATATAAAATATTTTATTTCTTCAATGTCAAATACCCTATATTTTACTCCACATGAGTTTGTTATATTGATACCTTCTTTATTCTTCATCTAGATTTTTTATTATTGATTTGGCTAAGGATAATTTTAGAATTATCTTCCAGGGTTTATTTTTATGTGACCATGAATTATTAAATTTCCTATGATCATTGAACTTTTCATTTCCCATTATTATTAATTTCATTTTTTCATGGATATTACTATTGCCTAAACTGTATACCAGTTTACATAAGGTTCTTAATTTGATAGTTATTTTATTTATTTGTGAATTATTAATATATCCATATTTACTATTCAATATTGTTATTTTATAAGTCATATTAGTAGTTTTTATTGTTCTATATGAGTATTGCTTTGGACTGGCAATGACCGGTGGAGCTGGAAATTTATATTGCTCCTTGAATCATAGATAAGTTCTCATGGGATGAATAGTTACACAAATGGGTTTACACCCTTAGTTTTTAACCTTTTTGTAAAAAGTATTGATGTTAGTAAGTCCACTAGTAAATTAGATATGATTTCTATTAAGAAATAATTTCCCTCATAGTAGTTTCAGTTATTAATCATCCATGAGATTTTGAGTCGACATATCAAAGGATACATTTCATTTCAATTAATTGATTAATGGAATGTGTTTTAGATTAATACAATTCCATATTTATTTTTACTTATCTAGTTTTTTTAAGGGCAGGTGTTTAGAGTTATTACCTTACCATATTTCTTATTTAAATTAATTTATTTTATTGATTACACGGCATGTGTGTTCCTTTATCTACTATTCCACAATGACTATTCACATTGATTCATTATTGCTTCTCCTATATTTTTTCCCTAACTGTGCATTTGAGCTCACCCATATTATGTTTCTCTCCCAAATATTCCAAGAATCATGATATGAACAAAATGTAGCAATATAAAAAATGGATTAGAGTTATCCTTGATGTTTTTATTTGTTTAGAAGAAAAAAATATGTTGTAATATGTGTATCCATTTGTAATAAAATTCTCATTTTTTATCTAGTTTTCCAAGACAACTAAACTAATCAGTTCGTCAGGTCATGATTCCTTGTAATCATGCCAATGTAATTGATATAAGACATTATCTCTGGGATTCTAGGGTCTCTATATCTATAATTGGTATCAGAGGAAGTTTTCTACGATCCATGTGAACTACATTTAGGAAAAACTAGATTAAAGAACATAACCCTAAGATGTAATTTAAGATAAGTATAGATGAAAAACCTGTAATTTTGGTAAAGTACATATTTTGTGGGTCTTCATAGAAATGCATCACTATATATAAAATATAAGTGGACATATTACTAGAACATATGTAAATAGGAGTAACAAATCTGACAAGGTGTTTCGGGCCTGAATCAGGGTAAATTGGTACACGATAATGGGCCTTACTATGCACCTGGTTGGACACTCTTTGGGGATATGGTTAGGATAATCCAAAATTTCTTTAAAAACCATTCTTAAAAATCATAAATGATATTTGAAATGAATATACTTGGATAAACCTAAAATTTTTTAGATTTATGACAACATTTAATGAATTTGAAATCCAAAAAATGATAGTATAGATAAATCCATGACCAAGGAAGGACCTATGTGGAATTTAATGGATAGAGTATTTATTTATTGGGAATCTATTGAAAACATTAAATAAAATTGATATTTAGTTATTTACCAAATTTCAAGGATGTACATCATATTTATTTTGTAAATAATATTAATATGGTTTTAGGAAAGGAAAACCTATATGTTGGGTGACAACCAATCAAATCAAGCATGGGTGTGGGCCTTGAACTAATGACCAAAGGAAGATAATTTTTTCACTACGACTAGTAGCCTAAGAAATTTCCTTGTTAATTTTCACTGGTTTTAGTAAAAAAAATACAATGAATAAATATTAATGGTGAACCAATAGTAACACTTTTCAGAATTTTAAATAAATCTATAAACCATATTTATTTTTTGAGATATTTAAAGACAAATAGTATGAATTTTCAATCTTTTATAGGCCTTAATATCCATTAATATTTAATTATAGTTATTGAAGTATTAAAAATGACATTGTTGGAAACAAATTTTTTTTGGTAAAGGGATGAATTAGAGTTTGATTGAAGCATAACCAAAAGTTAGGACTGTTCATATGAAACTGAAACCTATCCTATAAGAATATTTTGTGGAATTATTGAATTACCCAACATTAGAAACATGAATTAAAAATAAAATGATTTCCTACAACCTAAATTTCTATTGAATTGAACGACTTATAAATTTTCATGGATTTATGGATTTGAAACCCCCATGTTTCCATTCATCATTCACTAGTTTTCTTTTATGGCCTCATTAAATCCCTAGAAATGATTACAATTTTCCTCCAATAATATATCTCTACTTTCCACTGATGTTATCCAACTTAGATACATAGTTACATGATGTTCCATGTGAGGTTTTTACATTAAATTCTCTCTTTTACAGAGGATTACTTATAAACCCTTCTCATGATGTGGGGTTTTGGACATAGTATGTATCAAACAATATATCACCATGATCGTGTTTATATTATGAGGTCGCAATTTAAATAAGGTGGGGAGAATTTGACACCCTGAAAACCAAAGTAATAACCTTGTAGTTGATAGGGTTTATGACACATGGAATTAATAATATAAGGTAATTTAATATCTATATACATTAAAATATATTTAGTATTTAAAATAGATTATATGTATATCAATGCATGTAAGATAAGCCTTTCTTGATAGCTTATATTACAGGAAAGAGAGACCTTTAATGATATCTTATGTTACATTCAAGAGATACATTTCTCGATAGCTTTTTTTACACGCAAGAGTGACCTTCATCAAAAATTTGGGTTACACACAAGACTGAGTTTCACCAAATGAAAATGTATTGTTAAAATATTATTATTTTTAATATAATAGGATATAACCTAGACATTACATTAGTGGTTATAAATAGTATTAAATAAAATATAAAAATATATGTTTTATAATAATCTAACATTAATCCATAGGGTAAAAATTAATTAGAAATGAATATGGGAACCAATTGAATATAAACTGAATGTTTTTATATTAAACCTTTTTTATGCTCATGAAGTTTTTTTAAAATAAATAATTAAATCAATTACAATTTTTTAATTTACTTAATAGAATATATATTTAATATATTCAGTTAAATATTTTTTATATTCATTTCTTAGGTTTGATTTGAGAAATATTAGAACAAATCCTATTTCATACAAAAAAATCTAAATTTTTATAAAGGAAATTTTACCTTTTTTTAATGGAGAACCCATTTAAAATATGAATTATCACACTTTAATTGATATAATATGTAAAATTAAACTATTTATTTAGAGTATAAACATATAAATATTTTTTTCATTATTTTTTGGGTTTTTTCTATAAAGATTTAGTATTTAATGAATAACTAAAAATAACGAATTTTAGCTCGAAAATGATTTTTAATCTGTTTTTAAATATATGGGAAAATTATAATTTAATTGGTTTTAAATTTTTATTAGATAATATTTTTATCATTTAATAAAATTTAGGAGAACAGGATCATGTTCACTTTGACTTGATTATAAAAACATGGCCATCATTCGAACATTTTTCCTTTAAAAACCCACATTATTATCCCGTCTGCGAGATTAATTTTAATTTAAATTCATATACTTATATTATAGGACTTTATCAAAAAGGATTACATATGATGAATCATCATAATTTAAAATGTCTAATAATACCAACTTTTTTCCAAATGTATTATTTAAAGTGATAAACATTAATTATAATGATTAAGGTGAAATTAAACTTAATAAAGGACTAAGCCTTTAACATAAGGTTCCAAATGTCCTAACCACTTGGGAAACACCCATTTTATGGACATAAATTATTTATTAACCATCAAGTATTGAGTATTTTTATTGTATGATATTTTTAGGTAAGATCTTGTGCACACCTAAATTTTTTCCTAAAATTAAAAGTGAGTATTTTTCCTTCAATATAAAAGGCCATAACCTCTACCCAATAGTAACACCTCTCAAACCACATATGTTCATACATGAACTACCAAAATTGTCTCCCAAAATCCATCCACTCCACCTAGACTTCATTTGGGAATAAATATTTGCGTGTAATTATTATTTTTTCAATCCGATAGAAGTTACTCGATTAAGTGGTAACACCTTCTCTCATACTTTTTAGTTATATTTTTATTATCCAATACATAAAATCTTCTTATTATACGATTAAATAACAAAAATAGTATACTAAATATATTGGGATGTTTTTATTCTATTGTTTTGACCAAAACATACACCAACCTCCATCAAATGGGTAACAAACATATTTTCTTTTGGGAACGGAGAATTACTGCCTCACAAAATGATGATTGTACAATTCACAATTTCCACTTATTATGGTTGAAAGTATAATGGAAAATATATTTATATATGATATATATGTTATTTATAATGTTTTATTATTATTATTTTTATTTATAACATACATTTATTCTTTCCATGTTATGTGAATACGATAATCTTGTTTGAGGAAGTGTGGACTACCGCCCCCTCAAAGCGATGTGATTCATTCGCACAATGCATGGAATAAATTAATGAATGTTCATAATTAAAAATAATTAAAATAAAAAACATCAATAATATGTTAATTAAATAATAATCTTTCTATAAATAATATATATATATATATATATCATCTCCTCTATTACCCATTCACACACTTTAAAAGAGTTAATGTCGTTCGTGGTGTGTAGACTACCATCTCCTCTATGTTATGTGATTTCATTACACCCCATAATTATATAAATATAAGAATATATGATTAAATAATATTTTTTTATATAATGATAATTCTGTAAAGATTTTAGTTATTTACCTTCTTTCAATAATGTTCATTTAAAAATTGAAATGTTACTCGTATGTAGGTACGGCCTTCCTTCTCCATGAATTTAACATATTATAATTTTCATAACCATATTTAAGGATTGATTTTAAAAATATAATTGATCTAAAAATATGATAATTATTTCATGGTTATTATTTGGGAAAAGTAATATAATGAACTCTATAACCATATTTGACCAACAATAGTTTTTTTACACAAACCGAATTTGGTCAAAAACACCCGATATAAGTGTAGTTATTTAAGTAGTTGTGGAAAACATGGTAATAAGTGAAATAAATGTACATATAAACATTAAAATGGTTTTGATGAATGTTTAAAATTAACATATGTTTATTATATAGGATGTTAATGGATGATCACCTGAAACGAAACTCAAGGTAAGGGATTCTTGTCTCATTTTCATTCCTTGTGGCATACGTAATTATTATTCCCATAATTTCTTATATATGGTGTAAATACTACAAAAATGACATATAATATCATTAGTTATCATATTTTAATTATATTTAAATGTTTTATTTATGGATTATTAACTTTGGGATATCCAATTCATTTTTTACCACCTTGGTAAAGGATTCTCATCTCACTTTTTACATCTACGAGATAAATGTCATGTTCACTACTTACATATTTTTTGTGGTGTATATATTGTCATTTTGTATTTATTATATCATGAATTCATTTTCCATAATAGAATTTTATACTTTAATTTCAGATTATTATTTCACTAGGAATAAGATTTAAAAAAAATTCAAACTTGTATGGGACACTTTTGGATTGTTTAACTATTATTTTCCTAAAGAGAAATCCTATTGAAATTTCAGTGGAATTTCAGTTTGAGTAAATTATATAACAATTATTCAATTAAACATTTAATTATAATCTGGTTATTCATGACCATTTTCAGTTATTATTACCATTTTCCCACTATATGGTACTCAAATTATTTTAAAAATGTTTTAAAGAAAACCTAAATTCACCTCTCACTTTTTTTAGAGAACATGTTTTCTTCTAAAAACAATTTTTTTTAATATTTTAAAAAAATATTTTAAAATGATTTGGTAAAGAAATTTTTTATATTTTTTTTCTTTTACCGATGTTTCAAATGAATATTCATGTATATTTACTAATACGTAATTCGTTAAACATTATACATACAAAAGGAATGTTATTTTTACCTCATAAAACATGTACATATTCATCTTCGGTCATTTCATTGAAGCCTGATTTTAAAGATTAAAATGTTTTTATAATTTATGATATTATAAAAAGTTATCTCCAAATAAAAGTTTTCTTTCCTCTAGAATATTTTTAAAATAAAATATTTTATTTCATCAATGTCAAAAACCTGATATTTTAATCCACTTGTGTTTGTTATATTGATACCATCCTTATTCTTCATCTAGATTGTCTATTATTGATTTGGCAAAGGATAGTATTAGAATTAACTTCCTTGATGTATTCTATGTGACCATGAATTATTAAATTTCCTATGATCTTTGAACATTGAATTTCCCCTTATTATCAATTTCATTTTTTCATTGATATTACTATTGCCAAAACCGTATACTGTTTTACATACAGTGCATAATTTGATAGTTCTTTTATTTATTGGTGAATTATTAATAGATCCATATTTACTATTCAATATGGTTATTTGATAATTAATATTAGTTATTTTTATTGTTCGACATGACTAATGATTTGGACTGGCAATGACCGGTGGAGCTTTATATTTATGTAGCTCCTCGATGCATCAACATGTTCTCATGAGATGAATAATTGAAAAAATGGGTTTACACACTTAGTTTTAAACCTTTTTTGTAAAGTATTGATGGTAATAAGAACTCAGTTAAATTAGATATGATTTCCATTAAGAAATAATTTCCCTTATAGTTGTTTCTATTATTAATCATCCATGAGATTTTGAGTCGACATATCTAAGAATACATTTCATTTCTATTAATTGATTAATGGCTTGTGATTTAGATTCATACAATGCCATATTTATTTTTCCAT
This sequence comes from Viscum album, assembly GCA_963277665.1. Classification (NCBI taxonomy): domain Eukaryota; kingdom Viridiplantae; phylum Streptophyta; class Magnoliopsida; order Santalales; family Viscaceae; genus Viscum; species Viscum album. Next base: position 734,369,319 of record OY728130.1, read on the forward strand.
GTCTAGTTTTTTATGGTATGTGTTTCGAGTTATTACCTAACCATATTTCTTATGTCAATTATTTCATTTTATTGATTACATGACACGTGTGTTCAGTTATCTACAATTCGACAATGACTATTCAGATTTATTCATTATTTCTTCTCGTATATTTTTTCCCAAACTATGCATTTGAGCTCACCCATATTATGATTCTTTCCCAAATAATCCATGAATCGTGATATGAATGAAATGTAAGAATATAAAAAATGGATTAGAGTTATCCTTGATGTTTTTATTTTATTAGAATAAAAAAATGTTGTAATTAGTGTATCCATTTATAATACAATTCTCATTTTTGTATCTTGTTTTACAAGACAACTAAACTAATCAGTTCTTTAGGTCTTGATTCCTTGAAATCATGCCAGTGTAATTGATAGAAGACATTATCTCTGGGATTCTAGGGTATGTATATATACAATTGGAATCAGAGGATATTTTTGACGATCCTTGTGAACTATATTTAGGAAAACCATGATTATAGAACATAACCCTAAGATAGAATTTAAGATAAGTATAGATGAAAACACTAGAATTTTGGTAAAGTACAAATTATGTGGGTACTTATAGAAATACATCATTTTCTAGATAATATAAATGAATGTGTTACTAGAACATATGTACCTAGGAGTAACAAATCTGAAAAGGTGTTCTAGGCCTGACTCAGGGTAAATTGGTACACGATAATGGGCCTTACTATGCACCTGGATGGACACTCCTTGGTGATATGCTTTGGATAATCAAAAATTTCATTACAACCCATTATAACAAATCTTAAATGATTGTGGGGTCAGGAAAAATCCTAAAATGGAATTTTACCCAAATCCCCCAAAGAATTGGGGTAAAATAATCAAAGAGGAGACACAAAAGGACCGGTTCGCAAACCGGTCCATGGAAGAACAATGTGGCCAGGCACCGCGAGGCACCCCCTCTGCAAACCGGTCCATGGAAGTACCACGTAGAACCCAGGAACCGCAAGGCACCCTCCTCTGCAAACTATTGTCGTTCGCAAAATGGAGGCGGAGGGCCTCCGCGGTCGCGAGGCAGGATGGGCGCTAGTCCGGTTCACCTTCGTGAACCGCCCCAACCGCGGACCGTGTCGACCGGATCAAGCCACACCCACTGTCATTCACGGAATGGAGGCGGAACCCTCTGCATCTGCGGAGCACTCCCTGAGTTCACCTCGCGAAGGAGGGGAGCGATCGATACCCACCGCGAATCGCGGATTGACCAGGTCAGCTGTGAACCGGGTATTCGGTTATGGGCCTCTACAAAATGTGTCGCATGGCCATAGATACATTCCTTTCCCCACTCTATAAAAGGAGACCACGGGGTAAAGAAGAAAGAATGAAGGATAGAGGATCAAGGATCAGATCGGATTCGGAGGAAGGAGATCGATTGAAGGAAGGCTTCAGATTTCGCAAATAGCGAAATTCTCACACGCGAACCACAGCAGGTATATGAATTAAAAAAGAATTGGAAAACGCATAATAATTTGGGGAACTGCGAACCTAAATAATCAAAAGGAGAATCGCGAACCATGCCCCCTTTGCAGATGAATTCCCCGCGGACCAGGGAGTTTATGCCTCTTTTCCCATCCATCGTACCGCGGAGGACCCTCCTCCGCGGACGAAGCCCCGACCGATGAGCCTCAGATCGACGACGCCCTTGGCCACTGCTGCCCATCTGGAACCATCCGTGAACCATCCTGGTTTGCGGATTGAACCTGAAGCCGCGAACCACCTTGGTTTGCGGGATTCCCATCAGTCTGTGGACCACCCTGGTTCACGAACGGCTTCCCCAGCCGAATGGCACTTCCCCACGTGAAGGGCTCCACCACCCATATCTCTCGGTGCCTACCCAAATACTTTGGTGTTCTCATTTCTAGAGCCAGGTAATATCCTTCCAATCCAGCCAGGTCCTCCGCGACTCCCTCATTGGCCTATTCATTGGCCTCGAGCCAAGGCCTCCACCAAAGCCACCGGATCTGCATGGTGTAACATTCAGGCGCATCAGAACACCTTTTTGAGTTCACATACCCACTGTAAACAGGGGCAAAGGGGTTGCCCCGACCCTTGGGCGTATTCCCAAATCATGCCTGGGTTCACATTCCCACAGTAATGCGGGTTCCGAGCCCGGGAGCCCCCTTCCTGCCTCTACTCGCTAGGATGGGGGACCGCATGCTTCAGCAGTCGGGCACTTCTCCCCTCCCCAGAGAGGGGACGGCATATCCGTCCGAAGGTATCCATCCCCATGCACCTCGGTACTTCCCCGGGTATCTCCCTGGGGAATAAGAGATGTGACAGGGACAGGAGCACCCCCACTACTCTCTCCCTCTGATCTTTTTCGTTGCGGGCGTCCATCTTGTAGTAAGCCCCGACCTTGTGGGCATCCATCTTGGAGTAAGCCCTGACCTTGCGGGCGTCCATCTTGGAGTAAGCCCCGACCTTCTGGGCCTCCTTAGAGTGTAAGCCCCAATTCATCACCTTTTGGGCTTCCTCAGAGTGTAATCCCCAATTCATCACCTTCTGGGCCTCCTCAGAGTGTAAGCCCCAATTCATCACCTTCTGGGCCTTCTCAGAGTGTAATCCCCAATTCATCCACCCATGGGCCGCCTTCATGCATAAGCCCCATTCCGCTTCTCACGGTTGCACCTTTTGCGACATGATCCTCTGGTCCCTACTGCCTCTTGTTTCTCACACCGAGCATGTCTCACGTGGGCTTAGAGTAAGCATCGACCATGACATCCTCCTATGGTCCTCCTTAGAGTGTTAGTCGTAATCCATCATTCTGGGCCTCCTCAGAGTGTAAGCCCCAATCCATCATTCTGGGCTGCCCCAGAGTGTAAGCCCCAAGCCCAAGAAAACTACGTGGGCTTTGATCCCTACCTCCTAGACAGGGTACGTAGGAAGCCTCCATGAGGTTCAAGACCAATATCCAGTCGATCTGATCATCCCCACATCAGTTCGCCATGCCACTCCTAGTGCTGCCTCAATCGAGTTCCAACCCTTCGGGGTCATTAATCCAATGAGGGATGGTAAACCTCGGGCATAAATGATTCTGAACCCCTGCGTCCAGTTGACCATTTCCCACCACGGTTGAATCTGTGGATACTATGTTTGGGTATAAACCAAAGATTTGCGAACATATGAATACGTCTTAAATCTATAAGAGAGTCCTGGAATAGGCAATAATTCCCCCCCAAAAAGGGTGCGATGAGCCCAACTTCCCATCCTCTCGACCAATGTGAGTTCTTATGAGTCACTGGTCAGACCATCCGGCGAACGCCTGCCTTTGGAAATCAGGTCCATCAATCATTGGATACGGATCCGTTGGGTGTTTCGTGGCCGAAAGACCAAGAACGAGACAAAAAATGGTGAACTCGACGTGATTCTTTAACCAAACATGAGGGGTTCAACTTAATCACACCCAGTTCCCCCTTATGCTCCAAAGGAGGGCCAAGCAAGGCAATAATTTCAGATCTCCCTTCAATCTAATGGCATCGCAAAGGAACACACAAGTGTGCGCTTCCAACGATGCAAGGATGAGGCCTCCTCAACAACAGAGGACCCCGTCACCCACCCAGCATCTTCAACACTAGGTTTCGGACGCGCTGATCCGAGAGTACCACGCGAATGGTACTCTCCCAACGGTGGAGGCGGCCATGCGCGCCCTTCAATCCGTCAAGGCTCGCCGGTCTACTGCCCAACAGCGACTGCAAAGGTAGACCCAGACAGCCCATGTCGCTGTCTCTAACCATTTCTGAAGCCTATCCCTAGAACGGGACAATGCATACCTCCCTTATCTTAGGGAGGCGGATGAGGTTGACGTTGAGGACTTCATCCCTATCGAACGGGGGTTCCGCCCCAAGGCCACCGCCGAAAGGCGTCATCGCGGTCACGCCACGACCAAACATCCTCGCACCGAGGAAGATGTTTCCCCAAGGATTCAGGCCCACGCTCCCCGAGCTCCAGCCCCTCGGACCACCCGACGAGGGCGGAAGACGTACAATCGGGGACCGGTCATCACCCTGGTCCCTGAAGAGGAGCTCCGCTGCTCAGCCACGGAGACGTACCATGAACAGGCACCTACACCTGTTCTCTCCTCGCGAGCCCTCCATCCAGACATGGCGGCATCACACGAGCCGGCGCGCATCCCCGACGATCTCCATCAAGCCCACCAATCACACAAAACAGCACTTAACAGGTAGGCACCTCTCCCTGCCCAAGGTCGCGAAGCCCACTAGCTCGACATGGTGGAAACCCAGCACCTACAGGACCAGCTCCTGGAAGTTTCTTCATACACCATCCATCCGGATATGGTGGTGATCAACAAAGACCGCCACCCAGATGTAGCGGAAAATTATAGGCGGGCATGTCTCCCCGCCAATAAAGGCCACCGACTCGATACGGTGGGAAACCAATATATGCATGGCCATCTCCCTGTGGGTGCAAGTAATGTCTGGCACCCTGATGTGGCGGCAAACGGAGAGAGAAACTGGAATATCCCAGTACAGGGGTAGATTCGTTCACCTGCCCCGACATAGGAGAATTTTCAGTACCCACTGACCACTAGAGGACCGGAGTAGAATATTCCTACTCCGATACCGGAATGGGCCTTCATACCTATTCTAGCCAAAGATGACTCTCTACATATCCTGGCAATGTTGGAGGATTAGGTATCGATCCCAGATCATATCTTTCATACTTTCCAGCATGTAATTGCATCGGCGGCAATAAAAAGGACTCGGACCCGTGAGCCCATCTCCCCAATAGAGGCGACTCATCTAAGAGACGAGATAGCCGCCTCGGAGCAGATCTGAATCCCTACTTTATCCCGGGAGGGTCACCGGCTATATTCTGCGATGCAACGGAAACCGGATCGAGAAGCTTCACTCGTTCCAATTGGGGGACACCCGTCCATCATGGTGGATGCTCCAGAGCAGGCATATATCCCTGATAAAAGTCAAGATGTTTGTCGGCGTATCCCGGAAACTTCATGGGACCCAATTAGACAGGGACCCAAAGGAGGTGAAGGCCTTTGTCAACAGTATACGGTCCCCGCTGCCCGCAAAAGAGCGCCTCGAACGTGCTTAAGGCATCCGGAAAATAAAGATCGGGTTCATGACTCTTCTCTGCTGGAAGCTAGGGTTTCCAATTCTACCAAGAGCGCATCAAAGGCTTGAAACCCTGGCCATCCATTACCATGTTATGGGAGTGGAAGTAGCAGTTGTGAAGGTCCTGCCCACAATGTCGCTTCCATCAGCTCTGAAGGTCCTCCCCAGAGCACTCGTGGGGGCCTCCCCCTGGGCATATGACGATCGGTCACGCGATCTTCTCTCCTGATGTGAGTCATGTAAACCCTCCACGTGACCAAAAGATTGAGCAGCAAGAAGGTCCTCCACTTGCTGCGGTCCACCCTGTAGGTCCTCCCCGGGGTATACACTACAATCACTCTCCATGCAGTGGGACCACAGATTGTGATAGTAGTTCTCTCTATCATAGTAGCAACTATGGAGGTCCTCACCGTAATGATGTCTCATCGTAACAAGAAGGCCCTCCCCTTGTCATGGCCTACCCTGAAGGTTCTCCCCAGGGGTTACACTGCAATGGAACTCCACACAGCCAGGCATCAGGTCACAGTGGTAGTCCTCGCCACCCTAATAATGGAGGTCCTCCCCATAGAGATGTTGAGCAATGAGAAGGTCCTCCCCTCGTTGCGGTACATTCTGAAGGCCCTCCCCAGGATGTATCCCGCAGATACTTTCCCTACGGCAGTAGTAATGGTAGTCCTCTCCATTGCCGCAGCTGTGAGGGTATTCCTCTCCACCACGACCGCCATTGCGAACGTCCTCCCCGCAATGGCCCCAAGCAACAAGAAGGTCCTCCCCTTGTCTTGGCATGTCCTGAATGTCCTCCCCAGGATGCACGTCGAACGTCAATCTATGATGGTCATCCTCACCATGATGGCAGTTGTTGCGAAGGTCCTCCCCGTAACAACGCCACACAGATAGAAGTTCCTCCCCTTGCTGCAACTTGCCTTGGAGGTCCTTCCCAGGGTGTGCACTGCAAAAGTCCTCTCTGTAGTGAGGCATCAAGCAGTAATGGTAGTCCTCGCCATTACGGCCATCATTGCGGAGGTCCTCCCCGCGATGATATATTGTATCGACAGGAAGGCCATCCTCCTACTAAATCAAGCACCTAAATGCCCTCTTATGCCAAGGCACTCAGAAGGACGGGATCGAGCATGTCAGATTCCCAGCATGTCACTAACGACGCCCTTCTTCTATCAAGAGATGGTTCGGGGCCACGTTCATCTTCTGAACCACCTCGGAATCGCTTACATAATGATTCATCACCTACCGGTCCCACTACCTCAGATCACACTAGCAGTGAGCACCTCAGATGGGCTGACCAGGTAGAAGAATCACAGGAGGAGGAGTATGTCGATATGTTGCACCTGAGGAAACGATTGTCCAGGAATGATATACCAGTCATGTTTTGTCCCACGGCCACCTCTTAGTACAACATACCCAGGGAGTTGTCGGAAGAATGCATGCACGACATCCTCCATAATATATGGACGACTCTCTGCCAGCTGAAGTCAAGTTTCCTGCCCTATGACAGGTATGTAGACCACGTCAAGATGATAGGGGACCTCCTGCATCACATTGACCTAGTGGACCTTTCCTCGACGTGACAACAACGCCTCGAGAGGTGCAAAGGGAATATGGAGGCAGCCTACCTCTGTGCACTACACAAACTATGCCGCCTCATTGGTGATTCTCTAACGGGAGTCCATATCAGGGGATGGGGGGAACACGGAGCTCTTCATTTCACTCCACTCCCCACCCAGAAAAACCTGTTCGGCATGGTATCGTGTAACGCCGTCACATCGAGACGGCAATCGGGGGGACCCCCTGTTCAGGAAAGGAAACACACCCAACAAAGTCGGGCCTCGAGTAAGTCCCAGAAGCGTCCAGCCCAGTGGGAACGATCCATTCAAATACTCTTGAATCGGTCCACCGAGAGAATACAGCAGGCCTCTCAACTAAGAGAGGCCAATCAACGATCTCTGTCTACCTCCCCAGAATGGACTGATCCACAAGTGAATTCTGTACCAGATCCAGTTCAACCCCAGATGAGGAAACGCGAGATCAGGCGGGTCGCGATAGCCGCAGCTACTGCCATAGTTTAGGTTCAACCCTAGCCTGCAGGGCTGGGGGCATTTTTAACAACAAATGACCTCGTAAGACCAATGAAACTGGGAAGAGACTCAACGTCCAGGGAATGGAGCCAGCCCCAGCCCTCAGGGATGGGGGCATTTTTACCCCCTCAACAACAACCTCCCCTACGAGAATTAGTATTCTCTCATCTAGGGAGGACAATCAGAAGACGAGGTTCTCATCCTATCCCGTCATTCGAATCATGATCCCCTCTAAGTGGAAAGCGCACCGTAAGGTCGCATCAATGAACTCTTCGCGTCACCCTTCGTCAAGAAGTCCGAGGGAAATTCCAGGTCATGAAAGGGAAGGCCAACTGAAGACGTGGTAGATCCTCTTCCTATTTGGAAGATATCATCCCCTCCACCTTGAAATATGCGTTCATCAACGCCATAGAGGCTAACCCTACGGGTGACACCGGAGAAATTGAAAATCCGGACAGTTCGGGAGACGACGGTTCCGGTCAGGCTGTGACTCACCATGAACACCCAGGTGTGAACACCCATAACTAGAGGGCCGCTTTAAATATGGCCGCCCCTTCAGCTAACCTCCCTCCGCCTACCCTGCGAGCTTCCAACAAGGATAGGAATAAAGGAACGGTTACCCTTAACCCGTCCCCCTCTCTTGATAAAAATGAGCCACTCACGCTCAAAGAGAGGTTCTTTCGATAGGAAGAAGAGATGAAAGAATTGAGGTGGCTTAACGCCGAGATGCTCTAGAGGAACCGCCTTATTGAAATTGCATCCCAAGAAGAGCCATGTCACGCACTCCCAGCAAGTGCACCTCAAAGGCTAAGGCTTTCCCCGACAAATAAAGCAAGATCAGAGCTCCTACCCAATGAGTCACCTGGTTCGTCCAACTACCTAAACATAGATGATGAGTACCAGGATTTCCCTCCACTTAGGAGGAAACCAGAGCAAGTACACCTGAACCCCCCAAGGGTACCCTGAACGGAATATGCACTATTGGTGCTGGCCAATCCGGATCCTCAGAAAATGCCTCGGGCTATGCCTTCCCAGGATCGGGCCCAACAGGATGTAAACCAGGGACTCACCAATACCATCGAGGCACTAACAGCTTGATTTGAAGCGATGGAGGGTCGACATGCTCTGATACAGCCGGAGCGGAAACCCTACCCAGATTGGGTGACCAACACACCACCTCCACCCAATTTTGGGAGCCCTGAATTCCCCATGTTCAACGGGTCAGGTGATCCGGAGCAGCATTTGATGCACTATGCGTCCTATTACGACCCTATGATGGGAACTCCAGAACAGCAAGAAGCAGTGAAACTTATATGATTCGTGTGGACCTTGCAAGGATCCTCCTTCGTCTGGTATACAAGTCTGTCGGCCCAGTCGATAAAGAGCTGGGAGGACCTTTGGCAGCAGTTCTTGTTCCACTTCAGTTCAACGTTGCCTAAAACAACAGTCAGAGATCTCAGGAACTGCAAGTAGAGGAAGAATGAGAGGGTCTCAGACCTCATCTCTAGATGGAAAGTTCTGACCTATTCTCTGAACATGCCAATGCCTCAAGATGAGATGCTATCTATATGAATCGATAATCTTAGAGATGAGCTGCGAATACCGCTCATACCGGTGGAGTGCACCACTGGATTCTGCCATCTCTCGGACATTGCCCAGAGAATTGAGGACTCTCGGCAGCGGACTAATTCAAAGTTCCTAATAGCCTCGCAGGCTCTGGTGAAGAGAGCTCCTATATCTGAGGCGTCTGCAGTCATACTCAAGCCGGACCCTGTGCCCGCTCCACCACTTAGGCCTCCACCAAATTTTCATGTGCCCCATACATATCAGCGGCCACCCCCACCTAAATGGTACGATCAGTGAGGACCGAAGCAGAACTAGTTTGAGGAGAGAATACAAAAAGTATACTCATTCCAAGATGATCAAGTTCATGGATACTTCATTTCCTCCATGAATTGAAACTTGCTCTGCCTTCCGGAACCGAGGAGACCTGAAGAAGTCGGTCGTGATGACAGGACAGATTATTTCCCCTACCACCGGATGTTAGGGAACTGTATCCGAGAATGCTTCATCTTCAAAGACCTTCTGCAGAGGATGGTAGATTCTGGACAAGTCGAGCTGGGACCACCCCCAGCGCATGTGGCATGTATCTCTACCATCGACTTCAACAAAGAGGAATGGTGGAAGAAAGTCACCAGCAAGCAGGGGAAGAAATTTGACAACTGGATGACTCAGAAGACTATCAACCGAGCCCAGGGCATACTCCGAGCTCAACTATAGAAGCCGGTGTTGCCACCATCAGCCGCTGGAGCTGTAGAGCCGACCACATCAGCCTCACAACTCTCCACAAGTCGGTCATCTGGATGGAGTCGAAGGAAGAATCAATCACAAGAGGAGAAGTCTGTGACGGGGCCAAAGTTAGTCCCATCCATGGCAGATTTCATACCCTCGAATTTGGAATCATGGGCACCGACCCACCAAACGGCACCATCAGAGACAACTGACCAGGTTAACCTGTCAGAGGATGAGGAGCCAATATTTGGTTCTATCAACATCATCCATCTCATGGAACCATTCCCGGAGGAATGGTAAGATTATGAACCCGAGATTCCTGCACGAGGAGCTGGGAGGAGGAATCACAGAGGTAGGGGATACCAGGGGAGGCGCAGCCGTGACCGAAACCAACCCTAGGGTTGGACCCCGACCCAGACCGTCAATATTGCGGAAACCCGTGGGAGGGCCCTTCATAGGACTCAGCAGGAGAGGGAATGCCCCTCCATCTCCACAAGCAGCCACTCTGGCCCTGTTGTTCTGCGATACCCACCAGAGGAGGAGCAAGTTTCTGGTCTCCTAGTGTGTACAAACAGACCGGCCAGGCCAAGCCCTCAAAACGTGGGAACACCAACAACATCTGTCCCCGCAGCCAGTCCCTCCTTGTCAAATGCTCCAGCTCCCAAAGCACCCACTAAGCCTATCCCGCCAAAGGAGAAGCATCGGCCGTTGGAGAAAAAATACGACATCCTTAAGCAGATGGTGTCAGTACCAGCTAGGTTGTCAATCCTGCATGCCCTGAGTTTGTCAGCCAACCTTAGTGAGGTGTTTATCGATTCTTTGATCAGCCCCCAGGAATTCCAAGCAGAGGTATCTGCCGCCGAGATTTACCAGATGGAGACTGGCCCGGCTGAATGCAATACAGTTATTTCCTTCACAGATCAGGACGAAGATGCCATCATGCAAGGACACATCAGACTGCTATATGTGTTCGACACACTGAATGGTGTTGAGATCTGAAAAGTCTTTATAGACAATGGATCTAGAGTTAAACTCCTTCCCCTAAGGACACTCCGTAAGTTGGGATATGGTGAGGAAGATTTAATTCCCTCGGTCAAAACCTTGTTAGGTAACGAAAAGAGTGAGCAGATACCAATGGTGCAGATTAATCTAAAGACCCATTTTGGTGACCTGGTAGCCTACACAGAATTCCTAGTGGTCCGGCAGAGCACAGCATTCAATTCCCTGCTGAGAAGGCCATGGATCCATAAGCACATGGTTGTTCCTTCATCCTACCACCAGTGTATCAAGTACTACATCGATGGAAAAAATGGGATGTTGCATGCCGACAAGGCCCCTTTCGATCTCTCCGAGTCACATTACATTGATGCCAGGTTCTATGAGCAAAAGAAGAAGAAGCCTTTGGTCAACGACGTCAACTAGATCCCCACTCCAAATGGCCTGGAAATGGTCCTCGTTGACCCATTCAGGCATCTTGGCAGAGATTATGTTCTTCCCATCAACGGTGTTGAGAGTAGGATTTCAAGTCCAGACATGCATTAGGATGTCCTCATGACTTCATCCATGATGGCCGAGCACGACGACGCGGGAACATCTACCAACCCTCGATTTGGGGAAGAATACTCAAGTAGGGATGCCCACGATGCCTCTCCCTCAAACCCTCGAAGGCTCAGACCGAAAAATCTCTCCTCGTCAGATCAAGAAGATGAGGACTGGGGAGAAGAAGAGGGGGAAGATCTCAGAGATGCACCTCCCGCATTTGAGGAGGGTATCTCCACCACTATGGACAAGCTCAGGGAAATAAACCTAGGTACTGAAGAAGACCAAAGGGCCACTCTCATTAGCGCAGCCATGTCTCCTGAGGGACATGAGGTATATACCTCCTTCCTAAGGAAACATCATGATGTCTTTGCAATGAACTACACAGAAATACCAGGACTCGATCCCGAGGTAGAGATGCATCACCTGGGTCTTCCAGAAGGCCACCTGGGCTACAAATAGGCCGCTAGAAGGACACACCCCTCACACGCTGCCAAGATAGAGGCTGATGTCCATAAGATCATTAAAGCAGGTTTCATAAGGGAGGCCTAGTACCCCATTTGGTTGGCCAACATCATCCCTGTCAAGAAAAATAATGGGAAAATCTGCGTCTGCATTGACTTCAGAGTCCTTAATAGGCATTGTCCGAAAGATGAATTCTCGGTTCCAATCACCAAGTTTTTAATTGATGTGACGGCCGGGTATGAGGCTCTATCCTTCATGGAAAGCTATTCCGGATATAATCAAATCAAGATGGCCTGAGAAGATGAAGAATCCACTTCCTTCAGGGCCCCTCAAGGGTTATTCTGTTATAGGGTCACGCCCTATGGTCTCAAGAATGCTGGCGCCACGTATCAGTGTGCCATGCATTGGATATTTAAGCCACTCCTGGGGAAATTTGTTGAATGTTACGTGGATGACCTAGTAGTCAAGTCCACACAACGCTCAGATCACCATTCGGACCTTGAGACCATCTTCAACAAGCTCTGACAGTATAGCTTGAAGATAAACCCCTTGAAATGCACCTTTGGGGTTACCTCAGGGAAGTTCCTCAGCTTCGTCGTACGCCATCGTGGCATCGAAGTCGACCCTGAGAAGACGAAGGCTATCCGGAGCCTGCCACCCCCTCGAATTCTCACTGAGCTGAGGGGATTCCAAGGGCACCTGGCCTATATTAGGTGGTTCATAGCCAACCTGGTAGGAAAATGTTTGCCCTTCACCAGGTTGATGAAGAAGGGGGTCACGTACCAATGGACAGACGACTGCCAAGAGGTGTTCGACAACTTGAAAAAGTACCTCTTAATACCACCAGTGCTCATGCCCCCGGTCGAAGGAAGGCCTCTCATTCTATATGTGATGGCCCTAGAACGGTCATTGGGAGCTTTCCTCGCATAGAAGAACGACGCCGGTAGTGAAAACAGTCTCTATTACCTCAGTCGAACCATGCTTGGTGATGAGACTCGATACTCAAATATCAAGAAGAGCTCTATGGCCTTGGTCTTCGCGGTTCAAAAGCTGTGACATTATCTGCAGCATCATGAGGTCCATTTGATCTCACTGAGTAACCCGCTCAAGTACATCCTCAGTCTCCCAATGCTAACTGGACGCCTATCCTGATGGGCGGTCATCCTGCAGCAGTTCGACATCCGGTTCGTGCCTCAAAAAGCCATCAAGGGCCAGGCATTAGCAGACTTTCTAGCAGAGCACCCATCAATAGGGATCGCTTCACCGGACGTTGAACTACCTGATGAAGATATCTTCTCGGTTCAAGAGGAGTTCCCAGCATGGGAAATGTACTTTGACGGCGCGTCCTGAAGCCCCACCGGGAAGAGGATGGAGGATCCCAGATTCAACAAAGTGGGTTTGGGGATAATACTCGTGTCCCTAGAAAAGGCAGTTTTGCCATATTCCTTCCTCCTGTCAGAGGGATGTACGAACAATGAATCGGAATATCAAGCCCCCATTGCAGGCCTGGAGCTCGCACTCCAGGCGCAAGTACAACACCTTAAGGTAAAAGGTGACTCAGAGCTGGTCATCAAGCAAGTCAATGGTGACTATGCTATTAAAAAAGAGGGGATGATCCCCTTGTTTGACCATGTCTCAGAGTTAATGGCCGAGTTCTCCACAGAACTGACATTGACTTATATTCCCCAGTCCCAGAATGCTTAGGCTGATGCATTAGCCAACGCGGCCATAGCCCTAGCCTACCCAGATCGGGATGAAATGATCATCAATATTGCTCACCATCGAATGGTATTGCCATTTGTTCAGGATAAGACAGAAGAGATCCATGAAGTCAGTCCTATCCCCGAGCCATATGCTCCTGCTACTAGCTGGATGACCCCCATCACGAACTACCTTCAACGGGGAGAGCTTCCATCAGACAGGGCTGAACAAGAGAAAATACGGAGAAGGGAAATCAATTTTGTACTATATGGTGACGTAGGTCAGCAAGAGGTCCTCTAAAAACGAGGCCTCGATGGAGTGCTCCTAAGATGCATTGATAGAGAAGAAACTGTTGTCTTCATGACTGAAGTGCATGCAGGATCATGTGGAGCACATCAACCAGGGACCAAGCTTTCCCATCAGGTTCGAAGGCTTGGGTACTATTGGCCCATAGTGGCATGAGATTGTGAGAATTTTACCGCAAAATGCCACTCATTCCAGATCCATGCCAACTTCATACACCAGCCCCCGGAGTTAATTCATCAAGCTAAGTACTCCTGGCCATTTTCTGTCTAGGGGATGGATGTCGTGGGACCATACCATCCCGCCACGGGCAAACAGCTGAAGTATATCCTCACAGCGACCAACTTCTTTTCCAAATGGGTGGAATCCATACCCCTCAAAGAATTCGGGGCAAGAAATATTGCCAGATTCAGGAAGACTAATATCATCACTAGATTTGGTGTCCCTCATACCATACTGATGGACAACGGTGCCATTTTCTGCTTTGCTGTGTTGGAAAAGCTATACCAAGAGTATGGTATCAAGGCTAACCACTCATCCTGCTACCATGCAGTGGCCAACAGATAGATAGAAGCTCTCAAAAAGACCCTGTCCAACATCCTCCATAAAATGGTGGACAAAGACAAGAAGTCATGTACGGATAAACTCCTCTATGTGTTGTGGGATTATCGAACCACAATCCGCACCGCTACTCGATCTACCCCGTACTCATTAGTGTACGACACGGAGGCCGTCCTGCCCATTGAACTCCAACTTCCCTCACTCCGCGTTTCCATCTATGATTGGATATCTGATGATGAGCAGTTGGTAATGCGGCTAGGTGAATTGGAATAGCTAGACAAGAAGCGGCTGCACACTCTGCACCACCTGGAAGTGTACCAAAACCGGATCGCGCGAGCCTTCAACAAAAAGGTCCGCCTCCGGTCTTTCATGGAAGGAGAATTAGTGCTGGTCCTCTGGACCCCAATGATACCCGGAAAGAAGCCTTCAAAGCTGGATCCCAAGTGGGAGGGACCATATGTTGTGCACAAGGTCTACTCCAACGGAGCATACGCCCTAATCTCCATGGACGAGAAATTCACTACAGCTCCTACCAATGCGAGATTCCTGAAGAAGTATTTCGCATAGAGACCGAGAAGTATTTATATCCTCACCGAATGACGTTAAACTGCATGGAGTATGTCCTCACCGCATGATGTTAAACTACGTGGATAAAGAAGAAAAAAAGAGATGTACACATCGTCGGAGCTGTATGACACTAAAACTGCCAAGCACCTCGTCCTAACCACAAGACGTTATTTTGTCTGGCCCCCGTCCTCGCTTTATGATGTTAAACTGCATAGAAACTTTTAAAAATTCCCCCCGTCCTTTCTGTATGATGTTAAACTGCATGGATTTCATCTTACGGTCCTCGCCGCATGACGTTAAACTGCATCGCTCACATAGAACTACGTACGGCTTGATTCCTTCCCTTGCAGGATACGTAGTGACGCCGGGATTCCCTATCCTGGCCCAGCCACCTCAAAAAAATGCCCTCTTCCCCTATGTATGGACCAGTCCTGCACATGGTGTATCATCTTTCAAAGAACTACGTACGGCTTGATTCCTGCCCTTGCAGGATACGTAGCGACACCGGGATTCCCTATCCTGGCCTAGCCACCTCAAAAAAAATGCCATCTTCCCCTGTGTACGGACCAGGCCTGCATAGGGTGTATCGTCTTTCAGAAACCTACGTAAGGCTTGATTCCTGCCCTCATGGGATACGTAGCGATGCCAGAATTCCACACCCTGGCCCAACCACCTCAAAAAGGAAAACAAAAGTGCCCATTCCCCTGTGTATGGACCAGACTTTCACGGGGTGTATTCACGTCCTCACCACATGTCGTTAAACTGCATGGAGTCCTTCCTTACCGCACGATGCTAAACTGCACGGATAACAAGAATTAAGAATGACCCTCCCCCTGCATATGGGCCAGACCTATGCGGGGTGTACTCATTCCAGAGAACTATGTACGGCTTGATTATTTCCCTCACAGGATACGTAGCGACGCCTGGATCCCCGGTCTTGGACCAGCCATTCAAAATTAAGAATGCCTCCTTTCCCCCATGTATGGACCAGACCTGCACGGGGGGTACTTCTCGTCCTTACTGCACGACGTTAAACTGCACGAACAATGATGTTAAAAATGCCCCTTCCCCCATGTATGGACCAGACATGCACGGGGTGTATATCTTCATCCATACCGCATGATGTTAAACTGCATGGAAGTTGTCCCCACCGCACGACATTAAAATACACAGACCCCTTTTTCTTTCATGTCGGGTCACTTTCGTCCTTACCGCATGACATTAAACTGCATGTGGATTGTCCTCACTACATGACATTAAACTGAACGGACTATGTCGCGACCCACCCAGGACACATGGCGATACGAGATGGAGATACTCCTTACACATTTGGATACATCCTTTCCGTACATCGGACTCCATGACCCAGATAATTATGGATCTTCATAACCACTCATGGCCATCGGAAGTGGAAAGTTATAGACCTGGGGACACCTTTGTACGACTATGCATACCATTCCCTCAGCAGCTCTGCATAATGATATCCCCTGGCTCATCCATAAAAGGAAAGATTTCTTTGGGTGGTACTTCTCCTAGCCCCGTACGCTTACCGGCCTTAGAGCCCCCATGCCATACCTCTTGATCCATAAGTTTATGGCGAAGTGGTTTACAAGTTCATTCCCCTTTTTACATCCATATGTTTCCAGGATATCCTTATCTGGCTAGCCTATGTGTTTGTCAGTGGTTCACATAGCGACCTGCATCAACAAACATCAAGCCACGACTAGGATACTTTGACTCAACAGACAATTGTGGTGAATATGTTTTCTGTATACACGAACACCATTATCTCCACATGCTGAACTCTGCACTGGACCAATCGTGGATCCTCATAATCATTCATGGCCATCAAAAGTGGAAAGTTATCGACCTGGGGACACCTTTGTACGACTATGCATACTATTCTGTCAGCGGCTCTGCATAATTATATCCCCTGGATCGTCCATCAAAGGCAATATTTCCTCGGGCGGCACTCTTCCTAGCTCCGTACGCCTAACGGCCTCAGAGCCCCCACACCATGCCTCCTGATTCGGGAAAGATCAAATTGGAAGTTTACGACCATCATCCCCCGCCTTTTTCTATGTATAACAGGACATCTTGACCCAGTTACCCTTCAAGTGACTATAGCAACAGTCACCCAATGGTCCGAGCTCTATGACTGATAATCTATGAGTACTCCATCCTCCCCGCACGATGTTAAACTACATGGAGTGAAGGAACACCCCCGTGAGAAAGATAAATCAGCGTAGGGGGCTCTTTGAAACTCAACAAGCAACCAGGGACGGATATCCCCGACATTTCCAGGCATTCCCCGGCCAAATGACAGACTTCGTGGCCTGGATAATTGCGGATCCTCATAATCATTCATGGCCATCGGAGGAGGAAAGTCATCGACCCATGGACACCTTTGTACGACTATGCATACCATGACCTCAGCGGCTCTGCATAATGATAGCCCCTAGCCTGTCCATCAAAGACATGATTTCCTCAGGCGACACTCTTCCTAGCTCTGTACGCTTACCGACCTTAGAGCCCCCATATCACCTTTCCTGATCCAAGAATCCCTGGAACCATGATTTACATCATCAACCCCCCTTCCACGTCTGGGGCATGTTGAGGTATTCAAACCCAGTTATATTCTGATGAAGAGCAGCCTTCACAATAATGCCCCTCATCCTCACCGCATGACGTTAAACTGAACGACAACCTTTAAAGGTATCCCTATCTTTACCGCATGACGTTAAACTGCACAGAAGTCGTCCTCACGGCATGATGTTAAAATGCATAGAAACCCTTAAAAAATGCCCCAGTCCTCGCTGCATGACGTTAAACTACACGGAAATCTTTAAATAATGACCCTCGTCTTTACCGCATGACGCTAAACTACACGGAATATTTCCTAACTATATGACGATAAACTGCACGGTCAAACCCATCACGGGTTCAGTATGGAACAGAGGCTTTTTTCGGTCCTCCAGTGCACGGTTCAGAACTGCAAAAACCACTAACTCACACAGTGTGAGAAAGAATTACTTTACCTATTCTCAGGAAGTTTGGTCTAGATATTTCCCTTGTATTCAGGCACACTCTCATTATAAACCACACTCTAAACTCAGAAAAAAGTCGAACTCTCATAAGCCACCCCTGGTGGTTCTAAATCTCAAACATCCTTGAAGTTTCTCAGCTATCGGATTTGGATAGTCTTTGACTTAAGGACACCTTTGTATGACTATGCATACCATGCCCTCAGCGGCTCTGCATATTGATCACCCCAGGTCCGTCTACCAAAGGCAAGTTTTCCTCAGGCAATGCTTCTCTCCGTACGCCGCTTGGCCTTTGAGCCTCTATTTCTATCCTGGGATTTAGAAACCCTCTGAGCTATAGATTACCAACCTCTTCCACAATCCTACCTGAATGTGGTGGAGCGTATTTGACAAGATTACAGAGAACCAGGAAAAGTCGTTCCATCTCAGATGATGTCCCAGCTGCATGACTTTATACTGCATCAAGCCTCAACCATTCCTTACGCTAATTAAATGCATAGGGAGGTGGTCTCCAGACCATGCTTCTGATTAGTACAGATGTTCCCAAAACCCTTTCATATGTCACACTCCCCTTCTTAGCCACCCCTGGTGGTTTTCATTTCTTCCCATGCCACCCATCGTGGTTTCCATAAGCCAGACATCCATGAAGTCCCCTGGCCATCAGAAATGGATAAGTCTTTGACTTAAGGACACCTTTGTATGACTATGCATACCATGACCTCAGCGGCTCTGCATATTGATTTCCCCTGGCCTGTCTACCAAAGGCAAGTTTTCCTTAGCCAATGATCTTCCTGCTTCTGTACGCCGACACGGCTCCCATTCCTTTAGACATGCCCTACATGCTGCTCAAATTCAAACATGTTTCCCCCGACATGCGTCTGAAGGGTATTAAGACATCTTTTAATTAGTTAAACCCACTTGGGGCCCTCTCCCCACCATATTTTGTCAAATCTGTTCAAGCTAAAACATCAGTAATTATGGTCTTGTCGGCAGGACTATAAACTGCTCATAGAAGAAAGAGGCACAAAGCCTGTTAGGCTGAAAACCTGAAAAGGGAGACCTACGAAAAATCCGGGTTATACCCGCTGGGTCCATACCGAATGGGCCCAGGAAAAATCAGGGCATTAAAAGAAGAAAAAGACATAAATTTTTTAGGGTTTTCTTAAAAAACCCTAGCAATAGTCAGACTATGCTCGCTAGATCCCATGGTCCAGGAAAAAGTTTGAGCTTCATTTATTTTTAGTCCTGGACCCAGATTATCCTATGTTCAGAGACTTAACATATGCAGAAATCGTACCAGATAAGTTTCTATCGCAGGAAAAGGCGACAAGGGCATTAAGGATAAATGTTTCTTTGTTTCATAACAAATAAGGTAAGAAGGGCATCCACAATCTGGAGCCTCCTCTAGCGTGAAAGGTTATTACAGGTGTTTTTTCGACGGATTCACAAAGTTGTATCAGGAGCTGGTGAGAATCCTCGATCGCCTGAGAGAGATTTTGTAGTAACACCGTCTCAACTTCTGCACCAGCCCGCAATTCTTCTACCTCCTGAGCCGCCTTTGTGCTTGCCCTCATTTCCTCATCCATCCGCTGCTCACCTTCTCCAATCAGGGCTGAGACGTTGGTCTCTTCCTACTGCAGTCGTCGTATCTCATTTTTCAGTGCCTTTAAGTGGGAACGCCGCTCAATGACTTCTCTATGAAGTCCTACGACGACCCTGGTGTGGTCATGAGCCTCTTTTAGGCAGAGCTTCCGAGTCGCAGAATGGTAGGCTTCAGATTGGGCAGCAGAAAGGCGAGATTCGAAATCACCTAGCCTCTCCCGATCAGCTACTACCTTCTTGAATATGTCATAAATGTTGTGATAGTTGAAGCCATCAAATCCCAGCAGCATAAACAAATTGTGTAGCCTCAGTAATTTGGTTGGCATCTCGACCAAGGGCATTTGAAAGATCAGTCTCCAGATTTTCTCCCAATCCCTTTGGAGAGCGGGTCGAAGGCTGGAGAGGACTTTTTGATCAGGCTCTGAATCACTCTCAGATGAGGACACATATTCGGGGATGGACGTCACCAAGGATGGACCCAAGGAGGCCTCGTCCGCAAACTCTGGCACTGTGGCAGCTTCAACCCCGACAGTTGTGGTCATAGGCACAACCGGGTCTAGCGACACCATTGTCAACGCCATAGGTTTCGGTCCTAAAGTTGAGAGTCAGTAAGACAGATCAGTACCATTAATTAGAGAAGGTAAGAAAAAGCATTCAGTAGCATAAGATCAGGAAACTTACCCCTAATGAACAAGACATCTGCATCCGTAATCTCTACACTACCATGACAGCCACTCGAAGAGGATGCCACATCTGTGATAGGCAAGGGAATCTGGGGATCCCCCAGAAGTGTCCAGGGCCTAAGACCATGCCTAAGGCCTGCAGTTTCTAAAGTCGACCCCAAGTGGTCTCCCATGGAGACCAAGATCGAGGAAATCACTCCCCCGGTGAAAAAAATAATGGCCCGCTCCGGGTTCCCAGCAACTAGAGTAATGGCAGGCTCTTCCTCTATTATCACGGGATCCGTTGAACCTAGGGTGGTTGGCTCTGTCATATTTGGAGCCCCCTCAGCGATCATGGGTGCCCCGTCATCCTCTGCAATTGAAAAAGTTATCTGATCAGCAAGGGTCTCGGATACTAGTGGTTCTTCCTCTGGCATATCTCTGACTGATAAAGGCGTGAGTAAAGCGTCCATATCGTCGGCCCCTCCGGCAGGGCTCGCCATCTCATCACGGCTAGGCGTGGTTACGGGTGATTCTAAAGGCGCCAAGGAGGCGGGAGGTAGAATCACTTGGGTAGCCATAGCCAGATCCCTGGGTGGTCATTCACCATACGTTAAACAGTTAACGACTGATGAAGTCTAAAAATAAAAATTAGAGAATGAGAAAACAGGAAGTCATGATTACCCGATATTCCCTGTTTGAGCCGTTCTGATAAACGGAACGCCTATTTCCATCTCTGGATCTGCCCAGGGGAAAATTTGCCTAGAATTCTGGAAGGGACGGGAGGCGGAAATACCCTAGATGAATCTGCGATGGTCGCCTCCATGAGCTCAGCTATGCCAGGGGATCCTTCCTCGGTGACCCTTGTGGGAGAAAGCATATGCTCCCCCGCCGCGGTACCATGAGGGGTATACTCGAGAGAATGAGTCACCCCCTGAGATTCTTCGACACCCTGCATAAAAGGAAGAAACCTTAGAACCTCCATAGTAAAGGGGGGAGAAGTCAGAATGGGTGAGTAGGGAAACCTCTTCTTCAGGGTCGGACAATTCATGGCGTCTGATCATCATAGACACCCGAATGCTCTCGTAGAGACGATTACATAGTGAATGAATGTACTCATACATCTCCTTTAATGAGGGGACTATTTCATCCAAATACTCTTCTAATTGAAGGTGGGGTGGAGTGATGATTGTCCCGATACCCAGAAGTTTAAGAGGGCCTGTTTGAAGAAACGCCCAAATTTCCTCATCCGAACCACTGACCCTTAGGTCATCCCAAATCCTCCAAAAATCTGGGAATGCGGCCATGGCATAAATCTCCGACCAGGGAGGATCAAACTAAGAAGGTCGGGCGGTGGTAGAAGCTGGTAAGGGCGCCAATGGCAGTGTTGGTACTCCGGACCTCGCCCCCTCCTTAGAACTCTCTGGGACTATTGGTGGGCGGGACCTCACAGGTAAGGACGGAAATTCCCTGGACTCAGCCATAACGGGGAAATCGTCAAGATCATCTCCCCTAGAAGAGTGGTCACTTCCCTCCCCCTCCCCATCAGTCACCGGATGCAGCATGACCTGGACTCAGTGGGTTAATACCGCGTGACACTCACGCACATAAATATAGGATTCAAGATCCTGGAGATATCGATTGGCCCACTCTGGGACCACATCATAAAGAATGTTAGCAGGGGAGGACATATAGCCTAGCTCGTCAAAAGCTACTTCTGATTCCTGAAGGTACTGCCATAGAGAATGGGGGTACTGGCTACGGAAGGTTGACCGACCCTAAAATTCATTCCATTGACCCCAGGCCGTTGGGAAGGAAGCATCTGCAGGAATAACAACCCCCCTTCGGGCAGCCTCAAGGGCATGGGAGGATACACCTCTATCTATTAGAATCTTCCCTGGAATCATGGGACCAGTCGGGTGACGAAGTATTTTTCCCGGCCTAGTTGGAGCGTCATCCCCCTTTATCATACTTTTTCCCTTTGACGGTTTGAGACTTTAGATGGAGGGCACTAATGTCCCTAGCCGGCCATTTGGGTATGATTGTACCCAGGAGTCAGCATACTGCTTGGATAAGAAGGGCATGGCGTCCATAAGCGTGGGGGTGATAACCTCACAGCCGGTATACTCGCGGGTAAACATTAACCACAGTTGTATGGCCACCATCAAATGACGGTTCTCGCGGGCGCTATTAAATGCGGGAGGACATTGTGCTTGGACGCATCCAAATTAATGCCCAAATCGGCAAGGCATGTACCCCTCACAGATCAGTTCCCCACAAATACGAGCCACCAGAATACCCTCTTGGAGGGAGAGGAGGTAGCCCCACTTGCTAAACTCTTCTGTTATGGTGTTCAAAATTGCACCAGTCTGGGAAGAAAATAGATGAAATTTGAAATAGTCGTAATTCGAAATTCGACTTGATAGCAGACGCCTGTTCGCAACCGTCTGTTGACTATCCTTCTCTTGGGTCTCCCACTCCTCGAGCATAACTCCACTGGTCAGTTGCAAGTACGGTCAGAATGTGGTGCCTGGAATCTGAAGAGGGTTGATGAAGGTGTAGAAGTTATTGATGTGTACGCTTAACCATCCTCAGAGAATTTGGAAAGGGCCG
This sequence comes from Viscum album, assembly GCA_963277665.1. Classification (NCBI taxonomy): domain Eukaryota; kingdom Viridiplantae; phylum Streptophyta; class Magnoliopsida; order Santalales; family Viscaceae; genus Viscum; species Viscum album. The sequence continues at coordinate 734,391,913 of OY728130.1, forward strand.
GCCACTCGGTTTGGCCGATTCCCGTCAGTAATGTTACCAAGTAACCGGTAAATCCTGGCCAGTATAGGAACAGCCAGGTTGATAATGTTACCGGTAGCCAAGTGTGCCTCCATGATAAAAGTAGTGACCCACACGCCACCAACTTCGCATACGGGTAATAACCAGCCACTTAGGAACATGGCCAGAAAAGCTGCTAGGCGGAGCAATCGATCGACATCCGGAATAAGCTCTCAGCCCCAGCCACGAAAATATCCTTGCTCCAAATTCAGCGAATAGTTTCCCTCCTACTTACGGGACTCCATCGTAGGGAAAGTCGTGGGCCTGCATGGGAGAGCTGTGGATTCATCAGATTTCTTCTTTCTCATGAAAGTCGTGACCCATTCACGGTATGGGACGAGTTGTTTTGGAGTCGTATCCTCTGAGAGCTTCCGAGCCTGGTTAATGAGCTACTTCACTAGGGGGGTCCTCTCTTCGTCCTCCCACAGAGAGGAAGGAGGCAGGAACTCGTCATACTTACTCCCAATGATGGGGACCCCCGAAATCTGAAAGATGTCCCACGGGATAATGCCCACTTCCCCATAGACCAGATGGAAAGTGTTGGTGTCTGGGATCCACCGACTCATAAGTTGCTTGGCGAGGGCGTGAGGCCGGTGGGTATAGGTTTGGGACCCCAGGAAGCTTCATACAAGACCACGGCTCGCAACTCTACCCCAAATTCTGCACAGATCTGACGAACCCAGAAGGGCCACCCCCAATCTAACGACTTAAATGCTCCTCCTGGTCGGAGATCCCGAGTCACCGGCCAGTCATTCTGGTCGCTTACCATGGCGTTGCGGGAAATACTCCGATATTAGTGGATTGTTCCTTCCTGTTGATGTGGTCCTCCTGTCAGATATAATGGAAGGTTATTCAACACAGATCTGACCGCTATACCCCTCGAGAAAGGCCATCTGCCGGTAGGTATAATGAACTGGGGAATAGTGGTGGTAAATATCCATGCTTCGGGATTGTTGTCACGGGAGGGTTCCAGAATCGAGGTATCAGACAATAAACCAAACCCATAGGTAGGAAGGCGATTAGAAAAAGGATATTCCTGCTGAGATTTGGAGAGCCAGTTAGCAAGGAAGGAAGACGGTAAGGAGTGGTGAACTCCATCTTGAACAGAGTCATCCCTGTCCTTCAGGCGTTGATCAGCAGTTGAGAGGGGATCTACAGTAGGCCTCAGCAGAGAATGAGGGGGAACCATTATTTTCTCCATGAAAAAATTAGATAAATCAGTATGGAATAAAAATCTGGACAAGAATAACCAAAATGAATGGTTAAGGAGCCTTCGTAATCAAATCCGCAAGGAGGCCTTGGAGGATGGTAAGCGATGACATTATTCCGCGAACCAGACCTTCTCGAAATCAGTTCGCGAAGCCCTGGCCTGTGGAGCATTGGCCAGGAAGCCGCAAACCAAGTTGCTCTATGGAAGTTCAATCCCGAGTTTATTCGGAAGGCTCGAATACTTTTTGGAGTTCAAGAGATATTTAGTCAGTGGATCATCGAAACCACGAAGAAAATTCCTCCGAAACCCATCATCACTTACTTTTTAATTAATTAAGAGTAGTGGTTCATGGTTGGGAAGTCAGTTCGCGGGTGAAGTCGACCGCAAAGAAAAAAATGGTTCGCGGAAGTTGCAGTCGGTTCAAGGACGAGGCACTTCACAAAGGAGCAAACACGCGGAGGAGAAGGAGATCTGGTTTCGTGAAAAATTCGGTAAAGGACAAAGTGAGGGATCCCCGTATTTATAGGCATGGTCCCCCACCGGGTCCACCTTTCTGCCGCAAACCATCTCCGTTTCAGGGCCACTTTGCATCGGAATGGCCTCCTCTTCATTCCAATCAGACCCCATTCCGATGGGGGCATTATTGGGGTCCTGAAAAATCCGCAAAGGGAATTTTACCCAAATCCCCCAAATAATTAGGGTAAAATAATCAAAGAGGAGACACAAAAGGACAGGTTCGCAAATCGGTCCACGGAATCACAACGTGGCCAGTCACCGCGAGGAACCCCCTTCGCAAACCGGTCCATGGAAGTACCGCATAGCTCCCAGGCACCGCGAGGCACCCCCCTCCACGAACCATTTTCGTTCGCGAAATGGAGGCAGAGGGACTCCGCGGTCGCGAGGCAGTATGGGCGCCAGTCCGGTTCACCGTTGCGAACCGCCCCAACCGGGGACCATGTCGACCGGCTCAAGCCGCACCCACTTTCATTCGTGGAATAGAGGAGGAACCCTCCATAGCCGAGGAGCACTCCCTGATTTCGCCTCGGAAAGGAGGGGAGCGATCGATACCCACCGCGAATCGCGGATTAACCAAGTCAGCTGTGAACCGGGTATTTGGTTATGGGCCTCCGCAAAAGGTGCCGCATGGCCACAGATACATTCCTTTCCCCACTATATAAAAGGAGACCAAGGGGGAATGAGGTAAGAATGAAGGATAGAGGATCAAGGATCAGATCAGATTCGGAGGAAGGAGATCTATTGAAGGAAGGCTTCAGATTTCGCAAACAGCGAAATTCCCACATGCGAACCCCAGCAGGTATATGAATTAAAAAGAACTGGAAAATGCCTAAAAATTTGGTAAATCGCGAACCTAAATAATAAAAATGAGAACCGCAAACCATACCCCCTCCGCGGATGACATCCCCATGCACCAAGGAGTTTATGCCTCTTTTCCCATCCGTCGTACCGCGTAGCACCCTCCTCTGTGGACGAAGCCCTGGCCGACGAGCCTCCGATCGCATCGTCCTTGGCCATTGATGCCTGCCTGGAACCCTCCGAGAACCACCCTGGTTCGCGGATTGAACCCGAAGCCGTGAACCACCCTGGTTCGCGGATTGTGCCCGAAGCCGCAAACCCTCCTGGTTCACGGATTGATCCTCAAGCCATAAACCACCTTGGTTCACGAGATTCCCATCAGTCCGCGGACTACCCTGGTTAATGGGCGGCTTCCCCAGCCACGTGGAACTTCCCCGCGCGAAGGGCTCCACCACCCATATCTCTTGGTGTCTACCCAAATACTTCGGTGTTCTCATTTCCAGAGCCAGGTAAAATCCTTCCGATCCAGCCAGGTCCTCCGCGACTCCCTCATTGGCCTATTCATCAGCCCCGAGCCAAGGCCTCCACTAAATCCACCGGATCCGTGTGGTGTAACTTTCCGGCGCATCAGCGTGCCGTTTTGAGTTCACATACCCACAGTAAACAGGCGCAAACGGGTTTCCCCGACCCTTGGGCGGATTCTTGAAGCATGCTTGGGATCACATTCCCACAGTAATGCGGGGTCCGAGCCCGAGATCCCCCTTCCTGCCTCTACTCGCTAGGATGGGGGACCGTACGCTTCAATAGTCGGGCACTTCTCCCCACCCCAGAGAGGGGATGGTATATCCGTCTGAAAGGTATTCGTCCCCATGCACCTCGGTACTTCCCCGGGTATCTCCCCGAGGAATAAGAGAGGTGACGGGGATAAGAGCACCCCCCCCCCTTCCCTCTCCCTCTGGGATTTTTCGTTGCGGGCATCCATATTGGAGTAAGCCCCGACCTTGCGGGCATCCATCTTGGAGTAAGCCTCGACCTTCTGGGCCTCCTCAGATTGTAAGCCCCAATTCATCACCTTCTTGGCCTCCTCAGAGTGTAAGCCCCAATTCATAACCTTCTGGGCCTCCTTAGAGTGTAAGACCCAATTCATCACCTTCTGGGCATCCTCAGAGTGTAAGCCCCAATTCATCCACCCTTGGCCTGCCTTCATGTTCAAGCCCCATTCCGCTTCTCACAGATGCACCTTTCACGATGTGATCCTCTGGTCCATGCTGCCTCTTGTTTCTCACTCCGGGCATGACTCACATGGGATTAGAGTAATCATCGACCATGAAATCCTCTTATGGGCCTCCTCAAAGTGTTAGCCCCAATCCACCATTCTGGGCTTCCCCAGAGCGTAATCCCCAAGCCCAAGCGAACTACGTGGACTTTGATCCCTGCCTCCTAGACAGGGTATGTAGGAAGCCTCCATGAGGTTCAAGCCCAACAGCCAGTCGATCCGATCATCTCCACATCGGTTCGCCACGCCACTCCTAGTGCTTCCTCAATTGAGTTCCAACCCTTCGGGGTCATTAATCCAACGAGGGATGGTAAACCGCGGGCATAAATGATTCTGAACCCCTACGTCCAGTTGACCGTTGCCCACCAGAATTGAATCTGTGGATACTACGTTTGGGTATAAACCAAAGATTTGTGAACATATGAATACGTCTTAAATCTACAATATAGTCATAGAACAAGCAATAATTCCCCCCAAAAAGGGTGTGATGAGCTCGACTTCCCATCCTCTCGACCAATATGAGTTCTTAAGAGTCGCTGGTCAGACTATCCGGCGAATGCCTGCCTTTGGAAAGCAGGTCCATCAATCATTGGATACGAAGTCGTTGGGTGTTTCATGGCCGAAAGACCAAGAACGAGACAATGATATTTAAAATTAATAAACTAGGTTAAACCTAAAAAATTTTAGATTGATGATAACATTTCGTGATTTTGAAATCCAACAAATTATAGTATAGATAAATCCAATACCAAGGTAGGACCTATGTGGAATTAAATGGATAGAGTATTTATTTATTGGGGATGTATTGAGAACATTAGATAAAAGGATATTTAGTGATTAACCAAATTTCAAGGATGTCTATCATATTTATTTTTGAAATTATATTAATATTGTTTTAGGAAAGAAAAACCTATATGCTAGGTGACAACCAATCAAATCTTGCAATGGTGTGGGTCTTGAACCAATGATCAAAGGAAGATAATTGTTTCTCTCCAACCACTAGCTTACACAATTTCCTTGTTAACTTTCATTGTTTTTAGTTAACAAATACAATGAATAAATATTAATGGTGAACCAATTTTAACACTTTTAAGGATTATAAATTAATCTAAAAACCATATTTATTTTTAGGGATATTTAAAGACAAATAGTATGAATTTTCACTCTTTTATAGGCCTTAGGATCCTTTAAAAGTTTCATTTAGTCCTTCAAGTATTTAAAATTTCATTTTTGATAACTAATTTTTTTGGTAAACAGATGAATTAGAGTTTGATTGAAGCATAACCAAAAGTTAGGATTGTTAATATGAAATTGAAACCTATCCTATAAGAATATTTTGTGGCATTATTGAACTACCCAACATTAGAAACATGAATTAAAAATAAAAATTTTTCCTAAAACCTAAATTTCTGTTGAACTGAAGGACTTATAATTCATCATGGATTTATGGATTTGAAACCCCCAACCTTTCATTGATCATTCACATGTTTTTTATTGATGGGATAATTCAATCCCTACAAATGTTTACATTTTTTCTCAAAAACAATATCTCTACCTTACACTAATGTTCTCCAACTTACATACATAGTTTCATGTTGTTCCACGTGAATTCCGTACATTCAATTATCTCTTTTACAGAGGAAAACTTATGAACCCTTCTCATGATGTGGGGTTTCAGACATTGTTTATATCAAACAATCCATCACCATGGTCAAGTTTATATTGTGAGGACATAATTTAAATAAGGTGGGGAGAATTTTACACTCCGAAAACCAATATAAGAACCTTGTAGTCGATATGTTGTATGGCACATGGCATCAATAACATAAGATAATATAATATCTATATACATTAAAATATATTTATTATTCAAAATAGATTCTATGTATTTCAATACATGAAAGATAAGCCTTTCATGATAGCTTGTGTCACAGGAAAGAGAGACATTTCATGATATCATGTGTTACATGCAAGAGATAAATTTCTCGATATCTTTTTTTACACGCAAGAGTGACCTTCCTCAAAATTTTGGGTTACATGCAAGACCGTGTTTCACCAAATGACAATGTATTGTTAAAATATTATTATTTTTAATATAATAGGATATAACCTAGAAATTATATTAGTGGTTATGAATAGTATAAACTAACATTTTAAAATATATGGTTTATAATAATCTAACATTAATTCATAGGTTAAAAATTAATTAAAAAACGAATTTGGGAACTAATTAAATATAAACTGAATGTTTTTATATAAACCCATATTTATTCTCACGAAATTTTTTTACAATAAAAAAAATCAATTAATTAAAATTTTTTAATTCACATAATAGAATATATATTTCATATATTAAATTAAATATTTTTTATATTCCTATATTAGGTTTGATGTGAAAAATGTTAGAACAAACCCTATTTCATACATAAAAATCTAAATTTTTATAAAGGGAATTTTACCTCCTTTTAATGGAGAACCCATTTTAAATATGAATTATCAAACTATAATTGATCTAATATGTCATAATAAACTTTGTATTTAGATTATAAATATATAAATATTCTTAGGCTTATTTTTTGGGTTTTTTTCTATAATGATTTAGTTTGTAACGAATAAATAAAAATAACAACTTTTTGCTCGAAATTGATTTTTCATATAATTTAAATATATGGGTAAATTATAATTTTATTTGGTTTTAAAGTTTCATTAGATAATATTTTTTTCAATTAATAAAATTCAGGTGATTGAGATCAATTTCACTTTGAATTGTTTATAAAAACATATCCATCATTCGAACATTTTTACTTTAAAAACGCACATTATTATCCTGTCTGTGGGATTAATTTTAATATAAATTCTTCTACGTATATGATTGGACATTGTAAAAATGGATTACATATGATGAATAATCATAATTTCTAATTTCTAATTATACCAGTTTTTTTCTAAATGTTGTAGTGAAAGTGATAAACATTAATTATAATGATTAAGGTGAAATTAAACTTAATAAAGGACTAAGCTTTTAACATAAGGTTCCAAATGACTTAACAACTTGGGAAACACCAATATTATGGCCATAAATTATTTACTAACCATAAATTATTGCTTATTTTTCTTTTATGACTTTTTTTTAGGTATGATATTTTTCACACCTAACTTGTTTCCTAAAATTACAAGTGAGTCTTTTTCCTTCCCTATAAAAGGCCATAACCTCTACCCATTAGTAAAACCTCTCAATCCACATACGTTCATCCATGACCTACCCAAATAGTCTCCCAAAATCCCTCCACTCAGCCTAGATTTCTTTCATTTTGGAATAAATATTTCCAAGTAAGTCTTTTTGTTCAATCCAATAGAAGTTACCCTATTTAGTGGTAACACCTTCTCTCATACTTTTTAGTTAAATTTTTTTATCCCCTACATAGACTCTTTTTATTATATTATTAAATATATAAAATATTATATTAAATATACTAGGATGTTTTTATGGTATTTTTGGACCAAAAAATGCACCAACATCCATCAAATGGGTAAAAAACATACTGTTTTTGTGAACGGAGAATTACTGCCTCACAAAATTATGATTGTTCAATTATCTATTACCACTTATTATGTTACAAATTATAATGGAATATATATTTATATATGATATATATGTTATTTATAATGTTTTATTATTTTTTATTTTTATTTATAACATACCTTTATTATTTCCATGTTATGTGAATATGATAATCTTGTTTGATGAAGTGTGAACTACCGCCCATCAAAGCGATCTGATTCGTTTGCAGGATACGTGAAATGAATAAATGAATGGTCATAATTACAAATAAGTAAAATAAAAAAAATCAATAATTTTTTAATTAAATAATTATATTTCTGTAAATATAATATATATATATATATATATCATCTTCTTTATTACCCATTAACACACTTTTGAAAGAGATAATGTCGTTTGTGGACATGTGGACTATCGCCTCCTCAACATGATGTGACTCCTTTTACATAATTTAATTATATATATGTGTGTATATATTATAATTATATATGATTAAATAATATGATATTTAGTATATAATTATCATTCTAAAAATATGTTAATTTCTTACCTTCTTTCCACAATGATCATTAAATATTGGGAATGTTACTCATTTTTACGTATGACATATCATCTCAATGATTGTAACATATTCTCATTTTCAATACCATATTTATTAAATTAAATGAAAAGAATAATTAAGTTAAAAATTTTATAATTATGTCATGTTTATTATTCTTTAGATGTTATATAATGAACCTTATGACCATAGTTGACCGACAACAGTTGTTTTGATATGTTAACTGAATCTGCTAAAAACACCTTATGTAAACTTATTTGTATAAGTAATTGTATTAAACATGGTAAAATGTAAAATAAAATTAAACATAAACATGAAAATATGTCAAAATAAAGTATAATATAAACATATGTTTATTATATATGTGGTTAAAGTACGTTCACCCGAAACGAAACTCAAGATAAGGGATTCTTGGCTCATTTTCATTCTATGAGAATACTTAGTTGTTTTTCACATAATTTCTTATATATGGTGTAAATAATGCCACATTGACATATAATATACTGAAATATTTAATTTAAATATTTTTTTATTCAAGTATTATTACCTTCAGGTTATCCATTTGTTTTGTTACCACATTGGTAAGGGATTCTCATCTCACTTTTTTCATCCGTGAGATAAATGTCATGTTCACTAATTACATATTTTGTGTAGTGTATATACCTATATTTTTATATTATATATCATTATTTACTTTTCCTTTATGTCATTTAATACTTTCATTTAATATTTTTCTTTCCTGAGGATTATTATTTAAAATATTTTCAATGTATTATGGGACACTTTGGAATGAATAAATATTATTTTCCTCAAGACCAATACTATTAACATTTCCATAGAATTTTTATTAGAGAAATTTATATTACCATTTTTTAATAAACCCTTTAATTATTATCTCATTATTAAAGAACATATTCATGAATTAGTACCATTTTTTCACTCTTTGGTAATCAATGTTTTTTAAAAATGTTTTGATGAAAACCCGACATAACTTCTCTCTTTAGTCAGACAAACTGTTTTCTTCTAAAAACAATCTTTTATTAAAAGGTATTTAGAAATATTTTTTAAAATGACTTGGTAAATACATTTTAACCATTTTTTTCTTTTACAAATGTTTTAAAGGAATCTTCTTGTCAAATTCCTAACGAGTCACTTTCTAACCTTTTTCCGTATAAAAAGAATATTCTATTTTCCACATACGATGTGTACAGATTCATCTATCGTAATTTCATTGAAGCCTCTTCCAGTTTAAAAGGTTTATTTTTAAATAAATTTTTTTTAAAAAAAATTATAAATAAAATGATTTTTTCCTCAAAAATATTATGAAAATTTAATCTTTTATTTATCAAAGACAACAAACCTCTATTTTACTCTACATGGGTTTTTTGTATTGATAACATATTTATTCATCATCTGGATGGTTTACTATTTATTTTTCCATGGATAGTTTTCACATTCACTTCCTTGATTTATTTTATTCTCACCATGATGTATTCCATTTCCTATGGACATTGAATATAGAATTTCCCCTTATTAAATATTTCATTTTTTTCATAGATGTTTCTATTTCTTAAGACATATACCATTTTATATACAGTTCCTACATTGATAGTTATTTTATTAATTGGGGAATTATTGATAGATTTATATTTCTCATCCAATAGGGTTATTTGATAAGGAATATTAGTTATTTTGATTATTAAATATGTCTTATGATTTGGACTGGAAATGACGGGTAGAGCCCAGACATTATATAAGTCCTTAATGCAACTATAGGTTCTCATGAGACAAATAATTGTGCAAATGGGTTTCTACCCATAGTTTTAAACCATCTTGTGATAGTTCATGACTATAATAGGTCCTCTTGTGCCTTATACATGATGTCTATTAAGAAATAATTTCTTTCATAATAATATCTATTATTATTTATCCATGAGATTTTTCGTTGACATATCAATGGATACATTTCATTTTAATTCATTGACTAATGTCCTGTGTCTTTTTTTTATACCATGCCATATTTATTTTTCCTTATCTAGTTATTTTAATTAAACGTGTTTCCAATTATTACCTTTCTATATTGGTTATGTACATTTAATTAGTTTATTGATTACATGGAATGTGTTTTCAATTATTTATCTTATAATAATGACTATTCAAATTGATTCATCATTTCTTATCCAATATTTTTAACCTTACTGAGCATCTAATTTCACCCTAATTATGATTATTTCCCTAATAAGCCATGAAGTGTACTAGGAAATAAATGTGTGAATATAATAGATGTATTAGAGATATCCTCAATTATTTTTTGTTTAGAAGAATAAAAATTTTGTAATTAGTGTATCCATCTGTAATAAAATTCTCATTTATGTATCAGTTTTTCAAAGAATACTAGCATGATCAGTCCTTTTGGAACTGATTCCCTATAATCATGTCAATGTTTTCGATAGTAGAAACTATCTCCAAGCATCTGGGGTCCAGGTAACTATAATGAACATCCTAAACAACTTTTACATTTATTCGGTAAATCTTTCACAATATCTTTCATCATTTCCAGCAAAGATAATGTCTCCCACATAAGCAATTATGATGGAAGAAAACTATTGACTTTATTTGATGTAATGATTGCTATCAGCTCTCCAATTCTTAAAACTCATCATCCTTAAGCATGTATCCATGTGGGAGTACCATGCCCTCTGAGATTGTTTTATCTCCTCAGGGATTTCTTCAACCTTCCCACATAACATTAGAATTTACTAATAACAAAGCCTCGTGGTTATTCAGTGTAAACTTATTCATGAAGATCCCCATTCAGAAATGAAGATTTCACATCAACATGAATGAAATTATAACATTATTATCCAGTAATTGAATGAAATGTTTTTATTTTTCATAACCGTACCAGTGGAGAAAATATCTCATAAAAATAAACACCATTAATTTGTGATTAACCATTTAACATTAATCTTTCCATGTTCGTTATCACTTCACCTACTTCATATAGATTGTTTTAAAAAATCCATTTTTTACAAATAACATTTTTTTTATCGGTATTGGGTATGAGTTCCCAAGTATCATTCTTTTCTATCTTTTTGTGCTCTTCATTCATATTATTAAGCGATTCTGGATGCTGAAATGATTCATTCACATCATTCGGCTTGACTTTTGAATACAAAGAAGTTTTTGTAACTACTTTTAAATTTCTTCTGGTTCGAACCTTTTGATGTTGATCATCAATAAAGATCTAAGTCTCCACCTTCTTTTTCATCCTAGGATGAGTTATTTGAGTTTCATTATCAACCCATTAGATAAGTGAGTCTATTTCTTCTTCTTGATTAGGATTACAACTATTAGTATCCTTGTCAGGATTCATAACAAAACATTCTTCATCCTGTTATGTTTCTTTATCAGCATAGGTTTTTTATTCATCCACAAAAGTTTTATTAACTATCACCTCATAAGAATAAAAAATTATACATATTTATTATTTGAAACATCTATATCCTCTTATTTTAGAGCATAGCAATGAAAAATTCCATCGTCACCTCGTTAATCAAACTTTCCAAGGATTCCACCTTTCTTATTTATGATGCATGGAATCCAGAAAACTCTAATGTATTTCAAACTTAAAATTTTTTAATAAAACATTTCATATGGGGTCATATATGAACTTGGCCTATATAAAAATTGGTTTTGAATATTCATAACAGTACTCATGGATTTCCTTCAACTGTAACGAGAGAGGCCATGTTCAAGTAACATAGTTCACTACATTTCAACAAGACATCAATTCTTTCTTTCAGACACCCATTTTTATGAGTTGTGTATAGTAAAATGAACTCATGCCTAATTCCATGAATCTCATGATAATATTAAAATTATTTATTCTTATATTCACCACCCTTGTCAGTTCTCATCCACTTCACTGAATACTAATATTCCTACTCAACCTTCCTTTGGGAACTTATAAACATTTTTGGATCATCTGACTTATTCCTCATATACATAACACAAGTAATGTGAGTATAGTCATAATAAAAGTGATGATTTATTTATCTCTATTTTTTTATTAATTTCTCATTGGTTCATATATATCAAAATGAATAAGTTATAGGGGTTTTTTGAACAAATGGAATCTTTCTCATGCACAAAATTTGTCATTTTCCTTTTTGACATATAGTGCAATACGAATATCTTATTCATGACATACCAGGAATATCTCAAACACAATCTCCCTTTGATAACTTTATAATGTTTCTTTAACACATGTGTCACAAACTTTTATAACATAATTGATTTTAATCTTTTATTCCTAAGTAACATGAACTTTGTATCTCTCCAACATGGAACATGTTTCGTTTCCTACATTGGAATCTTGTAAATATCATTCCATCTTCATCACGTTCTATGAAAAACCATTATTTCTAAATATAACTTTTCTACCATCTCCAGGAACTTGTGAAACACTCATCTAGTTATTTTTAGCCCATAAATATATAAGGTTTTCCTGGAAATGAACTTTTCTTTTCCAATGATGGCTTATACAATACCTTTGATACTCAGATACTAATCATTTCCAAATGTCACTACTCCTTCTTTGAAGTATTCCACATTCTTAAACATCTTTAAGTCCCATTTCATATGATAATAACAAAAAATATTAGGAATCCATTTTCATTTACCATTTATAGATTTCAAATCAGTTTCAACAACAAGACATTTTTCTTCATCCTTTTCCTTCATAAATTCCGGACTATAAGAATTGTTAAGGTCATTTTATTGTGATAGTAAGAAAAAAATAACCCTTATCATGATGTATCAGTTTTTAAAATATTTCACAAATAATTCCCAGTGGTTGGAACATATTATCGACCTTCACAACAAATATCTCTGGTTTTTTTGAATTTCCTTCTTAGACTTATTCTTTTGAGAGGATAGACTCCCCCTCAAACATTTCCATCCATAACTTGTGAAGTGGTAGTAATTTTTTTGGATAGATCAACACCTATTATTTTTATTCTCGAATCCCCCACAATTCTAGTAGTTTCTATATAAATAGTACATGCCTCTATGTTTTTTGGATCGAATGTTTTTGTGAGTACATTTCTCATCAACCTTCTTAACTAAACATTATTGGGTAACAACCTTCCTATTTTAAAATAGAACATTCTTCTGCAACACAGATTTATTTCAAGCTCTGTAAGAACTAAAAATAATAGAAATTTTTTCAAACATATTATTTTTATAATATTTTTATTTTTCATAATTTGTAACATTGGAAAAATACATAACTTTCCCATTATTCGTCTTCTCAAAACTAACTCCATCATTCATCCAAACCTTTGAGCATAACATTTGTTGATCCTTATTAGGTCAATCCTTGGTATAACATTCACTAACTTCTGATATTGAGTTTTTAAATCTTATATACCGCTATTTATCATTTTAATGTTTTTGTTGGACATGTTTTATATCCTCTTCTTTTGTCATCAACTGAAGTTTCAGATGTTCATTATATTTCATTTCTTTCTCATGAGAATTATTCAACTCATCAATCTATTTTACCATATTTACTCTCTCATTAGTAAAAAAAATCTTGATATTTTAATGAGGAATATTCCTTTATCAACATCTTGTTTTCTTTCTCAATCCTTCTAATATTTCATAAACATTCTTTCAAATATTCTCCCAAATTCTATTCACATTCAGTTTCATCTTCTTCAGAATTGTTGCTCCCAAAATTTCCATTTCTCACAGTTGTAATAATGGTATTATTTCAAGATTTCATAGAAAACTATTTTTCATATTTAGCTTCACTATCTTCATCTTATTCATATTTAGACAAAATAATTCTCCCTTTAGATTTAGAAAAAATATATCCTTCAATCGGGAAAAATATTTATCTTTATCACACTGTTTTTTCCATAATATTTAATTCCTTATTTCTTCTTCGTCATTGTCTTCTTTATTATTTCATTAAGAGAAATTAGCCACAAAGTTCCAAAAACCCAACATTAAAAAATCATCAATCTAAGTTTCCCTTTATATTTACCTACACCACTTCTCATATTTTAAGAAAATCAGGATAAAATATCGTTGATATTGTTTCATACCTCATTTTCAGATTCAGGGCCACTAACATTGTCTTCTTCAAGATAAATCTTAAAATTTTCATTCTTAGTGGCTTTAAAAGATATTTTTTTTAAGAATTTATTTTTCTGTCCATATCCTTCTCCTTTTTTATTTTATAAGTTATGAGAGTACTTTGAAATCATCCACATATAATATTTTAGAGTCGCTATCATTCAACGAAGAAACATTAGCATCAAACTTATTGAGAATAATTATTATGATATTTTTAACCACTATAGAATACCCAAACATTTAAACAAGACATCTAATACGGAAAACAAAGAAATTTAACCTAGTAAAGAAGTCCCCAATAAAATCAAACTCAACCATGATCAAATCATCATAATTCAGGCTCTAGATGTTTAGTTTTTCATTTATATATTTTTTTCTTCATTGGTGTTTCAATCTTATCCCAAATTCAGTATCTATGGGAACACCTTTTACTCTTAAAAATTTACTTTAAGAATGTGATGAGAGTAAATCATTTTTACCCTCCGATAATTCTAATGTTTCTTTTCATCGACATGTGTAACAGGATCCTAGTCATCAATAGGAGTAAATTCATCTGTTGTAGCTTCAAGAACATCATACCCAAGAGACATAAGATTAGGAATAATTATATCTTTCCATATATGTTAATTATTTCCATCAAATAATAGAATCCCATTAATATTCACACAATTCATATTTTCCATCACAACTTCTCTTCAAAACTTTATCAAAGAATGATTGTAAGGAACTTGTTTCTATGATACCAATTGATGTTTCCCAGCTAAGATTCAAGTATCCCTGAGAGGGGGAGGGGATCAATTAGTGATATATATTTCTTTTATATTTCCTTAAAAATTAAATAACATTCACATTATATTAAATACATCATTACTTACTAAAAAAATTTAATCACAGATCCACAAGAATACAATAATTTATAAGGCTCACTACCCAACAAGAGTAGTTACGTCCTTGGTATGGTTTGGAAATAATCCAATACCACACAAGACACTAAAAGACAATCTTTTAATGTGGAATACAATTAGTAGGATGTTTCCTTACTCTTTTATATAACATTGAAAATAATCTAATAGTGCACATGATCTCTCTTATAAAAAATAGGGTAAAACATTATTTGTGGTTCATCTTGGTCAACTTTCACAATTTGATCTTTCAAAATAATTCATCTCTTTACTATCCATAACCTGTTAGGAACATCCTTTATTCCTCTATGAACTATCTTTCTTCCTCCACGAACTACATGTATCCTCAACATAATGATTCTCTTCGGGTGGCATGAGTGTTTCATGGATGACCTTATTATTCTACAAACCTACCTTACATTGTGGACGCCATATTCTTCCATAGACCAACCTTTCTCTATAGAACCTTTTCCTTTGTAGGCTATAGAGCCCTGCAAGCATCTTCCATGTACTATCCTTTTGATATTTCACATTCCAAGAACTATTTGCATCAAAAACTGCTTCCTCATTCATATAACTATTCTTTGTTAATTGTTCCCTACATGGAATGATCATTCACTAATTCTTCAGACGTCACCAAATTAATCATCAGAGAAAATATTTTTTTTAATGAAAATCACTCATCAATAATTATGATTATAGTGTCCCTTATATAGGGAAATAAATCAATAAAATAAAATATGATTTCCATAAATTTTCGATGTGGTACTACCTTAACCGTATACTACGCTCCTCCCATAAAGAGTTTTTCCTTTTACAGTCGGAAAACTTCCTTTCTTCCTTTTTTGTGGCCAATGCCTTCTAAAAATGAAACAATGCATATCTTTCGCAAATGATGGTCTTATGTGAACTGTATTCCCTCTGAAAACAAATAACTATGTATCAGATACAAACAACATAACTTATGTGAACCGATGGCCTCCTGCAAACTACAAGAATCATGTTAACTATTTTTTGTACAGGATCCATGTATCTTGTTTTGAAGTCAGCGTAGCACTTCGATACATAAATTATTCCTTTTCTAGTTTTCCTTCACCACTATGCATAACTCTAATGTGTTTTGTGAGCTATTCTTCATATTACATGAATTTTATTATCCTTTTGTAGAAAATAATACATTTCAAGATACAAACTCTTGGTTGTGACGCCCAAAAATTTGGAAAACACTATGAAACGACGCCACCATAAAAACCTTGTTTAGAAAAATTCCAACCATAATAATTCATTATCATTGATACATTATTAAATCTTAAACCACCCTTTACAAAACATCACCTCATTCCAAAACCAATTGATTTCTTTCACCACGAACCCTATCTTTCGTGATATTTAATCATTGATTGATCACCTTTACCATTTTTAAATTTATTAAGGAAATTATTATAACTTCCCAATCTTACAGAAGAATATTTCTTTCCAAACATACCTGAATATGATTGGCAACACCATTACTATCATTTCCTTCATAAGGATTTCAAAATAAGTTCCCCAAAAAAACATATGATATTTTTGAAATACAAACCAGGAAAACATTGTCTGATTATCCAAGGATTTTCCAATGTTAATTTATATATCCTTTATTACAAAAAAAATACAAAAATCTTCAAAAAAAACCCTTTTCTTATTTAAAAAACTTCGCTATCCAACTTGGTCCCAAAACAGTGCACCACCATAAAATCCCAAGGAAACTTTATCCTCACCGTAGAACTTCTGAGGGCTACCAGAAACTTCAAAACATGAGACCGGACAATAATCTCTCTATAATCCTCACCTTCATCAAGACAACCAACACCGTGAATAGAATGGTACATCAAATCCATAACCATCCACGATGGGTTGCCACGCATTCGGTGATGAAGGAAATACATATCCACAACCAGGGAACACATATCCAATGTATATACATGGTCAGTCATCAGAATAAAATAATATAAAACATAGGTAGCCTGACATTTGTATCCAATGTTCCTAGAATGATGCATGAACGTAGGCCTATTTCTATCAGTCTAGGTGTAAAAGAACTCAAAAATCACCCAATATAAATGCACATGTGCATTAGTAAATTTCAAAATAATTGAACCATAAGAGAAAAATAATGGAGCAACATTCCCATAACCCTAGTAACCTAGAAAACCTTCCATATCAAGTGTTCATGATGCACCACCCCAGTTTCCATCATAGGCTCAGAAGAATTATTGTATTTTATGTCTACCAAATTGACAAAATAGTAAGAAAAAGAAATAGAATCCCCTGATTCAATTTTTTTCATGAACCAACCCAGGTCAACCCAACCAATTACCAAATCCAGTCCATGACAATGCCTCATGCGTGCCTCCTCATACAATAGTGACTACCGACTATTGGTGAGAGACTAAAAGTATATAGTGGGGAGAATATTACCTTAATTTAATGTGAAATAATAATATAAGTAAACTTAACACACAAGTATCTATAAAAATCATTGTGCACAAGAATCAGTACATAATTATAATAAATTTAATAAATGGAATATTGCATATAGAATGAATCCCAAGTATACCAACACAGTTCTCCCACTGGTTCGACCACATATTGAATAACCAAAGAAAAAATACATGAGGCTCTACTAATAATTTGATCTAAACCACATATCTAGTCTCTGGGATAGCTGAAAAACTCCGGCATGAACCAAGGACTCCACACGAGCATCTCTACTCAAACATGTAGACCACGTCTCTTCCCAATCCACGACATCATTCTCAAACAGAAATATGACATAAGTTCTACACATAAACTGAGGTCCATGATCAAGGTATAATAAATAAATATTATTCGGTCACCCCCAATGGTGGTCCTAACATCTACTGTCATAAACGTTTCAGGGAAAAATATCATCTCCATCCTAGCTGAATATGAATCCCAAAATGAAATATAAACAAAATCATGAAAGAAATCCAAAAGGGATAGATAAAAAGGAAAATAGTAAACCTATGGTTATATTCTAACACCTAAAAGAAAATCTATCATCACCCAACCCCCGTCCCGAGGAATTATGAATCATCACTCACACACTAACATCATCAAGAGAATATGCCCTATCAAGAAGGATTTCAAAAGTCTACCATAATGATATGCATGCATACCAGACCCTAGGATCTCATCCCTTACATCAAAACATTAAGATAATCTACTAAGAAATATGACTCCAATGGTATGATATAAATTGGTGGTAAAAAAAACCTACCGACCTCAAAAGTATTCTATTATTCCCATAGGACATGAAGAACCAACTGGGTGAATGATCCTATCAATGCATCACTAAGCTTCCTAACTAGGACCCAAACATAAATGAAATCCAGCCCCTATAGTGCAAAAGACTACACAATCCTCTAACCATGAAATCTAGAATTATAGCTTGGGTAAGGTTTCTAAACTCATTCATATCATCCATTATATCCTTATCCTAATGTAACAACATCCATACAAAAACACAATAGAGAAGAATAATAAATCTCAGGGAACTATCGTAGTATTATAACATCCCAAAGGCATCCTCCCCAATCACTTCTAAAAAGGAACAACCTCAAACCTCCATGCTACAGCTCAAACACCAGGGTAGACTAACACTCACACCCTCAAACCAAGATCACTACAACTAGAACTGACCATCGCATAGGCTATAGAACATAGGAAACAACAACATTTCCCCAAACCATAGCATAATAGGACACCCTATAAGAGGCTCCTCTTGAAAAACCTAGCTAAGGAAGGATACCCTAAAATGATCTCCCCCCAGAAAACAAAATCTCAGATAGGAAACATTACAAATGGATCCTATAATATAACCAAACCATGTCGATGGCTGTTTATTGGATGTAATACTAGACTCACAACTCAAAACATAGAACACCCTCCCAAAATATAAACCTAAATAAAGACCTTGCACAGAATGGAAACCTCAAGAAACACATCACCCAGAACGAAAACCTAAGAAGAGGTATGAGGGTCCTATCTCAAACTCTAATCAATGGAACCCAATTATACTAGAAATCCAACATTATTTAATGAAAAAAAAGAATCATAACAGTACCAAATTTAGTAAACTATATCCAAACCTCCAGATTCTAGAATAATAGTCCCATCCTAGAAGACACTCGATTCTTCCTCTTGAAATCTATCTAAATAACCCCAAGTATACTCACCTAGTTTTCTAAATCTAAGGTGAAGAATAAGATCACACCTTCAAATGATCCTTGCAACTCACAACCTAACCCCCATGAGAATTATTTATCAACAAACTCAAATGAATCCACCCAAATAATTCTATCATTCAAAAACCCCATCTATACAGCCTCTAAATTTCAAAAGGACCCTGAAAATAAAATCTACAAAAAAAATACCCTAAATGGAATACTGACAAGTCCAAACATTAGTCTAGGGTGACGTACAAGACAAATGGACTAGGGAAGAAAAACTACACAATGTGCACCTTATGCACACAACTTGTACCACAAAGTGTGCTCCCTCTCCATGTTCCCAAACCCACTCTGTGTATACCTTTCAAAAGTAATTGATGTATAGGGACAGTACACAATATGTCATTCCACATGGGTACCTTCCCATGTACCTAGCCATGTAACCTGCATGGGTGTGGATTCCAAAATGGCGCTTTCCAAACATGAGCATTGGTTGTGTAAACTACATGACCATGTAACCCCAAACATGGTGTATGGATGAGTACTCGGTCACACCCTGGAAGCCTACTGCGAGGAGTATATCCATGGTACATGGTGTGTTCCCATGGTACATGGTGTGATGTTCCAAAAACACTTCCTTCCCAAATATTAGGAACATAAGGCATGTGTTCTTTAAACCACATGTTTGTGATTGGGATTTTCTAGACATATAATTTTTCAGGCTACCAGGTACACCCCAATTCACCCTAAAAATACTAGATCAACCCAGGATGGGTCCCCAATAGGTAAAAAACTATATTAAAACAAAAAATATACTACATGGATTTATGTAATTAGGTTAAAATGAACCCTACCTCCAAGAAGAAACCACAA
This sequence comes from Viscum album, assembly GCA_963277665.1. NCBI lineage: Eukaryota > Viridiplantae > Streptophyta > Magnoliopsida > Santalales > Viscaceae > Viscum > Viscum album. The sequence goes on from OY728130.1 coordinate 734,412,048, forward strand.
ATTCTTTGATTCGATTTTCATTACCCAGCACATATATGATGATCTGGCACAACCCTAACTCTGTCGTAGTCCCTCGTTCTACCTCTGACCCTATTCCCTCCCCATCCTCTCCCTATACCACTATAGCATGCCTCTTCGGCCTAGATCCATACTCAACCACCTTCTCGTCCACCTAACATGAACTGCATAGAACTTTCGCCTCTTCTGCATGATGTCGTACCTCGATTACATGACCAAAATATGAATCGATCACAGCTTTGTGATTCATAGACCCCGGTATACACTGATATTTTCTCTTCTAATCAAATTATTATGTTTCATCCAATCCATCACAAATCTGAGTTCTTGATCAAGATCAGCTTAACTAGGAGCTATCGATCCAGGAACCACATGGTTCCAATGGTGAGTAATGCAAAGAAAGAGGGGAGAAAAGCACCAAAAAATGTTTGGGAAATGTTAGAGAAGCATTTTTGTCCAATGGTGAAGAAATACCCTCCCAATGATCTGATTAAATCATTGTGTTTTCTATATACTGATCTATCTAGATCTACAATCTCCTCATGATCCGCCAGTGGAAGTTCGAGAAGATCTCTTTCTAATGATCCCAAGGTTATATGGCTAAACCTTGAAATTTTCGATATCCTGTTAATTATAAACTAAAAATTATTTTAAAGATGGATTAATTAATTTATTAATCTACTAAACTATACCACCAACAAGTGAGAAGTCTAAATTTCTCACTCCAACAAATGTTAAGTCACAGCTAGGGATAAAATATCATTACAAACTCAAAGGTTGTGCCAGATTTCCTATCGGAGACCCCATTCATGATTTCTATGGATTTTATTTAAAAATAAACTTATTTTATTTACGGTTACATCCTTGGTGACTTTTTCTACATATGACCTGCACCAAAAAATGTTATATCGTGCCAAAGGTAAATGTCACATTATATACTCAGCTATTTTATCATATTTATTATTTGAGATTCCCTTTATGAGATATTCCATTTTTTATGAAATATTATGCATCCGTAAAAAAATTTAATATTTTTATGAAATTAATTCTGGGCACACTTGGCCACTGAATCACATGTCGTCTCAGCGCCTTGCTCTGAAAATATTTCTATGAAAATTCTAAAGTCTTACATGAAACAAATGAGTCTCTATATTGATAGTGTGTGATGTATGCCATGATTGACCATTCTTGGTCGACATTTCATAGGGGTTGGGTGATGGGGTATTAAGATTTTATTGTGGAATATATTAAATCATGGTACTCATTGAATTCAACATGAGAATATCTACTCACAACATGGGGAATGGAGAAAGATGAGTAAGTAAAATCAAGGTTTATCAAGGAGTGTGGAAGAATATCTCAAATAATTACATTGTCGGGTGGATGTTGGTGCCTTATAAAGAAGGAATGAAAACTTTTTCTTCACCAATCCTAACAAGATCATTTTTTGATTGTCCATTTTTATAATGATCAATGATGGTAGACAAGGGAACAAGTTATGGGTCTAGGACTGATGTCCGATAGTAATCTTCTAGGGCTGAGGGGGCATATGACCCACAGTATGGACCGACATGAACAATCATGGATTCTATTATTTTCAAGACAATGCTTTTCATACAAACATGGATGTTTGAAATATTGGTATTTATACATCAATGGGATTTCCTAAAAATGGGACTTTTCACAAAAAAAATTCCTAGTCGAAATATTTCACGCAAACATCTTAGCAGGATATCATATATTGATGGACTTTGTATAGAGACCCTTTTTATTACATTAATTTAACATCAGTTTTATGATAAAAAACGTAAAAACATAACACATCAAGGATAAAAACGTTTACTGTCTTTGGAAAACTATAACCATATATAACCTTTAGTACATAAACATTTATTTTATTCGGTGTTCTCATGCTTCATATTGGCTCATGAGTTTCTATTAGTACATGTAATAACCTGAGGATATACATTAAAAAGGGTGGAGATAAATTCCCAATAAGAGTATAAATAATAAAATGAAACAATATAACATGGGATGAGTATAATCATTATCATCATAGCATAGAAATAAGATCATAATAACGAGAGGAAACATTAAGAAAAGTCTTGGAATGTGGAAATGCATAAAAATAAAACATCAGGTCTTAGTGGTCATCAAACAGACATAGTTTTGACCAACCTTAGCATCATATTCACACATATTTCACTTTACTCATGTGGTTCTTCACATTACCCAATGCATTGGAGCGCTATATAATATCAGCCACACCCATCACATCACAACATTTACATTATCATGATTTACACATAGGACATATATATATCAATATCGAAAATATAGTCACCCATGAAAAGTAATGTGTTTCATTTCATAATCAGACATTAAAAAACATTGGGTTCCCAAATTGATGATGGAATATCATACTAGATACATGAATCATCAACCTTGAGTGAAAGTACAAAGTTTTTTAAAATAAATATTCTTTTAAAAAACATAATGTTCGAGAAAAACTATAATGTAAAACATGTATATACTATATAGGGTAATATAATTATGAAGAATTTATTTTAAAGGAATAAACTTACTAAAAATGGTGTGAAAGAGGGAAACCCTGAAGAAATGAAGTTGGGTTCAATAATTCCCCTTACATTCTATCTAAATACATTATTCACTTTAATGTCCAATATGATGAAATAATATTAGCTAATTTTAAAAATCATTTCATACATGAATATGGATCATTATTGTATCATTAAGATATTTTATGGTCCTTTGGATGAGTTATATAGTTTAAATTCATTGTTTGAGAGTGTTCATTTTCTTAATTTTCATAAACGGTTCACTTCTACACATTAATGGATGTTTGTGTAGATCATAGATAAAAATTTAGAACATATATAGCATGTTATTAATTATCATCTTGGAGTTTAATGGATCTTTTAACAAATTGTGTTTTATACCATGTGGATGAATCATTAGATAATATTTAATGTTGATCATTTTATGTAATATCACATAATTCTCTATAATTCATTTTCTTGTTTATATTTCAGTTTAAGTCGTTTTTTTTGTTAATTAAGTGTTTTACAAAGACCTTGAGAAGGCTTGAGGGAGTTTCGGGGGGTCGGGTCAAGAAAAATGGGGAAAATGGGGCTTTTAGGAAAATATTCACTATTTGCGCATGGTTTGGCCCACCGTGCGAGGGGATACCATGTGGGCAGTAGAAATCCACATTGTTTATGCATAGATTGGAAACCTATGCAAGAGAATGGTGTGTAGTCAGTAGCCTCTGCCCGGTTTCTGTACAGATTGGAAATCCATGCGGGTAAGCTTTGTGACCTAGAATCTTATAAAAATTTACAAAAATTCTGTTACATGATTTTAAGTTCAAACTCTGGATTTCACCCCCTTCTTCCTCCATCAACTCTAGTGACGATCCAAGATTCAAAAATCTTCAAATATGTTATCCGAATTCAATCCTAGGCCATTTGGAGTGCCTTCAGTTGGGTATTGAAGATCTAGGTAAGAATAATCCCACTCTTACTTCTCTTTTTGGTTTAGGTTTTGTATCTCTTCCTCCTCTCCTTCTAAAGCTCTAAAACCCTTATTTTCATTAAGGTTTAGTTTGAGACTTAAGGGGTTTATTGAATCAATATATAAGGCTTTTATTGAGATTTCATTCACTAATTGATTCAAGGTAGGTGGTCTACAAGTCATATCTCATGGTTTTGTGTAGATTTGTGCATATAGGGTTTTTATTCATGCCCTCTTTCGATGAGTTCTTGGTGCATTAACATGATGTGATCTAATGGGTGTATAAAAAACTAATTAAACCCTTATGACCCCAGTGGGATGCATAGAGGATGTTGTGAGCTATTTTAGGGCCACCCATAGGGTGCGCCAACCCTCTCAAATGGCTGATTGGAACCTAGGCTGTAAAATGGATTCATGTTGATATAGAGCCTTAGTGAATGTGCTAATTGGTTTATGTAATGGGATAGAGGGGTTTTGGATAATCGGATCTAATGTGGTTAAATATTAATGGATTTCTTGGCGACATTTAAATGGGTTAAGTGGGAATAATGGAAATATGATAAGGGGTTATGTTACACTTGAATATGCTTAGTGAATTATGCCTCAGAAATTTGAAATGGGACCAAAGGGTTAAGTAATATAAATGATAAATGTGTTAATAGATGGAGGAAAAATGTTAATTTCTAATTTATTTATATTTTGTGATGTTTTAAATGATATTGGCTCAGATTGTTGTGGTATGGTTAATTGTCATGATTGATAAATAAGCACATGCACATGGCTTGGAAGAGTGGGGTAGAGAATTGAGTTTCTACACCCACGGGTCTATTTGGACCAAGGATCTAGATCCACCCCTAAATGAATTTGTTAGGGAAGGGGATAGAGTTCTATTACCCTAAAAGTTTCATTCCACCCATATTTATGCTTCAAGGTGAGGATTATGAGGTTGTTATAATGTGATTCCTAGTGAGATAGGACTTGATTTTATTCATATATACTTTAGAACATTGAATATGCATAACACATTGAAGAAGTGAAAAGGGTAGATTAAATCATATAGTTCCTATGTTGTGGAACCAGACACAATGGTAATATAGTTTATGGAACATAATCTACAATGGAATATTGAACTATTTATCTATACTTTCCATTATTTATAACATATATGCACTATTTTCTTTTGATGGATATTTTATAGTCACTATCGGTGGTGGAATACTATGTTATACTCACACCCTAATCAAGTTTCCATTGGGTACCTGATAAAATTTTATGCTTGTAGTTATGGACAAGGTCAAGGGCCCGCTGCTATTGAGTTGTGTTGGACATGGGATATGTTTGGGTGAGGTTCCAAACTTAGAGTCCAAGCCATTTTGGGAATTCTTATGTTCTTCTTTCTTTTGTGTTTTTGTTTTATTGTAATTGTATCATTGAATGAATAATTTACTATTGTATATGGTTGTACCTGGTTTTGGGAATTGCTTATTTATGCATGTTATCGATTGTTGCATGTACTTTCAATTATTTAAATTATTATCTGATGTGGCTTACTCTGGTAATGAGGGTATAGTATCCCCACATGACCTATTATACCCTATATTCTAGTCAGAGACCTCTAGAGTATGGGGAGGCACACATGAGTTCATGTGGTGTCTGGGCTCGGGGTACTTGATTAGTGGCTCCCTGGTTGGGGACGTTACATTTTAGGTTAATTTGGGTGGTTTTTGGATCAAAACGAACATGTTTTATTTTATAATCCAGTGTTATGTATAAAAGTTCTTTCCATAGCATTAAAGGGGAGAAAACATAGATATTACAATGTTTTTTCAACGATTTAATTGTTTTACTGACCACCATTAAGGAGTTTAAGGAAAATGAATGTACATCGCCAATGATGTAGGTAAATTAACACATCACTGGAAACAATTTCATTTTTATAAACAAAGAGAAATAGGGGGGATTATAATGAATAATATTCCATTAACATGATATAATACCAGTATATCAATAATTCTAGAGTTATAATGACTTTTGGATAATATATGTTGAGGATATGAGAAGAAAATAAATGGAATTTTAAAGGAATTTGATAGAAGAGGGAGAGAAATTACCTCTTGTTTATATCTTCATTGAGAGCATATTTTGGGGATATGTTTTGGACTTTTTATGAGACCAAGGGATTATGGATTTGGGTGAGACAATTTTTAAGAGAATTAAGTATAACTTGAATTTGGTACAGGGCTTGATAGGTGTGAGGAAATGAGTTTGTGAGGGGTAGTATTTATAGTGGAGGGGAGGGGGGTTTTCCCAATATTTTGTTCATTAATTTATTATTTTCCACAATAAAAAAATACATAGGATAATTATGACTAAAAATAGAAATAAGTTCATGTGTGTTTGAAAAAATGGAAATTTACATCATCCATTACTCAAGCATGATGCGTAAATTTATTTATTTAGCATATTTTCTAAATTATTGAATTTCACAATTCACCAAATATTCCAATATTTTAGAAAAACACAAAAACATTACCCTAGACATTTTTCGATGTATAGAATTCAAAAATGATCTCAATTTTATGAAAATGATTTTCCAAATATGATTAAGTTAATTTATAATTAAAATCATAATCTAATTGAAAATACATATTTTAAAACACAAAAAAAAATACTTTTTTAACACATTGAAAAATTAATTAAGGTCTCCTAAAATTATCATATAAAAATAAGGAATATAAATAATAGATTACAAATATATTTTATTAAAATAATATTTCTTTTCAAATTATTAAATTAATCATTAAATATTCCTGACTTACAAAAACACCAACACTATAATGAAATTATATCATATTGTCACTTATAGGATGGATAAATTTTATTTATACTATCATTGGTAACGTTCCTATTTTATTTAATGATTTACTATTCAATATGGTCATAATAATATTCAAAAGGGTAAAAGTACTATTCATAAGGGTATTGTTGGGAAAAAAATCCCTACAGGTAACATTGCATCATTTTTGGGTAGGTTGTGTTTGTGGAAAATGCATGTTTTCAAGATGAGTTGTCGAGTTCTAGAGATATTGTAACACCCTGCCCCTACCTCATTGGATTGAGGAGGTGGTGAGGGATTACTTGGCCTTAATCGATGTTCACAAGGTGCCAAAGTCTGCCAATAAATGTCTAGGGATTCGAGAACAAATTGGGGAACGATTTCCCTTAAGAAAAAACCAACCAAACCATCACTACAACCACTATATGATACATTTCATTAAAACATTCAAGCATGTGTTCCCAAAAGACAACAAGTTGTTCTATAATACAACCCAAAACCAATATAATCCAATAGGATATTAGAGTACTATGCGGAAGACTAAAAAAAACCCCATGAGCCATGAAACCACCATAGCTCCACACCAAGATCCAATCTCCAAGCTCCACAAACAAATCACAAGAATCACCATGAACCACTAGCAATGAGATGCCTTACATTTTCCTGTATCCCGGTACATGACATCTGCAAAGACACCAAAGTTCCAAAGCAAGGGGTGAGTACAAATACTCAGTAGGATTTCCCCAAATGACTTCCCTACATATTCCACTAGGTTAAAACCGTTAGCACATTTATAAAAAATAGTTTATATAAAATAATCACAAGTGAAACCATTAGCAAAAGAAAAACACACCCTTACCAAGACATCTCACCCAAACCAAACAGACAAGGGAATTCCAAAAAAACATTCCACAAGACATATCATCATGTACATATTATCAAAACAATTTAATCATTGCAAAGCAATTCACAACAAAACAACAAAAACAACCAAACGGTGGAGCTTCTGTCCAACCCGTTCACCCATTCACACCTAGTGGTACTTCCCAACCACTTATCCTTTGATGGTGGCCCTTCCATCCACTATCCATCACATTTATATAGTGGTACTTCTCACCACTTTCACAAAACATTCCAATCAATCCATAACCAAGCTTATAACCCACCAAGGTCACAACATCATGCAATCAACCAATTTCATTGCATATCAATCCACTTCAATAAATAACCCATTTTTTTAAAATCATTTTCCATGCCAAACCACATTTCAATAAAAAAAATCTGCATTAGAAACCATTTTCATCAACCATTTTCCCAATTAAATCACGGTAACCCATTTTAAAATATCCATTTTAAAATCAAAAACAACACCATTTCACCCTGAAAACGCCATTTTCCCAAAAAATCCCCCAAAACATCACCCAAGGGATATCCAATAAATTTCGTACATCAAACCACAATTAATTCAAAGAAAAAAAATTAATTGTAACCAAAACCATTATATCTAACCAAGTAGAGTCTAGAGAGAAGCCACCTACCTTTAGGGTTCTTGAGAAGTCGACACACAAGTAATCACACGTCAAATCTGGTGAATGCACCACTAAAACCTCCCTAGATATCCTTCCATAACATCTAAAATCCTTAAAATTAACATCTAAGGCAACCACAACCCTAGATCTACACACAACGGGTGTAGATCTAGAAAACCGAGAGAGACGGATATGTATATCTAGAGGAAAACACTAAAAACCCAAGAAGAGAGACTTACCCAGGAAAAACCACCTTCAAACCATCACAAAAACCCTTCGATTTTCTTCCAAAATCCATGGGAGATCACCTTCAACCCCTGAGAACCCAAAATCCTGAGTGAGTCTCGAGTGGGAGAGGATTTGGAGAGAAATGAGGCAAGCCAAAGTGAACCAGAGTTTTAAAAACCTATGATGATGTGGCCGCATAGTTAGCCCGCACAAATTGGAAAAACGTGCGCTAACCATGCGAATGATACTTACTCAAGAGCATGGGTCTTAATAGTTTCCTCACAAGGTTTGGAAAACCATGCATAGGCCGTGATAATCCTACTATCTCCCCCTGCACAGTTTCCTAGATAACCCACACGGTTTCCCCTAACCGTGCTCAAACCGTGCTCTTTAAGAATAGCCTCCATACTCATTAAAAACCATTCCAAACTCTCCCAACCTATTCTCAACTCATCCCATGAGATTTGAACACATAATGAAGCATAAAAAAGGCTACATACCTCATATCAGGGCTACTATATTCTCCCCACCATTGGAATTTCCGTCCTCGGAAAGTAGTGAACCCACCTTTTGCCGAAAGAGCTCGAGCCATTGCTCGACCATCTCTTTCTCCCGCTCCCAAGTCTCCTCTTGGATCTGTCCATGTTTCCACAAAACATGAACCAGACCAATGATTTTACCTCGCAAGACATTATCATGCCTATACATAACCCTCACTAGCACGTGCACCAACGAAACATTCGGCTCTAGCTCAACATTATCCCATCAAATTACATGGCCAGGATCCAGTTGATACTTTTTCAACTGCAACACATAAAACACATTGTGCACTGCACTGAACCTAGGTGGAAAAGGAAAATGATAAGCCACCTCACCAACCCACTCAAGAATATCAAAAGGTCTAATATACCTTGGAGATAAATTTCTTTGCTTCCCAAACCGACAATCTCCCATCCTAGGAGAGTTCCTCAAGAAAACATGATCACTCAACTCAAACGACAACGACCATCGATGATGATCGGTATACAATTTCTGACCACTTTGAGCCATCTCCATTATCTTCTTGATTAACCTAATCATCTCTGTAGTCTCCTGGACAAGGCTCGGTCCAACCATCGAGGACTCACCCATTTCCACCAAGCATAGTGGAGAACGACACAGTCACCCATTCAACGCTTCAAACGGAGCCATATGTATGGATGCCTAATAACTGTTATTGTACGAAAACTGAACAAACGATAAGTGATCCTCCCAGGAGCCACCAAAATCCATGACAAAATCCCACAACATATCCTCCAAAGTTTGTATCGTCCTCTTGGATTGACCACCCGTCTTAGGGTGATACACCGTGCTCATAGACAATTGTGTCCCAAGGGCTTGCGGCAAGGATTTCCAAAAATGAGATGTAAACCTCAGATCCCAATCTGATACAATTGAAACTGGAACACCATGCCTCTTTACAACCTCCTGGATATAGATTTTGGACAGATCCTCCATCATATGAGATTCACGAATCGGGACGAAATGGGTCGACTTCGTTAGTCGATCCACTATCACACAAATGGAATCATGCTTCCTGGTCGTTCTTGGGAGACATGTGACAAAATATATTGCTATTTACTCGCACATTCAAATAGGGATTGGTAAATACTTCAACATTCCTCTTGGCCTCTGATGGTCTGCCTTTACCTATTGGAAAGTCAATCATCTTGAAACAAACTCAACCACTCTTCTTTTCATATCAGCCCAACAGAACTACACTTTCAATGATTTATACATTTTCTAAATTCCAGGATGAACAACCCACCTGGAATGATGATACGCCCTCAGAAGACACTCCTGATATGAAATTGGTACAACTATCTGATTTCGAAAACACAAAACTGAATCTACATTCAGTTGCCAACCCTCAATGATCTCCCCACCATTGAGTTTTGAACTCATGGTCATGCACTCAGAATCAGATATATGTGCCTCTTTAACCAGTGCAACCATGTTAGGAATCAACAAGACCAGAAAGAAGACCACTCTATCACCCAGGTCCTCACATTCCAACCGCATGTTAGCTATAACTGACAACAATTTCCACTGGTCTGATGCCTGTTTCACCACCTGAGCATATGATTTTCTACTTAATGCATCAACCACCGAATTTCCTGTAACACCCTGAGATTATATGTAAAATATTCTTTTAATTTCATTAATTTCTTGTGTTGTACGCTACACCAAAAGGAGATTGCACAACACGCATCCTTGACTTGCCTTGTATTACATGCAATCACGACCTTCCTCGATAGCGTGTGTAGTACGCAATAACGAGTTTCACTAACCAACAATATGCTATTAAAATATTATTAAAACTAGCCGTTATGAATAGTAATAACCACTTTTTGAAATTTTGTAAATTTTATTTATCAAAATGGACTTCATTTTTGGATTTGGAATATCAATATTAGCTTTGGGTGAAATTTTGGTAATTTTCGGATAACTTTCATATTTTGATGAATAGTGAAAATTACTAAATTTTAATTAAAAACAACTTTTTAAATTGAAATAATTAATAGTGATAAATTATTAATTTGAGTGTTTTTAAATTATATTTAGAATATATTTTTACAATTTAATACAATGTTGGTCATTGGTTGTAATTTCACATTTAAACCAGACAAAAACAAGTGTCAATCTTTTGATAGTTATTATCTCTTAAGAACACGCTATATGTTTTGACGACGGGAATTAATTTTTAAATTAATTAATGCAACTGATATGTTTTTAATTTGGTAAAATAGACATCATTTTTGAGTTCATAATATCAAATATAGCTTAGGCCTAATTTTTGGTATTTTTCTGGAAACTTTCATTTTTTGATGAATAGTGAAACCACTAAGTGGTAGTTAGAGAAAATAAATTTTTCATAAAACTTAATTTTACCACTTCTGTGAATGGAATTTCAAAAATCTGAGAGACACGGTTGATTTCAGTAAGTAAAATGTGGTTCAATTAGATGAAAATAATTTTTGGTGAATAGTAACTTTTTACTTTTTTTTACCACGGTTAAAAGTAAATAGGGTAATTAAGGGTAAGAATGTTATTATTATTACCCTAACACATGTCCTAATTCTATTGGATAAGTTTAATTCGACCAAAAACAACCTTAGGAATAAAATATGATCATTTAGTCCCACTTGGATTAGATTAAGACATTTATTATTAACTTATTTAAAGAAGGGTTAAAATAGTTAAAATCAAATTTTAATAAGTAAATCATTTTTAATATGGGGTGATACATATAATAAATTCAACTATAAATATTCATTATAAAGCTAAAAATATTTCCTAAATAATGGTATTTTATTTGTAATTTTTAGACATAAAATAATTTAATTTATTTAGGACACAATGATGATGCAGTAATTACCTTATTAATGAAATATTGACATAATTGATGTTATAAATACCCAAATAAATATAATTTGAGACTTTTTATGAATTCCAATAATTTTTTAGGTTAATATGACATGTTAGTATTGATTTAATTAACTTTTTTCGAACTTATCATTCTGTTATGATTTTCACAAAAATAAATTACTAAATAGTGTCAAAATTGACATAAAATAGTTTTTAAAACAAATATTATATTATTAGTTGTTATTTTATTCCTAAAAATCTAAGGTTCGGCCAAATGACATAGATAAGGTTATATATATTAATAATAAACAACTTGGGGTTCGTTTGTCTTGTTATAGTAAGTTTATTAACCTTATAGTATAAGAACAAAAGAAGACACGGTAAAAGTAAAATTATTTAACTTAATGTTAAATCTAAATGATAAGGTTAAAATAGGAACCTAAACTTGTCTAAATTATATTGTATGAGAGGCGTTCGACCCATCCCCACCTTATCTTCTAAATAAATCAATTTAGAGCTATTTAAAACCGAATTTGGCTTTATAATAAAATAATATTTTTTGTTATTCCAAAGGTACCCCTCTCCTCCCTTATAAAAGGGGCACCTCCTCCCTCTCTTCCTCACACCACATTGAGGCTTCAAGCTCGGCCAAAACCTGCCAAATTCTCTTATCCACTTCCCTATAAACATCCTAGAGGTTATGGTTTTCCTCAAAGACCAATTTTAGTGCCCTAAAAGGAGATCTCAAAGAGGCGCTTCAAAGAAGAGGTAATGTCCGTTACCGATTCTTTTAACTTTATTTATTCTTTCACTTATTCTTCTTAGGTTGTTTCATTATGAAGTAATAACATCAGTATCACTAATATACTGATATGTTATTATAAGTATGAAACCACCCTATTTCACCATCTATCCATCCTACGGAAAACGAAATCACCGCGCGTGCGTACGTACGGAATACCGTCTCCACGCCGTGGTGAAATCTATTTTCCACCACCACCTTACTTGGATGGGTATAATGGTGTTAATAATAACTATATATGATTATTTTAAAGTTATATTGATTATAAAATATTATACATACACTCCAATACAGTCCCACAATCATGAGAACGATATCATCGCTCGTGCGTACGTACGGACTACCGTCTCCACGACGTGATGAGATTCATTCTCCACTTTAACCATTCATGAATGATTATAAAGTATATATAATAATTAATCATGAAATATATGACATAATAATGATACTGGATTTATGTGTACATATATGTATGGCATCTACTTAATTCCATTCAACTCAATAAGGAAACGAAAACAGCATTTGTGCGTACGTACGGTCTACATTCTCCATGAACGGTGTATTTCATTCCATTTACTGATATATTAAATATATGTATATTCTGAATATATATTATATATAAATCATGTTTTATATTATGAAATTAATTAATCATGATCTATGTAATCATATGAATAATTACAAGTCAAAACACGAATGACAAATGAAACGATTTTACCCAAAACGCTCTTTAACATGGAATTTACAAAAGAATGGATAATATAAAGTCATAAGTGAACCATATATAATATTATAACAATGAGTATGATTCTGGAATAAGTCAATGACATTATTTAAATCATTATATAGGAGGTTTGGACACTTACGAAGCATATCAGACCTAAGGTAAGGGAAATATCACAATCTCATTTTTATCTGAGATTGTTTATACTTTAGTATTTACTGGGGTGTATTTTATCATCCACATCCATGTTTCCTAAATATGTAATATTTACATCATTCTACAATAGTTTATATCAAATTTTACCCTTCGGTGAGTTTTTAGTAAACGATATGAAAGGAATCTTTTGTCGTTTTTCATACGAGGTACTTTTTGACTTTTCCGACAAAAGTACGAGAAGAATGTTTTCTTTTAACTTATACAGAATGAATGGATTTTTAAAACAATATTTCCAAGAATCTTCCTTTAAAAGTTTTCAAGTTTATTTTTAATCAAATTCTTTTAGTTTATAATTGTACGACATGTTAAGAAAGGAAAAGTGCTTTTGAAGCAGAAAGGATATTTTCCTCAAGAATGGAGTTCAAGTGTTTTATCAAAATTATTTTCCATCTAAGATAATAAAGGGTTATGTTTCTATCCCTATTATTACATTGATTTGATTATGTTGTGATGGAATTTTTTTTATGAATTCCTTTATCTTATATGAAATGTTTTATGATGTCACGATGTTTAAGAATCCCACTTTTATTACATGGGTTATGCAATGATGTATGATTTAAGATTTTGTGGAACACATAATAATGGTATCATTATGAAATGGGTGGGACCTATATCTCCCTCCAATGCATTGGGTAAATATTTTATATCTCATGAGATAGACATGGCTGGAATGGTAGGTTATACTGGTTCAGTGAAACAGGACTGAAACGAGGGTGACTCGGTTCAGAAATGGACTTTGTCCACTAAGATAGTCTTGGAAATTAGTCTTGACTAATAAGAAATGATTCTCTATGATTATGTGTGTATTCCAAAAAGTTTCATGTTTTAAGTTATGATTATTGGGAATACATTTCACTACTATGATTTATCCCATTTTATGATATTATGATCTGTTTTGCAGGTTAAGATTTCCAAAATGTTATGTTCTTATGAATATGATGTGATTGATATTTATTTTTTTTACCCTTACTGAGCATTTGAGCTCACCCTTTTATGTTTTCTTTTCCCCAGTATATAAAGAAAGGTTTTAGGTAAGAAAAAAAAGGTAAGATCTTTATGGGAGATGTTGAAGATCTTTCACCACGATTAGAAGATTATATTCCGAGTCTCCAAAGACACTAAACTATTACGGTCCTTGTGTGTGTGTTTTTGTAATGTACTAAGTATTTCGCAAAAGTAATGTAATGTCCATGTACGTCAGGCTTTGGGTCTCTACAGTTGGTATCAGAGAAAAGGTTTAGTCAACCTTTGGAAACTAGGATGCGTGAACGTTAGTGAGATCCCCAGAGGTATTTCTAAGGTATGTCTAGGGATGTCCCTAAGGATAAGTATATGTATAGGATATAGTACTAGAACTATGGTAACAATATTAGATTAAACCAAAGATGTTAGATATTGAAGTTACTCCCCCTTTATTATGATTTTTTCCTCTCACACTATACTTTTTGGGTTTTAGAAAATGGCTGGAAACAAGATGATCCATGATAATGGAGGATATGTTGGACAATGGAATGATATTCTTCATGAGAAACCAAATGAAATGGGATTTAGAAGTCCAAACATCATTATTATGCCGAATCAGCAATCTCATAATATGATCAATAAAGTAAAATTTGGTAAGTTTCCTGACTCGACTAATAAGATAAAGATGGAGTTTCATGATGATCATAGAGGAAAGAAAGTTCAATTTCCCCTATGTAAATCATGTGGGAAGAGGCATCAAGGAGAATGTTTCAAAGGAACTGGAAGATGATTTGGGTGTGGAATAGAAGGACACAAAGCCAGTAAGTGCAAAGAAAAAGGTTCAGTTAACACCAAGGATGAGGATAATGGTATTGCTACGACATCAATAATGGTTAAATGTTTTAAATGTGGAATGTACGGGCATTATGCAAACCAATTCCCTAAGGGAAAGTCTCATGAAGAGAATCAGTATGGTCGTATGGGTAGTATTTATGTTGATGATGATGAAGAGACTACAAATGATATGTGAGATGAAAGAATTGTTGAAGCTCTATCAATGGTTTAATAATGTAGTGGAATGATTACATGTTTATCATGTGTAATGTTGTATAAGTAATCTCATGGTACTATGGAATAAAGAGACATCTAAGGATTGTTACACTGTTGTCTTTCCTTGAGTTTTGAAAGTGTATGATTAATGGTACCAGTATCCATGAAAGGTTATTCAGATATTTTTGGAATGTAGATGATATGCGCATAATGAAGGGATAAGGAGAAAATTAAATGTTTGATAGTATTCATGAGCTCATGACTGATATAAGGAGGAGTTTATATCATGGTTTGAGTATATAGAATTTTTGGATTTTGGTATGTGGAAAGAGTTAACTTTTGAATGCATTCATGTTTTCACTAAGGTTCAATGGGTATTCATTCTTCAAGAGAATACATGATTAAGGTATTCACATGTTTGTAATTTCACCAACAGGATATATCTTATGATATATGGGGGATAAATGATGGAATTCATGTGATTGTTATGTGAAATTTCAAGTAATCATTTTTATACTATGAGCTTTGACCTAAGTATTTTGGATAAGCCTAAAGATTGGGATGGATTATGTTGGACATAAGTTAGTATTGCTTAAGGATAGAATTTTTTTCGATATTATTGATGGGATGTTATAGTAATATAGCTTTAGAAACAGGACAGCCTGTAGGACGGGCGACAGCCCATCGCGTCGGACAAGGCTGAGGGAATCGAACCCACAACCGAAGTGCGACTGGCCTTTATCGCCTACCACTGGCCTACAAGAATTCCATGTTTAGTAGATATTAGTTTTATTATATTAAGTAGTATGATATATGGAGTATAAGTCCATTTTAGGAACCATATATGATTAATCTCACTATAGATAGACTTATGTATTTTTTGATAACTTTTCTAACTTTTTGTATAAGACAGATGGAATGACCCATCATTCTATCACATGATCTGCTAACACATCACAAATGACAAATTCAACTTCATTTCTTTAAGAGATGAAGTGGAAATTGTCCAAAGAACGACCAACAGTGAGACTATACCGAAAACATGAAAGTATTTCTTCTAATTCCAATTTCATCAACTTTAGGGAAACGATCTTGAAAACCAAAAATGTTTTCCTAGTGCTCTTATATCTGATGAATCAGATGGTACCTTAGATCATCACAAATTTATGGCTTTGTGATTGTTGGATTTCCCATATCCATGTTCTCTACCACTCTCCATCAGAACATGATGGTTAGATTTCTCTTCGATATCCATATTTTCACCTATGTGGAAACCCAGTGATTAGTTTATTTGGGTAACTGTTACGTTTCATACTTTTGTTTTTAAAGATTGGTTTTGGTATTCCTTTTTACGATGTGGGTTTCTATTAAAGAAACTTTTGAATAGTAAACCATTTATAACCCCGACGAATTTCGAGGGCGAAATTCATTTTAAGGGGGGTAGAATGTAACACCCCGAGATTATATGTAAAATATTCTTTTAATTTCATTAATGTCTTGTGTTGTACGCTACACCAGAAGGAGATTGCACAACACGCATCCTTGACTTTCCTTGTATTACACGCAATCGCGACCTTCCTCGATAGTGTGTGTAGTACACAATAACGAGTTTCACTAAACAACAATATGCTATTAAAATATTATTAAAACTAGCCGTTATGAATAGTAATAAGCACTTTTTGAAATTTTTTAAATTTTATTTTTCAAAATGGACTTCATTTTTGGATTCGGAATATCGAAATTAGCTTTGGGTGAAATTTTGGTAATTTTCGGATAACTTACATATTTTGATGAATAGTGAAAATTACTAAATTTTAATTAAAAACAACTTTTTCAATCGAAATAATTAATAGTGATAAATTATTAATTTGAGTGGTTTTAAAGTATATTTAGAATATATTTTTACAATTTAATACAATGTTGGTAATTGGATGTAATTTCACATTTAAACCATACATAAACAAGTGTCAATCTTTTGATAGTTATTATCTCTTAAGAACACGCTATTTGTTTTGACGACGGGAATTAATTTTTAATTTAATTAAAGCAACTGATATGTTTTTAATTTGGTAAAATAGACATAATTTTTGAGTTCATAATATCAAATATAGCTTAGGCCTAATTTTTGGTATTTTTCTGGAAACTTTCATTTTTTGATGAATAGTGAAACCACTAAGTGGTAGTTAAAAAAAATGAATTTTTCATAAAACATAATTTTACCGCTTCTGTGAATGAAATTTCAAAAATCCGAGAGACATGATTGATGTCAGTAAGTAAAATTTGGTTCAATGAGATGAAAATAATTTTTGGTGAATAGTAACATTCTACTTTTTTTTACCACGGCTAAAAGTAAATAGGGTAATTAAGGGTAAAAATGTTATTATTATTACCCTAACACATGTCCTAATTCTATTTTATAAGTTTAATTCGACCAAAAACAACCTTAGGAATAAAATATGATCATTTAGGCCCTCTTGGATTAGATTAGAACATTTATTATTAATTTATTTAAAGAAGGGTTAAAATAGTTAAAATCTAAATTTAATAAGTAAATCATTTTTAATATGCCGTTATACATAAGATAAATTCAACTATAAATATTAATTATAAATATAAAATGATTTCCTACATAATGTTATTTTATTTGTAATTTTTAGACATAAAATAATTTAATTTATTTATGAAACAACGATGATGCAGTAATTACCTTATTAATGAAATATTGAAATAATTGATGTTATAAATACCCAAATAAATATAATTTGAGACTTTTTATGAATTACACTAATTTTATAAATTAATATGACATTTTATTATTGATTTAATTAACTTTGTTCAAACGTATCATTCTTTTATGATTTTCACAAAAATCAATTACTAAATGGTGTCAAAATTGACATAAAATAGTTTTTAAAACAAATATTATATTATTAATTGTTATTTTATTCCTAAAAATCTAAGGTTCTGCCAAATGACTTAGATAAGGTTATATATATTAATAATAAACAACTTGGGGTTCATTTTCCTTGTTATAGTAAGTTTATTAACCTTATAGTATAAGAACGCAAGAAGACATGGTAAAAGTAAAATTATTTAACTTAATGTTAAATCTAAATGATAAGGTTAAAATAGGAACCTAAACTTGTCTAAATTCTATTGTATGAGAGGATTTCGACCCATACCCACCTTAGCTTCGAAATAAATCAATTTGGAGCTATTTAAAACCGAATTTGGCTTTATAATAAAATAATATTTTTGGTTATTCCAATGGTACCCCTCTCCTCCCTTATAAAAGGGGCACCTCCTCCCTCTCTTCCTCACAACACTTTGAGCCTTAAATCTCGGCCAAACCCAACCAAATTCTCTTCTCCACATCCCTAGAAACATCCTAGAGGTTCTGGTCTTCCTCAAAGACCAATTTTAGTGCCCTAAAAGGAGATCTCAAAGAGGCGCTTCAAAGAAGAGGTAATGTCCGTTACCGATTCTTTTAACTTTATTTCTTCTTTCACTTATTCTTCTTAGGTTGTTTCATTATGAAGTAATAACATCAGTATCACTCATATACTGATATGTTATTATGTGTATTAAACAACCCTATTTCACCATTTATCAATCCTACGGAAAACGAAATCACCGCGCGTGCGTATGTACGGAATACCGTCTCCACGCCGTGGTGAAATCTATTTTCCACCACCACCTTACTTGGATGGGTATAATGGTGTAAATAATAACTATATATGATTATTTTAAAGTGATATTGATTCTGAAATAGTATACATACACTCCAATATAGTCCCACGATCATGAGAACGATATCATCGCTCGTGCGTACGTACGGACTACCGTCTCCACGACGCGATGAGATTCATTCTCCACTTTAACCATTCATGAATGATTATAAAGTATATATAATAAGTAATCATGAAATATATTACATAATAATGATACTGGATTTATGTGTACATATATGTATGTCATCTACTTAATTCCATTCAACTCAATAAGGAAACGAAAACAGCATTCATGCGTACGTACGGTCTACCGTCTCCATGAATGGTGTATTTCATTCCATTTACTGATCTATTAAATATATGTATATTCCGAATATATATTATATATAAATCATGTTTTATATTCTAGAATTAAGTAATCATGATCTAAGTAATCATATGAATAATTACAAGTCAAAACATGAACGACAAATGAAACGCTTTTACCCAAAACGCTCTTTAACATGGAATTTACAAAAGAACGGGTAATATAAAGTCATAAGTGAACCATATATAACATCATAACAATGATTATGATTCTGGAATAAGTCAATGACATTATTTAAATCATTATACAGGAGGTTCGGACACTTACGAAGCATATCGGACCTAAGGTAAGGGAAATATCACAATCTCATTTTTATCAGAGATTGTTTATACTTTAGTATTTACTGGGGTGTATTTTATCATCCACATCCATGTTTCCTCAATATGTAATATTTACATAATTCTACAATAGTTTATATCAAATTTTACCATTCGGTGAGTTTTTAGTAAAAGATATGAAAGGAATCTTTTTTCATTTTTCGTACGAGGTACTTTTTGAATTTTCCGACAAAAGTACGAGAAGAATGTTTTCTTTTAACTTATACGACATGAATGGATTTTTAAAAAAATATTTCCAAGAATCTTCCTTTAAAATTTTTCAAGTTTATTTTTAATCAAATTCTTTTAGTTTATAATTGTACGACATGTTAAGAAAGGAAAAGTGTTTTTGAAGCAGAAAGGATATTTTCCTCAAGAATGGAGTTCAAGTGTTTTATCAAAATTATTTTCCATCTAAGATAATAAAGGGTTATTTTTCTATCCCTATTATTACATTGATTTGATTATGTTGTGATGGAATTATTTTTATGAATTCCATTATCTTATATGAATTGTTTTATGTTGTCATGATGTTTAAGAATCCCATTTTTATTACATGGGTTATGCAATGATGTATGATTTAAGATTTTGTGGCACACATAAGAATGGTATCATTATGAAATGGGTGGGACCTATATCTCCCTCCAATGCATTGGATAAATATTTTATATCACATGTGATAGACATGGCTGGAATGGTAGGTTATACCGGTTCAGTGAAACAGGACTGAAACGAGGGTGACTCGGTTCAGAAATGGACTTTGTACACTAAGATAGTCTTGGAAATGAGTCTTGACTAATAAGAAATGATTCTCTATGATTATGTGTGTATGCCACAAAGTTTCATGTTTTATGTTATGATTATTGGGAATACATTTCACTACTATGATTTATCCCATGTTATGATATTATGATCTGTTTTGCAGGTTAAGATTTCCAAAATGTTATCTTCTTATGAATATGATGTGATTGATATTTCTTTTGTTTACCCTTACTGAGAATTTGAGATCACCCTTTTATGTTTTCTTTTCCCCAGGATATAAAGAAAGGTTTTAGGTAAGAAAAAAAAGGGAAGATATTTATGGGAGATGTTGAAGATCTTTCACCGCGATTAGAAGATTATATTCCGAGTTTCCAAAGACACTAAACTATTATGGTCATTGTGTGTGCGTTTTTGTAATGTACTAAGTATTCCGCAAAAGTAATGTAATGTCCATGTACGTCAGGCTTCAGGTCTCTACATTTCCCTTAACCAGTGTGTAAATCAAGTGAAAATCAAACATATGGAGATAATAAATCCATCTCTATTGCCTCATGTTCGTATCCCTTTGTGAGAAAATGTTCTTACAGCCCTTATAATCTGTATATACCATGAATTTATCACCGAAGAGATAATGATGCAACACTTTCAAAACATGGACCACTACTGCCAATTCCAAGTCATGAGTTGGGTAGTTCTTCTCATGTTCCCTCAACTCTTGTGATCTATACATAACCACATGATTCCATTGAATGGGAACGCACCCCAACCCTGATCCCCATGCATCGCAATACACCACATACATTTTTCCTGGTTCTGGAAAAACCAAGATTGGTGTTAATGTAAGGCAACCCTTTAGCACTTCG
The DNA here is from genome assembly GCA_963277665.1 of Viscum album. Lineage (NCBI taxonomy): Eukaryota > Viridiplantae > Streptophyta > Magnoliopsida > Santalales > Viscaceae > Viscum > Viscum album. The sequence continues at coordinate 734,433,396 of OY728130.1, forward strand.
AAACACTGCTAAAACTATTTATTCAACTAGAATGGAACATTATTTCTTGTCAAAGCTGTCATCAGTGAAGCGAAATGTGAAAAATCATGAACAAAACGCTGATAATACCCAGCTAGACCAAGAAAAATATGTACCTCAAACACTTTATTTGGCGATTTCCATGAGATAACAACCTCTATATTTTCCAGATCCAAGGAATTTCCCCTTTCAAAAATCACATGGCCTAGAAAACTGACTTTCTGTATCAAAAAGTCACACTTTGACAATTTAGAATACAACCAATTTTCCCTCAATATCCCCAGCACTGTCACCAAGTGCTACTCATGCCCCACCTTTGTCTTAGAATACACCAGAATATCATCTACAAACACCACCCCAAATTAATCTAGATATCTCTGAAATATATGATTCATCAATGCCATGAACACCACTGGTGCATTTGTTAGACCAAAGGGAATAACCACATATTCATAATAGCCATATCTACTTCTGAAAGCTGATTTAGGATTATCTTCCTTCATCACCCGCAATTGTGATATCCTTGCCTTAGGTTTATCTTGGAGAACCACTAGGATCCCCTCAACTGATCGAAAAAATAATAAATTCATGGGAGTGGATATATTTTCCTTATCGTAACTTGGTTAAGTTGACAATAATAAAAACAGATCCTCAATGTTACATCTACATTTTTCATAAACAACACCAGCACTACCCACAGAGACATGCTAGGATGGATAAACCCTTTGTTTTCTAGCTCTTACAACTGGAATTTCAATTCCTACAATAAAGTAGGTTCCATATGGTAAGACAGAACTGAGATAGTATTGGTCCCCGGAAGGAGATCAATCGTAAACTCCACTTCTTTTATGAGAGGTAACCCAGAGAATTCTTCGGGAAAAACATCCATGAACTGATCCGCCATTGCTGAAAGAACACTCTGCTCAACACCCTCTACTGATTCCAATGACAACACCACCAACTCATAGGACTAGTTGTGCCAACAAACCCATTGCACCTTGCATTTCCTGCCTCTCTCTTCTAAAGATATTTCTAACGCCATTGTGTGTCATAAAAGCCTTTTTCCATGCACTATAGTCAATGTGGGCCTTAAATGGCGTCATCCAATACATTCCCAGGAGTACATCATACCCATCCATCTCAAATACTAATAAATTCCACATTATCTCAACCTCGCCCACAACGATACAACACACTCTACACAAGAAGGCTCGACACTCTCTTTGACCCAGATGAGATTGAAGTTTCAAAACCAAAGGCATCATTTCTACCCTTAAACCCAAAAACTCATCCACACGTGCAGCAATAAAAGAGTGTGAGTCACCCGTATCAAACATCACTTGAATCAAGGTAGAATTTAAAAGAATAGTACCTTGCATCGTGGATGGTCCCGACTGATCATCCACCACAACATGATCGTCTCCGAACAACGCATTGGTTGCCACACTCTGCTCCTTATTTCCCTACTGAGGAGTTGTGGTGTTCCAAGAATCACCATAACAGACTTTTCTCTACTGACGAGGGGTATGCTACTTTCCACATCCCATCGAAGCATATGACATTTTTGATACCTAAGGAGTGTCATGAGCACCCGACCATGGAGCATTCCAACAATAACACTGCAGATGCCCCATCTGCTTACAATTGTGACATGCTCGAGGTTGTGTTGTATAGTCCTGCTTGGTGTGTGTCGTGGAGACACATAGAAAACAACCTATTTTGCTTTGGGGCTTCGGAGGAAGATTCACCGATCCTACCATCGAATTATGATCCATACCCCCTGGTAATAAGTGTCCCTCCACTTCTTGAACCCAATGTTATAGTTCCCACTATTCCCCATGGGTACAACCATGCTTCCCCTGCCCTGATCGCCCAACAGATCCCGCTTAGCCACCGATTCTTGATTCACCATATCTGTGTAATCACCAATACACAGCACTGCTATTTTCGAATGGATCCATTGCCTTAACCCTGCTTCAGAGATCATTGCCTTCAACGATGTGCTACATGCCACCTCATGTCTAAACTGCACTAAGCACGTAAACTTAGCTGCATACTCTGTCACAGACATATTCTCTTGCTTCAGACTGAGGAAATCAGTTGTACTCTGAATTCTGAATGTATGTGGGTAGAATTGTTTATTAAACATTTCCTCAAAGCCTTCAAACATCATACCCTGGTCCATCCCCGCTTGGACGACCAACTCCCACCACTAAAGGACAAGATCCTCTAGCTTATACATCTCTAGATTTACTTTTCTCTCTACCGGCATCCCCAAGAATTTGAAAAATTTTTCATTCTGGGCAGCCACGCCTCTACCCTTTCCGAGTCCAAATCACCCCTAAATATGGGAGGATCCTTCCATAGAAATTGATCCACATAATAAACATGAATTGGATCGTCCACTCTATTCACACTACCCACAACTTTTAAAGCTTTCACTATGCTCTGGACTAACTGATGGTTCACCTGGGGCCCAGGTGCAACCAAGTTCTCATCGACCACTTCTGGTTGGTCTCTATCATGCCTACTCGGGGCCATTTATATAAACAGAAAACAAACAACCATCAGTATCACTTCTGTAGACATCAACAGTTCCCATTTCAAATCGCATTACACTACACTATCAAAACGAGGCTTTCCAGATTTTCCACATTTTCCATGATTCACCGTTTTCTAAAACAAACCCATTTTCAAAATACCACCAGTTTCCATGTTTCAAATTCTTCCATTTTGAAACCCAATTCAGACTTTTAAAAATCCACACAATCATATCACAATATAAATCATTATACACCAATGAAATACGCATCCTAGAGGGAAGTCATTTCTACCATGCATGCCATGCTCATCTCATTGGCTACACCCATGACAATGAGATATCCAATGCCTATAAGTGTCTCCAAACACTTATGTACCCAAATACCTGGTAACATGAAGTTCAGCATAATAGGGTTAGCTATGTCCTTTTATGCTATACATTCCATGTTCCGACATTCCTACGCATTACTACCATCCCGAATCAAGGAATATACCAAAATGAATGTCAACTCCATATCCGAGAATCAACTCCAAAGGACTGAACAAGCTGATACCACATCTAACACCCCGCCCCTACCTCATTGGATTGAGGAGGCGGTGAGGGATTACATGGCCTCAATCGAAATTCCCAAGGCTCCAAGGTATGGAAATAAATGTCGTGGTCTTCGAGAAAAAATTGGGGAATTATTTTACCTTAAGATAAAACCAACCAAACCATCACTACAACCACTATATGATGCATGTCAATAAAACATTCAAGCATCTGTTCCCAAAATACAACCAAGTTGATCTAAAATACAACCAAAAACAAATATAATCCAACATGATATTAGTGTACTATGTGGAAGACTAAACAAAAAACACCACGAGCCATGACACTACCATAGATCCACACCAAAATCCAAGTTCCAAGATCCACCAACACATCACAAGCATCGCCATGAACCACTAGAAATGACATGACTTACCTTTTCTTGTATCCTGGTACATGACATCTGCAAAGACACCAAATTGCCAAAGAAGGGGGTGAGTATAACTACTCAGTAGGTTTTTCCCGAATGACTTCCCTACACATGCCACTAGGATAAGACTGTTAGCACATTTATATAAAACAGTTTATATAAAATAATCACAAGTGAAACCATTATCATAACCCAAACACACCCTTACCAAGCCAGCTCAGCCAAACCAAATAACCAAGGGAAATCCAAACAAACATGCCACGAGAAATATCATCAGGTACACATTAGCACAGCAATTTAGACCATCCAAAGAAATGCCCAAACAAACCAAAACAACCAAACGGTGGAGCTTCCGTCCAACACATTCACCCATTCATACCTTGTGGTACTTCTGAACCACTTATCCTTTGATGTTGGACCTTCCGTCCACTATCTGTCCCCTTTTAATAGTGGTACTTATTTCCACTTTCACACAACATTCCAATAAATACATAACCAAGCATATAACCCACCATGGTCACTATAACATGCAATCAATCAATTCTATTGCATATCAATCAACTTCAATAAATCACCCATTTATGGAAAATCATTTTCTATGCCAAATCACATTTCAATAAAACAACATCTTCACTGAACACCATTTTCATCAACCATTTTCCCCAGCCAATCATGGAAACCCATTTTAAAATCTCTATTTTAAAATCTACAACAACACCATTTCACCCACAAAACACCTTTTTCCAAAAATATCCCCCAAAACATCACCCAAGGGATATCCAATCAATTTCGCACATCAAACCAAAATTGATTAAAATAAAAAAAATTAATTGTAACCAAAACCATTATATCTAACCAAGTGGAGTCGACAGAGAATCCACCTACCTTTAGGGTTCCAGAGAAATCGACCCACAAGAAATTGCACCTCAAATCCGGAGAATGCACCACCGAAACCTCTCTTGATCTCCTTCCCTAACATCCACCAGCATTAAAATTAACATCTGAGGAAACCAAAACCCAATATCTACACCAAATGGGTGTAGATCTATAGAACTGAGAGAGAGGTAGATGTATATCTAGAGGAAAACACAAGGAACCCAAGAGGAGAGACTTACCTGGGAGAAACCACCTTCAAACCACAAAAAAACCCTTCTATTTGCTTATAAAATCAATTGGGGATCACCTTCAACCCCTGATAACCCAAAATCTAGAGTGTGGCTCGAGTGGGAGAGGATTTGGAGAGGAATGAAGCATGCCTGAGTGAACCCATGTTTTAAAAACCTATTTTTTTGTGTCTGCACAGTTAGCCCACACAGTTTGGCAATCCATGCGCTAACCGTGCGCAAGCTACTATCTCAGGAGTAGGAATCCGCATGGTTTCCTCTCACAGTTTATAAAATCATGTGTAGACTTTGTGAATCCTACTGTCTCCCCCTACACAATTTTCTTGGATAACCTGCACGGTTTCCCCTAACCATGCTTAAACTGTGCTCCCTAGGAATAGCCTCCAAACTCATTCAAAACCATTCCAAACTCTCCGAACCTCTTCTCAACTAATACCATGGGCATTAAACACATAAGTAAGCCTTAAAAAAGGTTTCATACCTCAAACCGGGGGTTCTAATAATATTTATGGAAATAAATGTTGTCAAAGATCCATGAAAAAGTAATGGATGATCTGGAGGCAGTAAAAAAATAAGATATTCGAGGTGATATTATTTTCTACTGTTTTCCAAATTTTTGGGTCAAAAATATAGAGTTTGGTGTCCATCACGAAAAGTGGAATTCCTTGAAGATCTCATCAAAATATGGAAAATCCATAAAATTAACAGATATAGTATTTTCATGTAATTTTTCATGGAGGAGAAAATAATTATACCTGATGTCTTCCGGAAAGCGACGGGCTTCGCAATTCTGAGAAAATGGAGAATTTCGATTTTTGATGGAGTTCTTCACAGTCGTTGATGGAAGGATCTTCAATTTTGATGAGTGCCATAAATGTATTTTGAGGAAATGTTCTTTGATTACGACGGTCTTTTTGTAATGGGAAATTCTAGTGGATCTTCATGAATGGAGGTGCACTGCAAAGTCAGTTATTTTAGAGAATTCAGAAAATGTGTTAGAGTTGGTGGACCTTCATTAAGATCTGAGCCTATAACTATGAGGCTCCCCCATTCAAAATAGTGAAGAAAGATAAGAGGGACTCAACAACAATTCTATGTCTCCATGTTTAAAAATAATTTTTCGAAGGCTGTATGCAAAGTCATTTGTGAAGGCTATAAGCCAACCGAATGTTCAGAGCATCAAAAAAGAAAGGATTTCATGAAGGCCCTAAAAGACAACTTAAACTTGTGAGGTTCATGAAGGGTAGTTTGAGATTATGGAAAGAGGTTTATTTCATGAATGATAATTATGATTTTAGAAAATTAATGAGCTTCACAAAGACCAGTTTGAGCTTTGAGAAAGAAGAAGCTTCATGAAGGCCAGTTTGAGCTTCCTAAAAGAATGAACTTTGTGATGGATAGTTCAATCATATTGAAAGAAGGTACATCATAGAGGCATGTTTGCGCTTCGCAAAAGAGGGGATTCAATAAAGCAATGAGATTTGCAAATATAGGTTGAAAGGTATTTCCTAGAGTTTTATGGAAAAGAGGAATTCATTTGTGGATGAAAGATGGACATCGATAGAGTATCTACTGAAAGTGGAGGATGAATTCATTATAGACAATTAAAAGACCTACAATTTTATAAACTATTAGTGTATTCTTATAAGAATTAGTGAACACACATCAGTTGAGAGAGCTGTGAGTTTTCAAACTGTAATTAGTTGTAAATAAGGATGGATAGTGACCATGCTTCAAACATTGTAAACATTACTACTATTATAGTGGATTTCGAACATCATCACATTGCCGATGTATGATCCTTCAATGTATCCCAGTGTGGGTGAACCATGTTAAGTTGATGTGTCTCATTCATGTTATAATTTTTTCCACACTGTGTCACAGGAAAGAGGGAAATGATGTTTTTTTAATAGTGAAACAAGATCAAAAGGGGAAGTTGTTTTTAAACAATCATACCCTGAATCACCCCCCTCTCAGGGTATCCAACCCGGTTTTTCTAACTGTAATTCCACAACTCACCAAAAAATTATGATTGTCCTATCATACTCTAAACATCTTAAAGATCGTAACTGTGTATGTTAGATTTTTGAAATTAAAATCACAAAAGAGGAAAATTCATGTTTAAAGTTAACATAGTAGTTTATTTAAGAATGATGTGGAATTTTGTTTACAATTTCAAATTTTTGTGATAATTAAATTAATAAAAGAAGGGATAAATTTCATTAATAAAAGTTTGTATCATTACATTCTTCCCCCATTTTTAATTTTTTCCCTCAAAATTGTATTTTACATTAAAGGTGAGGATACTTCTCCTTCATCGCAAAATCTAGTTTCTATGTTTCTTATTCACACATATGATTCCACCACAACACTATGAGAGGGTGGGATTCATATTTTTTCTATAACCATATATCTATTTACTAGAATCTATATTGGATGCTCTTAAAAAGAGAAATCATCTTCTAGTTGTACCACCTATGAGTTCGGTACATGTGAGGGATCTTGTATGTACATCCTCATGAGTGATACGCGAAACACATCATGAACATGGGCCATATTTGATGTAATTTCAATCTGATAGGACACAAATCCAATGTGGTCAAAGATCCCAAAATCTTCCATTATACCACATTCTTAGCTTTCAATTCATTCCGAATGAAATGACTATCATCCACGGTGATATTCAATGGAAGAATTTATCTCCAACATCAAACTCCAGGACCCTTCAACGGTTGTTTACATTTTTCTTTTTTCGACTCTGAGAAGCGATGCTTGGTTGTTGGATGACATGAACCATCTCTATCATATCTTGTGCAAGATCAGGTCCATGTACCTTTCATTTTCTATCTTCATCCCAACAGGTTGGAGTTCTACATTTCCTTCAATAGAAAGCTTCGTATAGATCCATCTGAATACTCGAGTGGAAGCTATTGTTTTATTAGAACTCAACCAATGGGAGATACTAGTTCCATCCAACATTTAATTCTAGAGAATATGATCTTAGCATAACTTAGAGCATCTGAATAGTATTTTCAAATTAGCCATCAGTTTCGGGGTGATAGATCATGCTGAAATTTAATTTAGTACTCAAATCATGTTGGAGACTACTCCAAAATTTAGAGGTGATCCTTGGATCATGATCCAAGACAATAGAGAGTGGAACACCATCCATTATCAACACTTTCTACACATATATCATTTCATGTTGTTCAAGAAAGAGATATTTATTAATAGTGATAAAGTGGGTAGTCTTGGTGAGTAGGTCTACAACAACCCATATTGTATTATTTCTATTGTATGTCTTTGGGAGACAACTGAAAAAGACTATAATGACATTCTTCCATTTCCACATGGGTATAAATAATGGTTGTATCTTCCCTTTGGACTTTGTCTCTTTGATTTAACATTCTATAATATCAAGAACATTGAGATATATTTTATAACCTCCTTCTTTATTTTATCCCACAAGAAGTGTTATCAGAGATCTCGGTACATCTTGGTGCTACCAGGATAAATAGAGAAAGTTGAGCTCTATGAAATTTCCAATATATCTTTCTTTATCCCAGGTTATGAAGGCACTAAAATATTCATTCTAAACCAAGTCACACCATCATCATCGATATGGAACTCTTTCAACTTCCCTTTCTTTAATGCATTCATATTCATTTGTAACTCTATATCATCCCTTTGTTCCTCCTTAATATTCTATTAGATAGTTGGTTGGGAAGTCATATGTGTAAAGTAGTATGTATTTCCTACTCTTATGATTTCCAAATCCATTCTTCACATATCCATGAAGATAAGGTCTTTCTCAATCCGCGTCATGGATAATTTAGTAGGTTCTTTTATGTATAGTGCATCAGCTACCGTTTTTGCCTTTCTAGGGTGATAGTGAATAGAGAAGTGATAGTATTTGATAAGCTCTAACCATCCCCTTTGATGCATGTTTTTATCCTTTTTTGTGAATATATACTTTAGACTATTGTGATCGGTATATCTGTCAAACTTCTCAACATAAAGGTAGTGCCTCCATATTCTCAAGGAAAAAATGACAAATGATAGCTTTAAATCATGCATCTAGTAGTTATTCTAATGGATCTTCAACTTACATGAGGAATATGATATCACATTATCATTTTTCATGAGTATGCAACCCAAGACATTATTCAAAGAATCATTGTATATCAAAAACATTCTCCACTTTTTGGTAATGTGAGTACATGTGTAGTGATCAGCCTTCTCTTTAAATCTTTGGAGCATTCCTCAGATTCAGCCATCCAGACCAAATTAACTCTGTTCCTTGTTATCATAGTTATCGGGCTTGACAATCATATGAAATTTATTACAAAACAATAGTAGTACCTAGCTAATTCAAAAAAAACATGGATTTCTATGACACTAGAGGGTTTGGACCATTCTTCAATTGCCTTTTCTTTTAATGGTCCACTGAAATTCCCTCACTTGTGACCACATGTCCCAAGAGCATGACATACTTCATCCAAAAGTCAAACTTTCTGAACATAGCATAAAAGTTCTCCTTTCTCAATGTCTTCATCAGGGGGAGTGTGAGGGTGTCTGGGGGGTTGGGGTGTCTATTGGGTAGGGGGCTATCTAAGGGAGTATGGGGTGTCCGGGGGGTCTATGGGTGGGGGTTGTCCAAAGAGGTAAGGGGTGTCTAGGGTGTGGGGGATGATCTGGGGTCGGGTGGTTTCTAGGGGTGGGAGGGTGTCCAGGGGTTAGGGGGTGTCTAGGGGTGGCATGTTGTCCAAGGAGGTGTGGGGTGTCCAGGGGTGGGGGTTGTTCAGTGGGGTGGGTGGGTGTTTGGGGTGGGGGTGTCCATGTGGTTGGGGGGTGTCCAGTGGGGAGGGGTGGTGTCTAGTGGTTGGGAGGGTGTCTAGGGGGAGGGGGCTCTCTAGGGGATGGGTGTCTAGGTGGTAGGGGTGTCCAAGGGGTGGGGGCAGTCCAGTGAGGTGGGGTGGTGTCTGGTGGGTGGGGGTCCATGTGCGTGGGAGAGTGTCCATGGGGTAGGGGTGTCCATGGGGTGGGGGATCTCTAGTGGGGTGGGTGGGAGGGTGTCCAGGGGTGGGGGTTATCCAGTGGTGAGGGGTGTCTAGGGGATGGAGGGTGTCCAGGGGTGGGGGTTATCTAGTGGTGAGGGGTGTCTAGGGGGTGGGGGATGTCCAGGGGTGTAGGGGTGTCCAGGGGGTTGGGGGTTATCTAGTGGGTGGGAAGGTGTCTAGGGGGTGGCGGTTTCTAGGGGTCAGGGTGTCTAGGGGGTGGGAAGGACTTTCCATGGGGTGGGGGTGTCCAGGGGGTGGGTAGGTGTCTAAGGGGGTGGGGGTTGTCCAAGGGTGAGAGGGTGTTCAGGGGGTTGGATGGTGTCCATGGGGGTGGTGGGCTGTCCGAGGGGGTAGGGTGTGTCCGAGGGGTTTTCCAGGGGTTGGGGGTTTCTAGGGTTGGGAGGGTGTCTAGGGGGCATGGGTGTCTAGTTGGTGGGGGCTATCCAAGGTGGTAGGGGTGTCTCGGGGTGTGGGGTATCTCGGGGAGTGCGGTGGTTTCCAGGGGTGGGAGGGTGTCCAGGGGGTAGGCATGTCTAGGGGGTGGGGGTTCCCAAGGGGGTAGGGGCTGTCTAAGGGGGTGGGGGATTTCTAATGGTTTTTCTCTGGTTTTGGTCTATTTTCTACTTGTTTTAGGTCTTATTTGGCAGCGCATTGTAATGGTTGAACTGTTTTATTAAAAAAATTGATTTTTATATACTTTTTTTATCCAATGTAATAAATGCATTGGAATGGTTTTTTACATAGGTTATTTAATAAATGACATAGTATATATGTTTTCAGGTCGGTTAAAAAATAACTGACGTGAAAAAATGCATCACAGACTCGTTTACCACCTCGGTTTTCTAATAACCGACATGAAAAACACTTAATAGGGGTTGTTTATTACATCGTTTATTTCAAAACCGATGTAATAAATCACAACTCTGAATAGTTTTCTACATCATTTTTTTAGGAAAAAATTTGAAAATGGCTTCAGTTTTCTATTTTTTATGTTGGTATTAAAAAATTGTGGCATAAAAAACAATATTTATAACATCCCTTGTAATAAAGTCGGACAAAAAACGATGTAAAAAATAAAAAATACCAACGTAAACAATGTTTTTGTTTCACTAGTGAGTCAACCACTCTTTTATTGAAATCCAACACCCCTCACCATTGTCTTAAAAATATTCTATTTCTTGGACATTCTAGTGGAAAGGATCCATATTACCCATATCATTACCCCAATTTTTTTAGTCAAGAAACATGAAAGGTTTTGAGGTAGGCATTCCAAATGCCAAATGCATTAACTCACAGTTCCTTGATCTGTTCTGTGTACTACCCAATCCTGAAATCCTATAATTGGATTTTCTCAACTTTTTCTTCTCAGTTACACCAATTATTATTTTAGTAGTCAACCCTTGATATGAACCAAGTCAAGTTAACGAAAAACCTCATATTATAATTCCACAATTAAGGAAAGCACCCAAACACTAGCTAGTCAAGTACATTGAACTATGGTTCAATTCTAACCAGAGCAATGGAAGCTTATAACAACATAATATTTTATTGAGGGATTTTAATATTTAAACATAAATATCCAATTATTATCTTTATCACATGATTTTTAATATTAAGTGAAATTACATAAGTGATTAACCATGTATTTAGATTGTATTTACGCATAAGTCAGTTTATTTTATTTTCGGCTTGAAGTTTTTGATTCATTAATTATGTGATTGCGATAAAACATCCATAATGAATAACCACACAAAAAATAAAAGTCAAATAAATGGTATGATCATGATAGTGTTATAATGTTTAGTTAAAATTTTGGTTGATAAACTAGCTGCAAACGTAGGGGAAAACTGTAACGCCCCGACCCCAGTTACCCAGAGTCGGTGCATTACTTCATAACATTGGCATGATCACAAGAAAGATCAAATCTCGAAAGACCGATTGGTTTAGTAGCCTTGGAAACACTAGATATATTCATAAGTTTTACATTACATCATAAAATGAAAAACTACTACAACAACATAATGTTTCCACAATCCACACTATTAACCCCTCATAAAATCCCTGCAGGTCATTCATAACTTACTTCTTCACATCCTGGGAAAAATAAAACATAGAAAAGGGGTGAGCTCAAATGCCCAGTAAGGATAACAATATAGCGGAAACTTTCATAAATAAGAATAAACATTTGAGGCAATGCATTACTAAAACAAAAGCCTTTTAAACTTGAACTTCAACATAGTATGGCAAAAGTAAAATGAAATAATTCCATTTACTTATTCACATGGATATTCTACTAATCGAATAATCACATGCAAAAATCAATAACCACTTTCATAATGTTGGAATGCATAATGCCAGACTATCATAACCACATAGTCAAGGCCTCGTTCCAAGACTACAAATAAGATTTTGTCAAGGCCTTGTGCCAAGACACTAGTTTGTCTCATGAGACCTACCGATGCATCGAGGAGCTATAGCGGGCTCCACCCGTCACATATTAAGTCCAATGCATTCCCATATGAAAAGGTTTAAACATAACATAAACATTCGTATTAAAACTAGCATACGAAATGTCAATACTTTCACCATAAACTATGAATGGTATAAAAATAGAACATCCACAGTCAAACATATCACAAAACCTTCAATACAATATAGAAGTTTTGTATCATAATAAATCAACTTCAAATAATCTTAAAATCCATCAAAGGATGTTGACATAGATGAAATCAAAATTCTTTTTAAAGAAATATCTCCTTTTATTTTGAAATAATTTAAGATCCATATAAAATAAAACATTTTCTTTGAAAATATTCTTATAAGCTTGTAAGGGAAGCTTTGAAGATTTTATAACGGCGGAAAATAGCCGTACCCGCCGTATAAGTTAAAAAACATTCTTACCTTAATTCTGTCGAAAAGGTTAAAAAGGACCTTGTTTTGAAAACGACCGAAAGATTCCTTTATAAACCACTTATAAAAGTCAAAAAGGGTATAAATGAATTTAACTCATATTCTAGTAAATAGTAAAAATGTTTTGAAATGCATTTTTAAGAAACATGGATGTGGATGATAAAGAGATCCCAGTAGATTATTACGTATAAACAACCTTGGATAATGAAGAGGTTGTAAAGTAAACCCTTACCTTGTACTTTTCCTTGGTTGGGGTAGGTTAACCTCCTGTATAATGGTGAAATAATTGTTATTAAATTATACAAGAATCATATATATTAATATGATATCATATGTTATCTTTTAACATTGATTTGTTAATAATATCTTAGAATTATCGTCGTTTCGGGTGTTAACTTACTCATTTTCTTTTATATGTTTTGTTACATAAGCCATGTTTTTTGTATATTATTCATATCCAGAATGATATCAAGTCCTTAAACATCATTTTTAGATCATAAAATGATAATTATACTTGAATGGATACGATGGAGAATGAATCTCATCGCGTTCGTGGAGACGGTAGTCCGTACGTACGCACGAGCGACAATATCATTCTTTTGATATTAAAATAATATATAAATGGATGGTATATAATATATACAGAATAATTAACATGTTATATTTATTATTTAGATGAGTTACACATCATTATTATACCCATCCACATAATAATATATTGAATAACAATTACACCACGACGTGGAGACGGTAAGCCGTACGTACGCACGTATGGTGACATGTTATTCAAAGGGTGGATAGAATACTGAATATGGTTGTACCATATTTATAATAACATCACAGTATATGTGAGATACTGGAGTTATTATTTTAGGATGGTAAGAACAAAGGAAGAATAAGTGGAAGAAGAAAGGAACTTAGAAAAGGGTGGTGAAATCATTACCTCTTCTTCGGGTTCTTCCTTTTGATTTGATTAAAAGGGCTCTTTAGGTTGGCTTTCTGATCAAACTAAGGCCTCTAGGTTGTAGTGAGGTATGTTGGGAGAGTATTTGGTTAGAGTTTGGCCGAACCAAAAGGCTTTGAAGGTGTGAAGAAATGGGAAGGAGGAGTGCCCTTTTATAAGAGGGGTGAGGGGCACCTTTGGAAAAGCTAGAAATATTAATTTATAATAAATTCATATTCGGTTTCTAATGGCTCAAAAGTTGATTAATCAACGGTTAAGGTGGGGATAGGTCGAAAACCACTCAACCAATAGAATTTAGACAGGTTTGGGTACTTATATTAACCTTATCTTTAAGTATTAACTCTAAGTTAATTAGTTTCACTTTTACAATGTCTCTTTGTATTTTTATATAATATGGTTAATAAACTTACTATATACATCCAAGAGACCCCCAAGTGGTACATTAATGATGAACCTATAAAGATATAAGTCTCTTGGCCGAACCTTAGATTTTTAGGAATTTAATATCAATTAATAATATAATATTTGTTTTAAGAACTCTTTTATGTCAATTTTGACACTATTCAATAGTTGATTTTTGTGAAACTCATAACAGATTGATTACTTCGAACAAAGTCAATTAAATCAATCCTAATATATCATATTATCCTAGAAAATTAGTTTAATTCATTAAAATTTTCATATTATATTTATTTGGGTATTTATAATATCAATTATTTTAATTTTTCACTATTATAGTAATTACTGCATCATCATTGTGTCATAAATAAAATAAATTATTTAATGTCTAAAAATTATAAATAAAATATCATTATGTAGGAACTCTATTTATCTTTATAATGAATATTTATAAACTAAAATACAACTTATATAACCCTATGTAACAATTGTTTTTCTAAAAGATATATGCTTGTGTCATTTTTGTATTCATTTTGACTTAATTAAAATAAAGTGTCATTATCACTTACAAGTGGATCCATGGGGTCCCAAAATAGACACAAAGATGCCCATGGTCGACCATGTATCAACCAATAGGGTTAAGACACGTTTTAGGGTAATTTAGTATTATTATAATATTATTTTTTAACCCTTATTTACCGGATTTACCCTTAACCATGGTAAATAAAATATTTACCGCAGTAATTATTCAAAATGTCTAAAAATAAAAGTTACCTATTTACAAAATTTGAACATCCTGATTCCAAATATGGAATCCATTTTCCTAAATTCAAAACACAGAAGTGGCAGAAATTAATTTAAAATTAATTCCCGCTGTCAAAACAAAAAGCGTGTTTTTAAGAGATAATAACTATCAAAAGATTGACACTTGTTTATATTCGGTTTAATTGTAAAATTATGTCCAATGACCAACATTATATTAAATGGTAAAAATATATTCTAAATATTCTTTAAAACCACTCAAATTCATAATTTATCACTATTAATTATTTTGATTAAAAAAGTTTTTTTTAATTAAAATTTAGTAATTTTCACTATTCATCAAAATATGAAAGTTATCCGAAAAGTACCAAAATTTCACCTTAGGCTAAATTTGATATTCCGAATCCAAAAATGAAGTCCATTTTAAAATATAAAATATATATAACTTCAAAAAGTAGGTATTACTATTCATAACAGCTAGTTTGATTGGTTACGGTGTGTTAGAACTCGAAGTTGCGTACAACACACGCTACTATTTTATTCAAAGGAAAGCGTACCGTGGAAGCTTGGGATGTTTCATTTTAAATTTTTTGATGTCTCCATTTAGTCAAAAAGTTTAAAATATTATATTTAAAAAGGTTTCACTATCAAAATTTGATAAAAGTGCAATACTGAAAATGAATCTGTTCTTGCATTATGACTAAGAAACTCATAATATGGATTCTAAAATTATAAGGATTATATAAAGTTAAAAATTTAGTTAATGATATTCATGACCTCTTTTAATGGCTTTTTTTTGGTAAGTCATGGTGAAATTGAACTTGGTGTTGCGTGTAGTGAAAGTTATTGAATTATTTTGAAGAAATAACACACTATAAAATCTTGGGGTGTTACATTCTCCCCTCCTTTAATAAATTGCGTCCTCGCAATTTGAAATTGTTCTTCGAAAATAAAAGGTTGAAAATAGATAATATATTTGTGGGAAACCCCACATCGGAAATTGGGTTACTAAAATTTAGTCTTAATATGAGGAAAAGAGAAATGAAAGGGTCACCACCAAATTATGATCTTGATTAGGAGAACATTGGTGGCAATTAGAGACATATAATTGGATGAAAACGTAAATATTTATAGGTAGTGATTGAGGTCATCAATCACAAAAAAGTATAAAATTGAGGTCCTTAAAATCATCAATCTATGATGATTTTAAAAACCATCGGTTCAACAAAACATAGGGTATTGGGATAACACATTTTTGACGTTTCAAAATATCTTAGTTGAAGTCCCACATCGAAAAATGGATTAATGAGGCCTCTATTTAAAATAAAGAGTCGAAAGTATGAAGATTACCGAAAATAACACATACTAGGGTTCCATGTAGTAAAATATGGATATGGAAGAAAAATCTAACCATCAATTACCTAATCGAGAGTGGTAGAGAACATGGCTATGAAAAGGCCAACAATCCCAAAGCCATAAATTAGTGATGATTTAAGGTACCATCTAGGAAAACATTTTTTTTCTAATTTTCTTTTCTTAATATTGAGGGATTTTTTATGAGATTGGCTAAGATCATATAGAGATATACTTACTTTATAATTAGAGTTTTATCCATTAATAAATTTCTACCACATACTCATCTTTCACTCTAAAAGATAATAGAATGTAAAAAAAATTCTATTTACACTATTCGTATAGGGTTCCAAAATAAACGAATTTATAATTCATCTAAAAGATCTTTTAATAAAAACTACATTATTTAATCCAGGACATCTCGTGGGCCAGTGGTAGGTGATACACCCTTGTCGCCCTTCGGTTGCAGGTTCAAGTCTCGCAGCCTTGCCGGACGTGACGGGTTGCCGCCCGACCTCCGGGTTTTCCTTTTATGGTAATCCAAAATAATCCAAACTAGAACTATCCAAAATACTTCTGTCCAAACTCACAGTCCAACATTTATAAGGAAGGTAAACATAATATAGATCCTTTTTACCCCGTAAAAGCATATGAATACCTTCATCATGTATTACCATATTCCTTATTGATTACATTCATGCTCCCTTATTCCATATAGAATGCTGGATATACTTCATTAATCCAAAAATGGTTTAAACCCCAACAATGATGGAATATACAAATCATTAATCAGTTCCAAGGTAGTCAAGAATATCCAATATAATTTATCCAAAACAATCACATATTATTCCAAAATCACTACCTCAGTATCAGAACTATATTATTATTTATCATTCTCTCAACCATATATTTTCCAAAAATTTAACCTTCTATTGAGTCACTTTTCTTTGTTCCACACAATCTCAAGTCCTTAATGAAATAGTACTGCAGTACAATCCTTATATACTCCATAATTATTATAACAAGTACATTGTTGATACAACACTCAATTGACATAATCAACATAAGAACTCTAATCATTCCTCTTCATCTGTGGTAGTATCATAACTTGATTATTATCCAATAGCATCATTTGCGGCATAGTCTGATGACTGGGACATAGGATCGCGTAGTGTCCAAACTCCTTGCAAATGAAGCATTGTACATTTAAAACCATTTTCTTACCCTTGCAGTCACGTACTTTGTTCCCTTTTCCTCCACACTTATAACAAACTCCCATTCCTTTCAGGCAAGTTCCAGGGTGTTTCTTTCCACAGTTACCACATATGGGAAAATTCTTCTTTTCCCTCTTACTTTTATCCATCTTTCTCTCTTCCATCCTTTTCTTCTCTTGCTTCCCTTCAAAGCCATAGGACTCAGTAAACTCTTTACTTATCTTATCAACACATGATATTATTTCTTCATATGATGATAATACATGGGAGACTATTTCTCTTATAAATTCTAGCTTAAGACCATGAAAGATATGATCCTTCCTTCTCTTTGGATCATGTGCATTTCTGGAGTTCTCATTCCTTCTACTGGGCGCCATTTCTAAACAATGTCATACACTAGATTAGTTTATGAATCAAAATACATAATCTCATACTTATAAAACACTTAACATAAATTGAACTATTTATAGATATAATCCATAATCATAAAAAATATTTTCTTTGAGGAAGTATATACTCATAAACCCTTCATAATGATTTGTAAAGAAAATGAGAGTTATCCTAAGCATATCCCCCGGGAGTGTCGTAACCAAGAGTGCAGCAAGGCCCGTTGTCGTGCACCAGTTCCCGTTCGAGTCTAGCTCAAAGCGGTGTTTTCGGGTTTTACCCCTAGGTACATCTGTGCCAGAGCCGCCTCTACCTGCTCGTATCCAGACAGGGATGTATTGCTCGGAAAACTCAAAAAATCTCCACAATACCAAAATTCTAGGAAGTTCTTCTATACTAATCCTCAAAGTTCATCTTAGGTCTACGTGCTCTAATCAGAGTTTATCTAAATCTAGTTTCCAAGGTTTGTACTAAACTTCCTCTGATACCAACTGTAACGCCCCGACCCCAGTTACCCAGAGTCGGTGCATTACTTCGTAACATTGGCATGATCACAAGAAAGATCAAATCTCGAAAGACCGATTGGTTTAGTAGCCTTGGAAACACTAGATATATTCATAAGTTTTACATTACATCATAAAATGAAAAACTACTACAACAACATAATGTTTCCACAATCCACACTATTAACCCCTCATAAAATCCCTGCAGGTCATTCATAACTTACTTCTTCACATCCTGGGAAAAATAAAACATAGAAAAGGGGTGAGCTCAAATGCCTAGTAAGGATAACAATATAGCGGAAACTTTCATAAATAAGAATAAACATTTAAGGCAATGCATTACTAAAACAAAAGCCTTTTAAACTTGAACTTCAACATAGTATGGCAAAAGTAAAATGAAATAATGCCATTTACTTATTCACATGGATATTCTACTAATCGAATAATCACATGCAAAAATCAATAACCACTTTCATAATGTTGGAATGCATAATGCCAGACTATCATAACCACGTAGTCAAGGCCTCGTGCCAAGACTACAAATAAGATTTTGTCAAGGCCTTGTGCCAAGACACTAGTTTGTCTCATGAGACCTACCGATTCATCGAGGAGCTATAGCGGGCTCCACCTGTCACATATTAAGTCCAATGCATTCCCATATGAAAAGGTTTAAACATAACATAAAAATTCGTATTAAACTAGCATACGAAATGTCAATACTTTCACCATAAACTATGAATGGTATAAAAATAGCACATCCACAGTCAAACATATCACAAAACCTTCAATAGAATATAGAAGTTTTGTATCATAATAAATCAACTTCAAATAATCTTAAAATCCATCAAAGGATGTTGACATAGATGAAATCAAAATTCTTTTTAAAGAAATATCTCCTTTTATTTTGAAATAATTTAAGATCCATATAAAATAAAACATTTTCTTTGAAAATATTCTTATAATCTTGTAAGGGAAGCTTTGAAGATTTTATAACGGCGGAAAATAGCCGTACCCGCCGTATAAGTTAAAAAAACATTCTTACCTTAATTCTGTCGAAAAGGTTAAAAAGGACCTTGTTTTGAAAACGGCCGAAAGATTCCTTTATAAACCACTTATAAAAGTCAAAAAGGGTATAAATGAATTTAACTCATATTCTAGTAAATAGTAAAAATGTTTTGAAATGCATTTTTAAGAAACATGGATGTGGATGATAAAGAGATCCCAGTAGATTATTACGTATAAACAACCTTGGATAATGAAGAGGTTGTAAAGTAAACCCTTACCTTGTACTTTTCCTTGGTTGGGGTAGGTTAACCTCCTGTATAATGGTGAAATAATTTTTATTAAATTATACAAGAATCATATATATTAATATGATATCATATGTGATCTTTTAACATTGATTTGTTAATAATATCTTAGAATTATCGTCGTTTCGGGTGTTAACTTACTCATTTTCTTTTATATGTTTTGTTACATAAGCCATGTTTGTTGTATATTATTCATATCCAGAATGATATCAAGTCCTTAAACATCATTTTTAAATCATAAAATGATAATTATACTTGAATGGATACGATGGAGAATGAATCTCATCGCGTTCGTGGAGACGGTAGTCCATACGTACGCACGAGCGACGATATCATTCTTTTGATATTAAAATAATATATAAATGGATGGTATATCATATATACAGAATCATTAACATGTTATATTTATTATTTACATGAGTTACACATCATTATTATACCCATCCACATAATAATATATTGAATAACAATTACACCACGACGTGGAGACGGTAAGCCGTACGTACGCACGTATGGTGACATGTTATTCAAAGGGTGGATAGAATACTGAATATGGTTGTACCATATTTATAATAACATCACAGTATATGTGAGATACTGGAGTTATTATTTTAGGATGGTAAGAACAAAGGAAGAAGAAGTGGAAGAAGAAAGGAACTTAGAAAAGGGTGGTGAAATCATTACCTCTTCTTCAGATTCTTCCTTTTGATTTGATCAAAAGGGCTCCTTAGGTTGGCTTTCTGATCAAACTAAGGCCTCTAGGTTGTAGTGAGGGATGTTGGGAGAGTATTTGGGCAGAGTTTGGCCGAACCAAAAGGCTTTGAAGGTGTGAAGAAATGGGAAGGAGGAGTGCCCTTTTATAAGAGGGGTGAGGGGCACCTTTGGAAAAGCTAGAAATATTAATTTATAATAAATTCATATTCGGTTTCTAATGACTCCAAAGTTGATTATTCAAAGGTTAAGGTGGGGATAGGTCGAAAACCACTCAACCAATAGAATTTAGACAGGTTTGGGTACTTATATTAACCTTATCTTTAAGTATTAACTCTAAGTTAATTAGTTTCACTTTTACAATATCTCTTTGTATTTTTATATAATATGGTTAATAAACTTACTATATAAATCCAAGCGACCCCCAAGTGGTACATTAATGATGAACCTATCAAGATATAAGTCTCTTGGCCGAACCTTAGATTTTTAGGAATTTAATATCAATTAATAATATAATATTTGTTTTAAGAACTCTTTTAGGTCAATTTTGACACTATTCAATAGTTGATTTTTGTGAAACTCATAACAGATTGATTACTTCGAACAAAGTCAATTAAATCAATCCTAATATATCATATTATCCTAGAAAATTAGTTTAATTCATTAAAAGTTTCATATTATATTTATTTTGGTATTTATAATATCAATTATTTTAATTTTTCGCTATTATAGTAATTACTGCATCATCATTGTGTCATAAATAAAATAAATTATTTACTGTATAAAAATTATAAATAAAATATCATTATGTAGGAAATATTTTTAGATTTCTAATGAATATTTATAAACTAAAATCCAACTTATATAACCCTATGTAACAATTGTTTTGCAAAAAGATATATGCTTGTGTCATTTTTGTATTCATTTTGACTTGTGTCATTATCACTTAAAAGTGGATCCATGGGGTCCCAAAATTGACACAAAGATGCCCATGGTAGACCATGTATCAACCAATAGGGTTAAGACACGTTTTAGGGTAATTTAGTATTATTATAATATTATTTTTTAACCCTTATTTACCAGATTTACCCTTAACCATGGTAAATAAAATATTTACCGCAGTAATTATTCAAAATGTCTAAAAATAAAAGTTACCTATTTACAAAATTTGAACATCCTGATTCCAAATATGGAATACATTTTCCTAAATTCAAAACACAGAAGTGGCAGAAATTAATTTAAAATTAATTCCCGCTGTCAAAACAAAAAGCCTGTTTTTAATAGATAATAACTATCAAAAGATTGACACTTGTTTATGTTCGGTTTAATTGTAAAATTATGTCCAATGACCAACATTATATTAAATGGTAAAACTATATTCTAAATATACTTTAAAACCACTCAAATTCAAAATTTATCACTATTAATTATTTTGATTAAAAAAGTTGTTTTTAATTAAAATTTAGTAATTTTCACTATTCATCAAAATATGAAAGTTATCCGAAAAGTACCAAAATTTCACCTTAGGCTAAATTTGATATTCCGAATCCAAAAATGAAGTCCATTTTAAAATATAAAATATATATAACTTCAAAAAGTAGGTATTACTATTCATAACAGCTAGTTTGATTGGTTACGGTGTGTTAGAACTCGAAGTTGCGTACAACACACGCTACTGTTTTATTCAAAGGAAAGCGTACCGTGGAAGCTTGGGATGTTTCATTTTAAACTTTTTGATGTCTCCATTTAGTCAAAAAGTTTAAAATATTGTATTTAAAAAGGTTTCACTATCAAAATTTGATAAAAGTGCAATACTGAAAATGAATCTGTTCTTGCATTATGACTAAGAAACTCATAATATGGATTCTAAAATTATAAGGATTATATAAAGTTAAAAATGTAGTTAATTCTATTCATGACCTATTTTAATGGCTTTTTTTGGTAAGTCATGGTGCAATTGAACTTGGTGTTGCGTTTAGTGAAAGTTATTGAATTATTTTGAAGAAATAACACCCTATAAAATCTTGGGGTGTTACAAAAACTCCTTGAACCCTTAGAGGTTTGTGTTTACAACTTTCCACCTATCAACAATTTTATCTTTCTGAGATTGGTTTCACCTCGGATCCAAACATGAACTACCTCTAATACCTTGATAGATCCATCCATTACATATACTTTTACTCACATGTAGGTATGGGGTAAAATGAGGTGTAAATAAAAGAAACCATGGGCACACAGGCCCCGCATATTAATGAGGAGAGAAGAAATGATGTCCAACATTTAATTTAATAAATTAAAATGGAATCAATCACATAAAAAGGACTAGTCTATATTAGGATCATAAACAAGAATCCAACGAATTACACATTTAATAAAACTATCACTCAATTCATAATCGTTCTTATTAATGATAAATCACACCCTAATCGATTAATTATTATCTTTAATTAGTGAATCTTTTAATCTAAATCCTTATCTAAATTTCCTTGATATTATCATCCATTATAAATTTATAAAAATAAAAATAAAATCATTTAAAATTAACTATGTACATAACTTTTACCTTGGAGGAAACACGGTGAGTACTTTTAGTATTATTCCAAACATGTGTTATAATCATATATTGTTTTACTCTTTTGACATATAGCATACACAACATGTCATGTACACAGAGGAAGTGTACTTGAAACATGATTATAAGAATGAAATGATTTTTCAGTCATGTGTTATGCTCAAATTCATGTAGATTAACAACATGTAATAGAACTCATACATGATGTGAAGATCTAAACATTTCATAGATATTAATTAAAAATTTAAATATTTATGTATATTAATACCTATCAGATGGTGTGTCCTATATTTATGATCACATGCAGGTACATATCTCAAGGATTACATAGTTAAATGAATAAATATCGAATCTGTATAATATGGTAAAAGTAAACGACATGTAGATCCAATCTATACGATCTGTACACACATCATTGTCTATCCAAAAAACAATCCTTGAGACTCAGTGTGTGAAACAGACTTCAGAAATCATAGAGTGCATGGTATGTCCAATGGGTCACATGCCATGATGACTCTATGTTACATGGTCACCATTCAGGGAGGCTGTGTATGGAATACACGGCCCAACCATAACTTGAAGGAACTATGCACCAAGTCTAATAGGCCACATGGTGTATAGCCTAGCTAACCATGATCCGCCAAATCTTTTTCAAAATGTGGTTCATTAATGATGTAATAAATTCCCTAATCAATTTATAATATCAAAATGATTTCTTAATCTATCTTGATGCGTTGAACATGACTACACATCATGTAATTCTGATTAAACTTTTTGTAGTCTGGTGTCATATGTCTAGGATCCTTGGAAAGTGCTTATGAGTTCCTAGATATAATTTTGATCATAAAATTAATCACTTCAGTTAGATGTGCAAGAAATTATGGAGAAATAAATAGATATCATAATTTAGATTTAAAGGATAATTAAACTAAAATTTAAAAAATAATTTATGAATGTGTAAATCGTCAAATAAACAAAATAATTATAAGCCATGAAGTTCCCCCTTTGATATCACTTGTAGGTTCCAGGTACATAATAAGTATGAGAGGGATGATTGGTAACATTTTTTTTCCATTAACAATGATTAATCGAAGATCAAGCCATGATGAACACCATGAACAATGGATTGGAATCAAAGAACAAGAAAGGGTAGTTAACCTAGAACCATGAGAGATGATATCAACACATGTTTCTTATAATTAATATAATAAAATAACAATTACCTCCAAGGTTATTATTTCATTATTGACGCATTCAGCCATAGATTTTCAATGTGTCGTCATTGTGTTGATGAAGCCAAGCATAGGATTCCTCAATAGGTGTTCCACATATGCTCCACGAATATTCAGATGTCATCTAAAGAGTCTCCGAGTACTTTCACAGAAGATCCTTTCACTTATGATGTCCACCTACGATCACCTTGTGATGGTCTTCCAAAGTGGTCTCCTTGATCCTATGGAGGAGGATCAGTCTCATTATTTAGAGTGTTCTTGGAGAGTGATGAACTCTCTAATATTGAGATATTTTCTCCAATCCATTGTGTCCAACTTTTCTTTTTTCCATTATAAATGATTAATCTAAGATCATGCGATGATGAATGTCATGATCAATAGATTTTAATCAAAGAAAAATAAATGGTTATTAACCTGAAACCATGAGAGGGGATATAAACATGTGTAGTTTATAATTAATTTAATTAAATAAGAATTACCTCCAAGGTTATTCTTTCTTCATTGATGCATTTAGCCACAGATCTGCCACAGATCTGCAATGCGCTACCATTTCATTGAAGAATACAAGTATTGGATTCCTATAGCAGTAATCCACACATGTTCCACGAATCTCCAGATATCGCCAAAGGAGTCTTTGAGTGCTAGCACAAAATATTCTTTCACTTCAACATCCACCTTCGATCGCCCTAAGAACCACTTCCAAAGCGTTCTCATTGATCCAGTGGAGGAAGATCTCTCTCTTTCTTAAGAGAGTTCTTGTAGTGGGATGAAATCTCTAGGCTTGAGTTCATTTCTCCAATTCATTGTTCACAATGATTTTAATGGATAGGGTTATGAGTAAACAAACACAATCTGTTATTTTTATCCCTAAGGTAAAAATAACAATATTTATGAAGTGACCTTGTTTATTTTATTAACCCCAGAGGAACCCCATGTTAATTAAAAATAGTTTTATTATTGTTATTTTTTCTTAACAGGCACTTAACTTTTGAATTATAATTAAATATTATTTTATAAAATAATACTCTACATTACTATTTCTCATCAGACCCTTGAACGTGGTCTGAAAATACTTTACCATATTTATTGGAACTTGAATAATTCTATTTATTTATAAAATAAATATCACTGTATTATTGGACAATAAATATATACATATTATATTCACTAAATAGTACATATATATTTATTAAATATTCCTGCCTAAATATATTCTTTTGAAAAACTAGTTTTAGAATAAATATGATCTGAAGCACATGAATAATTAATAAACCACAACCGGGAATAATCATTATTCACCTTTTTTAAATAATAAGAAAAATATATTATTTTACTAAGATTCTGGATACACTTTGTGTGTGACCCTCTAGGCCTCTTTCTTAGTGGCATTATATGGAGCCTCCTAAAGTCCAAGGTTAGCATTTAGAAACATGACAAGGCATCCATAGAGAATGACGTTAATGTCGCAACAACATATCACCTCATACGAAAACATACCATGTAATATAATCTATTTGTATCAATATCTCTAATCAAGAGGGTTGCATGGTAGTTCCATAAACCCATGTGCTTAATATCTCTTTATTTGATTTTCTATAAATTGAAATTTCTTATAGAATAGCATGGCCGTGGATCTATTTAGGCAATAAAATTTCTATAAAATTCCCAGAGACATCATTTTCCATTAAATAAGAAATGGGAAAAATACTTTCTCACATTATTAATTAATGTAATATTACTTGTAATGCACCCAACATATCCTACCTTTCTGTAAACATATGGTGTCATGGTTTTCATCA
Source organism: Viscum album (assembly GCA_963277665.1). Lineage (NCBI taxonomy): Eukaryota > Viridiplantae > Streptophyta > Magnoliopsida > Santalales > Viscaceae > Viscum > Viscum album. The sequence continues at coordinate 734,459,217 of OY728130.1, forward strand.
ATACATCTATGTTTGTGATTCATAATACACATTAACAAAAATATTAATGTCTAACGACCAATACATACATCCATAGATAGGAACATCCAATGACACTTATAAATGTGGAATTCCTACTGGTGGGTCTCGTCCTCATAATATCCTCCTAGACAATACCAAGGGGGTACACCAAGAAAAGGTGTCTCGATGTCCTAAGAGTCTCTTACCTGGATTGCATGTATCATTTTTTCCTCCCAATGGTATCAACTGGCTGTAGAACCTATATTCAATAATAGTGTCATAAAACTTTTGGTTTCTAATCATAGCAGGGATCCTCTATGAATATTTAGTGGTACAATTACTCATAGGGCATTATCACATACAATGACATATATTTGAACAATAATAATGTGATAAAAAATTTCTTAATTTTAAAAACCATGGACATAAGTTATCATAATGTACAAAAGATGTTCGTTCTCGGGAACCAACTCCAACATTATACATCAAGGCACTACAGTCCATACATAAATTTATTATAAAACCGAAATCTATCATAGATAGAGATGGAACACACCCAAAAACACAATCTACCATAACCCATGATATGTCTACTCATCTAAATATAGATAGAAAGTGGGGGAGAGAGAGATGTCATCTATCCATTCACTCTCTATCCTGGATGTTGGAGATAACACACCCCAAAACTTCTGGGTGTCGTCTTCCCTAAGAATGTGTGTGGGGTATCATATGAATTAAAAAAATATAAAAATAATATCATGCATATCAAAACTAAGGTTAACTGTCTAGAATTATAATAATTTTTTTCTATCAATTACCAGTGGATCCTACCACCACTACTAAGGACTGAGCCTCATGTAATAAAAAAATAAAATAAAATAAATATTAATTAATTAATTATCCAATAATTTAATAGTATGAAATTTTCAATGATAATGATAATGAAACTATTTTTTCATTGCTTATGTTATCAAGTATGTCATAATCACCATCTGTGAACACCATTAACCAAACTCATTCATTTAATAGTTCAATAATCAATAGATAACTATATGGGTACTCTGAGAATCAGTGTAATATACCACATAATTGATTCAATCATGGATTTTTTATTCCAAATGAATTAATCACTTCGAATCCAATCATATAAGTAACATATAGCCATCATGCCATCATGCCATCATTTAATAATCAAGAATATTTAAGCTATATCAACTATGAAGCCTTACTCAAAACTTCTCCCAGACTACTTCTCTCATTCATACACAATTATAATAGCATATTTTGTACTTCCATCAAAAGTATAGACCATAATTGCAGCCCTAATATTATATCATATTTCACAAAATATAATTAACCACCAATATAGCCCTGGTATTCTAGCCCATTTCTTGTCAAAGATTCCAATGAAATGTGACTATAAATCAATGACATCGAGGATTTCAATCCATAAATCAAACATGAAATTTAATATATCTCTTTCCATATATTTTTAAAGAAACTGAGGACATTTAATCAAGGTATTTAATTCTATAGAAAAAAAGAACATGATATTTCATCCCCAAATATTTATTATTTAACAACTAACCATTTTAATTCCATCTTGGTTTACCATGTTTATTATACATAGGGATTTAATAATAACGATACCTAAGAAAATATATAATAATATCTATATATAAATATAACATGCTTAAAAAATTCATTCCATATTTTGATCAATTTCGTGAAGGGAAGAAATTAAATATCTCATGATCATTTCATTAAATTAGATGTTCATTTGGATTTTCCTTATTTAATAGTTTGATGAAATTAACCATGATAAATAATCAACTATAATACAACCATAACATAACAAAATATCTTGTAAATAAAGAGTTAAAATCCCCAAATCATAAAACACATACAATAATAATATCCCAACTAATCACCAAATTCCACCTCATGAAATATTAATTATCTAAACATATGATAATACCTATGACAATTATACTCTTTCCAGAATTATATAAATTATTCTTATCATAAATTATTAATTAATTTAATGTTGTAGTTTGTAATTACCCTTTTATCTATTGTTAATAAGTCCATAATAATATATTCAGTATTTTTTTAGATATAAGAAAAAAATTATACATTTTAATTAATATAATTAATTAAATTATGTACTCATTCATAAAGAAGAATAATATTTTCCACTTCTAATTATTCAAAGAATCTATTACTCCAAAGAGGAATGTTATTTGAAGATTATCACATTTTTTAAAATGTTACAAGATAATAATTATATTCTTGTATAATAAAATTATTCTCTCAAATGTGTTATTATTTATAATTTAATTCTAAAAATAATAAAATTACATTAACTATAATTCCCTTAAAGTTTTCATTTGTCTCCTTTCTTACAGTTTTTATATTAATAATAAATATAATAATATATTTTGTGTTATTTTATCATGCTTTTTTCATCTCTTAATTTTTTTAAAATTTCTCCAATAATACAATTATTCAATACCATGTAATAAATTTTTTAAAAAACTACAAAAATAATTAATTTTCAATTTTTCTATTATTATTCCAACTATAAATTATAATATTATTAATTTGATAAGAATAATATTCTATCTTTATAATTCGTTATCATCTTTTCCTCTCATAAATTATTTACAGATTAATTCATAAACATTATGAATATATAAATTATCCTGATGGGTTTTCAATTAATAGTCATTACTTAACAAATATAAGCAGATTGTAAATTTTTTAAGGTTAATCACACCTATTTAGAATAAGAAACTTATGTATGATTCAATCACACATGAACAAAGCTGGAATACTCATGTGTTAATCATGTTTAAATGTTCACAAATCCTATACATTATGTAAAGCTTGTTAATCCTATTTAATCTATCTAAAATCATGTGTACAAATGATTAGTTTCTTTATGCAGATCTTAAGTGTTATGCTTAATTGTTGTAAACTATTTTTAATTCATGTTATAAAGAGTTTCCCTGATAAATGATTGAGTCTAATCCATTATATGAATATCAATATTTATGTCTATATACAGATATTTGGAAAAGTCTGAGAAACCGTGATTCAGCCACCAGTTACGCTTTTCTGGAAAAGGACCCAGACACCGTGACCAGACACTGTGACCCAGACATCATGACCATACACCATGACCCATACATTGTGACCTAGACACTGTGACCCAGACATTGTGACCAGATACCTTGACCAGACACCGTGAATCAGTTTCCATGATCCGACACCATGATCCTAACACCGCATATGTGCTACCGATTCCTGATCCCTTTACAACTGTGCCATGATGATTGTATCATCACTAAAAGGAATAGAAGGAGACACTTTTTCATGGAGAAACTGTTTCAAGGAGACACCGTTTCATAAAGACACTATTTCTAGACAGACTGTGACACTACTTCTGAGTCTATTTTTTCATTTTTCAATTTAATATCTAACGGTTATATTTGAATGTTTTAAATGAACTGACATAATTAAGGTTTCTTTATAGACATGTCACCTGATAGTACGAGGTAAGAGGTGTAGAATACAAGCATCATGTCGGCTCCAACACATGCATTCCCAGAATAAAAAGAACAATGTGGCCATAAACCATAGGATTGGATAGAAAAATAAGTGTGCGCGATAACGAATAAGCATGAGAATTATTGAGAAAAACCTACACATGTAACTCAATACTTATAAAGAACACACAAAGCATTCAATGTGATACCATTGATTAGAGTCAAGAACATCTTCTTAAAAGAGACTCCACAAAGAACACGATCCAGATCTGAACCAGAGCACCAGACTTGAGATAATCTATTTTTCGCAAGAGGACTCGATTTCTGAATCTACTTCATCCTAGAAGTACAGATCTACATAGACTAACAATCAGTGCACTGGTAACCTTATCTCATCATTTTTTATCTCTTGTGTATGATTTTTAGCTTTCGAGTAGTGTGTGTGTGCCTATATAAAAACACACACTATATCCTGCATTAAACTAGATGATATAGGCTATTATTCATCTCACATAGTTTTACCCATGATTATTTCCACGAATAAGTGAGGAATAGGTCCTTATGTGACCTGATAGTTCATACCCATGATGAACTGTGGAAGAGTTCATGTGACCTGGATTGTCATGTGTACTATTGTTTAGCCTAATCCTGGGTGTGAATCATCTTTATTTATATAAACTACTTGGTGGCAGGTGATCACCAAGTGTAGTGTATTAGGTATCATATTGAGACTGAACCACTTGATTTATATCTTGTGTGTTGTTTAATTTAGTTTACTCAGTTTTACTATATAATTCAGAACTAAATAAATTTACATTGATAGATAATCTTGGAAAGAATTTATAATTATTTATCCTTATTATAATAGCTTCAAAAGTAATATTGATAACTGATATTAAGATTACAGAGTATTTATCAATCTTTATATAAGTTATTTAAACATTCAAACATTCATAACCATATTACTTTGATTAATTGGGATGTATTTAAATTTATTGTGAAACCATTTTAAAAATACTTTTTAATCATAAATTTTTATATATACTCAATTCGCCGCCCTCTTGAGTACTCTACTCCAACAATCATTTTGTATCAGAGGGTTGTTTTTAGGACTATATTTTGACCCTATTCAACTGTGATTTTAGTAGTACTTTAATAATCTAATAATTTCTGTTAATTCTATATTTCTAGATATTTTAAATTATTTCATTATTATGGAAAAAATACTGTAAGGTTATGAAACAAATAGACTACCATTCTTTAAAGGAACCATTTATGCTCAATGGAAAATTAAAATGAAAATGAATTTAGAATGTATGAGTTTAAAATTTAGGTCTTCAATTATAGATGAATATAAGATTCTTTCTAATGATATAACCACTTGGATGACCCTACTAAGACAACCTAAAATAACAATTACAGAGCCATGAATGCTTTATATTGCTCCTTATGAGATGAAAAATTTAATAGAATTTATTCAAGCAAAACTGACCATGAAATTTGGGATACTTTTTCTATTTTACATGAAGTAATTTCTAGTGTGAAAGAAATGTGACCGAATACTTATACTATAAAATATGATAACTTTAAAATGAAACCTGATGAGCCTATTTCTGACATGTATCTCAGGTTCAACGAAATTTTCAACACAATTATTTATCTTGTAAGAGAAGTTACTTTCAAAGAATATATCATGTGGATTCTCATATTCCTACCTGACAGATAGAGAGAATCCTCTGTCTCTATTATAGATTCATGAGACATAATAAAGTTACCTATTAAAGAACATATTTAGAAACTAATTATGTATTAATAATAGAAGAAAATCCACTAGGAAGAGGAGAATGAACCCAAAAAAAATATTTTGCATTTAAGACCAAAAAATCCAAAATCAAAGAGAATGGGAAGATGGAAGCCTCTGTATAAAGTCCTAGTAGTGAACCATTATCACCTGACATTGATGACCAGATGAATCAATTTTCCATAATTTTTAATAGATTTTACAAGAAGAAGAAGTTTTTCATAAAGCCTAACATCTAGGGAAGATATGATCAAAAGGAAAGTTGGAAGAATTATTGGAAAAGAAGTGACAAGTCTGATGAGATAGTTTTCTATGAGTGTAAATGAATGGGACATATAAAGGATTATTTTACCAAGCACATGTACAAAATGAAGTATTAGGAGAAATATAGAAATTATTAAAAGGAAATGAATGCAATATAGAGTGATTCTGAGGATAGTTCATGTAACTGAGAATATTCACATGATGAAAAAACTAACAAACCAATATTTGTTTTATGAAAAACACATCTGAGGTAAAATTGGAATCACCTGTATACAGTTCCTATTATTCTGGAGATGAGAGTGACTCTAAAAATATGTCTAATGGATAAATGTTTGAATATTTTAATATGCTAGAAATGACATGTTATGAATTAAAAGATAAATAAAATTCTTTAAAGAAACAACATACTCATACCTCAAATGTTAAAACTAAACTCACTGTAGAAAGGGGGAAAATGATCAATTACTCAAAGAAAACAATGAACTAAAAGAATCAAATGATAAATTGAAAATTGATCTTGAAAGGTATAATAATGGTAAAGATACATTGGTTCAAATTCTAGGTAAACAAATTGTTCCTAAATATATCATAGGAATTTTCTATAAACCTGGTAAAAGAAATTTTGGAAGAACTAATTTTGTTTCTAAGTCTAGGACATACAACTTTACTCTTAGTTCTGGTAAACAGTCATCTAGTTCAAGTTATTATACACCCTCTACTGTTTCAATCTTTTTTGGACCAAATAGAGTTTATTTTTCAAGTACATTACATAATTCTTATAGGAATCTTATGATGCATATATGGTTTCTTAAAGAACTTGTCACTAATATTAAAGGACCTAAATAGGTATGGGTACCAAAATATGTTTTTATCTGACAATTTTGAAGAAAAGCTACATAAAGAGCTCCTATAAAACCTTATGGTACTTGGACAGTGGTTGTTCAAGACACATGATAGGTGATTATTAATGCTTCAAGAATTTAATATATATTGATTGTGGACATGTCAACTTTGGTGACAATTGGCCAAATCGATAACAAAATTTCAGTTTTAATTTCCAAAGTAATTTTTTTTGATGGATTGAAATATAATCTACTTAGTTTTTAAAAACTATGTGATGATGGATTTCATATTAAATTTGAAAATTATGCATGAACATTTTTTAATTCTAAAAATAATTTGTTATATTCTACTTTATGAAATGAAAATGTATATTCTGTTAACATAGATATTTAGTCTCTCAAAATGCTTCATGTTTAAGTGTATTTCACAATGTGTCTTGGATTTGGAATAAGAGACTAGGACACTATAATATTCCATCTCTTAGAAAGATAACTAGAAAGAGGTTAGTCAAAGACCTACCCAAACATGAGTTTCCAAATGATAAAGTGTGTAATCATTGTCAAAAGGGAACGCAACACAAAATTCCCTTCAAACGAAAGAAAGAAGTGTCAACTTATCAACCTCTCTAATTGGTTCACATGGATTTTTTTGGACCATATAGAGTTTCAAGATTAAATGGGAAGCACTATGCTTATGTTCTTGTAGATGACTTTTCTCGATATACTTGGACTTTCTTTTGGGCTCACAGAAGTGAATCCTGCCCTCATTTTACCAAATATTCCAAAACTATAGAAAATCTTAGTGGACATAGAATTAAATACTTAAGAATTGATCATGGATGTGAGTTTCAAAATCAAGAGATTGAATCCTTTTGCTCAAAAAATGGCTATAGTCATAATTTCTCTTCCCCTAGAACACCTCAGCTGAATGGAGTTGTAGAAAGAAGAAATAGTATGATGCAAGATATTGTTAGAACCATGCTTATTGAATATGAAATACCTATTAAATTTTCGTATGGAGCTGTAAATACCACATGCTATATTATCAATAGAGTGTTGGTTATACCTATTCTTAAAATAATTCCATATTAGTTTTAGAAAAATAGAAAACCCAAAGATATATACTTCAAGGTATTTGGTTGAAAAGTATATATCCTTAATACAAATGACAATATTGAAAACATTTCTTCAAAGATTGATTAATGATCCTTTTTAGGATATACCGTCTCTAGTAAAGCCTATAGAGTGTTTAATAAAAGATCTAAATGTGTGGAGAAATATGTCCAGGTAAAATTTGATGAAACAGATCCACATGAGACTAAAACCACTCTAGAGAACCTGGAGGATGATGTATCAAATCTGGTCATTAATTCAAAATCATCTAACCACCCTGTAAATAAATCTGTGAATGCTTCCAGTTCTGGAAACTCTTTATATTCATGTCACAATGAACCCAATCCTGTTGAAGAACCTAAAATCACTAGTCCTCCTTTTTCTATAGCTATTAGAACTCCTAATAACCATCCTTTAGATGCTGTTGTAGGAGAGATAGATAAAGGAACTCATACTATAGATTATCTTAGAAATCAGGTTGAACATCAGGTATTATTATCACAAAACGAACATAAAAACATTAATAATTCTATCAATGATGAAATTTGGGTGGTGGATACGTAAGAAGAACTTAATCAGTTTGAATGGAACAAAGTTTGGAAACTTATTGATAGAACCAAAGACACAATCACCAAAGGCACTAAACGGGTGTTTAGGAATAAGGTAGATGAAGCTGTTAATATAGTTAGAAACAATGATAGTTTGGATGCACAAGATTGTAGTCAATAAGAAAGAGTTGACTATAAAGAAACCTTTGCACCAGTAGCTAGACTTGAATCCATTAGAATTATTCTTCCTTATACTGCACATCTGAATTTTAAACTATATCAAATTGATGATAAAATCGTATTCCAAAATGGGAATAAATCTAGGAATGTCCTTGTTGATCAACCCCATGGGTTTTCAAATCCTTATTTTCCAAGTGATATTTTTAAATTATCAAAATCATTATATGGTTTAAGTCAAGCTCCAAGATCTTGGTATGATAGAGTGAGTACTTTTCTTATTTCCAAAGGTTTTAAAAATGGAATAGATGATCCTACCCTCTTTATAAAACAAATTTCCAATGATGTTTTAGTAGTTAAAATTTATGTATATGAGATTATCTTTGGATCTTCAAAAAATTAATTATGTGTTGAATTATATAAAATGATGAAAAACGAATGTGAAATGAGTTTAATGGGTGAACTAAAATTAATTCATGGATTTCATATCTTTCAAAACAATGATTGCATTATTTTAAATCAAAGTAAATATAGTAAAGATATTATAAAACGTTTTGTATGGGATATCACTAAAAGTAGTGACACTCCAATGAGTACAACTAGTATGTTTGATCTTGATGAAGATGGAAAATCTTTTAATCAAACCACATATAGAGGAAAGATTGGAAGTCTACTCTACATAACATCTAGATGACCTGACACTATGTTTATTGTGTGTATGTGTGCTCTTTTTCAAGCAAACCCTAAGGAATCCCATTTAAATGTTGTTAAGATAATTTTCAAATATCTCAAGCATACACCCAATCTAAGAATGTTCTACCCTAGTGGAAAATCATTTGAGTTAGTTAGTTACCCTAATGCTGACTTCAGTGGGTATATGTTAGATATAAAAAGCACCTCTGGAACATGTCACTTATTAGGCAAGTCACTAATATCATGGTGTTGTATGAAACAAAAATTTTTTGCATTAACTACTGTTGAAGCTCAATACATAGCTGCTGGTAGTTTTTGTGCAAAAATTTTGTTGATAAAACACACATTTCCTGATTATGAATATCAATTCAGGCATGTAACTATAAATTGTGTAAAATTCAAGTGCTATTAACATCTCAACAAATCATGTTTCACAATATTGGACAAAAACATATTGATGTAAGACATCACTTTTTGGTATATCATTATGAAAAAGGTTATTTCACTTTGGAATTCATTGGAACTAAATATAATCTTGCTGATATATTCACCAAACCATTAAATTATGAAAGAATAGGTTACATCATATATGAGTTAGGAATTATAAATCTTAAGTAGAAAGTATACTATTTCACAGCATACTATTTCATGTATACAGTCTCACAGTTACTCTCTCTCTCTGTTATTATCTGGAACTTACTATCTCAAACAATATTTTCACACGCTTTAGAAATCTCACTGTTACGGTCTCACCATGAACGCTTGTTACAGTCTCACCATGAATTCCAGTTACGGTCTCACCGTGAAATCCTGATACGGTCTCACCATGAAAATCGGTTATTATCTCACCATAAAGATGCTTTATTGTTCTATTTACATATTATAACCCATATCACAGCAATTAATTATTTTACCCTTTTACTTTCCCATACTTTTGATCTCGTGATGCTAGATATACCTAAATTATAAAATGAAAGAAGTTTCACTCCTTTCTTCACATGATCTCACTTCTCTCAAACTATAATCCCTCTTTTAACCATTTTCTCTCTCGAACCCTCATTGAATGCCTAGGATGAAATTCCCATCGTCGTAAACTTCTGAGAAGTGAAGATCAAAGAAGAAGATAAAAATAGTGTCGTAGTTAGCACCCAAAAGTCCTCCGATTCCGAATCTGGTAGATAGAATTGTGGTACCTAAAAATTAAATATGCCCTAACTGGCTTCTGTCAAGTAATTATTTTGTATTGAAAGTGATAAAATAGCAAGGATGACTATATTGGTTCACAAAGGAGGATAGACCTATTTATCCGAAGCTTGTTGCGCAGTATTATCAGTATGTTCAATTCACTTTTGATACAGAAGATGCTTATGTTGTGAGAAGATGGATAAATGGATAGATATGTACCTTTTAGTCAAGGTTATTGGCTTCATGCCTTAGGATACCTCATAAGGGTATTTGTGATGACTACCATAGAGTTCCTCCACCTCCAAGTGAGTTCTTTGTTTTGGAAAAATCATTGGGAAGCTCAATTGGAAATGAAACAAAGTGAAGATCCATAGCTGGTGACCTCGGTGGAGAAACCATACTTCTGTATAAAATTGTTCAGAATCTGATTAGCCTCAGAAAAGGTGACTTTGCGATAACCAAGTATCAGGATGTATTTTTGATACCTTTTATGAATACTGGCCATAAGATCAACCTATGAAAATATGTTATACTTTATATGTGTGAGTTGATCTAGAAAACCTCCAAGTGAACCCCTCTATTTTACTCAAGATTAATCTCATATATTCTTTATGAAAAAGGGTTGGTTGGACCAAATGAAGAATATATTAAGGATTATGAGTTTTGTCTTTCAAAAGTTACAGTAACAGGAATGAAAATTAGTTGGAATCCATGGAGAAAAACATGGGTAGAAGATAATGATGGGATTTATGAAATGTTCAATCCATTGGAACACTCTTCAAGAACTAAGGATTTTTCTGATGTTGGTTGGAACTAGATGAAATTTTTGAGTACTCTGATGTGGAAGAAGAAGAAGATGTTGTACCTATAGGGGAAACTATTCGGGATGAGAAAGATAGTGAACCTATTCTTCAAGAAATAACTGAGAATGAAATTCATGTTCCTGAAGATGTTGCTGATTTGGGAGAACAACCCACTCCTAATGAAAAATACTATGTTAAGGTAAATGAAAAAGATTTTTTAGTGGAGCATATAGAATAATATCATTCACTTTTGCGAGAAGCTGTTTCTGAGGAACATGTAGAGGAACAAGCTGTTCCGGAAATTATCCCATCGGTTGAATATAGAACGGAGAAAGAGTTTCATCGGGAAAGAAAGGAAGTTGGAGAGGATATTAAGAATGAAATATTAGAAATAGTTCAAAGATCTAAATATCTCAGTCCTAAGAAATATTCACCTGATGAGGTGGAAAATCCCCCAGTCTTGAAAGTGTTGAAGTGCCAAATCCAGTTGATTCTAGTTCTATGTATACTTGGTTTAAATTTCCTAGTTATTTTGATGTGAATGGCTCCCAAGAAGCCTCAGTGAATGGTATAAACATCTCTACTATTTTTCAATTGAAACCAGTATCTTCTCTTGATGTTGCAGCTTCCAAGGAACCTGATCCTGTCTCACCTCCTATTTTTAAGCCTTCACAAAAACCTTCATTCATGGTGAGTAAAGATGATTTGAAAGCATTTGAAGATACCCCATTGAATGGGGTTGAGAATATCATGAATACCCAACCAGCTCATGTATCCAATTTAATTGAATGAGATGATTCCCTATTATTGGAAAAGATCATATGGCAGATTCATCCCAAGATTCTTTAGTTAAGTGATGAAGTAAGGACTCTCAGATGAATGGTTGAAGAAATGCATAGAGTGATGAACTCAAAGCCAGAACTTCTTTCTCATCATGTTGATGATATTGATAGTCAGATTCCACAGGAATTATCCTCCCTAATACAACCTAATTTAACCTCCTTGGAGGACAAGGTAGCTTAATGAAACAAGCTAATTATATGCGTCAGCTTGTTATTGGTCTTAACAAGTTGACTGGTGAGTATAGGGGTTTTCTCCAGAATGTTCTAAATCAATTGTAGTCCATTAAATAGGATTTTAATGCCTCTCATACTTCTAGAAAATCATCTAAACCTTCTTTGGATAGTGGTATGCTCAGAATAGTTGTCAAACAATAACTTCAGGCTGCGCTCAGTGGAATTGACAAAGAATATCTATCTGATGTTGTCAAGATCAGTGATAGAGTTCTTGATTTGTTGATAATTCATTCCAAAATTTAAATGATGCTCAAGAAGAGATTACTAAGAAGGTGGAATTCTACTTCAATATGATCTTCTTGAAGCATGATGTGATCAACCACTTCAAGAACCTTGTAGAGATTATGAGAATCCCTCCTCTCATTCAAGCTTTCAAAACTCAAGTCCAAAAGATCAAATATTTCACTCATTTGTTAGATATGATTATGGAGAACAAGGATGACTTTGAGAAATCCTTTCAATATGGTGGAATGATTATTGATGACTTCATCAAGATTTTGAGCCCTTATCTTCATGTACAAAGTACTGCTATTGTGGCTCTTACAGCTGCACCCCTGAGATCTAGATTTCCTACCTTCACCTCCTCTGCTCTTTCCTCTACATCTATGTCCACCTCTAAAAAATTCAGTCTAATCAGGATTATTATCCTTGATCAATAGATTCCTCAATCTTCCAATGCACCTACCTTGTCCCTTTCTGTCTTTGAAGGCCTCCCTTTACCTTCTCTGTCAACTGGTTCACTTCATTCCTCCACTTACACCTTTTCTCTTATGAATTCTTCTTCTGCTACTGCTTCCAAGGGAAAAGAGAATACAAGCTAGTGCTGACGAAAAGTGAGAACTCTCTTTTAATATTGATGATTTATAAAAAAACTTCTTACTATTTTTAATGAAACTTTTTATCCATCCAATCCATTGTGAAATCTTCTTCTCTCTTCTTTTATTTACCTTTGTACACTTTTTGATAATTCCAAAAGGGGGAGAAATATGTACTCTAAATGCACACTAGGGAAGATACACATTACCTAAGAATAGATCTCTAACTCACATGATTTTTTATCATAAAAAAGGGGATATTTTTGGACTCCTACTATCTTAATCATGTTTTAATGATCACAATTAATATACATTTTTCTAAAGCATGTTAATCATGATTAATCTAACTGAAATAATGTGTACTGATGATTAGTTTCATTATGCTTTAGATAAACCTATCCCAGATCTTGAGTTCTATGATTAATTATTGTAAACAATTTTTAATTCATCTTATAATGAATTTCCTTGATAAATGATTGAGTTTATCTATTCTATTAATATCATAGTTTAATTTTGAATACAGATATTTGGCTAAGTCTGAGAAACTGTGAGTCATCCACCAGTATTGTTTTTCTAGAAAAGGACCGAGACACCATGACTAGACACTGTGACTAGACATTGTGACCCAGACACCATGACCAGACACCGTGACCCAAACATCGTGACCCAGACACCGTGACCCAGAACCCATGACCCATACACCGTGACCATACACCGTGACCAGACACCGTTAATCAGATATCGTGATTAGACACCGTGATCCTAACACTACATCTATGATACCAGTTCATGATCCATATACAATTGTGCCATCGTGATGGTATCATCACTCAAAGGCAATGAAGGAGACACTATTTCAAGGAGACACTATTCCAAGGAGACTCTGTTTCATTGTGACACCATTTCCAGATAGACTATGACACCATTTCTTAATCAATTTTGACATTTTTCAGTTTAATCTCTAACAGTCATATTTGAAGATTTTAAAATCACTGACATAATTAATGTTTCTTTGCAGAAATTTTACCTAACAGTGCGAGGTACAAGGTGCAGAATGCATGCATCCTGTCGGCTCTAACACATGAATTTTAGGAATAAAAAGAACATTGTGTCCCAGAACAAAAGGAGTGGATAAGGAAACAAGTGTGTGTGATAATGAAGAAGCAAGATAATTCTTGAGAAAAACGACACATGAAACTCAACAATAATAAAGAACACATGAAGCATTCACTATGATACCACTGATCAGAGTCGAGAAAATCTTCGCAATACAAACTCCATAAAGAACATGATCTAGATCTGAACCAGAGCACCAGAGTTGAGATACTTATTTTTTCACAAGATGACTTGATTTATGCATATTCTTCATCCTATATGACTAGAGATATATAGACCAACACTCAGAGCACTTCTAACCTTATCTCATCATTTTTTTTATTTGCTGTGTATTATTATTAGCTTTTGAGTAGTGCGTGTGTGTGTGTATAAAAACATGCACAGTCTCCCACATTAAACTGGAGGATACAAGATATCCTTCCTCTCAAATCAATTTACCCTTGTTTATTCCCATAGATAAGTGTGTAAGAGGTCCCTTTTTGAAAATATATTTTATACCCACAAGGAACTATGGAAGAGGTCATGTGACCTGGAAAATCTTGTGTATTGTTGTTTAACCCGATCCAGGGTGTGGATAAAGTTTATTTATATACACTACTTGGTGGTAGGTGATCACTAAGTGGAGCGGATTATGTCTCAGATTGAGATTAAACCACTTGTTTTATATCTGATTTTTTGTTTAATTTACTTTACTATGTTTTGCTATATAATTCAGAAATCACAAAATCTACTTTGATATGTAATCTTGGAAAAAAGATATAATTGTTCTGCCTTATTAGAATAACTTCAAATGTAATATTGATATCTAATATTAAGATTATTGAGAATTTATCAATCTTCTAAGAATTTATATAAACAGTAAATCATTCATAACCTTATTACATTGATTAACTGGGTTGTATTTATATTTATTGGGGATCCTTTTTAAGAATACTTTTAAAACATAAATTTTTATAGATGCTCAATTCATCCCCTCTTGAGTACTCTACTCCGAACAACACATAAAAAACAAGGGAGGTGTTTCTAATCCCCTGCCTTGATGTAAGAAGATTTCACATCTACTATAAAAATTGAGGAGATATAAAAGATCCACACAGATGGCATGAAAACCCTACGTCTAGAAACAAGAATGAATGGATCAAATTAATTACAAAAGTCTCTTTGATATCAATGGAAATATTTTAAATTCCCATACTTAGAGAAATAAGTAAATTAAAATGTTATAAATTGATTCACTGGTTATGTAAAAGAACATAGCCTTCCTAGATATCTCAAAAAGCCCTATTGAACCCTCCATTTAATTAGCATAAAATTTTAGTTTGCATTTTAATTCTTCCAAAGAATAATTTTAAGATTCCAAAATGTAATAAGGTTTAATGATAAATTATTTTCATCATTTTGGATTTGAAACTTATGATTTTAGGTATATATTTCAATATTTTTCATTGAAAATTACATTTCATATAAAATTAAGAAGGAAAAAAGGGAATTCGAGATAAAAACCATTATCCATACGGAATGGATATGAACATTTAAGGGGTAATGTGCTTTTAATATTATGTATTCATATGCCTAATTCCAGAATTAATATTTTTATTTGTCCCTTATGTGAGATAAGAAACGAAAAAACATACCTTTCTACAGGTAATGAAAAAGTGTGTTATCATTACATGACTATGAAATCTAGGATTTACGTTTATATAGCTCATATTGGTTAATCTACCTATACATAGCCTTTTAAAAACACATATTACCTTTACCCATATAGGGATATTTATATAGGGGTACAGAAAATTATATAAAAAATGAATTTCAATAAATAATCCTATAAATTAATAATAAAATGGGTATGGTAACCCTTGTTGAACCTCTAAGCCTTAGGAAAAAACAATTGAAGTGTTTTTGAAATCATGGACCCTACATTACTGATAATAGAAAATTAGTATAAACTAAATGTTTTTTTTGTACAATATCACACACCTCATATATTTATCATGTTGAACCATGAATTGTTTAGGATGCATCAAACCACTAAGGTTGGATTCCTTCCATGAATAATGAATTATCTTAGATAGAGAGGAAACATGGTATTTTTTCCAAAACTAATAAATATGAATGTTATTGAAACAATGTGGGTGATTTGTAATATATTTAATAATAATGGAGAGTTGATGGATTATATGTAAATGATATTATTAGTTTGGGGGAAATGATATCAATAATGATTTTTCTAGGGTTAAAAGGATTGAAACCATAAGAAATTTTATTTCTATCACTATAACAACCCTTAGCCTATTAACCTAGAGAAAGTGATTATTTTTTAAAATGATAAATAATAAATATATCATAATATATATGATCAAAAGTTTTGTAGTTTCATGAGACAATATACATACATAATTAATAAATTACATTGGAAATAATATTACAATACATGAAAAATTATTCATATTCTGATTATCCATAGATCATATACAATAATATTTATGGTTTTCTAGGGTATTAGAGAAATAATATAAAAGGTTAGCTCAGATTCTTCCTAAGGGTAGTGTATAATGAAATTTATAATAATATATACATTACTTATTATACATGGAATGAAAAAATAATCATTTGATTCCATAATAAATAATAAAATTATAATAATATATCCATATATGACATTAAAATGGAAATAAACAGTAAAATGGATAACATGAAATAATATAATTACGATGGAATTCATAATTTCAGACTTCACAACAACGCCTTCACAACCCCTAGAAAAGACATAACTCATAAATACGTTGGCACGCAAAAAATAACTATGATAATTTTCCTTATGATACCAACTAATAAATCAAAGGGAAATATAATTCTAAGCCCTATATATCACATGATAAGTATAATGTATTCATCATAATAAAATAATGTATAATAATACATTTCATAATGTAAACCAAGTAACCCTTGATATGAACATGTCCATTTAATTAGTAATTATCCATATAGTTTTAGTAGATATAATAAATTTCAAGAATATTCTTTAGTCAAATGAATACTAAAACTATCTAGGTGAATATAATTCAATCAGAATAATAATTTATATCATATCCACACCATATAGAATAAAATCATACATGGTTATGATAATATATTTTCCTAGTAAATTTAATAATATAGCCATCATTTTCAATATTCATAAATTATATTATAGACTATGAGATAATCACAATATAAAAGAATGTACAATTTTCATAGGAATGATAATGAACCAATATAGAATAATAGGTTAATTAAATAATTATTTGAGTAATGATTAACCATTAATTATAACAGTTTTCAATTTCAAGAGATTTAATAAATGATAGAAAAATACCCTTTAAAAATAAGGAGTATGTGACACAAATTATTGACACACGTTAGATATATAAAATTTCTTTAAAGAGAACTTATAAGGTTTGTATTATTTGATTATAAAGGAAAAAATAATCTAACATTTATTTTCATCCACCATGGACCAATTAGAGTATTAATTAGGTAAATAATTAACATCCTTCCTTAACAACAATCCCCCTCTTATAAATAATCCGTTAATAATACCACAAATTCAATTTATACATATAGATTTTGATAAATGGTATAAAATTACAATATAATTATAATGGAATAAGAAGGTATTATAATGAGAGGTAATAATATTATTTCAGTTACATTTAATAATAGTTTTTAAAAACATTTTGATA
This sequence comes from Viscum album, assembly GCA_963277665.1. Classification (NCBI taxonomy): domain Eukaryota; kingdom Viridiplantae; phylum Streptophyta; class Magnoliopsida; order Santalales; family Viscaceae; genus Viscum; species Viscum album. Next base: position 734,476,926 of record OY728130.1, read on the forward strand.
TAGAAAGTTCTTTAATTTATAAGGATTGAAAATTGGAAATGAAGAGAGGAGATTGTGAACCCTTACATTTCAAATTAACTTCCTAGAACTTTATTAAGAACTCCATAGATATTTTATAGTTCATAGAATCAATATTGAATGAGAAATGGAGAATTATACCATGCTCAATGGTTTCGGTGAGAATGCATCTGAGGATCAGTAGGTATTTATAGAAAATACGGAATAACTATTTATTAATTTTTGTATTTTTTTCCTTGGAAATAAAAATTGTGGAAAATTAAAAACTATTGGATTTTCCTTGGTTTAAAAAAATGGTATTTTAAATTTATCATGTTTTTTTATACATTAAGGATTTAAATAAATTAAATAATTTTAACTATATTATTTTTTATAATAAATAACATATTTTCCATAATAATTATTCTTAAAACATTAATTTTTATTTTAGAATTTGGACAGTCCATTACTGGTCTAGAAATTGATTACAATACATTTAAAAAATATTTTAATAAATAAAAAAATTTATGATAAGAATTAATTTATATTAAATATCATTTCAATTTTACACCAAAATTAAGCCATAATAAATAAAATATATGTATATAATATTTTACTATTCATAATAAAAATAATCTTTTTAAATAAAATTATCAAATCACTATTGGAAGATTTTGATTCACTTATTCTAAATTTAATTCATTTTTATGTTTTTTTATATATTTCAAATTTAATTATTAAAAAAATATTTTTGTAAATATTAAAAGAATTCATTTACACCAATTAATTAAAAACAATATTCTAAAAAATTATATTACTCTATTATAAATATATATATTTGATTAAAGTTTTATTTATTGAAAATATATAAATTATTTATATTTTTTATTATAGAACAATGTATAGGTATTTTACTATAAACATTTATTTAAAAAATAATAACCATATTACTATTTAAATAGTCATATTACTTCGATATTATTCTAGTGGTCACCTAATCCTTCCAAGAGTCATATTACCCCTTAGAAATACACTTCATTCTAACTTATAAAACCATTCATATAACTGTATTTTTTTCTATATCAATTACATTACTTTTCATTTTTTTTTCTTTATAATATGAATGTATAATTTATTTTTTCTATTACGTTCAGAATATGATCCTATAAAAGTTGAGATAATAGTGTTTTCCTATATTGTTATATGTTCTGTAGCACTAGTTTTTGACATTCTAGTGAATGTAATACTCTAGTTTTTTATAACACAATGAATAATTTTTTATTATGTGATAACTATTGGAATTAAATATTTATTCATTATAGTAGAATAACATGAATTTCATTTCCACCATAAATAATTTCATCTCAATAATGTAGGTTCTACATCAACATTTACTTAACTATTGGTAATTCTTTATCATTGGTTCCATAGACTCCATCATTTCGTCTTTGATGTTGGACTCTTCCAAATTACCTCTACATATCATTCTATATAATTTCACTCCACATTCTCTCTCATGTCATGATTTTGGATAAGATATTCATTATAAAAAAATAGGCTCTATATCTATTTATTTAGTTATTATTTGTGGTTTTTTTTAAATATTCTTCCACAATAGTGAGACACGGAAATCAACATTTACTTTAGAGATATTTAGTGTCACAGATAAATGTTATCCCACCACTCCGATCCTCTCCAAAATCTCAAAAGGCCCATGTTATCTTGGACTCAGCTTCCCCTTACTAAAAAAATATTATTAACCCTTTTCCATAAAGATACCTTCCTAAACACATAGTCTTCTACTATAAAATTAAATTGCTTACTCTTCTCATTCACACAGCTTTTATGCTTGTTTTTAGGTATCTCAACTTGTTTTTAGATAGATTATAAATTCTTACATATCTCCTCAATTATTTCTAGACCAATTAGTCTCCATTCAAAAACTTTATGATAACTTTTTTTTTGTGTAATATTTTCCCATACAAATATTTATATGGTTTTATTTTTATTCTTGGATTAAATCTATTCTTCAACAAAAATTGCACGAGAGGATGATATTATCCCCATGTTCCATGGAAGTCAAGTGAGAATGGCCTCGAAATATAATCTAATTTTTGGATATTTAATTTTTAATGGATATAAATTTAATGATAATAGGTGTCAATTGATTGAATATCATTGTTCATACCCTTCCAAATATGTATACCACATTTTTATGTTAAATGAAATTCCTGGTCAATTTAAATTAATATAAATGAACCACAAAGACTCAAAATATAATTAATATATAATTTTTTCACTCTATTAAAAGGTAGATCATCTATTGTTTCTAGTAAATGTGTCAAATTTTTGAGGAGATATAAAACAATTAATATTTCATCAATATCATGGATGTATTAAGAATCCAAATAAATAGTGTATTGTTCTATTATACAATTTCTATATTAGAATGGGGAGTGGTTTCATGAAAACCACTATAAGTCATCTCTCATCCTTTAATTGTTAGAAACCTATGAATACTGAGGCAGAGTGACTAATTTACCACTTTGATATATCTCACTAATTGTAGTCTATTAAATCCATATTCATATTTGTGATAATGGGATTTATAGAGAAATATGATCTATGATTTTCATCAAGAAATTAATTTTTCATCTTTGGTACTAGTGGTATACATAATAAATTTTTTTTAAAAACCAATATTCATTATTTATTTCCATCAATCATCCATATTTGATGATGTTAATATTATTTTGTAAACCCTTATCATTTTTGGGAGACAAAATTTTCTTTTTATGGAAAATATTGTTTGAAAATTACATGGAAATGTAAGGACATTTCTTCATCCCTATGAATTTTATTTCTTAAAGTATCTAAATCTATGGAAATTGAAACTGTTTTAATAATCATCATGGATAAAACTCCATGAACCACCCTACACAATATTTATACCACCATTTTTACCTTTCTAGGGTTTTAGTGTATTATTCAATCATAGTATTTTCATAATCTCATTCATATCCTTTGTCTCATGTTGAGCTATGTTTATGTGAATACATACTTCAATCACTTATGATTCATATATTTGTATTGACATTTACTATAATGATAATTTATCGATATCTTACAGTCACCTAACCTAGATCAGGATTTAGATAGTATTATTCACATATCATTAATTATCATCAGACATAAGTAATAACTCTCTAATATTTCATATAGACACACCCCAAAACATTATTCAATGAATCAGTATATTTAAAAAATCATTCCTCTCCATCGATATAGTTAACATATATGCATTGATTCAGATATTGTTTATTTCCATAAAATAATCTTCAAATTCCTTCATCCATGTGAATAATTCCCTTTTACAAACCAACATGGTTGTGTTATTAGCTAATTAGGAAAAAATTTCAATAAATTGAAAATACTAACTAGATAATCCAATGAAACAATATTTATCATCTATATTAACTATAATTTTTATATTCATAAATTTCCAGGGTCTTTGAATCGTCAACATATATTTCATCCTTAGAGACAGTATGGCCAAAAAATAAACTTCTTGAAGGAAAAATAATAACAAACTAAATTTCCCACATAACTCCTTCTCTATAAGGCTCTCATGAAAAATCAATATATAGTTATCGTAACCTTTACCAATATAAAAGTATTTCATGATATAATTAATAAATTTAATAATATGATTATGAAGATAATCCTTGAATAATATATTCACCATATTCATATACATAGATGGCATATTTGTTAATACAAATGGAATAATGGTGAACTCATAATCCATATATCCTGAACAAAACATATTTTTTTTATATCATACTTTTTAAATTTTAATTACTATTTACTATAAGAAAGATCAAACTCTTTTAAATATTAATCCCTTTTTAGTTAGAAAATTGGTTATCAATATGTGGAAAAGGATACTTGTTCTTAATATTAATGGAATCAATTTACCTGTAATTAATTAAAAACCTCATAAATTTTTCCTTCTTATTTACCAATAGGATAAATTCTCTCTATGGTGAGACACTAAGGATTGAGAATTACACATCAAACAAATATTATATTTTATCCCTTAGTTCCACTAATTCATCTGTTTTCATTATGTATTAGTGATTATAAATGTTTTTCTATTAGGGATAAGGTCAATGAAGAATTATAATTTTTGATCAGCTAGATATATAGGTAATACCTTGGGAAATACATTAATATAATCATGTATACAGAATACATCCTCCAATAATAAGATATCATTGTCATTTAGAAATTGTAATTAGTCTTTTTTTTAAAAATTTTTTATTTAGATAAGACACAATATGTGGTTCAAAATAAGAATCTAATGATAAATTCCTTCCTCTAAAAATAAGGTATATATGTTTACCTTGATAATTTTAATCCTTTTCATTTATAACTAGATTATTTCATTATACATTGAGATCATATCCTTACTAAGAGTTATTCCACAATCAAACATTGGTATAACAATAATATGGGTGACTAGAAAATCACAATGTATTCAGAATATGATACATTGATAAATTTCAATTAAAATATTATTTTTACTAGGATATTTTACTCCAATATACTTATTTAATGTATTCATGGATGAAATAATTACTATATAATAATATTAAGCTATAAAAGTGTGTGTATATCCATAATAAAACAGTGATTTACCTAAAATTGTGTTTTTGATAAAATTAGATTCTATGACATCATTTGAGACAGTGTCTTCCACTGTATTAATCAAATAACATCAAACATTCTCCATCACTCTTATTTAAGGTATATTATATTGATGATTGTGAAATTTATAAGAATAGTGTCTCATATCTTTGGAATTTATTTAATACATATTAGATTCTTCTCACTTTCCTTTTTACCCAGGATCATTATAGACTTTATGCCCACACATATAAAAAACATTTCAAACCTTAATGAAAATAACAAGATATTTCATTATAAAGTTAATTCATAAAGGAAATTATTCCCTTACACTATTATATTTTTCTATATTTATTTATATGTATTTATTCTCTTATTTCCCTAAAATCATATTAGACCTGAAGAGCTCATTCTTAATCTTGATAAAAGTTATCACTATATCCTCATATGTTGTGATGATTTGAGAGACTAATTTTATTCAAATGTTAGGCCTTATAAAATAAAATAAATGGATAATCATAATTTATATATTGAGTATATTGTTTGAAATATGAATTTTCAAGCTTGTAATATAATCCTCATACATAGTAACAATTTCTTCTTCCCTTTTATGAAAAATTAGTTACTATATTTCTATGTTAAGTCTTTTACCTAAAAGAAAATAATTTATAAGAAATATCACTAGAAAATATTTCATTACATAAATTATATATCTTAATCCTATATAGTGTTCTAAACACTTGGACATCATTTATCAAAATCCATCATTTGATAATATAGGAGCAGGATAACGTTTCTGTTTTTAATATATCAAAATTTGAGGTTTATATTCACTAAATACTTTATCCATTTCATGGACATTAATGGATTAATAATTCCATTGAAATTTGGGTTTTCTTTATCATGAAATGACCCAACATTATTACAACTTATTGAGGGGGAATTTTTTGTTTTGTATGAGTAATTTTATTCTTCATAACCTGAGTAAACCACCGTAATTTTGTTATAATGTTCTCTATTACCACACCAGATTCATTTATTTTGTAGAGATGTAAATCATAACATTAATTTTGGGTGTTGATAGATTTTTTATTCATTTTATTATCAACCATTTATATACATAAACATAGACATAATTAGTTCATGAATACCATAGTGAGTTATTAATATAATTACAATGTGTCCTTCATTCCAGAATAATGGATAATAATGCACATCATAATGTTACCTAACTAACCTTGGGAATAAATATGGCCATGCAATTAGTTAATATCCATATATATTTTATGTGTTTATGGATTTTAAATATTTTACCTATTTAATCAAATGATATTACTAAATAATATAATATCATTCAATCAAAATAATGAATTATAAGATATCTACAAAATATAAAATAGAAACATATAGAGTCATGCCCATATAGTTTCCCATTCAATGAAAAAAATATGGTTATATAGGTGAATATCCATTAATATATTTACAAGATATACGATAATGGGAATTAAATGGAAAGAACCCTTTTTCAAGGATATGTAAGTTGAGTAATTGGGTAAGATAATTTAATTTAAAGAGGATATCAATATGGATTAACCATTAATTATAGCATCTTTCAATGTTAGGAGACTAACTTAAGGATAAATAAATCCCATAAAATAAATTAGGAGTATGAGACATAAATATTTCATTACAGATATATAATTTACTTTAGGAAAAACAACCTAGTTGGTGTCCTTTGATACTAACGGTGAACATGTTCCAAAATCATGATTATTCCAAAATAGTAATGAAGGAGGCTCTATTAGGTACATCATATTATTCCCTCCTAATATAAATTCCTCCTATTATAAATGTTTCATCTATAATACCATAAATACATGGTAACATATGGATTTAGTTATTAGATATGGGAATATATTTTATGTATAACAATAAAATAATGATATATAATTAGAGGAAATAATAATATATAATTATTATTTAAAAAGGGGATGTTTAATAATAGAGTATTATATCATATTATATTTAATTTTATTAAATTGAAAAGTATTAAAATTGGGAAATGAAAAGAGCATATTAAAAGCCCTTACGTTGAAATGTGGATTCCTAGAACACGAGAAAGAACTCAGTAATTCCTCAAGAGATCTTTAGAATGAATCTTTAGAGAAAATGAGTATTAAAACCTTGATCAATGATTTTAAAATTAATAATAATATGAGTATGGGTGTGTAATTATTGAAAATGAATTATATTTTTTTATTAATCTTGGCACTTAGGATTTAGATATCTAGGTTTTGGAAAATTCAAATCCATTATATTTACCAACATTTTAAATAATTTAATTTTATATTTAAGGAATGATTTGTTAAATTGATGATTTAATGAACTGAAATATCATTAATTGTATTATTTTATCCGTGGAAAAAAAATTCTAGAAAGTCATATTTTTATGACCTAAATTTTAATTATAGAATTTGGAATGTCCAATATAGGTTAATAAACTGATTATAATACATTAAAATTCTTGAGTTTTGTAAATCAACATTGCTTGGGTCATTTATTAATATTTGTGTTTATAAATCCAAAATATATTCCAATGAAGATACCATATACTAATATTCATATGCAAATTTATCATATTAATAAAATTGTCAAAAAATATTTATTGAATAATTTTTATGTGTCGATTCTAAATTAGAAGTAATTTTTTTGATAAATAAAATATTTTATATATTTTGTTAGACACTATTATATTACACATAAATATAAAATTAATATTTAAATGGTTATATTTCTTAGTTACTATTGTTTTAATCATGTTACCCGTACAAAGGGAATATTTCCCATTATAAATACACTTTATTGAAAAAAGCATAATCATTTATATCATTCTCGATGTTAGTTTATCTTTTCCATTCCATTTCTAATTGTTTTCTTTATAACTTAAAGGTATTTTTATTATTTCATTATTTTTTGAATAAAATCCCCTAGGGATGTAGATTGTATTGTTTTCTTATATTTTTATATGTTATATAGTACTAGTTATAACTATTTTAGTGAATGTATTCTATAGTTTTATGTAATAATACTATAAAAAATAAATTTCTAAAATTATTTGATGATTATTGTAAATAAAGTTTTATTTATTATAATAGAATATAACTTATTATAATCATATCTCAATTGATATACAATATTTTCTCAATACATGTTGTGTTTAATTTCATAATTATAAACATCAAGATGAGGTGTATATTGATAATCCATAAGGAAATTTATATGTATGCGATGAGAGATTTATTTTTAGGTGTAAAAAGTGTAGTATGGGTTAAAATTGCCTAAGAGAAAGGAATTCATATATTCATTGATGCTTAATTTCCATAAAATTTATGAAATGGAGTACTAATAATAATGTCATCATCAATGAATGAAATGAGTTATATCCCATATTTTCATCTACATTGATGATTTGGTATTTTTTTAATTAAATAAGATAGATTTAGGGATTTTTTTAGTCAAATGAAGGGGAAACTTAAGGTATCAATGTATGTAGAGTTTAAGTAGTTCTTATGACATTAAATTTTTCTAAGAGAAGGAAAACAATTTTCTTTCCCATCAAAAGTGTGCTAAAGAATGTTTTAGTATATTTTTCATGGTGGATGCTAAGATAGTTTCTTCCCTAATCATATAGGGATCCATGATTTAAAAATATAATTAAGGAATTTATATTTATCAAAAATAGTTTATAAAACATATTGGGAGCTTCAATTCTAGAAATCATTGAGAATGAATCTTATGTATGTGTTCTATTATATGGACTGTATTAAAGTGGAATTAAATAATCACAATTAATATAATAGAAATTTATACTAAGGTACATCAATGAAATTAAAAACTTTTTTTAAAATATTATATAAAATTATGTCTTGATCACTTTAGACATAATTTCATGAATTGAGTTTGACTTATTAATTATTAGCAGACTATGTTAGGTGGAGTTTTGAATTAGGATAAAGGTTTTTTACATGGATACAAAGAAAAATAATTTTTTTAACATTGAATGGTGTAAGAATAATATGTTTCTAAAATTCATTAAATAACATAAAATATATAGATAGAGACAGAACATGAAATTTTTTGATTGAAATTGAATTTTCCCTTATTGGTGGGTTGGGATAATATGTGTTGCATCAATATTGTGTATAGTCCGTAAAAAATTATTGATTTAATCATGTTGATATCAATTATTATTCCAAATTTTGTAGAATGATCCATCAATATGGAATATGACCATATAAAGGATAAATTGGAGGATTTTTTTACTAAACCAATACCTAAGGATTAATTTTATAATTTGAAGTTGTTAATGAAATTTCATCATAAATATTCTCAAGGATGAGGTCTGGTGTTCCCTAACCTCTCCAACTTATTCTTTGGATGCTTATTTTAAGTGGGAGAAAGTTAGAAACATAAATTCCAAGATATAAGTATTTTCTAATTAGATAGAATTATATTAATCCTGAGGAGTATATATTTACTGAGTTTTCAAAAGGACATAGTTATTAATTAATAATATGTTTGTGGTGGTGTGTGTGAAACTGTAATTTCAACACGCCTTTTAGAATTAGTGGTCATGTAAACTATTCCACCTTTTTATCAAGTATCCATGTTGAATTATTATTAAAAAAATGTATAAGAGAATTTTTTTTAAAATAATAAAAGTTTTTTAAGTGAAAGATGTGTTTTGAGAGTGAAAGTGAGTTTCTTTTATTGAAATATTTGAAATCAAAGTTCTTTATAATTATTTCATACATCGAGTTCACTCTTATAGGATTTTAATGACTTGGTGATGATTTATTAAAATATTTTGGACTTATTTATATTTTATTGTTGGAAACAAATACATGGGGGTTTACCCTTATTAAGTTGTTTTAGAGTGTTATAATTACTTAAAATATTTTTCATATAAAAGGGGGAGAAATTTTGTTGAAGATGAAGTGACATGGATATTTTTTTGACTAGTTTTTTTATAATCAATACATGAAAAATAATAATTCTTATGACAATTTATTTATTTTGATTAATTGAAATTATTTCGGAGGTTTTTAAGTGTTTGGAAGGGTTTTAGAGGTAAAGAGTAGTGTTTGGGGCCATTTAATCTTAATTGAGATAAAAATGTCATTTTGTTACCTCATCCTGACATGGTTTCATAACTCCGAGGAATATAATATGCAATAAATAAAAGATAGAGATTTTGTGATTCATGGTTTTTTTGAGGTTTTTTATAAAATATATGATCATCCTGAGGGAGTGATCTTACACTATGCTCTACTAAGCCTCATAATGGTATTTACTAGATAAATAAAAATAGGGAAATAATTATGATGTTGTTCGTGAGGAGTTTTCAATCTTTTATGGCTGAAACACTCATTGGTTTTTTCTAGGTTTTTTTAGTAAATGGAGTCCAACTATGTCATTTTTATTGGAATTAAAACATGTAGAAATTCATTATATGGTATATAAATTGTGTTTGTGGCTAGATAGTGAAGTTATCATTGCTATTTTAAGCACATATAAATGGCCATCAAATATTTTCTTGGATGGAAAAAATAAATATAACAATTTCATGGCCTATTTAGATTGTTTTTGGTTTAGACTGATTTGAAAAATAGATATGACCATGTCATAGTCTACTTTGGGAAAATTATATGTATGCTTAAATTTGTATATATTATTTAACTATATACCTTATGTCATATTTTTTTACTTTAATGGGAAAAAATTCAATAAATATTATTGGATTGAATCATAAGTGGTTCTTGTGAATCCTTTGTTGCTTGCACATATAGTATTATAGGAAATATAATATGCATACTTGTGCACTCACTATCCAAAACCACTACTACATTATTTTCATCCATTATAACCCATGATAAATATTATTTAAATATTAAAAATAAATATTTGAATGTATTTAATGAATGAAACCCTAATAGGAAGAAATAGTGGGGTCTCGTACTATACATTCTAGATGACATGCACTATTTCTTATATGAAGATCATCAATATTACAATAAAAGGTATTGATATTTCTCTTATTTTTTTATGTTACACATGAAGATTAATTTATATTCTCTTCAAAATGTAATTATATTTTTCTTTCAATGGATGTTTTAGAAAACCTTTAGTATGTTTGTGAATCACTAAGAAGAGTTTTAAGATCCTTTTCCTATTGTAATCTCATCTAAGGTATGATTTCATTTCTTATGACTCCATTTATCTTCATCTATAATACACCATTTAAGAATAATATCGAGGTTATTTTATCAAATTTTATATATTCATAACTATTTTTTTCATGCACATTTTATCCTTGATATTACTCATAAAATGAAATGGGTTTCTTACACTACCAAATATCATATGATAATATCCTAAACAATATTAGTGTAATAAAATACATGTTTTTAAAGGATTATTGTTGTTTAATTAACTAGTTTTTCAATAAAATATATATCTTATTTTTTGTGGTGATTTGTCATAATACCATACAAAGAAAATAAGAAATTTTGGTCAACCGTAATATATGACCATGTTATATCATATTTTATGATATTGTGGTAGATAATGGTTTTAGATTTTGGTGGTTAGGTAAAAATCCCACATGATGGTTATTTTGGGTTATTTATGTTTTTTGACAAGGCTTGAGGTTTTTGACAAAATTTCTTTTTCAAAGAAGGCATGAACCGTTAGGGTGAGTGTTTTAATCTTACGCGAGCACTAACTCTCTAGAATCATGCAAGAATGAACTCTCTAGACTCATGCAATCATCAAAACTATGGACTTGTGCAATATTGATCTATATAGACTCACGCTAGTGATAAATCCTTGACCTTATATAAGTGAGAACTCATTGATCTCAGGAAAGTGATAATGCTGAACTGAGCTTATGGAGTGAGAATTCTAAATTGAGCACCTAGAGCATGATTGTTGAACTGATCATTGGATGGGATCATGTGAAGCACATGAATGTATTTTGATCTCATGATTTTATATTATGTATCACTCTAGAATTTCATTGGATATCACAGTGGGATCTTACATAGGGGTCATGATTATCTTTAGATCCCGCACCCAAATCTCGCACAAAGAGTGAACAGGACTTGCTCTAGGAGTTCCATGGAGCATGACTGTTTAATTGAACACACAATGTTAACTCACACTAAGTTGTTTATAGACCAATAATGTTGAATTGAAATGAAAATATTGACTTGTCATAGGAACTTTGAGGAGTATGAATATTGAATGGAACTCGTGCAAGGGACTCGTGTTGGGAGGTTTGTGGAGCATGAATGAGAATTGATCTGGAAATGGGTACTTATAGAGTGAGAGTACTATAGAAGTGGAATGGATTGTTGGCCATGATTTATAGATTTAAGGATATGGAAACTCACCGAAAATACTCCTAATTATTCAATAAATATTTTTCATATTTTTCCTCATTATTATATCTAAAGCAACATCTGAGAAGGAATTCCCCTGAGTGGTCTTATGAAGGATGTTTGTAGAGAGGTATCATGAAAAAGATTCATAGTGATTAATAACAATGGAATATACATTGCATAATTGTTGTGCATGATCTGAACAATGTCTTTTGTTATCTAAAAATAGGGTTCGTATCAGGGGTTTACATTAGGAGCTCATGCAATTCGAGAACATGGTAGACACCATGATCTCACACAAGGGTAAACGCCATGATCTCATGTAAGGATTTATGTTCCATGGTATCAAACATGTGTATCACACTATATAATTGAACATGGAGAAACATACCTTCAATTCCATATTACCAGCAACAATTTACTTATTAGAAATCAATAGAAGAAGTAGAAGAAGAAGATAGATTATTTTTCCACCATTAAACAATACATAGAGATGGAGTTTATTCACTACTTCATTTATTGAAGTGAAAGGAAGACATGAAATATCTTTAAATTCATTCCTAGTTTGAGGTAATTTCTATGTCTATAATGAATATAATTTAAATATAGTTGTTTATAAAGTGGAATTATTTCATTTATTTGTTTTCAATGAAGTAAATAAGAAAACAAGATAGAAACTCAATAGATAATCTTCATACAATTGAAGATTCATTCATTACCAAATATTAAGGGACCTATATTTCAATAAACTATGTGGGACCTATATTCTCATAAACTATGTGTGGATTCATTATAGGGAAGTGATAAAAAAAGAGGAATAAGGTGATCATTTCCAGCAGTAATGAGCCATAGAAAGGGACTCAAGGCGTAACCAATGGGAAAGTACAGAGATTACCCTAAATATAGTAAGGGTAGTGAGCCTATGCATATAAGTGATCTAGCCCAAATTTTTTTCATTTAGCCTCTATAGATTTGGTACCTCGGTACATTACCATTATATTCATCTTATATGTATCCTTGAGAGGCTAAACCATGTAACAATTTGTGTGTTCTTGTATTTTCGTTCCTTGTTTGTATTCTATTAATCATCATAAGATAAAGTGCCAATGAACCTCTACCCAAGTGGTAGAGGGACTTTCTTGGAATCCAAAAGACCCAGGATCAAATCCAGTTAGGGGGGGAATTCTTGAGGTACTGGAGCTAGATTGTAGCAGGTACAATTGAAATACTATAGTTGTAGAGGTACTGTAGTAGTGGTGGCACTGTAGCAGAGGTTGTATTGTATTAGGAACTGTAGTGGTGGCGATACTATAGCAGCTCAGGTGTTGTAGCATTAGTATTCACAGAATATCCCTTTTGACCAGAAATGGGCATTCATGCCTTTTATTCAGGCCACTTGGCCTTGGGAATTCGGGCTATGTAATGGGCCCCCCTACCCAGATAGATAAAAAGAGGTCTTTTCTTTAATGATAAAATGAGGCTTCGACCCCAACCTTTAAAAAACCTACTTAGATAAAGTTGTAAATGATAAGATAAATATGTATAGGAAAGTGAAATTTAAGTGACCCTTATAAAAAATTGGTTTAGATGTAGTGGGGTATGAATAATTTCAAAAATAATATCCATACATTATTGCACCCACCTCCTTAGGGTATCTAGGCCCCTTTTGGAACTAAAAATTTGTTTCATAAAATTGGTTTATTTTATCATATATTTTTCTCTAAATTGGATTAGTTGATTTCTCTAATTATATTTTCAACATGGCCTTATCTTCGTCTGCCATGGAAAGGGGACTAACTTCAATGAATAATCATAATTCTGATGGAATTTCTCAGTGTTTATGTTTCTATAGAATGTGTGTTACTCAGTTGAAGGAAACAAGGAATGTACAAAAGAATGATTTGGATAAATCGTATATTGAAATTACATAATCTTTCAACGATATTGTAGGAATTAATGAAGAACCGAATATTCCATGTTATATTGGAACTTCTAAGGATGATGAAATTTAATGAAGTCCAAAAGTTGAAGTTTTCTTTGAAATAATAGAATTGGATAAAAAATTAGAAGAATAAAATAATTATAAATATATATGAATCTAAGTGCAAGAAATTGAATTCACCAAGGGAAATAAATTAAATAAATGACATATTAAATTTTCCAAAGATCTAATAGAGAAAAATGATTTCCAATCTAAAGAACTGTGAGTGATATCAACAAAGTTGAATAAAATGAAAATTGATAACAAGGAAAAGGATCTAAACTAAGAAGAAATTTAGAATTTGTATTAACAAAATGATAATCTTATTAAACAACAATAATATATTTTATATGAGAATCAAAGGGTACAAAAAGGGAATGGGTTCATTAAATACTCTTTTGGTTAATTGAATTTAAAAATAACGGATAAATCCAATATGATATATAACCTCTCCCATAAATTGTAAGATGATATTATTAGAGGGAATCATCTCATTAGAGAACATAATTCTATAATTGAATCAAGGGATAAGAGGATTCAGAAATTGGGAGAAGAGATAGAATCATTAAAGAATGAAATAGAGTAATATATTATAAATGGAAAGCCTAAATTAAATGAATATTTTCACTTATTATTTGATTGTATTGTATATTTTGATAATTAATTTAAAAGAAAATAGACAACTTCAATGTAGAAACATGAAAGGATATTCACATCCCAAAGGCCATCCAGTTTTTGAAAAAATAGTATTGGATATGATGAACCATCTCCCATGGATGATATGATGAGATATGTGAATAGTTACAGAAATAAGAAAAATCACGTAAGATTTGAAGAAAGACCAAAAAAGGTTTTTACAGGAATTAATAACAACGTGTTCTATTTTTTAAGAATGCATGGTAATACTTCAAGTGTCTATTCTAAATACTTGGAAGATATTTCAAATTGTGAAGAAAAAACCATTAAAAATCAGATAATAAGAAGAATATTTTTGAAAATTATAGAAATAATGTCTCCCAGAAGAATTTATCAATGAGATTATATAATTTTGGAATATAGGGACACATCATGAATATGTTTCAAGAAGACAGAGGGATTAATGTCATATGAAG
Source organism: Viscum album (assembly GCA_963277665.1). Lineage (NCBI taxonomy): Eukaryota > Viridiplantae > Streptophyta > Magnoliopsida > Santalales > Viscaceae > Viscum > Viscum album. The sequence continues at coordinate 734,492,147 of OY728130.1, forward strand.
AATAAATCTGGATGCATAAACATTTCATCCAAGAAATGATGACCCAATATATTTTTTAATAGTAGATGTTTTATATGTTCTAATCATGGGAATTTAGAAAAATATTTTAGCTGGAAGAACATATGGAATGAAATGGAACTCGAAAGAAGTCTCCCAAATCTAGTGGTGTATAATGGGAAATAATATACTAGAAGACAAAATGATAAATTTAAAAATAGGTCTAAAGTATAATAGGAAACATAAGATACTAAAAAACTGTATCTGGAACCTACTCTATAAAACTCACAATTTCTCTCATAGAAATAATGTGAATAAATCTAGAACCAAAAAGAGAAAAGCTACTCCAGTAGTGAGTAAGATTCATGTACATTCAGTGAATAAACCACCACTAGAAAGAAACATTGTCTTATCATGGATAACTAATAAAAGAAAAATGAAAAAATATTGTCACGGAAAAAACCTGAATTTCATGTCAATAGGAGATAAGTGATAGAATGAGAATGATCCCTCTAATTGAGGAAGAAGAAAGAGCATAAAAAAATTGGAGAGATTCCTGCTTAAAGATATATTCATTAAAAATGGAATTTTGGTGGAGCATTAAAGAAGACAATTTATAAAACAAGATTTAAACCCCAAATTGTAAAAATTACAAGCCATATAATCTACATATCATAAGAATACATATCATGTTTGGAGATAATTTCTTGATATATGGATATAACATATAAAGTTGGATGGGCAATTGGATTGAGTAGTAAAAGAGTACAGTTCATTGCAATAATGTATCTAAGGGTTAGACCATCAAGATCGACTAAAATCCTCTAACATATGATCCAAGATATACCCCTCTCCCTATGTGATTTAATACTCTAAAATGATGTTCAAGTGTGTTACTTTTTAAGGGATATACATTCCTATGGGATGTTGCATCAAAAGATTAAAAGTGGTGATGTGATGTGTACAAGAATGTCAACAAATTCAAATTAGTTATAGAGTTAGAGAAGAAAACTAGAATAATTCATTGATAGGATTTAATGGTATATGGATACATGAGTTATGTGGAATTATTTGACCGCAGTGTCCAATGATGTTGTTATTAAAATTATCTCTTGTTTCCTACACCAAATTCCAACATAGTATTCTTAGTTTTTCTTATTGATGGGTAATTTCTAAGTGATAAATTCACCCAATGAAAATCTTATTGAATGGAGCTACAATTGGATAATTTTATTATGTGGGGGAAGTTTTTAAAACCAATATTATCATAAAAAGAAATGATATAGGAGAATAATAATTCTTGTGGGTCTAAATAGAGTGATTAATAATAACAATATTTTCATATCATTGGCAGATCATTCTATATCCGAATCATATGAAAGTTCACAGTGGAATAAAATAGATGAATGTTTATGTTAAAGAAGACCGGTTGGGGGAGAATAATCAACATTCACATATTTCATGATCATATATTTTATTCTAATGATATGGTATCAGTTTATTTTTTCCAGAATACCAAAAAGTCGTGAGATAAGATTAACAATGTTTCCAACAAGTGGTCTCCCCACTATGAATAGTAATTTAAATGGTTCATTCACGAAAAGATTAATGAATATGGAATAGTGACCTAAAATAAAGGATTATTAGGGTGAAAAGGTTTCTCCTAGATATCGAGTAATAATTTTGATGAAACATTTTCATATGTGGCGAAGATAGAGACAATTAAATTATTTTTATCCATAGTTGTGAAAAGAAGGATCAAAATTTATATTGATCTACCAAATGGTTTTATAATTCATGAAGATGAGGATAGATTTTATCATCCAAAGATGGAACTATATGGGTTGAAACAAGGACCAAGAGCGTGATACTGATGACTATATCAATTTTTTAAGAAGCTCAAATTTTAGTGTGGTGTAGATGATTACAATATATATGTCAATAGTGATGGTAAACAAAAAATGATGGTGTTGGTGACTTAAAGAAGGAATGAACCATTATTTTCTCAAAATAATTATTCTAATGAGTTTTTGAGAAGATTTGGAATGGATAATTAAAAATAGATGATGGCCCCAGTGACTACCTGGATGAAACAATCATTACATGATGAAGGCAATACAATTAAGGTCACATGATAAAGCTAAATCATTGGAAGTCTATTGTATCTGAAATTGAGAAGACCTGATATCATTTTTTACACATTCTAAGAATAATGGTATCAAATAAATTCGTATATAAATCATTTTTTATGTGAAAATAATACTTTTCTTTATCAAGATCATATTAGTTTTAGCTTTTTCCTATAATGAAAAATATCATCAAGAGTAATTTGGATATACAGATACTAATTGGTCCGGTTCTATATATGATAGAAAATCAATGTTAGGCGGTGCATTCTATCTAGGTCTATTTTCTATTTCAAGGATAATTAATAAGAATGATTTCATTTCTTTGAGAACTGTAGAAGATGAATATATTGCGTCTATTCAAGTGTGCGTCCAATTATTACGGATGAAGAAAAATCATGATGATATGTGAGTTGATGTTAATTTCCAATTGTAATCCATTACGATAATTAATATGCTATAAATCTCATAAAAAATACATCACATCGCTCAATGGCAAAGAATATTGAAATTAATTATCATTTTGTTAAGGAGGAGCTGATGTAAGGGATTTTGATGTTAGAGTATATACCTTCTGAACTAGAGGATGTATAAATTATATGAAAGGCCTTACCCAAATATGTTTTTGAATAGAATTTACTATCTCTTGTAGTTTTTTCGAATCCTCACAATTCATAAAGTGTGGATGTGTGATACCCTCTTGGAAAGGTATGATGTGTTTTCCATCATATGTTGATATCTCTTCTTTACTTTGTTTTAGACCACAATGAAGTGACCTTAGGGTTCATTGACAAAGGGGGATAAATTATAGCTATAAAAGGGGATAATTTATTAGTCAAGATATGGGAGAAACTAATAGGGGAATCCATGAAGTAGGGTGAGTTTTAAATCTGACGATGATAAAGATGATCGATCAATGGTTATATATCACAAAAAATGAGGTCTGTGATGAAAACAGTTGAGTATTTTTGGAATGAAGTATTTCATTGATGATATTTTCATTATAATATTACACATCATACAGAGGAAGTCTCATGTGGGATTAGAGTGTGTTTTGAGTAAATCTAAGACATATATCAAAAATGAATGAAGATAAAATTTTACAGAATATGAGAGAAGAATTAACATGGGGTTAAAAGGTGAAGAGTTTTCAACAACTCCAAAGGGAGGATTTTTAGGAAATAATTACTCATGATTGTCATTTTGGGTTGACTATTTTTTTAACACGTTTTGAGGTTTTTGAAAAAGTACAATTGTCCAAGAAATCAGGAAGATTTAGGGAGAGTGGTTGGATCTCGTGCCAACAGAAACTCTCTGGACTCATCCAATCATGAACTCTCAGGACTTGCGCAAGCATAGTCTCTATGGAATCAACCAAGGGAAAACTCTCTGAACTCGTGAAAGCATGAAATATCTATACTCATACAAGAATGAACTCTTTGATATTTTGAAATTGTGAATGATAAACTATGGGAACGGAGAAAAAAATATGAATTTAACTCACAGAGTACAAATTATTAATTGATCTCATAGAGTTTGAATACTAAACTGACATTACATTAAAATCTTGTGAGACAAATGATTTCCATTTAATATCACAACAGGATAACACAAAACACTCCTGATTTTATTTGGATCTCTCAATGGGATCTCACTCATCACGTCTGATTGTATTTTGAACTCACACATAGATCTCTCTCAAAGCTTAAACTTTAATCACCCTAGGTGGTCAGAAAATCTTAAATGTTGAATAGAAATCACACTAAGGACTCTCTCTTGGAGGTTCGTGGAGCTTGAATGTTGAATTGATTTGGTAATGGGTAATCATGAAGCAAAAGTGATATAGAGTTGGAGGGTATGTTTTTACATTATTTCTTGTGTTACGTTGGTGGAAACTCACTGATAAATCCCCCCTAAACCATTACTAAACACTGAAAACGTTCTTCCTCATTGTTGTATTTGAAGCAACGTCTGAGAACGAGGATTATATATAGGTCTCATGAAAGAGGTTTGAAGACAGGTCTAATGAAGTATGTTCGTGGAGAGCACTTAGAAATAAATATACATTGCATAAGTTTTATGGATGATCTGAAAACATTCTTTCACAATGTACAAATAGGGTTTGCATGACGGTTTCATGCTTGGTGCTCACAAAAAGCACAAACATGGTACACGCTCAGATCTTTCATAAGAGGTTATATGCTAGGTTCTCATGTTGGGGTATTACACTAGATTCATGTACATCCTTATACAAGCCTACTTTTTCTTGTGAGAAGTATAATTGTCATATCAAAAATCAGAAGAAGAATAATAATAATAAAAAGGATCTGAACAATTATACAATACATTCGAATGATGTTTATTCACTACTACATTAAAATTAGTGAAAGAAATACTTTGAATCTCTTTAAGATATTGAAAATGTGGAGGTAATTTCTATATATATAGTAATGAGAAGTTCATTACAGTTGTTTGTAAAGTATAAGTGTTTCATACAGCTTTTTTTTAGAGAAGTGAAGGAGCATCCCAAATATAACTTCAATTGATCATCAACATACAGTTGAGGATGCGTTCATTATTGATAACGAGGGTAAAAACATATCTATAAACTTTTCGGTTCTATAGGTCAATAATCTATTTTTGGATCCTTTATGGAGTAGTGGGAAATGGAATAGGAAGTAGGTGATCCTTTCCACCTATAATGAACTATAGAAAGTGTCTCGGGGAGTGACCCTTAGGAAACCAGCGAGCTTACCCTAATCATTATTAAGGCAGTGATCCTAGGAATAATTGTGATCTATCCCAAACCACTATTTTGGAAGTGAGACATATTTAATTTGGTAAAATGATAAATTTTCATTTTATACTACTTGGATTTATCTTAGTGAGGGTGAACAAGTAAAAAACTATGTATTTGTGTGTTTTCATACCTGATTTACATTTTATGCATCATCATCAGATAAATTTGGAAAGGATAAGAGAAATATAAAAACTATAAATAAACTAAGTGACCCTTATAATATTGATTTCAAGAACTAGTGCGATTGTAAGAATTTCAAAAAAAATATCCATACACCAATTCACCCCCCATCTCAGGGTATCAATCCCCCTTTTGGACCTAACAGTGATATAGATTATGATATGGGATATTAAAAAAAATTAATCACAAGTTTCAAAAGAAACAGAGTTTCAAATAATATTTAATATATTCTCTTTATCATATAACTTGATTGGTTCTACATGATAATGCCTTTTATAAACAGGGATATGGATCATTACAAACTATTCAATGCTATATCATATAGTATGATAGATTACCAAAACAACCTCTTTCCAGTTTTAGTATTAAAATAAAAAATGTATAAAAAAGTTATCAAATTTTAGTTTTTCATTTTTATTTATTGTTTTTAAATTATTTATAAATTAAAAATATAAGTATTTATGGTATTTTAATTTTTATTCATAAATTAAATAAACAAAATTTATAATTATTTCTGATGTTTTTAATAATAATAATAGTTAATCTATTAGTTTGTTAATTTATTATTTAGTTTTGTTATTTATTTAATTGAATTTTAGTTATTTTTACACTTAAATATGAGAAAATTATTTTAAGAGATGTATCCTTGTAATACATGCTATGTAAAACTCTATAATATTTAGTTCTCTTCTACCTTAACCACAGTTTTTAGTAAGAGTAATAAGGTTAGGAGTAGTTAATGAAAATATTTAGTTCATTTTGGTTTTTATAGATATCGTGAATTTAATTATCTCATGATTAATGTATCCCTGGGGAGAGGGACTAAGTTTTAGTCTAACCACTAACATGAAGTCTTATTCCTTAATTTATTATAGTGAGGGGTTATATATCTATCACTCCTAGATAACTCCTGTGGATATTATCAATATCAAATAACATTATGCATTTACATGAAATGAACGTGAACATTATGAAACAGATGTATTTGGATATGTAATAATATGATTACCTTTTATTTTTGGGAGAGTCACAAAAACATATTATTTGTGTAAAGAGTTTCACATTAATGTAGTTAAACCATTTAAAAAATGTAGTGAAACAACATTAATTTATTGGATGGAATATGATTCAAAAACTAAATAATTACATGTATGTGTTTTTAAAGGAATAATGAAATGAGATAATAAATATGTCATGAGATGTGATTGGTTTAATATGCATGATATAGGTTCCCATTATTAATCTTTTATAATTTAAGAATGTAATAAGGATCCTATAATAGTTAGTTTCTATTTTCATAGAATTTTCTTTGGAACACACTTATCCATGAAACCATAATAGTTATGATACCAGATGAATGAATTTGAGTGTATAAATATAAAATGTTTTGGATAATATTTTTATCTACTCATATATCCATGAATAATATAAGATATTATTAAGAATTTGGTTGGAAAATAGATATAGTGGGAATAAATAATAATTGTTTTTAAAATAATGATGATCAAATAATCACATGTGATAGATAATTAACTATGGATATTCAAACTAATTTAATAATCACAAGGAATAAAAATATATAATCTATTAATGAGGGAATGTATAATGATGGAAATTATAACCTAACATTGATGTCCTTATTCCAAGACATATTACATAAATTGTTTAACACCTCGTCCAAAAACATAATCTAGTTTGTCTCATGATACCTATTGATGCATAGAGGGGATATAGTGGGACCCACTTATCAATTGTTAATTCAAATACATTTCTCATATGAAAGGGGTGAAACATGATCAATAAAAAAATTCCTATTGAAAAACTAGAATATGAAATTTTAACAATTACACTAATAATTAAACATGATCATATACCATAAATAGTAATATGAATTGTATAAAACTAGTACATCCCTGGTCAAATTGATCATAAACCATCAATAAAAATAATAAGGATGGAATAATTAAAACATATACTTAGTAGGGTATAAGTAAAAAATATTTAGTACATTGATGAATAGAAATACCATAAAATGTAATTTAAAACATTCTTGGGGAAAATAACCTTTTTACTTTGAATTTTTTAAAAAAAATTGAAGTTCAAAAAATCATTAAAAAATATTTACTTTGAAAATAACCAGTGAAAAAAATAAATTATTCTTTAAAACATCAATTTTTCGTGACTGAATAAATTCCTAACATTTCATACATGTTAAAATAAAGATTTCTCTTATATTTTTTTATAAAATCTAAAATTTCGTTGTTTAGAAAATGACATGAAGAATCCATTGAAAACATTTTTTTAGAAGTAAAACATGATTAAAAACAAATTTAATAAATAATTTATATAGTGTTCAAAAATAATTAAATATATCATTTAAATAATGTAAAAAAATTGAAATTATTTTTAGAAAACATGTTTTTGGATGAAAAAATCGATTTTTAACTGTAGAAAGAAATAAAGTCGAGTTTTATTAAAAAATTATCAACCATTTTTAAAACAAAAGAGAGGGAAATGGAAATTTTAATTGAAAATGATCATGGATATCTATAGGATAAGAAAATATATTGAGTTTATGAAAAATAAAGTAATTATCCCAAAGGATACAAAAACACAAACAGTCTCAAATAATGATGTTATTTCGAAATACGCATTATGATTTTTGTACCATTTTGAATTATAAGACACATGAAAAGAATAGCTTCAAATGAAAATATTGATTACCATGAGTATAAATTAATATATGATATAACATATCAAAATTGGAACCATATTCCCTATACAAAGGAATAATTTGTGATTATAGAATATTTATCACAAAAGTAAAAGTGAGACGAGATACCCTACCTCAAGTCTGATTTCATTTATACATGTTCCATCCTCCAAAATAATAAATATAGGTCTAATATTAATATATAACAAAACAATATCATACATTTCATACAATATATGATTTTATTCTTGTCTATTATACCTCATTTATTAAAAATTTATTGTTAAAATCATTTGATTGATGTGTTAATTGCCTTATTTTCTCATTTATGATTTGGTTTGGTAATATTTGTGCTTTTTAAAAGATAATGGTAACATAATATAAATAATGTTAATAATGATATAAATATCATATATAAATATACACATTATATATATATTTATGTTAATATATAATTTTTATAGATATAAATGGATTACACCCTTCATGGAGATGATATGTTGTATCTACGCAAGAACGTTGTTTCCATTATCTTTATGGATGGAATGAGAGAAAAATAAATGGTAATTCAACTTTACAATGTATTTATTACGTGAAATATATCATTTATAATAATAAAATTCATCCTCATTTCCATCGATGTAAAAAAAATGACAAACATTTCACATGGATACATGGATGACGAAGGCCACATGTAACAACCTGAATCCGGAGCCCCTCCACTGGTGCCCTGTACCCGATTCACCACATGACCTCAAGCGTATTTCCCCAAACGTCAGAGGTTGTAGACTAGCATTGAGGGCCTTGGTACGTTATTGGTGAAACTATGACCTCATTTGGTAAGGTATACAAGGTAAAGAAAACAACAGTCAATGGCGGAAGTAGTAACAACATACATAACTGTAACCAAACAGCGGAAGAATAAATATATAGAAATGATGATAATGATGCAGTAGGTACAAGTATCTAAGGATAACATCAAACACAACAATGTGCTGAAATACAACTGAACACAAAGTACTAAAGCAACGGAAACTCCAGCAGCATCGCAAGACGTAGCTTAGTCCCATGCTCTCCAGCTCCACAGAAAGTCAAACACCTGAAGTAGAAGGGTGCTTGCCCTTATCTATACCTGCAACAACATAGTCTGCTTGGGCCCAAAAGAATGGCCCAAACAAGGTGTGAGACAAATTCCCAATAAGAAACCACACAAAGATCTGTGCCTAACAGTCAGGGAATATATGGTAGGTAAAGTACAATAAGCAGTGAACAGTAAGCAGTAAACAAGACAATACATAGCAGTAACAATCCACAGATTCTAGCATAAATTCTACAAACAAGGAACAACTACTCAAGCAGGTAGAACAAAAAAGGTAACCTCTGGGTAGTTCACACAGTCTAACCCCTAGGGTTTAACCTAAAAGTACATGAAACCCTCTGGGAGTCACACACAATTTCACCCCTCTGGTTGAGCTAAAGAATTAATAGACTCTCTAGGGAAGAACTCACCATCAATTCCCCCTATAGTCTTGTATCATACTAAAGGATCTCTGGGGAATCACTCAAAATCAATTCCCCATGTGGCCCACGTCAAGGAACTATAGACTCTCTGAGGAAGCACTCAATGTCAATTCTCCATGTGGTCTCGCATCGTAATTAAAGACACTCTGGAGAATCCCTTCCGTCCATTCTCCCTATGGTCCACTACACTAGATTCTCATAGCCTTGTGTAAAATAAACATGCATATTGCACGTGTATAGTCCAAGTAAACCTCAAGAACTACTTGGATATCATTCTAAGACTCAACAGCATAATAAAACAACAGTTCCACTATCCTACTACTAGGCATGGCAACTGGCATAACACCTAACAGGCAAAGAAAGTACGACAAACAACCATAGTACAGAAAAAATTACTCTATTCACAAAGGTAAACCTCTACTATATAAATCAAGCAAGCAGTAAATCAATCAAGAGAAAAATAGGAAAACGCACAATTCTCGTTCAAGGGAATTGGCGAAATTGCCCAAAAATATTCAAAGACTTTCTATAGAATGGCACAAACCACCTACCTCGATCCTAGGAGATCGATATACGTGAACAATGATGACAGATTCTCTTTAAAATGTCGTAGATCCGAAATAACGTCTGAAACCCATAAACCATGATAACATGAGAAAGTGGAGGAATTGGAAAACAAGGCTCAGGCAAAAGGGAGAACTCACCACTGCGATTCCAATGCATTAGATCTTGCTCGAATCGGAGAATGGACGAAGAGGTGGGGGATCGTCAAAGATTCGCGGATCCTCGGTGCTCTCAGACGAATGGAACCTTGAAGATTCCCTTTCTGTGTGTCAAGCGTAACCCCGGTCCATTTAATGAAAAAAAAAAGTACACGACATGTACTTTTAGAGTACACGGTGTGTAGTGTGTTTTTCTGTACTCCACCAAAATTGGACTCCACGTCACCCCTACACATTGTGTGTGTCGCCCGGACATGGCCAGCACATGGCTTCGAGCGGGAAAAGAGTACACGGCGTGTACTCAGAAAGTACACGGTGTGTACTTCACAAAATTTCTAGAATCTCCATTTTTCTCAAAAACTCCATAAAAGGAATGGTGTACATGAAATGAAGATCCGGGTTCTTACAAACTTTCCCCCTTAAAGAAATTCGTCCTCGATTTCCCTAGAAAGGCGTAGAAGAAGAAACCCCAAACAGCTTCAGCCACTGCGATCATACATCGGCCACCCTCTCCCAGGTCTCGTCCTGTACTCGCCAATGCTTCCATAGCACCCGTACAAGAGGAACAGACTGCCCACAGAGAACCTTCGTTCTGCGATCGACAATCCAGATGGGATGCTCCTCAAACGATGCATCTGCTTAGAGCTCAACCTCCTCAGGCTGAAAGACATGAGACAGGTCTGAAAAGTAACGTCGAAGTTGAGAGACGTGGAAGACGTCGTGCATATCCCGGTACCTCTGAGGTACCTGCAACCGATAGGCAACTGGCCTAACTCTCTCCAAAACCTCAAACGGACCAACGTACCATGGTGAAAGCTTACCCTCACTCTGAATCCTCTTGTGTCCTAACCTCGGTACAACACGCAGGAAAACCTAATCCCCGACCTCGAACTCCAGAGGTCGTCTCCGCTGATCAGCATAAGACTTCTGTCGAGACTATGTTGTAGCCATCCTCTTCCGAATCAGCTCTATTAGCTCTTAAGTCTCCTAAACAAGATGAGGTCCTAGAAAAGCTGCCTCTCCTGCCTCCATCCAGCATAAGGGTGATCATCATGGTCTACCGTACAAAGCCTCGTAATGTGTCATCTGTATAGTCGCCTGAAAACTTTTTTTGTAGGCGAACTCCACCAGAGGGACATGCTTCTCCCAAGAACCGCCAAAGTCTATGACGCAAGCTCAGAGAATATCCTCAAGCACCTGGATCATGCGCTCGGACTGGCCATCAGTCTGGGTATGGTATTTTGTACTCAAAAGTACATGTGTACACATGGCCTTCTAAAGTCCCTGCCAGAACCGAGAGGTAAATCACGCATCCCTGTCTGAACCAATAGATTGTGGAACTCCATGCAGACAAATGATATCTATGATGTAAATTCGTCCCATATCATCGACACTGAAGGTCTCCTTGATCAGCAAGAAGTGAGAAAAATTCGTGAGCCTGTCGATGACAACCCAAACAGTATCGTCCCCCCGAGGCGACCTTGGCAACCTGGTCACGAAGTCCATCGCAACATCGTTCCACTTCCACTCCGGAATGGGTAACTTGTGTAAAAGGCATGTTGATCAATGATGCTCCTCATTCACCTGCTGACAAGTAGAGCATTTCATGACAAAACCAGCAACATCCCTCTTCATACCTGGCCACTAGTACAGGTGATGAAGATCCTGATACATCTTGGTGATGCCAGGATGGACTTCCCAAACTGAGGAATGAAAATCCCACATCACCTCCTCGTGTATGTCTTCTGGAACCCATACGTGTCCCTGTAAATGTAAGATCTCATCCTCACCCATTGTCCATAAAGGAAGAAGGTACTCTCCTGACACACTCTCCCATAGGACTAAGCCTTCTGAGTCTGATAACTACCTCATTCGTACCCGATCAAGTAGTGTAGAGATAGCAGCTATAGAAGATAGGTAAGTCTGTCATTGTCTATCATGCACCTCCAGATGCATCTCAGAGAATAGATCCATAAGCTTCCAATCACTGCCGGCCTCCTGAACTGCCTGAATCTGAGTTCTCTTTCTCAACACATCTGCCACTGCATTTCCCTTTCCCGGCGTATAGGCAAGCTCGAAATCAAAAGACTGAAGATACCTGACCCACCTACGCTGCCTCAGATTCAGATCACACTGAGTGAATATATACTTGAGACTCTTGTGTTTGTTGAATACCACAAATCACTCTCCCAGAAGATAGTGTCTCCAACAGCGTAAGGCATGAACAATAGCTGCCAACTCCAGATCATGCGTAGGGTATTTCCTCTCATGTGGCCTCAACTGCCGAGACCCGTACACAACGACTCGATCTCCCTGCATATGAACAGCTCCTAGTTCGATACTTGAAGCATCACAATAGACATTATATCTCTTCCATGGCTTTGGAAAGACTAGTATCGATGCCGAAGTCAATCTTCCCTTCAGCTCCTGAAAGGCTGACTCACAAGAATCTAACCATAAGAACTTTGCCCCCTTCTTGGTCAGACTTGTCAATAGTGCTCCTAGGAGTGAGAAGTCCTAAATGAAGCATATGTAGTATCCAGCCAACCCTAGGAAACTTCATACCTCAAAAACATTCTTCAGATGCTCCCAGGAGACTATAGATCTCACTTTCTCTGGGTCCACAGATACTCCTTCCTCTGAGATGGTGTGACCCAAGAAGTGAATTTGGTCCATCCAAAAGTGTCACTTCAAGAGTTTAGAATAAAGTCGATGCTCTCTTAGTATACTCAGAACGATCTCAAGATGTGTGGCATGGTCATGTCGAGTGTGAGAGTACACCAAGATATCGTCCACAAAGGCTACGACGAAGGATTCCAAGTAAGGATTGAACACTCGGTTCATCAGTGCCATGAAAATTACAGGCGCGTTCATGAGACCGAACGGCAATAATGTATACTCGTATATACCACACCAGCTCCTGAAGGTTGTCAGAGGTATATCTGATGGTCTAATGTGCAACTGATGATAACCGGACCTCAAGTCGATCTTTGAGAACACTCGGGCTCCTCGAAGCTGATCAAAGAGGTCATAAATCCTTAGCAAGGGATATTGGTTCTTGATCATCAACTGGTTCAGCTTATGATAATCCACACAAAGTTGAAGGGTACCGTTTGCCTTCTTCGCAAACAGGACAGGCAAACCCCAAGGAGAAGTACTAGGTTGGATGAAACCCTTTGCCAAAAACTCCTCCAACTACTTCTTGAGCTCCTGAAACTTAGGTGTAGCCATACTATAAGGGGGAATGGACATTGGTGCTGCTCCTGGAACAAGCTCAATAGAAATGTCGACCTCATGCTCCGGAGGCAAACCCGAAAAGTCCTTTGGAAAGACGTCCCTGAAATGATCCACCACTGGAGGAAAGTCTAACTGTGAAGTCCCATGATCATCTAGATAAAGACTAGAAATCTGGGTTTTCACCCTTCCTAGACCATGATGCTTGAGTCCTACTCGACTCGCCTGAACATCCTATTCACCTATATGAAGAAAAGATTCACCCACTGGTGAAACGAAACTTACTCTGTAGTGATAACAGTTGACGACTGCCTGGAAGGGAACCAACCAGTCCATCTTGAGGATGAAATCATAGTATTTCATCTCTAGTACATAGATATCCCATAGGAAACGATATCCTGCAACCTCGAGAGGGCACTCTCTACACTGGCGTAAACTAGATGTCCTCTTCCCCAAAGGTGTGTCTAGTGTCAACGAGTCGGTAGAAGAAAAGATACAGAGCCCAAGGCTCTCCACAATATCAACAGAGATAAATATATTCGTAGCACCAGTATCAAAAATAGCTGAAGATAAAACTGAGGCTACTAAAATCGTACCTCAAACTGTAGAAGGTCCGGGATCCTGCTCCTGATAGGTCTTCTCCAACGCAAAAGTCCGGCCTGCCCCGCGGCCCTGTGACCCTGCGTGACCACTCTGAGCTAAACCTCCCTATTGGCGTTGAAGGATTGGTGACTGACTACCATGGCCTCGATCTCCACCTCGGCCAGAACGACTGGAAGAACTCCAGTTCCCCAACTGGTGTGAAACTGGTGGTGCTGCTCTTGAATGAGGAGTCATGGAAGAACCCCTGTCACCAGAAATTGGAGAGAAAACCAGGCAGAAACGCTGAAGGTGACCCATCTTGCCACAAGATCAGCACTCCACTGGGTCCCTCTAGCATTGTGGCCTCGTGTGCCCTGCCCTTCCACACTGGTAGCATACGACATGGCTACCTGAAGATGTATCTCACCTCCTCATATCACCACGTGTAGGATCCCTATGGTTCTTCTTGCTGTCAACTGGAGGAACGCTAGCTCTGCAAGTAGAACCACCCTGGCTCGTAGCTCCAGAGTCTCTCAGATTGCACTCCGCAATTAGTGCCTGGTTAACAATGGAAGAGATAGAAGTAAACTAGAAGAGATTCACCTGCGAGCAGATCTCCCGCATGAGACCATCCTCAAACTTCCTTGCTAAGAACACCCCACTTCCATCCCATAGGGGTGTAAAACACTGCAACTCAGTGAAACGAGGGGAATACTCCATGATAAAAATAGTATCATGCTCTAGGATCATGAACTCCTGGGATCGATTGGCCCTCAGTGTCTCCGGGTAGAAATAGTCATAGAACACGCGCTGGAACTCCTCCCAAGCCATAACCTACTGATAACCCGCCTGTGAGATCATGTCCCACCACCTCCTGGAGAAGTCTCATATCATGTAGGTAGAGAGCTTGACCCGCCTCTCTAGAGGCGTCTCTAGATGCTCGAAGATAGTCAGCATGGCCTCCAGCCATGACTCTGTAACCTGTGGTCCTCCTTCCCCCGAGAAAGTAGAAGGATGTTGCTGCCGGAAAACCCACATCAAGTCTGCCATAGTCATGGTAGGAGGTGGTGCTCCCTGAAAGGTCAGCATCATCCTCATAAAACCTTCCATGAACTGCGCATCAGCTCCTGTAACCGGTATGACAGTCGGTGCCATGGCTGGCCCGAAAGGAGGACCGGAAAGAAGTCCCTGATCATCCATATCTGGCATCTGATCACTGCCTGACAACTGACGTACAACTAGAGGTTGTCTCGGAGGCATAGCTCTGAAAGATCAAAAGCACACCTTAGATCAGAATTAACAAATACAGAGAACAAAAGAGTACAAAATGGAAACAAGGGAAGGAAAACACACAAGTTTAAAAAGCACGACTACACAACGTTTATAAAAACTACACGACGTGTCTTTTTAAGCCACTAACATGGGAGTGTACCCCTACCCTACAGGTCGTGTAACACCTGAAACTACACAGCGTATTGACCCCACATATGGAGTGAACTTGAAAACTATTCCCCTGCCTGAGTCTCTTTACATGGCTAACCCACACGGTTCAACTTAACCCAAGACTACACGGCGTGTTATGAAAAAACCCAGCGTGTACTAGACAAGGCTTCGGCGGCCCGTGTTGTTAAACACATGGTCGTCTACACAGCTGAACCTTAAACGACGTGTTCTGAAAAAACACTAAGTTTATAGGTGAAGGTGACACTATCCCGTGTTGTTCGTGACACGGTCAGGTACCTAAGCAAGACTACACGGCGTGTTTCGAAAACAACACAGCGTGCCTAAGAGAAGGTAACGTTGGATCATGTTGTTCTTGACATGGTTGGGTACCTGGACAGGACTACACGGCGTGTTCCTTTACAACACGGAGTGTTCTACTCGAGCTTCCCTGACCCGTGTTGTTACTGACACGGTCGGGTACACGGCTCCGAACTACACGGCGTGTACCAACCGTACATGGCGTGTTCATGAAGTTATATCTACAACAGTGTGTCCCTGCTCACACGGTAAGTGACACGGTCTAAAAACTACACGAGATGTAGTAAAAAATTACACGCTGTGTATTCTGGGTTTTCCTGGGCAGTAGCTCATAAACTGCACAGAAGCCTAGGAAACACTGAAAATAAGTCAAAGAAGTGCCAAATTCCGATTCGTGAGGGCCCATACTCCCCGTGAATAAAAACATGGCATTCATTTAAGCAAAGTAGAATACAAACAATCCTCTAAAAAGTTAGCAGAGATTTTGTCAAGCATGTATCACAACAGCATGCATAATCTATACAAAGTCTATCACAACAGCATGCAATCACTAATACACCCTAGATGGCATGGAAAGAATGCATGGCATCTGATTTCTACAAGTTCCTATATGATGCATGAGATGGAATACCCTCATCTCATTGGGTTGTGACAGAAATAGAACTGTAATATCAAAACAATAGCAGCAAAATGCATTTGAATCACTCTATGTGAAATCATATCAACCGTAAAATCTCAAAACAAGAAAACTAAAATAAATAAGGTAGAATGGATTTTCCCTGTACAAGGGTTAGCTAATCCCGAGAACAGATTAATACCAAGTACCGAATCCATCCTATCCCTAGCTAAAGGCCCCAAACAGTAATTCAAGAGAAAATAAACCCTCCGATACCACTTTGTAACGACCCAAATCCGAAGCCCCTCCACTGGTGCCCCGTACCTGATTCGCCACATGACCTCAAGCACATTTCCCCAAATTCCAGAGGCTTCCGACTAGCAGCAAGGGCCTTGGTAAGTTATTGGGAAAACTATGCCCTCATTTGGTAAGGTATACAAGGTAAAGAAAACAACAGTCAATGGCGGAAGCAGTAACAACATACATAACTATAACCAAACAGTTGAAGAATAAATATATAGCAATAATGATAATGATGCAGTAGTTACAAGTATCTAAGGAAAGCAGCAAACCCAACAACGTGCTGAAATACAACTAAACACAAAGTACTAAAGCAACGGAAAATCCAACAGCATCACAGGCCGTAGCTTGGTCCCATTCTCTCTAGCTCCACAGTAATTCAAACACCTGAAGTAGAAGGGCGCTTGCCCTTATCTATACCTATAACAACATAGTCAGCTTGGGCCCAAAAGCATGGCCCAAACAGGGTGTGAGACAACGTCCCAATAGAAAACCACCCAAAGATATGTGCCTAAAAATAAGTGAATATATGGTAGGTAAAGTACAGTAAGCAGTGAAAAGTAAGTAGTAAACAAGATAATACACAGCAGTAACAATCCACAGATTCTAGCATAAATTCTACAAACAAGGAACAGCTACTCAAGCAGGTAGAACAAAAAGGTAACCTATGGGTAGTTCTCACAGTCTAACCCCTAGGGTTCAACCTACAAGTACTAGCAACCCTCTGGGAGGCACACACAGTCTCACCCCTCTGGTTAAGCTAAATAATTAATATACTCTCTAGGGAAGAACTCACCGTCAATTCCCCCCTATAGTCTCGTATCATACTAAAGGCTCTCTGGGGAAGCACTCAATGTCAATTCCCCTTGTGGCCCGCGTCGAGTAACTACAGACTCTCTGAGGAAGCACTCAACGTCAATTCCCATTGTGTTCTGGCATCATAATTAAAGACACTCTAGAGAAACCCTTCTGTCCATTCTCCCTATGGTCCGCTACACTAAGTTCTCGCAGCCCTGTGTAAAATAAACATGCGTAGCACGCGTGTATCGTCCATGTAAACCCCAAGAACAACTTGGATATCATTATAAGACTCAACAGTATAACAAAACAACAGTTCCACTATCCTAAAACTAGGCATGTAAACTGGCATAATGCCTAACAGGCAAAGCAAGTACAGAAAACAACCAGAGTACAACAAAAACTACTCTATTCATAATGGTAAACCTCTACTATAGAAATCAAGCAAGCAGGAAATAAATCAAGGGAAAAACAGGAAAACTCACAATTCTAGTTCAAGGGAATTAGAGAAATTGCACAAAAATATTCAAAGACTTTCTACAGAAAGGCACAAACCGGCTACCTTGATCCTAGGAGATCGATATACGTGAACAACTACAACAGATTATCCTTAGAACATCGTAGATCTGAGAAAATTTCTGAAACCCATAAACCACGATAACTTGAGAAAGAGGAGGAATTGGAAAACAAGGCTCAAGAAGAAGGTAGAACTCACCGCTGTGATTCCAACGCAATCAACCATGCTGGAATCAGAGAACAGACAGAGAGGCGAGGGCTTGTCGAAGATTCGCATATCCTCGGCCCTCTTGGACGAACGGAACCTAGAAGAAGCCCTTTCTGTGCGTCAGGCACGACCCTGGTCCATTTAATGAAAAGAAAAGTACACGGTGTGTACTTTTAGAGTACACGGCGTGTAGTGGGTTTTCTGTACTCCACAAAAATCGGCCTCCACGTCACCCCTACACATCGTGGGTGTGGCCCAGACACGGCCAGCATACGGCTTTGAGCAGGAAAAGAGTACACGGCGTGTACTCATAAATTACATGACGTGTACTTCAAAAAATTTCCAGAATCTCCATTTTTCTAAAAAACTCCAGAAAAGGAAAGTTGTACCTGAAACGAAGATCCGGGTTCTTACACCACACATATGCACGAGTGACGTTATTATTTTCAAAAGGACTCAAAAGTTATAAGTTATAAGTTATATTATATTTATTGTTTTATATTTGGGTCATAAATATCCAATATATTAATTTATTTTAACCTCGCTACTTTCCTTGTAAACTGTTACAGAAAAAAATTAATCACGACACTTCGCGAGGTAATAATCTGTCACACACACGAGCTACATTATCATATCCCCTACGGAATAGAATGTGAGAAGGTATATGTGATAAAATAATTATATAAGTATAATAATTTTTAAATATAACATCAATTTCTTTAAATCCATAATTATATCCGAACTTAAATGGTGGTGATTGAAAATGAATTATATCAGTTGGAGACCCAGTAGTTTTCCATAAACACAATTCACAGTTTCATTTCCCATTTAATATAAGTGGAGAAGGATCTGAGTTATAAAAATAATATAATAAAATCCCATTATATACGGAATAAGTTTTTTATAACATTATCATATTTGAATATGATTTTAGGGATGTAGAATAAGAAATAAAGAAATATGCTTTTTTGTGAATTTTACCTCTTCTTTATAGATCCGATTTAGGTTTATTTCTTGATCCCTCACAGGGGGGATTAAAAATAAAAATATAGGCTCAAGTATGTGGGGAGGGATTTAAGGAATATATTTAGGGTTTTTAGGTCTAATCCAAAGGGTTTTGAAATTGTGAAAAGGTGGGGAGATTGGTGGTCTTTTATAATAGGGAGAGGACACACATGGATGTTTTGAAAAGATAAAGTGATATCCAGGTTCTCCTCATGAAAATAGTGTAAATATTTTTAATTATCGACATGTATAAGTTATTAGGTAAACCTATGTCCATAAAATGTCTTTTATACACGGTTTAGGTAATTTTTAACAATCGCCTTATTTTTTTAACACCTCGGTAAACCCATTTTTACCTTAACCGTCATAAAAAAATTTAATGTTTTTACATTTAATTATGGTAGAAAATTAATTTTAATATATTATATAATATTATTAATTTAGATTTAAAATATGGAATATATATTTTTAAATTAATTTCATACAATTGGAATAATTCAATTTTAATTTAAACCTCGTGACGCATAAAAAAATTATTTTTCCAAAAAAAACATTTGCAATGTTAAAAAACATTTTTAGCATTATTCAACATGAAATTTTTTAAAATAACAAATATTAGTTAAATTTTAATATTATTGAAATAATTTTACTTGAAAACTAATTTAATATGTAATTTATATATATAAATAATTTAAATAAAAAAACATTTTTCAATAAAAAAAGTAGTTTTCACTATTGACTAAAAAATATATAATGTCCAAAAAATAAAATAAAAATGTAACCAAAAGATAATATTGGTGTGTATATCTAAAAAATCTATTTATTAAAATAAATTTTAAAAATATTTTAAAAAATAATTTCTAAATTATGTGTGCAAAGCACATCTAATCTGTCTTCAATAAAAATACTACCTTTCAGGAAACAAACATTATTTCAAATGATTATTATTTTATTTATAATTAATAGATAAACAATGAGTTTATTTTATCAATGTGAAAGAATATAATTTCAATAATTTAGATTCTCAGATTCATACCTACCAACTTTACAGCTATGTTATAATGGTCTTGTTTAAATACTAATATTTTAATATAGTTTCATGTTTAATTTAGCCCTAGGGTTGTGTGTACCATAATATATAAAAGAGATTGAATTGTTTTAAAAAGATATATATTATAATGTCTTAGTGTGTTACATTATCTTATAAGTTATTGGTTTTTGTCACCTATTCTGTCAAAAAATATTTTTCTCATTTAAAATATAGACGAATTACATTAAAATTCCCTAAATTAAATAACATCCTTGATATTTAGTCTTGATCATAAAAATTATGGGTTTCAATTTTTAGATTTTTTTTTGAAAAACCACATCATAAAAGAGGTCAATAAAACATCCTATTTATATGAGAAAAAGATAAGTAAATTTTTTTTCTCAGATTATGCTTATCTAGGTTTCCATGTAGGAGAACATTTATAGGAAGTGATGATATGACATGAAAAAAACATTAATAAATATATATAGTGATAGAGATAATTATTAAAAATAATCTTAATGATCAATGGAAATTTAATGAACTCAAACCCATAAATATGTGATGATTTAAAATGACATTTGATTCCTCATATATGGAGGTAATATGATAACCTTTTTTTAATATACTCTTCCTAAAGTAGAGGAAACTTTACAGTGTAATAAAATTAGTAAGTATACTTATTTGAAATGATTTTATTATATCAGAATAATCTCATACATTAGTTGATATTAGATCAATTTCCACTTTATCAAGTAATATATGAATTGAATATCCAAAAAATTGATTGATTTTATGACTGAAGAACTAAGAATATTTTAATATATCACAAGATCCATAAAATTATGATAAATAATTCCTTTTATCATTGGATATTTTCCAAAACCAAAATGGTTAGAAAAAAATATCCAATATAATAAATTAATCTATAAAAATTAACATTAACAACAATGAATCAAAATTAATCTTTATATGTCGAACAATTTAATTAAACAGAATGACATATTAACATGAACATCATGTAGACCAGTGGTTATAATTGTGTACTTATCACCCCTCAGTTGTGGGTTCAAGCCCCATGGTCTTGCTAGACATGATGGTTTGTTACCTAGTGTGTGGGTTGTCCTTTTTCCAAAAAATTATTAAAATAATTCCTATAATTTTTCAAAATTATAATAGCCCATAATTACCACAACATTGAAAGGAATGAAAACCCATAAAGGTTGTTAATACCTTTATAAAAATATCTTTCCAATTATTATATTTATATCAAAAACATATTAATTTTTATCCTACCTCAATCATGTGTTATCCAATATGATAAGCATTCCATTGAATCACATTTCCTAGTCATCAATACCATTTATCAATTTCCCTCAAATATCAAATGAAAAAGTACTATAGTACGATCAATATACATTTTATATTTCTTACAACCATAATTTCATTGATTAAATACTTCTATAACATAATTATTGAGTCTAAACAAAATAATATTAATCATTCCACTTCTTTTCTAGTAATAGCATAATAATGTCATCTACCCCTTATCTTATTTTTTAATATATTCCCCTGATACTTTGGGAATTAACTTTCATATTTCCCCATATGATTATAGTCTATGAATTTCACATTTGTAGATTATTTATTTCCCTATAAATTTTAAGCATGGTGGTCTTTATCTCCACACTTGTAGCGAACTACCATTACTTTCAAGAAAGTGATAGAGTGTTTCTTTCCACGATAATCTCACATGGTAAAATAAATATTTCTTTACTTACCATTATCTATATTTTTATATCCCATAATCTTTTTCTATTACTTCCCTTAGATTTTATAATACTTATGTAATTCATTCTCAATCATTATACAACATGAGACTTTGTCCCCGTATGATGAGAAATTGTTTGAGACCATTTCTCTTACAAGAATTAGCTTAACCCTTCAAATAAATTTTCAATATTACTCTTTGAATTACATATGTATACTATATAAAACCATTATTACATTTTAATGTTGGATTCATACATAAAAATATTTTCATCCAGATTTTGTCTTAGATACATGAATTTTCTCTCCATATCTTCTAATTTTTCAGTAGGAAAATATTTTTCTAAGAAGAGAAACATAAAATCCTTTAATTACATGTTTTATATTTCCTCTTCTTCTACAGAATTTGGAATCAATATACACCATTATTACACATCTCTTGAGGGATGATAAACATCCATTAAAACTTTCTCCCTTTCCTTTCTTACTTAATTTAGAAATATATTCTATAAGGAACATTTCCATTACTCAGCTAAAAATGGATTGGTAGTTTCATTGAATGATGGTGGGTTTTATTCATAATGAAGTGTAAAATTTGTACACCACATGGTTTATTAGTGGGATTCTCTATAATAGAAAGGTTATTGCTCCTAACCTTAGTCAGTTTCCCCAATAGGGTCATAATTTGATAACTTCCAGCTATATATCCTACTTCCGCTTCATTGTATTTCCGTTGATGGAAATAACTACATGGGGAATGTGAAATGATTTTGTTTAAATTACTTATACTAATCCCATTTATAAAAAATGGCATACACAGTATTAGATCACTAAATTATAAAAAATGTATAACTCCTAAATAGTAAATCAATTAATAGAAATTGAAAAATTAATACATGGATAATCTCTTTAATAAACATGATTATTTTGAGAATATTTATAATTAAAAAAAATATTTTCAAATCCTCCATAATGGCCTGAAAAGAAATTGTGAATTATCTAAAGTATATCCCCGAGGAGTATCAAACCAGGTGTATAGTAAGACCCATTATCTTGTGCCACAGTTAACACTCAAGTCAATCTCGACATACCTTTTCTATGTCATTACCTATAGGTATATATTTTACAGAACCATGTCCACTTATATTTTCTAAACTAGGATGTATTTCCAGGAAAACCACATATTATCTACCTTTAAAAAACATTATGATGTTCTTATATACATATCCAGAATTTATATCATAGGTTATGTTAAATAATCAATGTTTTCTTAAATATAGATCTAAATATTTTTACTACACTTCCATTAATACCAACAATAATTTTCATGACCTTAGTATCCCAGATTCAGTGGTTATATTAATACATTGGCATAAGATACATGGACTCAAATACTGAAGGAAAAAATAGGGTAATATTCTATGTAAATTAGTTATATACTTGATAATCACATTAAAATTGAAATATTAAAATACAAAAGATTTTTTTCTTGGACAAAAAAATATTTACCCTTAGTATATCCCTCAATATTAATCATAAAACACTTCCTTGTATCCCAGAAAAAATAAATCATAAGAAAGGGTGAACAAATATTCTCAGTAAGGGCATGTTTATAATAGAAGCTATCATGAATATGTAATAATAATAAATATTTAAGGGTAAATAACTAAAAAAATTACATTAAATTAATAAATTTATCATAATATTATAGGAATAAATGATGCTCAAATAATTATATATAAATAATCACATGGATTGAAACATAACCATGGTTATTATAAATAATAGAATAATCAAATTTAATGTCAATATATAATCTTATAATTAGGCAATGAGTAATTTTTTACATCAAAATTGTATTATCATTGCCTCGTTCAAAGACATATTAAATAAATGGGTAAGTCATTATCCAAAAAACCATTCTAGTATGATTCATGATACCTACTAATTCATCAATAATATATAGAGAGATCTTCCTATCAATTATTATGTATAATAAATTACTAATATAAAAGGGGTAAAAAATAATAAAAAAATTACTAAAAAATTATCATAAAAAATGCTAAAAATTACCCTAATTAATATCCCATGTCATAAACCATCTTGAGTAATATAAATGGAAGGATGATAGTATGTCTCAATTAAAAATTATCACAAAACAAAAAAAAGAAATAATAATTATGGTATCCTTAAAACATATACCTAGTGGATCATAGGTATAATAAATGGTTGATGTTAATGAAGAATAAAAACATTATAAAATTTTCCTTCAAAACATTCTTTTGCAAAATAACCTTTTAACTTTGAAAATAATTTTAAAAATAAAAGTTTAAAAAATATTTTTAAAAATATTTCAATGATAATAAAATTTTAATCATAAATATAATTCATAAAAACATTTATTGGTGATAATGGTTTAAATTTTTTACATTCCATACTCGTTCATATAATGATTACTTTCACATTTTCAGAAAATTCCAAACATGCATTGTTTGGAAAACAACATGGAGATTATTTCAAAAAATATTGTAAAAATACAGAAATGGGAAAATATTTCTCAAATAATTAATTTTGGTAATATTAAAAAAATTATAATTCTTTTTAGAAAACAAGGTTTTGTTGGAAAAAAAGATTTTTGACTAAAGAGAGAAATAAAGTTGGATTTCCATAAAAACATCTTCTCAAACATTTAAAGTAAAACAATAATGTGAAAATGGAATTATAATATTAAATAATTCATAAATAAAAATATTAGAATAAAATATAATAATTTTAAAAAATATTTAATAATTAACCTAAGGAATATATAATCATAAATAATCTTGAATAATGATTAGATTTTGAAATACAACCTCACCATTTTAGAAATTTTTGAATCATAAACCCCATGAGATGAATAAATTAAAATGAAACATTAAATAAAATGAAGATAAATTTATTCCCAATATAAATTATCAAAATGGGTAGTATATAAACCATTCAAATGAATAATTGGTGAATATGATGTATGTCTCATTAATGTAAAAGTGAGATGATAAACTCGTACCCTATGTTCAATTTCCTTTAAACATGATCAAACATACTTTATAATAAATATATGTTTATTTATAAGATATTAAAGAAAAATAATAATATATTTCATACCATATGTTAATTACTTATAGTCTTTTATTAAATATTTATTAACAATTCTTTGTTGAAAAAACTATTTCATGTGTAAATTTCATTATTTTCCCATCGATGTTTTGGTTTAGTAATTTATATCCTTTTACATTGAAAAAAGTTAAATCATACCTATAATTTTAAATAATATACAAGTATAATATATATTCATTATGTATATATATATATATATGTGGAGTGATCTATAAAAGTTTTATATTAAAATGCATTACACTATTCTGGGAGATGGTATGTCGAATATACACATGAATGATGTATCTATTTTATTGATAGATGGAATAAATGGTAATTAATTAAATTTTCTAGATCCATTATTATGTAATATATAAAATTTATATTAATCAAATAAATCCTTATTACCATCCATGTAAAAATAAAATGAAAAACATTTCACATTATTATGTGTAGGTCGTAGTCAACTTGTATGAACGGGCAACGATATTGTTTTCCAACAGATATGGAGGTAAGTATCTAGATGTGATATTATATTTCCATAAGTATCATTAGGAAATAAATATCACACATTTTGGATAGTTTTATGTCTAACAAGATCTATTTAATGTATAAGAGATACATGAATTATATTTGTTCGTGAGGTAGTAAATCGCCATACACACGAGCGATATTATATTATACCCCATAGAATTAAAAGTGAGAAGGTATAAGTGATATAACAATTAAAAAATTATAAAAATATCAAAAATAACACAAATATATGGTAAAAACAATGTTATATCCACACATTAAAGGTGATGATAGAAAATGAATTTTATCGGTTCTAGAGCATGTAGTCTGTCGTACGTAGGATTGACAATTTCATTTTCCATTTGATTAAAGAAGAGATCAATATGGGTTATTCCATTAACCTAATAACATCTAATTAAATAGGTTATATATCTTTTAGTTTATAATAAGATATTATATTGATTTTAAGGATATGTAAAATGAAAAAAGATATACACATTTAAGAATTTTAGGTCTTCTTTAGTGAGACTCTTTAGGTTTTGGCCTAAATCCTTCTTAGGAGGGATTCCAAATAAAAATAAGGCCTATATAAATTATTTATGGGATTTTTTTTTATTTTTGGAATTTTTTTTAAACAAAGGGTTTTGGTTGTGTTAATAAGAGGGAAGGGTTGGTGGCGTTTAATAAGTGGGGGAGAGGATAAACCGCGATTTTTAGAAAATTTAAAGTGATATCCACGTTTTTCTCATTCCAAAAGCCTCCAAAATGTGTAATTTTCCTCCCTTGGATGTGATAATGTCGAAACATGTTGAAAAAGTTGGTTTTGGGCATGATTTACTTCATTTTTTACCCTCATGTCCTTAATTTAAAAACCTTAAACACATTTTAACCTTAACTATGATAATTAATTTGTACTATTATTACTATTCATTATGGTAAAACATTATTTTGACCTTAATAGATAATATTTTTTATTCTAACTTAAAATATGGAATACATTTTACCAAATTATCTCCATATATTTGGAATAATTCAATTTCAAATTAAACCCATAGATACACCGAAATAAATGTTTTTCCAATGAAAAAATTTCAATGTTTAAATAGTTTTCATATTATAATTCAATATATATTTCATTCTAGTTACATATGTTAGTTAAATTTTAATATAATATAAATATTTTTTTTAATTCAGTTTAAAATATAATTTAATCTTAAATAGTTTTAAAAAAAAGTCTTCAAAAAAACGGTTTTTTTCACTTTTCATCAAAAAAAAATTACCTCCAGAGAAAAATATAAAAGGTTCACCTGAAGATAATTTTTACATGTAGACCATAAAAAATAAATTCTATTTTTTTAAAAATAAAATATAAAACTATTAAAAAATTAAATTATGTGTGCAAAGGTAGACTAAACCCTCTTTTAGAAAATTATATTTTTTTAGAAAACAATACTTTGTGTTCAAATAATTATTATTTTATTAATAGTATATATATAACCATTTAAGTAATTTTATACATGTTTAGATCATATAGTTTTCATAATTTATTTATTTATATTCATACCCCCAACATAATGGCTAGGTTATAATGGTTATGTTAAAATAAAAATATTTTAATAGAGTATCATGTTTTGTTTAAATCTAGTGTTTCATGCATCATATTCTATCAAAGTGAATATATTATTTAAAAATAATTATATCATAGAGTCTTGTTGTGTTACATTATCTTTTAATAATAGTGTTTCATATCACATACACTATCAAAGATGATTTTTCTCAATTAAAATCTTGGGGTATTGCATGTTTTTGGTAAACACAGATCTTCCACGTAGATATTTCTTCTCCATCTATAAGATATGAAATTCATATTATATTTCAATTTTACAAGTATTATTTCGAATATATAGATTTTATTAATCATATATATTATCTATACTACTTTATTTACTTTATTTTGTACAATATTAATAGTATTTATACTTATATGTAGAAATATAGAAGTAATCAATTTATACAACTATAATACATATATGATAATTTATGAATTTAATCCCCTTTAATATTAACAATAATAACTTGATAAATAAATATTACAATTTAAAACCTTAAATTTATATATTAATGGAAGTTCTCAATTACTTTTGACACATTTTCTAATTCCCTTTCTCATTTATTTAGTCATATATCATTTTACCTATAGGTTATTTGATAAAAGTTTGACCTATATTATTTTTCATTTAATATCATTGGGTCTCATTTTTCATCATCAATATCCTTCTTTGTTCATTTCAAAATATCATACAATCATACTGAACAATTGTTATCAACTCCAAAATAAACATGATAACACCCCAGAATTTCATATTTGGTTTACCTTCATTTAAAAAGAGATAATCACTTCTTAAATCAATAAGATAGATTCAACCTACGACAACCTATTTTAAAGATATTCTACTTAAATTAATGTTACCATAAATACAATGAAATTAATTTTGACTATATACATTCCAAAAATAAATATTATGTTAATATATTATTTTACAAGAAACATCAAACTAAAATGAAACTATAACGTATTTTATTTGTAGAAAAATATGATCAGTAAAACCTAGATATTGAATTATTGGGTATGAAAAAAATTAATCAAATTATGAAATATATACATAAAGAAATATTAATTTAATTTTATAAAATAACTTTGAGTTCATCATGTGCTAAAAAATAAATTTTTCTAGAAGGATTGTTTTTTATACATTGTAAATTTTATTAAATAAAACTAGCTATATCATTTTTAAATATTTATGTTTTTAAAATATAATTTTGTTAATAACATTTTATTGGTTTTCTATTGAAATATAAAATAAGAATATCTAGTTTTATTAAAAAAATAATTTCCTACAAAACACATCTTTAATTATATTTCAATTTAAAAGATAAATTCTAAAATTTTAGAATATAAATTTGACCAATTTAGATTATTTTTTATTTATAATTAAAATTTTATCATGGAATAAATTTTTTATATTTTTTGTGAAAATATTTATTTTTAGGTTAATAGGGAGACATTCCGTTTTTAAAAATGATATGACTTTTATGTATTTATTAGTATATAAGTATGAATTGGAAATTTATGAAACTCATTTATTTTAAAAAAATTATATAAGATATATTTCATATTTAATAAATTTATATTTGTTTTGAAATCTATATCATATATTTTAGATCATAAGTAACCTTTTTCTCTAAAATTATTTTTAATACATTACACTTTTATTATTTTAATGTTATTTTTCATCACTTTTAGAATTTGAGTCTAATAAAATTTATTTAAATTTTGTACTTATAATTTTAATATTTTGTAATGAGGGTCATTTAATTTTTAGGAATAAAAAATGAATTACTTGGGTAAAAATGAGTTACCACAGTAAAAGGTAAATGGGTACAAAAGTGTTAACCAAATGGTTAAATGACATAACATGTTAAAAAATATTTATAAATGAGTGGTAGTTGTTTAAATTGAATAACAAATTTCTTTAATATATTATTTTCCATTTTTTCATCTTAATATGAGAAAAATGTTCTTTATTTATATTAAGATGAAATAATTTAGAAAATTTCATACTCACCACTTATAAATGGTGCCTCTCAACACCCCTTTAATAAAAATATAAATTTATGTTTACTCTTGAAAATATTCCCATTTCTCTTCACTTATAACCCTTTTACATATCCATTACCTCATGTTCACATGAATTTAGACAAATCCCTCCATTTCAAAGTAGTCCTCTAAAGGAAAACTCATGTTCTCAACGTGAGTAATAATCTTTCATTATTTATTTATTTTTCTTAATTAAATATCCAAATAAAATTTGCTAATTCATATATAATGAAATGAGTATTATTTTTATACTTGGTTATATTATTCTATTAATAACTTACCACCTTTCATCATTTTCATTATGTAACACAAAAACGTTATTCGTACATTTTTGGAGACTATTTCCTGCATGAAGCGACATCTTTGGTTTTCACCACCACCTATATTAGATAGTTATTATGATATAATTGATAAATAAATGTTACATACATATTATAAATATCATTATTAAGATAAAAATACAATCCACCTAGATTCCTTATAATCTATTAACAATAATGAAAATGTCATTTGGGCATTAGTGTGGACTACCACCTCTATAAAGCATCGTAACCATTTTTTCATATAGTTTACTTATTATTTATTAAAATAACGTAAATTTTAATTAAAAATAGTAAATAAATATATATTTAATATAATTATTAGTTTTTACTAGTGATATTATTATAGAAGAAATCGCTTTCATTACAACACATATCTATTAATTATGGTGTGATCATATTTTTGTCGATGAAACCATCGGCTTGAAAAATATTGTAAAATAATATCATTGATGAATAGTAGAACATAATTACTGATAATATATGATATAAATAAGTATATAATGATTTTAGTTTTGTAATATAATGAGAACATTTATAATAAACACATTAATTGAGGTACCAACCACTGTTCTTTAAAAAACACTAAAACATGTTCATTGTCATTTCCATTATTTAATGATTATGAACAAAAAAAATAAGTTTAATTTATAATATTATATATAATTTTAAATAATAAATTTTATTTTATTGTATGATCTGGTATTTTTGAACCTTGGGACAATAATGAATAACAATAATGATATTAAAAACTAATAAAAATGATCAAGAATAATCATTCCCCGTATTTGAAAATAGATAAAAATAAACAAATATAAATGAAGAGAATAATTATAAAATAATAAAATAAAATTATGTAGATATTAATAAGTTTCATAAATATGTGATTAAAATATTTATTTATTATATAATATATTTAAGTTCATTAGTGGAATTCAGGAATTAAGGTAAGGGGTTCCTTGTTTTGAATTTAATTTCATGAGAAATTTTTCATATTTTGATCCATGATATATCTCATATGGTGTGATTTATACTAGATGAATTTATTTACAATATCCATGTAATTAATTTGTTATTTACGTTCCACATCATTTTATTTCATGAAATGGATTCTAATTCACATTATACCAAATTTATATGGGTTATTTTTCCCTATTTATAACTATATTGGACATGCTTGATATTGTAAAAAATAATTAATTTTATATGGTGAATTAACTACCCTATTTATTTAATGTATGACAAATATATTTAATTTCATAGTATTTAAATGTCCATTTCATGATCTCCCAATCATGTTCATTTTATTCTTTTGTTATAAAATCCATGTTGGATTTTTATTACTAAAATATCCATTATTTAGTTATAATGCTTCTTCATGAACTTCGTTATTCTATACATTTTTTATTCTAACTATGATTTTATTTCATGTTACATTCATTTCAAATCTATTGAGAATTAATTTTTAATTAAAATCATTTGATTTGATGAATTTATCTTTCAAAAATTATATCATTGATGAGAATAATTCTCGTCTTCTTTAACAACATTTTCCTTTATTTTCCATATTTTCCATTACAGCCAATTTTATCCATTATATATGGAAAACCAAATATGTGTAATTTCATGTTACCTTATAATTCCTAACGTAGTTTTTTAAATTTTTTATCCCTTTTTACAATGTCAGTTTAATCTATGGTATTTTAAAATAGTAAATGTATTTCATTTAGTTATCATGTGACTTATCTTTTACTCCACATTTACCTAGTAAATCCTTTTTGACATTTTAAATTTTTTATTATTGATCTGTTTTTATAAAAGTAAATGTTTTCAAAAAAATACATCACATTTTAAAAAAAAATTATTTTAATATTTTCTTATAACTTCTTATTTTCTGACAATAATAAATATATGTTGTAAAAAATCTTTTATAGTTTCTCAAATTATTAGCATACTTTTCAATAAATTTTTTCTATTTCATAAGAATTTATTTATCATAATTTACCATATATAATCTATTATACTATTTTGTTGGATTAAACTCATGGAAATTTATTATTACATTTTCTTGTATAATCATCCACTGTGTATAAATATGGGCTCTTCTTCTAATGCATTTCCTCAATGAACACTCTATAATTCAATCCATTTATTGAAAGGTGTCCACCAAGATTTAATACCTCAATATATTTTGGAAATTATTAAATTAATATTATATCACTTATTTATATAGTTTAAATACAATATAATTTATTATCCTGATGGAATGGTTTTATATTAAAAATTATTTAATATATTTGGATACACTTTTAATTTCAATGGGTAAATCATGTTATGATTATAAATGGAATTATTAATGATTTCATAATGTAATTCTATTTAGAAAGTGTATGAAATCAATTTCCCCCTGAGGATTTCATTGTATATTGAATGATTTATATCTTATGACACAAATATGTATAGATGATGATAGGGTAGGCCCTATATTTCCCTCTAATGAATTTTTTAATATTCTATATTTTATGACATAATTCATAATGTGTGGTGGAGATAAAAGTTTGATCAATTTTGTAAGTATAAAACTTATTTAATCCCTACTAATTTATAAATTGGAGATTATTTTCATCAGTTTTTGATTTATGGCATATTTTATGCTAAAATGTGAAAAATTATTAATTATTTAATTTTAACATATTTTATTTGATTTAATATTTTGAGTATAAAATTTATAATATTTATCCAAATTTTATGATTATGTTTTTTAGTATATCTTAATTGTTGGTTCTAAACATCCTCTTCTGGACCAAGAGATAATTCAAATATTTAGAGGTGAAAAAAATTAATCAATTAAAAAACTCTTATAGAGGAATAAGTGGGTAAAACCTCCATAAATGAGGCATAAATCAGTCTACATGACTATAATTTAGTTGATTACATTGGTATATAAAAGAGGACTCATAGACTCATTTCACCATTAAATTTGAAGGAGTGATTCACTTATTAAGAGAGTTATTGGATGCTGAAAATTAATTTTATATTTAGGAAACATTCATCCTCACTAAATATCAATGTAATAGAACTATAAAATATTCTACACAAGGAAAATGGACCATAAATTTGGAGTTAAAATGAGAAAAAATATGGGACAACTTTATTTAATAATATTATAACTGATTCTGCCAAAACGAGTGGGTACCATGTGTAACTTTTTTAAGAATAGATTTTGGAACTCAAATTTCAACCATTTACAACCCATTATATTCTGAAATAATTTAATGGTCATATATGATGCCCCAAATCCATATCCATTCTTATAAATAAGAGCATATGGGTGGATTGAAGAGAATATCGATTAAAGAGGTAAGAACATGATGATGACTATGCTTTATGATTTCTCTTTTCTTTTCATTTTATTTTAGACTTATTTTCCAATGTAATGTGCATTCAAATATTAATTAAATTTTTCCCATTTATTCTTTCATCCCATTCTCTCTTCCAACCCTAATATCAATCTCTCTCTCTCTCTTTGATATTTCCCTTTTGATCTCTTGTAACATTGAAATGGAAAGTGACTAACCTGAGGCTTAGCCCTAG
Source organism: Viscum album (assembly GCA_963277665.1). Lineage (NCBI taxonomy): Eukaryota > Viridiplantae > Streptophyta > Magnoliopsida > Santalales > Viscaceae > Viscum > Viscum album. The sequence continues at coordinate 734,525,246 of OY728130.1, forward strand.
TGGAGGTTTGATAGTGTTTTTATTATTTCCCATCAATTATACATGTTTAAATCTATTTGTGGTCGACATAGGAGTATTAATCAGGTTCAAAGGTTTTCCACCATGACATACATTCCAATTCCATTAATTTTCTTTGATTCATTATTTTTCCTCCCTTATCTTGGGAAAACACTTCATACGGTGGAGTTGGTATTTCTTGAAGGGAAAAAATAGCATACAGCGGGCCAAGGTCTTTAAGTAATCACATTATTGGTTGATGTGGGATCCTATTTAACTATTTAAGGAGTTGTGTTTTGGTTCTCTAAATGAATTATTAAATCTCTCACTCAATAACTCATATGAAATTAATTCATCAATGAGGTTTCATCAAAACAAATTATCAAGTTGAGTTTAAATAAAAAATAAACAATGAATTAATCCATGTTATCCAACCCTTGGACCAAGACCTTTTTCACTAATTTCATTCTGTCTTTATCTACATTTTGATTTCAATTCTATATTTCATTATTTTAATTTCACTTTTTTCAAAAGTCCCAAAATATCTTTTTGAGGAATAATAAAAAAACAAAAAATAATAAGATTATGTGAATTAAAAATTACTGATTGAACCAACTACAACTCTTGTAAAGTGATAAGAATTTGGTAATCCTCTACGATGCATTAGGAAAATAAAATTTCATTTTTTCATGCCCTACAATAGGCACGAGTTCAATGTGACTTCATGAATATACTAAAAATTTAAAGGGTGAGACATATTGGATATGATCACAAACTAAAGGGTGACCCTTCTTGGATATGGTCATAATATAATAAAACCTTATTTCTACGTTTCATCCAAAGTTCATTTATATTCTATGTATCAAAAGAATTTTGTATTTACATTCCATATTTATATGATTATTCCCTAGGGATCAGGTTTATTATCTCCTGATTTATCTCCCCTTTTCCATGTAATATGTTTTCTTATTTGATATTTCATTCCCGTTTATCGTGATTTTTGAATAACAATTATTATTTTATATTTTTTTATTAAATTTTTGTCTCATTCTAATATGTTATCTTATTCTTATTATATTACCCTTAATAATATGTTGACAATTTTTTCCTTACTAATCATTTTATCTTACCCAATTATTGTTCCGCCATTTCCCAAAGTTATTAAGAAATATAATATGTATGATGTGTCTTGAAGACTATCATGTGTGGTGAATTTGTGGGGGATGATTAATACTTACCATGTATTATGTATTTTCTTATATAGTGGTAAAAAATAACTATTAGTTCAAAAATACAGGGGTTTTTTAAGTTAATGTTTGGTCCAAATTATCTAAAACTCTATACCTAAAAGATCATGCTATTATTTTATGTTATGTCATGTAATTATGAGATGATCAGGATAATGGGGTATATTAGTTGGTATCAATGCAAGGATTAAATAAACATGGATATTATGGTGTTATCAATTGGGGTTTTAAATTTCATTAAGGGTTGATAAGCTAAGTTTTATTATAATTCCAAAGCTATAGAAAACCAATTACGTAAGTTGGGATAATATTGAATATTTTATATATGAGGATAATATAACATTTGTGAAAACACTATGATAAGTCAAATAGATATGTCAAATAATAGTACACTATCCAAAAAAAAATATTAAAATAAAGATTATATATTTCTCATTTAAATTAAATAATTCTATAGATACTATAAAATTGATGTTACTATGAGGTAGATGGACCATAGGGTAATCACCCAGAGTATTACAATTGAGTAATAACATAATCTTCAATCTGGTTCAAGATGAGTGAAAATACTACTGGTTATATTACTAAAAACTATCATTGGATATGCTTTGTTTATTGACATTGTCATTACAACCCATTATGAAGGATATTATATGTTTTGGAATTAGGTTAAAAAATATGATAGAACACAAACTAATGAAATCTATATTTTACTAACAAAGATTTATGTTGAAATAAATGCTAATGTAATAATTTTGAAGAGTATGTCATTTTCTGGTTGAATCTATTATGGAATTATCTTCTATTAATTATATTACAATGTTAATTCTTCATATCTAAATATTAAATTTTTTTTTAGTAATTTATGAATCCTATATGAATCTGGATAACAATACATTCCATAGGTAATGAAAATATTTTCCCAATGAGAAAACTAATGGGATAAGAGTTGGAGTGAGAAATTTTCTTATTATTTCAAATTAGTAATAAATAATTAAAATTAATAATGTGAAAATAGTTTAGTTTCTATAAACACTATGAAAAGGAAGGATGTGGTCTCCTGATGCTTGGGTGAAAATATGAAAAAGGAGTGAATCTTTAAAATCATATATGTAAAAAAAATATGGGAAGAAGAACCAAGGAAAAATTCCCAAAGGAATTGTGAGGTGTTTTTTATATAAAAATTAACGCATAGAGAAACTAATTATAAATGAAAATTTAAGAGGTTAGTGGATATGGTGAATGAAAATAGAGATTTTTCTAAGGTACCAATAATAGTATATTGTTGTAAATGTGGGGAACACAGATATAACCCAGTCAATGCCCAAATCCAATGGCTAACAGTGATGATTGTTAGAAAACAAATCCTAGGTAAGGGGAATCCTATGAAACCATAATTATAGACGTTGATTTTGAATATGATATGGACTGAGGAACATTATTCACCCACTCAAGAACATTAAGTTTTTTATGTGTATCATTTTCAATATAATTTAATGTACCTAGAATATTAAGTCAAAACATAAATTCTCTACTATGATGAATAGTTTAATTATTAATAAAAACATCTTGTTGTATGATTATTGAATCCCAAGTATATACCTCCTCTACAATATATTTTTATAGGAATGTGCTTCCCATAAAATCATCTCATACTTCCGTTAGTCAAATTTAAAGTCATATTAAGAATTTATTGGTTCTCTTGACATAGAGGCCCAGATAATTTCATTTATAGGAAAATAACATTTAAAAATACATCTATGGAAACTTATTAATACAAGGTTATCTATAAATAATATTTGAAAAATCACCCCCATTATATTTGGGTATTTATCACAAAAGATTAAATAAAAACTCACCAATATAACACCTTAAAAGAAAATAAATCCATAGTCATATCTATCTTATGGACACCATTAAATACTTCATTAGTTATGAATGATTAAAATTAATAGGATGTAATTTATTTATGTGGTGAATAATGTAACTACTGCAAATCTCATAATGCTTTTTCCTGAAATTACTATTATGTTAATTGATTTTTCTACATTAAATGCTAAACTAAAATGTAGTTTAGATATTTTTCATTTTGATATAAATATAGCAGTGAAAACCTATCCATTTAATTATATGGTATTAATATGATTAACCTAATTTTGAATTATGTGTATAAATAAATATAATGTTCATTTTATAAAAAAAATAACATGGTTATTTCTGCACAAAAAAATCAATTTCACTAAATGTTGTCTTTCTATGTGTTGTAAATCATATTATTTAAAACTAATTTTATTAATTTTAAATTATTATTTCGAAAAAATATAATTTTTTTATTCTATTTTTATTGGATTTTTATAGAAAATAAGAATAATAACTTTTAATAATTTTAAATTTTATTTTCCAACGAAAATAATTTTCATAATAATTTTGTTTAATATTTAATTTATCAAAATTTAAAATTTTAATTTTACCAAATTAACATTATATTTGGATTTAGAATGAAAATATTATATTTTGATTTTTTTTTATAAAATGTTTTTGTAAATATGGAAAAAATCATTTTGTCCCATACCCAAAGATTTATGATATTATTAGTATATAAGTATGAAATATAAATTTATCTCAACATTTTCATGAATAAATATTTATTTTATAAGATATATTTCAAATTTAAATATTTAGATTTTAGTTTACAAACCTAGGATTGGTTTTTTATAACTCAAGTTACATTATTTTATAAAATTGTTTCTAATATATTATACATTTATAATATTAAAATTAATTTTTATCAATTTTAGAATGTGACTATAGTAAAATTGACAACATAATTTTTTATTTCATATTCCATACTATGTATTAAGGTTAATTTTAAATTTCATAATAAAAATTAATTACATATGTAATAAATAGTTACCACAGTAAAAGCCAAAAGGGTAAAGAAGGGTTAACAAACGTGGTAAAAGTAATAGCATATTAAAAACATTTAAAATTATGTGGTTGAGGTTTTTATTTACCATGAATTATATCCTCTAAATTATTTTTCACTTCTTTTTCTTCTTTAAAATTGAAAAATGTTCACTCTTTATATTAAGATTAAATAGTTATAAAAATGAAATTCTCCCCATTTATAGAAGGGTCCACTAACCACCCATTAATGACCAATATAAATTTATTTTTCTTATTGATAAAATAATTTTTTCACTTCACTATTAAAACGTTTTTACTTCTTCTAGCTTATAGTTCCAATAATTTATCATAATCCCCCCATTTCGAAGGATTCTTCCTAGGGAAAACTCATGTTATCAGCATGATTTCTAAGATTTCACTATTTCTTTACATTTCATGCTTTATTTTCAAATTATAATCATATTATTACTATATAATGTCTTAATATTAGGTTGTATATTGAATTTTGTTATGTTAATGTAAAAATAATTAGTAACCTCACCCTAATTCCATTAGGGAAAATGAAAATGTCATTCATTCATTTGTGTAAACTACCACCTTCATGAGGCGATGTCTTCCCTTTTTCATGAATACCTATATTAGCTAGTCATAAGGATTTAATTGATGAATAAATTTGAAATATATAATATAATAATAATTATTGAGAGAAAATTTATAATCAAAATTTATTACCTCTCATCAATTAGGAAAAACGAAAATTCCATTCATGTGTATGTGAAAATCACTACCTCCACGAGGTAATGTATCTCATTATTTATATAGTTTCATTATTATTTATTAATATAACATTAATTATGACTCCTCACATTAAAAATAACCAAATAATATCATTATTTTATTTTAATAATGATTTCATTAAAAAATAATAATCTTTCATAACCATACCCATCTATTAACTATGGTTTGCTCTTGTTTAGGTCTGTACAAACACATGCATAAACAATGCTACAAAATAATAACATGGATGAATATTAGAACGTAATTACTAATAATATATGATTTAAATAGGGTAATAATGATTTCATATTTATTTTGGAATGTTAACAGTAATATTAAACTTAGTAAATAATAGACCACTATTTATTCATTAAAAAACACCAAAACATAGTCATTGTGGTTTTCATATTTATGGATCGTAACCAAAAAATACCATTGAATGGAATTATAAAATTATAAATAATTTTAAATAGTTAATTAAAACCAATTTTATTATATCTTAATGATGAAAATTTGGATAAGAATGAATAAAAACACTATTATTTAGAAACAAGTCCCAAAAAAATCATGATTACTCTCAACCATATTGAAAATTGATGACCACTAACTAATATATGTCACATAGTTACCTAACAGGTCCCCACCTATACTAGTGGAAAGATAGAAGGAACACCAGATTCCTACCTCAAACTATGCATGAGTTTGTCACTAGTACTGAGTAAAAATAACATACATATGGGAGGCCTTAGAATAACAATCCTATACACACTGACAGACTTATCTGCATACATACATGAGTTGTGGTAAAAGAAAAAAATGAAACATTAATCCATACACAACCTCTATAATCTCACAATTAATATAATATCACATAAACAATATAAATGGGAAAATATATGCCCAACAGCCAACATGTTAGTCTAAAATAATGAGGATAGAGGAGAACTATCACAACATACAATGCAAGTCTGACCAAAAGTCCCGCTACCACAGCCTCCAAGAACCACTAAGATCTTCCAACATTAGGTCCTCTTAAATCATTGTTATATAACGTGTTTTTTATAAGACTTAAAATATTTGGGTAGATTCCATATAAGGGTGAGTATATACATACCCTGTTGGAAACCCTAAAATCACCAAAAAGTAAAGCATCAATGATAATTTAAGATAAAACCCATAACCAAGAAGGTATTGTAAGGTGGAACACATAGTTATTTTAAAATATTATTTCACATCCTATTTTGTATTCTCAATGTCACATCCATATAAATAACTCAAGATGCCCAAATTCTGATTTAGATATCTCAGGTAACTGCATGATCATTCCCATAGATGATGTTGGAGGATCCATGCCCCATTAATATGGGTGAAATAATAACACTAATTGATGATCCCTATTTCATCAGAGGTATATTGATAGGAAAAATTCTTCTTCGCATATAGAGGATCATTTCCTTGTAAATTTGAATATAATAACCAAATTTATTTGATTCCACAGTTTGTTTATCTTATCACCATGAGTACATGGGAGAAAGACCGCTCACTAAGAGGATCTTTATCCCAACGAGTGAGTTATCAAAACCACATGGGAATAATAAAGGAAAAATAAATGTTCAAGGAAAAATCCCATAAAAAAGATGTACATATTGTTTATTAGTTCTACACAATGTGTTACCACTATAGGATAACTCAATGTGTACCTCATCTATCTGACCCATTCACCACTGAGAATATTTGGGATGTAGCTAGTCACAAACAACATGTGGGGAAACATGGGTAACTGAAAATGTACTCAAAATATAATCTAACCTATTTGATTAGGTGTCACATGGTGTGTGACTCAATCACATAGCATTGTGATATTTAACTCCCTATGAAACCTTAGGCACATCGTCAACAAGAAACATGGTGTGTGTTGTTCCAAACTACATGCCATGTGGTTGTGATTTTTCTATAAACTCAACCAAATTATGTGTATTCCACATTCATCTCCCCCTTCATTTATTCCACTATGAATCATTCCTGTGACTCCCACTAAACTATATTTTCATTATTAATTTCCTATTATAAGTCGGTTTCTATCCATTCATTGTTGGAAAAATGGATTTTTGATTCCTCTTGATATGTCAACACAACATGACTCATAAATACCATCATTTAATTATCGTGAATCTTTCTATCATCATAATTTAATATATTTTTTCCAAAGAACACCATGAAAAAACATTAAATTGTAATATATGGAAACCTTGATCTATAGATGAATGAAATGGGTTCTATCTAAATAGTTTAATTGGCATATAGTTGTGAAAAAATCATGAATCCAGTAACCCAAATATGGTGGTAAATTTATTACATTGTAATTGATAAAATGGTTCAAATCATGAATTTATTATGAATTTATTTGTCTTATAGAGAAATATACCTACCTGAAACTCATTTTATATTGGGAATAAAATATAAAACATAGTGAAAGTAAATGTTTTGCATCCATGATACTCAATTAAAGAGCCATATTCATGTCTAGTGGAATGAAACAATACGGGTGAGCTCAAATTATGAGTTAGGGTTATCTATAATATAATATATCATGAGTGAGTAATATATAATAAATATGGAATTGTAAATAACTGAAAAACACATTCCACTTAATCAATAACTAGAGCTTGAAATGAATTTATGGATAATATCAATTAAAAAATCTTATAGAAAGTAATAACTGAATTAAAAATGAATTAAATTATTAATATTGGATTTCATGAAGTAAGAAACAAATATATCTATATGATTAAGACATTGGGGTAATAATGTTTAAAACTCTGGGTAGTTAAACACAAAAAATAGTTTGATTTGTCATACTAATTTATCTCATGATTTTTTCTAATACATAAGGGATATCTACATTCAGGGACCACCCATAATTTCATATCCAACATATTCCTCATATGTTGAATGATTAATTTAATTTATAACAATTATTATTTATTGGAAAAAATATATATTGAGTAAATAATATATATTTATGATTATTTTCCCTAGTCGATCAAATAACATTCCTAATAAAACAACATATATAAAAATGGTATATAGTTTAGGAAATAGTCATATCCATAATAAAATCAATAAAGATATTGTAGATAAATTTAATTTGCAATTATCAAAAGAATGTGACTTTTACAAGATAATGATAATACTGAAAAATTTAATAAGGGATAAGAGATGATCATTAGTTCATTGAAAATATAGGTTTTGTAACATGATCATGTCATTTTGAAAAATAATTAAAAGTAAGTGAAATATTAAAATAACTTTTTATTAAAGGGTTCTCATTAAATACAAATTAAAATATAAAAAAAATATCGATGTTTGTAAAATAGTTATGGTGGCAGGGAAGTATGTTAATATCGAATATATTTAAAAAACATTCCTTTTGAATTTCAGTAAAGAATTTTAAAATAAATCCTTTAGGGAAACATTATAATGATTCCTTTCATGCCTATTAAAAATTCAATGAAAGTATAAAATATCCTTAATAAATAATTGTATAGATTAAAAGGAATTTCTAAAACAATTACAAAATTATTGACATGGAAGAAAAATATATCTGATTAAAAGATTAATAAATTAGGTTTTTATTTTAAACATTTTCCTAAATTCTAGTGAAAAGGGAGGAAATATTGTAATAAAATATGAAAAATCCTTAAATATTCATAGGATAAGAGAATTATTGAATCTTTTGAAGGAAAAATTATAACACCCTTTCAATGAAATTAAATGAAATCCCAAAAGAATGTGAGATTATAAAATAAAATCTTACGACTGTGGAAACATTTAAATTGTGACTCATTGAAATAATACACTTAAAATATAAAATTAATAATCATTAATATATAAGTATTATTGTCAAATATATAAATTTAATAGTATGAAGACCACATTAAAGTGAATAAGTTCGTAATAATAAATATGTCCCAAGGGTATAAAAATAGGGAAAAAATCCATTACCTCACAATTTACTTTAACTGAAAAATTATTAAAATATTGTATAATGGATTTAAACATGTTATTGAGTTTTATCAAAGCCATATTAACAATTAAAATATAATATACGATCTTTTTATATCATCTATTCACCCGATCATTAATAATATTTCATTATTACCATTATTTTGGGTGTTAACTCCTTCACTTTATTATTCTTGTTTTTTCATGGAGGTTCCAGTTCTTTTGAATTTGATATACTTCAATAATAAATATAATTATAATATAGTTATAAATATCATATATTTTTTCATTAGATATATTTTTATAATAATTATTAAAAGTTTAACGTGTAAAATGATTCACATTGCTTCTAAGAGATGTTTGCCCATATATATGCACAAGCAACGTTATCATTTTATTAATGGGTGAATGGGTAAGGAAGTAAATTATATTCTAAATTTTCAAAAACAATGTTATCTCATGTGTAAAATATATATTAATTAGTTACATAATTAGATTATCTATGTGATTTGGTGGTAGAAACCAATTACATAGATTCGCGAGGCGGTAGTATGCATTATACACGAGTGATGGTTTTTCCCCATTTGATAGAGAAGAAGGAAGATAAATATTATGTAATCAATAAAAAAATATTAGAATGTGGGATATAATTATTTTGTTATATTTTAATTGTTATGTTATAATTTTATGTGTTAAATTAAAAAAGTAAAAAAAATATTTTGGTAAAGTAAATTACCTTTACATAGAGGAACCTACTTTCAATCTATTATTAAGAACCCTGGGATGGTATTTTGGGAAGAACATAGAATATAGAATTTTTTTAATGATTTTGGTGATAGATTTTCATAGGATTTTTTAAATCTAAATTTATTGAAATGTGTAAATAAGTGAGGGGAGGATGTTCCCTTTTGTAATTGAGTTGAGTGCCACAGTTTTATTTTTTCAATTTTTTCTACAATGTCATGTAACATTAACTAAAATATGGATCTAAAAAGAATTATATTTGAATGAGAAAACGTATTATTTCTAAATAAAACAATTAAATGGTGTTTCACTAACATTTTTTTTATTTTTACCATTATCTCTTTCGAATACTCACCGATAAACACGTTTTATCCTTAACCGTGGTAATTAATTTTTTATTATTTTGACAATTAATTATGAAAAAAATTAAGAAGACCTTATTAAATAATATTAATTATGTTAATTCAAAATATTAAATCAATTTCATCCAATTATATTTGTTCAGTGATAAGAATTATATTTTAAAAAACCATGAAAACATGTCCAAAACCCAGTTTTCATAAAAATAAATCTTCATGCATAAACTGATCTTATATTAACTATATGTATAGTAATAATAATAATATGTATTAAAATTAATATAGTTATATATTTTATATACACAATTCATTTAAATCATGATTCATTAAATATTATTTTAACAAATTAAATTTGGAGAACATTATGCCTTTTAAAAAAGAGGTCTTGGAAAAATATCATTTTTACATCCAAATGATATTATCATCATTTAAATTAAATTTATAGTAAAAAAATAGTTACAAATATTATAATATTTTATTATAAATAAATGGATGAATTTTTTAATACTAAATTTTTAATTATTAATAAAAGATTATGGATAAGTGAAATTTAGAGAAATTCATTCCAGGCTTATTTGGACATTTTAAGTTCAAAATAGATATTCATCCTATCAAGTTAGATTTTTTCCCATGAAATATTAAAATTATAATTGTATTAAAAAAATTGAAATTGAATTTTCACTTACAATAATTTAGGGACATGTGTTACAAATTCAATTTCGATGATGAACACATATAAAATCAAGGGGGAAATTAAACAACAACAAAATGTAAGGATCAATCGATGGTAGTTTTTGGTTTGGACCCATTAATTGATGAAGAATAAAAAATAAAAAACATTTACCCACATCTATAAAAAATCAGGGGGTAAACAGTAATGAAAATGTTGATTTTGAATTAGTTTATTGAGAGTTTTTTGTAATCTCGTCATTATCAAATATAAGGATAACATCATAAAACAATGCCTTATCTATATAACAGATAGATCCTTGAGGAAGGTATAAGCTCTTATAATTATTGATTAATATATTGTTGAATTTTGGGGTGTTCATGATCAAACCATGATTCTATGGCTACCAATAATGATCTCTATTTCAGATCTCTTACCAAGGTTCCACCTTTATTACCCAGCTAACCCTAATGGTATATCAAATTAGATATTAGAAAGGGACAAATGTTTTTATGAAATTTAATTAAATGAAATATATTATATAAATAAATTAATAATTTCATTTCATTAATTATCATCATGTGACTATGCATCATAATGAAACCCGATGTGAATGAAACTTATGTCATGCCAAGGCCTCATCATGTGTTATTGATTTAATGGAAACCATGGTTTCTCTATATAATCCAATTAGTATAAAAGATATAATAAAAACATGATTTATAAAAAATATTAAAATATATTAAAATATAATATGTTGGGGTTCAAAATTCCCCCGATAAGTACGCCATCACAAGATTATGATTCAAGGGCATGCATAAAAATTTTCAAATAGTATAAACCCGATAAAAATGGATGTTACGTTCTCCCCATCATTAGTTATTTCACCTCTAAGAGAACCATCCATTAAAAAAGGTGAGGGTGTTGAGATAACATCTTGTTCTCAAGTTCCCAAAATCTCTCCTAGATATTCTTCTTCTACCACCCGCCACACACTATGGGAATCATTCACCAATGGAGGATACTCCCCTACTAATCCTAGTTTGTTGTTGGTTACTCCATAAAGGCCCTCGCTTATTTAATTTTTGCCTCTACTTAGTATATTACATGAATCAAATCATGTATATATCTTATAATTTATGAAACATGGAAGATACCATGAATTTGGTCTAGCTATAGAGATATATCTAGGTGGTATGCAACCTTTCCAACCCTATACAGAATCTGGAATCGAATGATGTACCTTGGACATATATTTAAACCACTACGAAATCTCCATAATATAGTCTTAGGTTAGACATACATGAATATATAATCTCTTATATTCAACTCTAATATTAACTATCTAATGTATTCATAGGACTTCTGACGGCCCTATGTTGTACTCGTCCATTCTCAAATGATCTGTAGCTTCTCAATTGTCATTTACACCAACTCAGGGCTCATGAGTTCTATATATCCCAAATTATATTATCATAAAGGTGACCAACATTTTCATTCATATATGGACTTAAATTTCACGATTATAATCGTGGAGTTATAGATGTTTCTTTATGCAAACCCCGCAACTGGAATCTGATCCTCCCAACTCATTATAAAATCTAAAACACAAGAACAAATATTATCCTCTAGAACCTAAATTATTTTCTTAGCTTTTACATCAACACATGGTTGAAAATTCATGATCATATTTATATAAGTTTCAAATTCCACCTCTAAACTTCTCGAGAACAATGATGTAAATTGAACATCAAAGTTAGAGACCATTTTTAGGGTACTTATTATAGTTCTATGATCTCTGACATGTTAATGAATCCTAGATGTTTCACTGGATTATGTTCCTTGATGGAGAGAAAGTAATTCGACTTAGTGAATTATTTGACAATCCCTCACATATCATCTTAAGGTCTCAATAACAATAAAATTACTTTAAAAATCCACATATATTATCTAATATTTCATCTTTGTAACCTCAAAGGTTTTAGTTAAAACTATTGAAACCATATTCTCAATATTTACATATTGAAATTTTATAAATCAAGAGAAAATATCTACAATTAACCACTTCATCACTAGACACCAAAATGCCATAAAATATATTGATACTTAATTATCATGTCGGGGTGTATCGCTAAGGGATATATATTTAATTATCCTAGAACCTCCTTCAATAGTGTGGTTGGCACAAATTTATATCCTTAGAATAAAATAACATTCCACCCACCTTCATAGAATCCATCATGAGAATATAGTATAGATATATGACAACAAAAGAAATCATAATCATTACATCTATGTTATTCTTCCCTCACAGGATAGAGAAGAGGTGTGGCCACAACCATCGGTCAAAGGTATGTTTCTCCATCCCCATCTAATAAGGATAAATATAATGAGTATAACTACTCTCATGACTTTCCTAGAAATTGAGAATGATATTTCCTACTAAGATCACCTTCAACCACATTTTATTTTCCAAGATTATAGACATTCCAAAATATATAGTCCTTTAGAAACTCTAACCATTTACTCTGCCATTGATTAATATCAATTTTTGTGAAGATATACTGAAGACACATTTATTAAAAAAAAAATATCTCTCTTATAAAGTAATATCACCGAGTCTTTACGTCAAACACCATCTTTTTTAGTTCCATGTATTGGGTTGTATAATTATATTGAAGTGTCTCAGCTTCTAAAACCCATGTACTATCACTTTCTACCTATACATGAACAAACACCTGATCCTAGACCAATATTAATCTTATCACCCAATGTACTAAACCTCTTCTTTTGGAATCTTTCGATTAGGTGAAATAATCATACTCTTCTACAACTCTTTGAAGTCCTATTTGAACTTTTCCAACTAGATATTTGGATTCCATTTTGGGTTATTGTAGTCAAATTTGATTCAATCCAATAAAATTCTATCAAGAATATTTAATGACAAAAATAAAACCTATCTAGACTTCTTAGACAAGAGATACTCATGGTTAGATCCCAATAATTCACTACCACAATCTTCACTAGGACAATAGATGAACCCTCATCTTAATTTAAATGTCCCAAAATTGAACTATATAATCTATAATTTACACTTATTTTTATTTATATACAATCATTTATCATTGAGTATATTAAGGACCAACCATAAATTCTAGGCATTTCCATCCACTAATGTCGAGTAAATTAGAATTTCATCAATAAAAATAACCATGAACCAATCAATAAAAATACAAAAGATCATATTCATGAGTCTAAATAAACAACCATGGAATTAATCATTCCAAATTGAATCACAATTTCCTCATAATAACTGTAGATACATTAAAATATAATATTTGATATATCCACCCTGCATACTCGTAGTTGGTGATAGCTTAACCTTATTTCAATCTTCAAGAACCACTTTTCTTCATTTAGTTATTTGAAGAGGTCATCCATCATCATTAGTGTGTATTTATTCATAATTTTTACAAGATTTAGTAAATGAAAATCCATATATAACCACATGCTCCAACCCACCTTTTTATAGATTAATATTGAATAAACATAGGGGGTGCACTAGTTCTGAAGAATAATTCCTCTATAAGCCCTCTAAATATGATCTCTGCTATTAATTCTTTATAAGATCCATCCAATATGATACTAAAGGTATCACTTTAATTCCTATATGTAAGTCAATAAAAAAATATCTCTCCCAAAGAATAGGTAATCTAGGTACGTATTCATGAAATACATATGGGTAATCCTATACCACAATGGGGAACTAAACATCCATATTATCTAATGCACCAAGAGTTAGTCTATTCAACAAATAGGAGAACATATATAATCTTTTACACATGATAGTATCCTAATATTCCTATAATTCCTTTTTTGTGAAGTATAATCTAGACCCTTATATTTTATTTCACTGTATCTTCTAAAATAAATAATAATTCTTGTATATAAGAAAAAAAATCAATCCCCACCAATAAAAAGATCATAAGGTCTCATTGTAGATACAAAAATATCCCACACAAAACTCCCTCAACTAAGTACCACATAAAACTATTTAAAAAATAGTGTGATCCTGAAATCACTTCATGTAAGAGTCATTATCCATAATGGTTGGACTACTAGTTCAACTAATATCCCCATTTCTCATAGAAGGAGTATGGTCAAGAAGGATATTCTAACGCAATGGTATATTCCAATTTGAGCTAATGTGGTGAAGACACAAATAATCCCTCAGATCATTCCATGTTCCACTGGGTCATACATTGAATCTAAAAAACACTTCATGTGTCCCTAAATGCCATCTCCTTGATCCAAAATGGACATATTATAGGTGGTTTTGGAAATATTGGTTCATACTATTGACCACCTTCTACAGCATTCCAAGCACCCCAATCACAAATTATACCATGTGGTTCTCCTCCCCATGCCATTTCCATTGACTCTATATCCAATCCATAGTTTTCCTGTCTTTATCTTCATAGTGGTTTTGAAAATATTAGGTTATGTGAACTCGTCTATTATAGTAATAACATCTACACTCCCTTGGATGAATAAAGTCACATTGTGAACATTGGGATATGAATACACTGGTCTGAGACTTGAATGTTGATTATTTAAGAATCATGACCCCAAAGCCTAGTGTCATCCCCCAACTAATAAAATGTATACTCACTATGGGATAGTAGAGGAACCAAATAGTTATGAAATATACTCCAAAAAGATCTTTATTTTCAAAGCAGGATCCAACACCTCTACATTGGTGGGTAAAAGGGAAAAAATTCTAGCTCGAATATCTCCATGTATACCTTGGAAAAATGTCTTTTCCTAGAAGTATGAATCACAAACCATGTTCTAAGAGTATCACCTAAGGATATAAAACATTAATGTTTACTCAATCACTAGGGTGAAACCCTGTAGAAGCTATAGAATCTCCTAGATAAATATTGATCTTAAAGTATCCTGGACGTACTTCTCCTAGAAGAGATTATCGAACTCAGTCTAGGGGATAGGTTCTCATCATGGGTTTGTGAAATGAAACTCCATAATCATCCTAATAATTATTGAAGAAGACTCATCATGAGAACCACCATTTGATTTTATGTGGTAGATATGAGAAACAAATACTCATACCACTGCCTCTAATCAGCCCTCTGCACCCTAGCAGTAAAGATCACACCAATACCAAGGTGGATTCTATCTTGGAAACTCGTGAAGCACATTTATCATCTATTCATCATGATGTTGAGCTTATAGGGTGATATTATTTATAGTATAAGGTAACAAATCATCCTACACTACCAGTGGTTGGTGTGTGCATGGGGGTCTGCACACCACCTGGTGGGTGGAAGTACTAATAATTGTTCCCTTGTAAGAAACACATCCCAAACAGGCCCCTAAATTGAGGCCACGTCACTAACTTCAACTTCATCATTATCCATCTAAATGATCCAAGATATTTTTATACATGGAGTCATCCAAGAATTTTCAATATCTATCATAGTCGAAGAGAAAGTTTTTTGAGATAACTCATAAAAGACATGGAAACCAAAACTCATTCCTATATGATTAATGTACCATTTCATCCAAAAAATATTTATTTTAATTTATTAAGTTGACAAGAGGGCTATTAGAATACTATTGATTGGATACGTCAGCCACCAAACCATAATAGGGTCCTTATCCTATGATCTATACTCAGAAAACTTAAACATTACTTTCCCTAATCCCTAATAAGTCCACACATGACTACTAACTAAAACCATTGTCCCTAGTATAGAACCTTCATTTGGTACCAATGAGTCACATCCTAACTTGTCATGTCGCAACCCAGGCCAGCAGCATGCCCAATGTGACAACCCAATCTTAAGAGCCTACTTGGTGTATGTATTTTATTTATTATAAACTAATTTTCATGGGGTAAAAATGGTGATCAGTGAAATTTCAAGATTAAATTTATGTTAATATTATGGATAATTTAAATAGTCAATGGATCTTGGATGAATTCCTCATGTCTTGATATTCTAGGAAATTTTTGACTAGTTTGATGAAATTTAGTTTCATGATGATGCTTAGATAATTTTTATGGATTCCTTCATGGTGATGCCTGGAGAACATTTCTCTATTCATATCATTGGATGTCATGTTTGATAAATTCTCTATGTTCATTAATTTAGTATATTTTTTAACTGGTTCAAAGATCAGAATAATTGTACCAAGGTTTATACATTGATTACAACAAAAATGAAATTGGTTCTCATGGTAAAGAAGTTCTTTTGAATTTATATTCTAAAATGAATAGAGGAAGATCATGAAGGATTACTTGAATAATTCATGGAGAGAAGTTAAGGGATTGAATAATTTAATAATCTATTACTAGATTAAATGTGGATGGGTATTTTATATTTAATTCCATTAGATAATTGGTTATTAAATATGTGTTTTTATGGAGTTTATTGAAAAAATGGAGTTATCCTACTAAACCGACTATCTAGCCTCAACCGGTGGCATATGAAGGACATAAGGTTGGTCGTGCCCGAGGAAGGCCAGCTAGTCCAGCCTGAAGGTTGAAGTGGGTCGTGTGTAAGTCCTAGGAACCCCAAAAGAAATTTATTGACTCAAGAGATGCGGCACCACTGTGCGGGATGGAAAAAAGGTAGGAGAGAACTGGTGTGGGGCAGCACCAGAGGAAGGATCTGAGATTTCTGTCATGTTGAATGTGTGCTATGGATTATGAAACATGGGAAAATTATTATAGAATTCAAAGTCGAAAACAAAATGTGTTACACTATTCATCCTCTTAATAAATTGATATAAGATGGTCTCCCAATCGAAGAAATCATCACCATACATTTCATCCCACACCCCACTGGTTTAAACCTGATCCGTCTGATCACCCTTGGTATTGATACTTGAAAAAAGACACATATTTTTCAAACTCCATCATCATATTCTTCTTCTAAACTCTTAATTGAGCCCATGGACTCACTAGAGACATGGTCTAACCACCATCATTTGAACCTGATGCTTCCATGATCATTATGTGTTAAAAACACTTTGACGAAAACGTACAAATTATAAATCAACATCGTTTTTAGGATTCACATACAAAATATTAAATGAAAATCCTCACCTAAAAATAAAAAATATTTATTGGATTCCAATTAAAATAAATATGGGTTCGGTCATAAATAATGAGTAATATGTAGTCATTTTTTCATGCCTGAGATGACACATAATAATGAATCAGGCCAAACAAGAAGAAATAACACCAATAAATACAGCAAATTTTAAACAGTGTTTGATGTATTAAAATATGAGAACATGGATATTTATTTCATTCTTCAGAATGAAATATATTTCTAATATTCAAGTTGTATGATACAAAAACAAGATGTGGTCATTCATGCCTATAAAAAAAGAATTCTTTATTTTAAGAATGTTTCTACAACTCAAAAATCTGAGAGATCTCATTTCCTATTTAAAATAGAGCATCTAAGCTTCCATTTTGTTAGTAGAAATCAGGTTCCCTCAAGACCTTAAGGATATGTGATGAATATAATTCTAGTGGGACTTCAAAAAAGTTTAAAGAACTATCAACGGATCTGCTCGAAAAAGATAATTCCATTAAGTAAAAAAGGAAAAACAAGCACGTATCCCACTATTTTTACAAATATCTAACTTAATGGGAATATAGTTGAGTCTATTACTCCCATTGTTCTTCACAAAAAAAACTATTCCATGAATAATTGGGATTATGTAAAGGATACATGAGCTAATCGTGATCAGTATTTCATAAAGAATAACCTCAATGTTTGCATGAGTGTTTTGTACAAAGAAGAATGTATGAATACAGCGGTAGTGTTTACAAGCATGAAGCATATGCACTCATATGTATGATTTAAGATACCTGAGTTTTTGTGTGTGAAAATAATATAAATAAAATAAATTGAGGAAAACCATGTGCTAAGAAATAAAAAGTGGATAGTGGGATTCACCAGGAAGAAATTGAATGCTCTAATGAAAACTTATAAAACCATTTAACATAACTGAACCAATAACATTAAAAAATAATAAAATAATAGATCATATAACTGAGTGTTCTATGTTTGGGATACCATGAAAATCATACATGCAGTTCATGTGATCTAAGAGGGATATAATTCAATAAGAGATTATTATTTTTATATGTAAGAACATTCTTGAATTATGTAACATTGGAAGTTTTGTCACAATATGTTTCATAAAATATATACATCGCCAATGAAGAAGATTAGTAAATTGATAAATTCATTGGTTGATATTGAGTATTTATTAATGATAATAATACACTACTACACAATTGTATATTAATATGTGTCTAGTAAGAATATAGTGTCCCCATATTGAGGATTGATTATTATTCAAGAAATAAAAAATGTGATGATGCTTTTTTTAGATTACCCTTATTTTTTTGATAATCACAAAAGGGTTCTGTAATTCTAGAATGATTAAAAGAATGTGATTTAGTGAATTTGGTTTTTCAATGAAGAAGAAATATAGAAGAAGAGGAGTGATAGGAGAATCTATATTCTATTGGTTATTATTTTTGAGGAATAATTCTTTTTTTATTAGTCTACTTAATTATTATTATTGTTACTGATAGAGGAAAATTATTTTATAGATATCAATTTTTCTAATGAGAAAATGTAAGAAGACTTTCTTTACTAAATTTCTTAAATTAACCAATTGAAGTACAAGGTTATGGAATAAAAAAATAATAAATATGAAATCCAAAAATTCTCATAAGATGGAAGAAATTATTGGTTTCACAAACCATATAAATAAAGAGAATACTATCTTTAGAGGTAGTATAAAGATCCTTCCATGTTCTATAAAACATGAATTATCTATTAACTATAGTGAAATGTAAGTGAAAGTTAATTTCCTACCAGCAGTAACAACTTTATAATGATTATATTATAGTGGGTTTGTGAGAAAGATCATTTCTAGACCATTTCTAGGAATAGCTACTCTTAATGAGAATACAAAAATGTAAAACATCATGTTCTATTATTTACTACTTTCATATACTTTCATATGATAGGGAAAATAGAATAAGAGAATCAAGATCTAAATAGGTCTAATTATTACATGGATAAAATTTTAAATTGGATTACAAATACCCCAACAATGATTACCCCCCCCCCCAAGTGTTAGGAATATCCAAGACTATTCCATTAAATTGGTATAATATTCAAGGTTCGCATCTATTATATTCACAATAGTAAAGAAATTATCTTTTAAAGACTTGAGTTTCATTACTGACTCAATAATGCAATGTAGTTTTGGAGAATATTTACTTAACTAGAACTATAATACCTATATACCTAGACAATGATAAAATAGAAAAATAAAGAATAGATAATGTTTAATAAGAATTCCATGTTATCTAAAGAATATGATGTATATGTTTCCCTATACCTTGATGAAAATGATGACATATTGGAATTGGTTATTAATGACCAGGTTGCTCATGTTTCCACCAAGATGATAGATAAATCACCTAAAACAAGTGATTAGGATTCATATTTTAGAATGATTAAAAACATTCCTCAAATCAAAATTCTAGAAAAAGTAGTGATATTGATCAATCTATAACTTATCAAGAATTATCAGTTGATATGTGATGAGTTATTCTGCATAGTATTCATGAAGAAAGAGAATCTAATGTTTGTGGGGTCTTTTAATGTATATAGAATGAAATCACCATGTTGGAAGAAGATGATTATTTATTAGAGAATTTCATACAAGAATAAATTATATAATGTTTAAATATCTCAAGATAGTTTGGAACCATTGAGTCAATAAATAGAAAACATGAAATAATTTTCTCAAAATGACTCAAAAATATGAAGAGAAAGAGTCAGTAAAAAATACTCTAAAAAATATCTATGCACATGAAGAGAATTTGAAATTTTGAATTGATTCCAAGGGTTTATGAATGTAATAAATATTCATGAAGATCAATAAACATTAATCATTTATACAAAACAATGTTAAGCTGCACGAACATGATGTTGAATGAATAATGAATGATTATGAATAGAAGATGACTATTATTGAAGGTCATAAAATCATATATAGTGTGAAATGTCAACAATCAGAAGGTTAGGTGTCCAATATTGAAAAGAAACATATTGACTCTTTACAAGATAAGGAAATACTTTATGCTAAAACTTAATGCTCGCTGGAGGATTATTTTTTTGAAAGACCTCCAACATGGGATAAGATGATCATTAATTAATTTAATAAACTATCAAAATAATCATAAAATAAATTTGTACCATCCATAATTATTTATACTAATTTTTATAAATCTATTTCCACAAACAGTGCATGTAGTATAACAAATTTAGAACAAGTATGAATGATGAATGGTGATAAGAAACCTACCACTATGATCCTAGTGGATGTGAAAGAAAGTGTAGAATTTTTTTCCCCATAGAGAGCATAAAAAATCATGAAGATTAACCCAAAATATGATATAGAAGATATAAAAAATCAATATTTTTGGTTCAATGTTAGTTCTGGAATATATTTGGGAATTTGGCATTAATGTTCTGGTAAAATATTCAAAGTGTAAAGGCATAAAGGAATCCTATCTCAGGGGGAGAAATATAGAGAAGATAAATAATAATCCATAGTCCCAGATTCATTTTTATACTTCAAACATATTTGTAATGCTTGATAACATCATTGATGTATGAAATGGCCATTGTCAAAAGTTAGGTACATGAACATATCAACATGTATCCAAAGATAATAAGAAAAGATGATCAAAAAATCTCACTAGGAATAAAGAAGAAACTATGGGATGATATTATAATAATGTTGTGAACATTAATCACCCCAATGTGGTTCCAAAAAAGAATTGTGAGAATCCATGGATTCTAAATCCAATAATATTAAGGGAAGTGAATCCAAATAAAACTAATAAGATGAATGACATAAATAAGAACCCACATGTAAGGTCTAAACATTCATCCATAGTTCCTAATGAAATGTTAGTTATTAGTCATGAAGATTTGAAAAGAGTTATAAAATAGAAGATAGAAAAGCTAAAACTAGTGCAAAATGTAAAGAAAATATTATACATGATGAAGGAAAATTGAATTAGGGGTTTTCATGAAATGTAAACTCCTGTGTTAAGGATTTTTTATGTGAGAGATGCAAGACATTTGGCCACATTGCAAAATGTTGTTTACTTATTACTAGAACAAGTATCATTCCTTGATATGAGTAAAAATGTATCATTTGTGAAGGCTATTCTGAAGTAAAATTCTCTAAACAAAGTATTAGAGGATTCTAAGAGATCCATACAACCTTAATATAAATTTGAACAGATGTTCAAATATATAAGTAAGAATATTGGAGATAATAGATAATATTGGATGAGAAGATCATCTCAGGATTTTTATTTATATTAATGAAGATGGGAGGATACATCCTATTACCTTAATATTTTTTTATTTTATTTTTTCATATAATATATGGAATTGATTGTGAATCATGTTCTCTAGGGGATAACATGAGAAATAGTACGTTCTATTAATTCTTGATTGCTAAGATAAAAAAGTTAACATAATTGAATGATTCCTCAATTGGTATTTAAATACTAATATGATGGAGGATCATCCTTTTATGAACATTAATAATGTGATTTCTTATTCTAGATATCCAGGATAAAGAATATTCCATTTTGCTCAGATCTTATTCCATAGTATTCTAAAGAAACAATGTTCTAAAATATCATCCTTAGTGAAGTTTTGAAATTTGTGCAATGTGGACTATTATAAGTTTAAGACCCATTCATATGTATTCTCTATACATAAATTTCTTCAAATCTATTCATGATTATATCCACTATTATGACAATAATAACAGGTGTTTCCCTTGTGGGTGGGGGGGGGGAATGAAGAAGCTTCAAGAATAATTATTTCAATTAGTATCAAATCAAATTATTTTTAAATTGAATGAGACCATGTACATGAAAAATATATGTCTCCTTAAATATATCATCCTTGGTTCTCAAAAATGAAAACACTTTATAAAGGATAGCTATTGAATTAATCAATCTCATATGAAATGTCTAAGTTCATTGAGATCACTTATCCCACCTATTGCACATGAATGTTTTTGATCTATTTGTTTAAGTTGGCGATGACATTTAAGTTTGATTATTCTTAAAAATGTTTTTCTCACATTTAGAAATTTCAACTGGGAATGATAGCGAATAATCATTGATGAAAATATTGTGTATTATAATTTTATAAGGTATCATGATCAGTTGGTAATGGAAAACATGGTTATCTAAATCAAATCCTCTTGTTTTCTACACTGGGAATAGTTCAAGAAGACATAGATTGAAATGATGGATGAAACATTTCGTAAGAATAAGTTGATACCCTTGTTTCCATGAACTATGTATTTAATGTCAATAAGGGGGAGAGAAAGTGAAATTAATGTTTTAAAGGTAAATTGGAAAGAAAATATAATAGTTCCACATTTTGACATGTTCATTTGGAAACAACATTGAAGGTAATTACAAATAATATAAATGAGGAGATTTAATATCCCAATTTTTGTATAGATTATATTTTTTGTCAAATAATTTTCATTGGTTGTTAATGTTAATAATTTCAATAGGAATTCTACATTTATGGAAATATGGTGAAGAAGTTCCAATGTTAATGGAGCTTAGAAGAAGTCCAAAATTCTTGATAATCCAAAAAACATGTGTATGGTTTAATGACATTTAGTTTCATGATGATTCAGGGATAATTATTATTGATTCCATCATGGTGATTCTTGGAGAATTGTTATGGATTCATAGAATCGGATTTCATTGTTGATAAATTCTCCATGTTTTTTAATTCAGAAGATTTTGGAACTAGTTATAAGTCCATAATACATGTATCATAGGTGATACATTGTTTACAGAAAAGATAAAATTGGTTATGATGATAATGAATCCCATTGGAATTTATATTTTGAAAATAATAGAGGAAGATCATAAATGATTATTTGAATAATTCATGAATAGATGTTAAGATATTGAAGATTTATATACTTGAGTTCTCGCTTAAACGGTTACATGTATTTAATATTGAATTTCGTTAGATTCATGGTTTTTAACTAAGAGTTTTTATGGATTTTATTTAAAATGGGAGCCATCCAACTAAACTGGCTTTCTAGCCTCAATTGAGGGCTTATGTAGGAAATAAGGTCAACCTTGTCCAAGGGAAGCTAGTTAGGCTAGCTCATAGGTATTATGATGGATTTTTGTAGTCTATATCCATGCCTGAAGGCCCACATGGACACATAATAGGTGGATCCTTCATGCAGGGAGACATGGTGGAAGGAGATAAATAGTGAAGGGAAACATCAGAGGAGGGAGAGGAGATTTTGGGAAATTTGAATGTGTGAATGTTCTTAAAAAGTGTAAAGAAATTGAGAGAGGATTAAATTTTGGACAAAGAATCTGTGTCACTCTTCATCCTATTAAAAATGAATATCAGCTGGTCATCTGATCAAAGAGATCATCATCATCCATTGAATCTCATGCCCCACTGTTTAAACTCAATCCGTTCAATCATCCATGGTATTGATATTTGAAATCAGAAGCATGTTTTTCAAATTTGATCATCATATTCTTTCTCCCCGCTCTCGAAGGTGCTAGTGGTTTCACTAGAGACATGGAACAATAACTACTAGTTTATCCTAAGGATTACATGATAATTCTATGGTCAAAACACTGATATAAACATGATAAAAATATTATTAAACTTCATTTTCATGATTCACATAATGAAATTAGAAAGAAAAATTTTAAGAGAACTATAAATGTATTTTTAGTAGGATAATTCTAATAAAGAATGGAGTTTGGCTAAACCAATGAGGAACATGTAATCCTCATCGCATGTACATGATGGAAGGCCACAAATAAGAAGTCATGACACATAGGAAGAACTCCATGAAATGTGTTCTATCTTAAACCATATTTGAAGTATTAAAATCCATGATATTCTGCTCTTTATTTTAGAATTTTGTATAACATATTTTTTGACGATTTAGTTTGGAAGATACATGAAATACATTTGGTAATCCATAAATATAAAAGGAGAAGACTCGACATTAATAATTTTCCTACAACTCAAAAATCAGATAGATCTAGTTTTTATTATAAAAAAATATAATACAAACTTCTATTTCATGAAGTTAAATTAGGGTCCCATTAGTCATCAAGGCTTTATGAAGAAGATAAGTCTTTGAGTCCTTTAATAAGTGAAAATCACTCTAGAAGGAGCCTCAGAAAGAATAGTATTCCTCAATGTAAAAGGGATAGCACTAGCATGTCTAGCTAGTTTTTAGAAAGATTTGATTCCATTAACATGTTCTTGATTCTAGTACTCCCATTGTTATTTTTTAATTACCTATTTCTTGAATTACTCAACTTACTTGAAGGATACATGAGCTAATTTTGCACCTTTTTCATGATAAAGAACCTCACAATTTATAGGAATGTTTTGTGTGAAGAATAAGAACACATGAAAATATGGGTAGAGTGTATATGCATGAATCACATGCACTCATATGCATGAATTAAGATATATATGTCAGTGTGTGTTCAATGGATATAAATAGAAGAAATTGGGGTCGATAGTGTGCTATGAAACACAAAGTGGGAGTGGGTTTCTTCCAAAAGTAATTCCATGATTCCATGCACATTTACTTAACTACTTCAGACACCCGAACTTCTATATTTTAATATAAAATAAAATCATAGATCATATAAATAAAATTTTTATGTTTTGGATACCATAAAACTCATGAATGATGTGAATTTGATCTAACTGGGTTAAAAATCATGGGGTGATTACTTTATTTATATGCAAGATCATTATTTCATAATATAACATTGAAAATATAATGAAATTTAGTTGCATAAAATATATTATTCACCAAGGATGAAGTGAAGTTAACTAATAAATTCATGTGTTGATATTGAGTATCAAATAAATAGAATAAGACATTATTGTTGGATCTGAATCTACGGATTATACACAAGAGGGGGGTGAATTGTGTCTTTTTCAAATTATTACAATCTCTTCAATTTAGACAAATTCTGTTCACTATGCTTTTGCACGATTAAATATGCAGCGGAAAAAGTAAAAGCATGAACACACGGATGTATAGTGGTTAGGGGAACAGAAGGCCCCTAGTCCACTCCACCAACGCTCAAATCCACGAGCTTGGCGATTTTCACTATCTGGTCCTCGTTTCCACAGACCCGTCCACAACTGAGTACAGGCAGTTGACACCTTTACAAGATTCAGGCAAACACAGCCTTCCTGGTTCAAACACGAACCCACACAGCTTAGAACGAGAAGCTGATCACTCAAAAATAAAAGGGTTTCGATAAAGAAACACTTCTCCAGTTGTTCTTCACAATTGCAACAGAATGCAATTGACAGTAGATAGATCGTCGTCTTCAGAAAATAAAGATCCGTAATCAAAACAGTTCTGAGTCGATCCAGTTGCAATAGATATTACCAGAAACTTCACAACTTCAGCAGCAGTAGATTCACAACAGGTAGTCGATGTAGAACACGTGAATCTGCTATCAAGATCTTCTTTCAGTAATAAAGGTCTTACGCTTCTTCTCGATCACCAGAAAAGAACGCTTTCACACAGCCTCTGTTTTCTTGCTCGTCAAAAGATCAATCTGTATCACACACTTTCCTGTGCATATATATATATCCGATGTTTCCAAGATAGAACATATATATTCAAATATGAGAAAATCTTCCGCATAAATAGATCCATGAAAATCTCCTTTAGATTCGCGATATTAAATGAAATAACAAAGCCGTTGTAACTCCCCTGAAGAATCGGCATAAAAAGCTCCGTTTAAATCAAACATTAATCCGTTGTAAATCGTCTTTGATTCAGTCAAAGTCGTATTTAAGAATCAGCTCGAAATCCGCCTAATAATCCGCTTGATTGACTAATTCAAAAGGAAATATCGTCTGTCAAAAATATCCCGACGCCAAACGTAGGGTTGATGACGTGGCTCCAAACGTAGGGTTCACAAACGTAAGGTTCAGAACGTAAGATTCAGAACGTAAGGTTGAACATACATACTTTCTCTTCAGCATTCAAACGTAGGGTTGATCATCCATACTTTGTCTTGCTTCAACTCTTCAAAGAACGTACGGTTGATTATAAAAGTAAGGTTGATGATCCATACTTTTGAGAAACAAACTCAACACTGAAAACTAACGTATGGTTTCTCTTCCATACTTGTCCAACAACGAAAACGTAAGGTTCCTTCCAAACGTAATGTTCTTCTTCCATACTTTTCAACAACGTAAGGTTCATTAACCATACGTTTCAAAATAACATAAAAAGTAAACTTTTCATCCATACGTTACGTTCATCAACGTAGGGTATGAACAGTGATTCCAGTACGCGCTAAAATTGATCTCGCGCTACAGTGATTCCAGAATACGCTAAACTTGATCTCGCGCTACAGTGATTCCAGAATACGCTAAAATTGATCTCGGAATAAATGAAGTATAAAATCTCGTTATATAAAATAAATTCCTGCAAAATACTCAACGAAATAATTAGTAAATAATTAAGGGTATTTGTGAGCATCAAAATCATCATAAAGAGACAGAGTATTATTTAAAATAATCTCCCCCTTTAAAAAACATTATTTTGATTTGTTTAAAAACAATACATTGCTCAACAATCTCCCCCTTTTTGATGATCACAAAACCCATAAAATAATAGAACTAATTTAATTGCAATCTTGATTGAAAAAAAAGTTTTATAAAATTTTAGAATTTTGAAAGGATTAAAACAATATTTAACTATAAAATTTCTCCCCCATAACTCTCCCATAAAAATAAATTTTCAAATAGATAAAAGATAAATGTCGTATATATCCAAATGCTCCTATATATCCAAATTTCTTCATAGGAAACGAATGAATTTAAATGTTGTGTTTATCCAAATTCTCCCCCTTTTTGTGATATCAAAAAGAATGAAAAATTACGGATTTGAACACATTCAATATTGCACTTAACTATAAGTAAATGCTATAATTAACTGTGTATGAATAAGTGAATTTCTTATACTGGCTAACTTAATCATAAATCAATAAATAATAAAACAAAAAAGATAAGAAAAGAATTTTCATTCACAAGCTACGGCAGTGATATACAGAGGAATCAAGGTGTAGGGATAAGACAGGGAAAAAGGTGTCTATCTCCTTTGAATTGCGGTCTTGATCTCTGTAAACTGTTCTCGAAGCCTCTTCATCATCCCATCTCCTAACTTGATGATAAGATCCCTGTTCTCCTGAGTCATATGAATATCTTCAATCAAATTAACTCTGAAAAACTCATGCATTCTTTCTTCTTTTTCAACAAAAAGAGCCAGCTTTTCTGATAACTGATTCAAAAGAATCCTAATCGGTTGCTCTCCAGATGTCAACTGATCTACCAAAAATTTCTGATTATCTAGAAAAACTGACAAAGGGGCACTATTACACTGAAGATCGTGTAATCTGTCACTCATATTTCTTAGTGCTCCTGTAATTGCTTGAAATCTTCGAATCAAATCAGGTGAAGAACCTGATCCACTCACAGCACTATTTGCAACAGATTCAAATTTATTCTCCATGTAAATCTTCATCTCAGACAAATCATCTTTCGTTACCATCTCTGATTTCAACTGATCAACAGCATGCAACATATCAGTCTTAAACAAATCTACTTCCTGTCTTGAAACAGTACATTCTTTCAGCTTCTGAAACTTCAACTGCTCTAAGTTCAGAGAATTTTTGAGACTAACATTCTCAGATTCTAACTGAGAAATACGCTTGTATAACTCAACAACTTCTTCTTTTCTCGAATCAGGGGCACCCTGTGCTTGATTCTCATGTACAGAATTAGATTGACGAAGCAGGACAAGGGGTAAAGAATCTGCATCTGATTGTTCTTTGTTCTGAAAAGGTTGATCCACTGAACTATTCTTTGAAGCTTGAAACTCTTCCACTGAAAAATCTTCCTGAAGTACTTCTGTATTAACTTCAGAAGTATGTTCATCACGAACAGTAGTCTCTCTGACTTCTACTGAATGATCAAGAACAATATCTTCATGAACTTCTTGAGGTCGGGCCACTTCTTCACCAGGCACTGCCTCCATAAGTTGTTCTTGTGGAATTGCTTCTTCAACAGCCACAGCAGCAGTTTGAGGTTCTAGCTGAATTTCCGGTTGAGCTACTGGTTCCTCTATCGGTGCAGTCCTCTCCACAACAGCTTCTCTCACAAATGAATAAGAAATTACAGGTTCAGAAGATTTCAAGACAGGAGAGATAATTTCTTCATCAATTGACCTCTTCATTCTAGATTGAAGTCCTTCCTGACTTCTCTCTTCCTCAACTTCCTCCATCTCAAAGCGAATTCTCCTTGCCACTGTACTAACCCTTGATTCTGCTTGTCCCTCTTTGGACTTAGCAGGTTGAGCCTGAGCACTCTCCGAGTCTTCCTCAGCTCCAACAGGTAAGAGTTTTCCTTTAATTGTGCTCCAGAAATATCCGACTTTCCTCAAAGTTCCAGCATTAAAAACATTACTGTGGTGACATTTCACCCCAGCATTTACCAATCTGATCATTCCTCTTTTAAACAACAACAAAGAAATGAACCTTCCATAAGGGAAAAAGGTCATTCTTGCTTCACTCTGACAGCAGTATCTCAGATATCTTATCATAAATCGAGGAAAATTAAACTTAATATCACTCATCAAAAGATACATTATATACATGTCAGGGTACAGAATTTTCTCCATCTCAGCCATCCTTGGTGCTAAACCAGTCTGAACAAACTTTACTAAGATTTTCTGATCGGGCTCCAAATCTTTAATAAACATCTTCTTTATCACTTTGGTTCCAAACAGAAAAGACATAATGTCTTCAGACTTATGTACAGAATCTCCAATATTCCGTAAATCAAAATGAAAAACTCCTTCATGAGGGCAGTTAAGAATTTGACTTATCTCTACAGATGATATGGAAAAGTCCTTATCCTCTATTTGAGCCAACAAACTGTCCTCCGTATCTCCAAGGCTAAACTGAACAGTTCTAAAGAAATGTCTCATTTCTGCCTCATAAAGAAACTCAGAATTTTCACTATTAAAAGCTTGCTCAAGGCTTTGAAACGATAGCGCTTGCTTCAACAGCAAATTAGTTTCAAACAGCCATTCTAAATCGATGACTTTACCTTGCAGTATCTTCCGACCAACTACTTTAGATTTCTTTGCAGCACTGCTCTCGGCTTCATCTGGATGCTTAGTCTTTGCCATTTCAACAACGATTTCTGAAGGTTCGTAAGTTTAGGGTTTGAAGATTCAGAAAAGGGTTTTGGAGCAGATGTGCGGTTTTAGGTTTTTCGAAAGGGTTTCCGAAAAAGGTGAAACAGTTTAGAAGGTGAAACGGTTCTGACAGCCTTGATTCCCGTGTAATCACTAATCATTACTTTTATTTAAAACAAAATAAAATTACTTATAGCGAGAAACAGAAATTAAGTAGAATTCGAAAACAGAATAAGATTAAAAAGAAACTATTTAAAATTAAATAAACCTAACTCCCCCTTAATAAATTCAAACCTTGCCGTGGGAAGTGGTTTAGTAAAAATATCTGCTAATTGATTTTCTGTATTTACAAATTCTAAAAATATATCCTTTTTTAACACATGATCTCTTAAAAAGTGATGTCTTATATCAATGTGCTTAGTTCTAGAATGACTAATAGGATTTTTTGAAATATTAATTGCACTAGTATTATCACATAAAATAGGCGTATTATTGAAATTTAATCCAAAGTCCATAAGAGTGTTTTTCATCCACAACACCTGTGCACAGCAACTACCTACAGACACATATTCTGCCTCGGCTGTTGACAGGGCAACTGAGTGTTGTTTCTTACTAGACCATGATACTAAAGACTTTCCTAAAAAGTGACATGTTCCTGAAGTACTCTTCCTATCTAATCTACAGCTTCCAAAGTCAGCATCTGAATATGAAATTAAATTAAAATCAGAGGTTTTTGGATAAAGCAGATATTGATAAATAGTACCTTTTAAATATCTAAAAATTCGTTTAACAGCAGTTAAATGAGATTCTTTGGGATTTGATTGAAATCGAGCACAAAGACATACTGAATACATTATATCTGGTCTACTAGCAGTAAGATATAACAAACTACCAATCATACCTCTATATAACTTGTTGTCCACTGATTTTCCAGTTTCATCCAAATCAAGTTTTATATTAGTACACATAGGAGTTGTAAATGTCTTGCTGTTTTCAAGCCCAAATTTCTTAAGTAAATCAGTAATGTATTTGCATTGATTTAAAATATTTCCAAAATCTTTTTGAAATATTTGAAGACCCAAAAAGAAATTTAATTCTCCCATCATACTCATTTCAAATTCTTTTTGCATTAATTCTGAAAATTCATGACAAAGAATTTTATTGGTCGATCCAAAAATTACATCATCAACATAAATTTGAACCAAAAAAACATTATTTTTCACAGTTTTCTTAAAGAGTGTTGGATCTGCTAGTCCAACAGTAAAATCATTTTTCAAAAGAAAAGAACTTAGTCTTTCATACCAAGCTCTTGGTGCTTGTTTAAGGCCATAAAGAGCTTTAGTAAGTTTGAAAACAGAATCTGGTTTTTGAGAATTTTCAAAACCAGGAGGTTGCTCAACATAAACTTCATCCATTAAATAACCATTTAAAAAGGCAGATTTAACATCCATCTGAAATAATTTAAAATTCATATAAGATGCATAGGCTAAAAGGATTCTAATGGCTTCTAACCTGGCTACAGGTGCAAAGGTCTCATCATAATCTATTCCTTCTTCTTGATTATATCCTTTAGCTACTAATCTTGCTTTATTTCTAGTTATTATCCCTTGATCATCCTGTTTATTCCTAGAGACCCATTTAGTTCCTATTACTGGATAATCATGTGGTCTTTCAACTAATTCCCAAACCTTATTTCTCTTAAACTGGTT
This sequence comes from Viscum album, assembly GCA_963277665.1. Taxonomy (NCBI): domain Eukaryota; kingdom Viridiplantae; phylum Streptophyta; class Magnoliopsida; order Santalales; family Viscaceae; genus Viscum; species Viscum album. Next base: position 734,557,080 of record OY728130.1, read on the forward strand.
CAATTCATCTTGCATTGCTATTACCCAGCTCTCATCATCTAAGGCTTCTTCTATGGTCTTAGGTTCTTGTTGGGATAGGAAAGCAGAGAATTCAACTATGTTTCCAAAGTTTCTTCTAGTTTGAATACCAGTCTCTAAGTCACCTATCACAGATTCTAAAGGGTGATTCTTTAAGGTTCTAGACTGTCTAGGCATTACATTCAAAGGTTCTTCAGTATCATGTTCTTCTGAACTGGACTGAATTTCTTTTATATCATTTTCAAAATCATTCTTTAAATTCTCAGGTCTCATGTTTTCATTAGAATCAGGTTCATCTATTTGTTCTATCCTTTTCTCAAAAGGATCAGATTCATCAAATTTCACATGAACTGATTCTTCAACAATCCTTGACTTTTTATTATATACTCTATAAGCTTTGGAAGTTGCAGAATATCCTAAGAAAATACCTTTATCAGATTTTGGATCAAATTTACCAAGATTATCTTTGGTATTCAAGATGTAAACCTTGCATCCAAAAACTTTAAAGTAATTTACTTTAGGTTTTCTGTTATTCCATAGTTCATAGGGTGTCTTTTTCAAAATAGGTCTTATTAAAATTCTATTCATTATATAACAAGCTGTATTAACAGCTTCTGCCCAGAAATATATAGGTAGGCTATATTCATTTAACATAGTTCTAGCCATTTCTTGAATAGTTCTATTTCTTCTTTCTACAATCCCATTCTGTTGAGGTGTTCTTGGAGCAGAGAAGGTGTGTTTAATACCCATGTTTGAGCAAAAGGAATTAAATTCCTGGTTCTCAAATTCTCCACCATGATCACTTCTCAATGAGATTATATTAAAACCTTTTTCATTTTGAATAGATTTACAAAAACCTTCAAATAAACTAAAAGCTTCACTTTTAAATTTCAAAAAGAAAATCCAAGTAAATCTAGAGTAATCATCAACTAATACATAAACATATAATTTACCAGCTAAACTTGCTACTCTTGAAGGTCCAAACAAATCCATATGGATAAGTTCTAGAGGTTTAGTTGTAGCAACTTTATTAACAGATTTGAATGATGATTTGTGTTGCTTGCCAAGCTGACATGCATCACAGAATCTGTCATTTTCAAATTTGAGACTAGGCAAATCAGAAACTAAATGTTTCTTAGATAATTTATGTAAAGCATATATATTGCAATGACCAAGTCTTCTATGCCAGATCCAGGATTCACTTATATTAGCAGTTAAGCAGTTTACTTGTTGTTTACACAAGGAATACAAATCCAAAGTATAAACATTATCAGTTCTGGGTGCTCTAAACTTAAACAGTTTATCTTTAGAAACAGTACAACTATTGTTAGTAAAATCAACAGTGTATCCATCATCACAGAGTTGAGAGATACTTATCAGATTGTGTTTTAACCCTTGTACATAAATTACTTTGTTGATTGAGACTGTCTCTGGATCTCCAACTGTTCCAATACCAATTATCTTTCCTTTGGCATTGTCACCAAAGGTGACAAGTCCTCCTTCCTTTCGAGTAAGAGAAGAGAAATTAGCTGAAGTTCCACTCATGTGTCTTGAGCAGCCACTGTCCATATACCATATTTCTTTCTTTCTTTGGTGACCTGCTACCTGCAAAGACATTTAAACAAATTGCTTTGGTACCCATATTTTGTTGGGTCCAGGAGTGTTAGCAAGCAGTGATCTGGGTATCCAGATTTGCTTTGTTTTCTTAAAATTGATTGAATCATATAAATCGTTGGAAATATAAGCTTTCTTAATTCCACATATCTGAGGTTGTCTTAGAAAACAGTTTTTAGCTATATGACCTCTTGTTCCACAGTAGTTACAAATAACATGTTTAGTGCTAGGAACAAAATAATTTTTGTATAACTTAGGTTTTTCTCCTTTACTTCCAATTCCAAACCTTTCCTTTTTAATTACAGTTTTTCCAAGTATCTCATTTAAGGTGTTTTCTCCTTTTGTAAAAATTAATGCAGCCGTTTTATAAGATTCTACTTCATCCTGTAGAGTTTTTATTTTTGATTCAAAATTAATTTTATTTGATTCAGCAGAATTGTATTTGTCAATTAGTTCCTTATGTTGTTTTAGAAAAGTATTTCTCTCATCTGAAATAGCTTTGTACAAGTTCTTTATAGATTTATATTTATTAAATAATGAGTCATACCTTTCTTCAAGCATATTGCAGTAAGCTGCAAGTTTTTTATTTGAGAGGCTTGTTTCAGAGTTTGATTCATTATTTGAGTCAGAGGAATAGTATGAGTGTACCTCATCAGTTTCAGCCATGAAACACATATTTGCTTTTAAATTGGCTTCCTCCTTCTCTGAGCATGATTCAGAAGAATTACTTGAGTCTTCAGAAACACTCCAAGTAGCTTTCATAGCTTTCTTGTCTTTCTGCTCATAATCATCTCTTTTGAAGAATTTCTTCTTCTTTGCATCTTTCAATTTTGGGCAATCTGGTCTGATATGTCCCATCTTTTTGCATTCATAACATCTCACTTCCTTGCTATCCTTTTTAAAGGATTTCTTGAAGTCTTTCTTCTTACTATAGAACTTTCTGAATTTTCTGGCTAGCTGTGCCAGTTCTTCATCCGAATTTGAAGAATCAGAGCTTTCTGATTTAGCACTCACTTCTTTGTTCTTCATCTTTCTATCCTTTTGTTGAGAAGTCACTTTCAAAGCAGTATTTTCCCTTTTTATGTAGAATTTATGCTCATTTACCTCATCTTGCATTTCAGCTTCGTACATCATCAGTGTACCAATCAGTTCTCTCATAGTTAGATCTTTAACAGAAGTTGATTGTCTGATTGCTGCAGAGATTCCATTCCATCGAGTAGGAAGTACTCTCAGTACCTTCAACGCTTGATCAGCCTGCTTGATTGGTTCTCCTAGAGCTGTTATATTATTGACAATTTCTGTCAATCTTCCATTCATCTGAGTGATGCTCTCTCCTTCAATCATTCTGAAAGTATCGAATTTTAACTTAGCAGTTGCATATCTCATCTGTCTTACATTATCTGTTCCTTCATAAGCAACAGCTATTGTTTGCCACATTTCATATGCAGTCGGGCATTGAGATACTCTGTTAAATTCGTCTGGTCCTAGACCACAGATGATTGCATTCATAGCTTTTGAATTTATGTCATACTCAGCCTCTGTAGCAGCACTCCATGTATCGGGATTTTCAGGAATTTCATAGGGAGTCAGAATCTTTGAATAGACTCTGTAACCAAGATTTTTCAGATAAATAATCATACGTGATTTCCAGCAGCCATAATTATCTCCATTAAAGTAAGGTGCTCTGACCATTGACATTCCCTCTCTCATATCAGCCATGATACACTATGTATAATCTTTAAATACTTCTAGCTTGATAGGACTTTAGAAATAAGAAGCTCCTCCTCTGATACCAATTGTTGGATCTGAATCTACGGATTATACACAAGAGGGGGGGTGAATTGTGTCTTTTTCAAATTATTACAATCTCTTCAATTTAGACAAATTCTGTTCACTATGCTTTTGCACGATTAAATATGCAGCGGAAAAAGTAAAAGCATGAACACACGGATGTATAGTGGTTCGGGGAACAGAAGGCCCCTAGTCCACTCCACCAACGCTCAAATCCACGAGCTTGGCGATTTTCACTATCTGGTCCTCGTTTCCACAGACCCGTCCACAACTGAGTACAGGCAGTTGACACCTTTACAAGATTCAGGCAAACACAGCCTTCCTGGTTCAAACACGAACCCACACAGCTTAGAACGAGAAGCTGATCACTCAAAAATAAAAGGGATTCGATAAAGAAACACTTCTCCAGTTGTTCTTCACAATTGCAACAGAATGCAATTGACAGTAGATAGATCGTCGTCTTCAGAAAATAAAGATCCGTAATCAAAACAGTTCTGAGTCGATCCAGTTGCAATAGATATTACCAGAAACTTCACAACTTCAGCAGCAGTAGATTCACAACAGGTAGTCGATGTAGAACACGTGAATCTGCTATCAAGATCTTCTTTCAGTAATAAAGGTCTTACGCTTCTTCTCGATCACCAGAAAAGAACGCTTTCACACAGCCTCTGTTTTCTTGCTCGTCAAAAGATCAATCTGTATCACACACTTTCCTGTGCATATATATATATCCGATGTTTCCAAGATAGAACATATATATTCAAATATGAGAAAATCTTCTGCATAAATAGATCCATGAAAATCTCCTTTAGATTCGCGATATTAAATGAAATAACAAAGCCGTTGTAACTCCCCTGAAGAATCGGCATAAAAAGCTCCGTTTAAATCAAACATTAATCCGTTGTAAATCGTCTTTGATTCAGTCAAAGTCGTATTTAAGAATCAGCTCGAAATCCGCCTAATAATCCGCTTGATTGACTAATTCAAAAGGAAATATCGTCTGTCAAAAATATCCCGACGCCAAACGTAGGGTTGATGACGTGGCTCCAAACGTAGGGTTCACAAACGTAAGGTTCAGAACGTAAGATTCAGAACGTAAGGTTGAACATACATACTTTCTCTTCAGCATTCAAACGTAGGGTTGATCATCCATACTTTGTCTTGCTTCAACTCTTCAAAGAACGTACGGTTGATTATAAAAGTAAGGTTGATGATCCATACTTTTGAGAAACAAACTCAACACTGAAAACTAACGTATGGTTTCTCTTCCATACTTGTCCAACAACGAAAACGTAAGGTTCCTTCCAAACGTAATGTTCTTCTTCCATACTTTTCAACAACGTAAGGTTCATTAACCATACGTTTCAAAATAACATAAAAAGTAAACTTTTCATCCATACGTTACGTTCATCAACGTAGGGTATGAACAGTGATTCCAGTACGCGCTAAAATTGATCTCGCGCTACAGTGATTCCAGAATACGCTAAACTTGATCTCGCGCTACAGTGATTCCAGAATACGCTAAAATTGATCTCGGAATAAATGAAGTATAAAATCTCGTTATATAAAATAAATTCCTGCAAAATACTCAACGAAATAATTAGTAAATAATTAAGGGTATTTGTGAGCATCAAAATCATCATAAAGAGACAGAGTATTATTTAAAATAATCTCCCCCTTTAAAAAACATTATTTTGATTTGTTTAAAAACAATACATTGCTCAACAATTACTACACAATTTCATATTACTATGTGTCCAAGAAGAATGGAGTCTCTCCACCTAAATGAAAAATTGTTATTTAGGAAAAAATAACTATGATGATGTTCTGTTCAGCTGACCATTATTCTTTTAATAATCATATAGGTGTATTGTGATTCTAGTAAGATTGAATGAAGGTGATTCTATGTAGACAATTTTTCATTGAAGAAGAAAGAGAGAAGAAGAGGAGTGATTAGAAAATATATATTCAGATGATTATTATTTGGTCAAGAAACCTTCTATGTTTACCAGTCTACTTCATTAATATTTTTTGGCTAAGAGATGAAGAATATTGTGCATCTATCATGTTTTATACTAAGAATAATTAAGAATAGTTTCTTGCCGGATGGTGAGAAATTAATAAAGTGTAGTAGAAGGTTATGGAAGAACAATAAAAAAATGTGACAACCGACATGTGTCAATCGGTAGAAGAATTTATTGGTGTTACAGGACTTATCAATAAGGGTAAAATGTCTTGATAGGTAGTATAAAGATCAATAAAAGTCATTTAAAACATAAATTTTCAATTGACTATAGTTCACTCCAAGTGAAATGTTATTTCCCATTACTGTAACCAAATTAATGGGACTACTTCCTAGTGGTTTTGTGCTTCGAAACATTTCCACGCGATTCACAAGACTAGATATTATTTTTGAGTATTGAACCTTTTAAAAGCATTGTGTGACATTATTTTATACTTTAAAATACTTACATATGATAAGGAAATGTGAATCATGGAAAAAAGATCATAATAGGTCTAAGACGTGAATGTATAAGATGTTGAACTATATTAAAAAGTCCCCAACACTGATTCCCCCCCCCCCATATTATTATTATGCATATCCCAAACTAGTCCTTCTATAATGCATCCAATAATATCCTTGGGGTAAGTGACAAGCACCTAGAAGATATAACACATATATTAGAGGCCATATCCTAATAAAACAATACACACTAAAACACTTATCTCCATACATACCAAACTAATGTAGAAAGTAAACAAATAGAATATTAAATCCATGAAAGACCTATAGAATGACACAATGAGTATGGAATCAAATAATTAGTGTAAAGGGATAAAATATGGGCCCAATAACCACAAATTAGGTCAATCCTGATGGGTAGAGAGGGAAATTGTCACAGAACGCATGGCCAGACTAACATGTCCAAATACCATAGCATCTAATCACTATTATGAACTTACCGCACTAATTCCTCCTATGTTTATTATTGACACTAATATGTATAACACATGGTATAATTGAGAATACCCCATGTAGGGGTGATTTTATACATTCCTTATAAGTCACTCTAAAATCACCAAGAAGTAAATCATCAAAGATAAAGTCATATAAATCATGTAACCAATAAAGTAAAGGAAATGGGAACACCCAATTTTCTCATATGAGGATACACAACCCTGATTATATTCTCACACTCATATCCAACCAGAAAACTCTGTATACATAGATTCTGATATATAAGTCTCAATTAAATACAATTTAATTCCCTCTGATGGCATTAGAGGATTAATTACCCAGGAGTATGGGTGAAACATATATATATATAGAAAATACTATTCTTATATTATCTATATGTACATGTGAAATTATAATACATAAATAGAGGATCCATTCCTTATAAATGTGGGTGAAATTCTTGAATCTATTTTATTTTTTTGGTAGATGATACCAACCCTATGAATATAATGTCAAAAATCAATCCATAGGAGGATACTTATCACAATGGATGAGATATAAACCTCATCAATGAATAATGAGAAAAGAATACATTTCATATGTAAAATGATAATAAAAATGAATTGCATGTCATGTAATTTTGCTAAATGGAATGTTATATCTATGGGTGAACTCAATCGGTACACTATCTATCTGAGATGTATCCCACTAAGGTTTTATTAGGTGTGTCATATGACACATGGAATGTAGGGAAACATGGATACCTAGGTGTTAAGTCATGTTACACACTGACCTAACCTTTTATGGATATAAGACATGTGATTTGTTCACCTGGTTGAGTGATAATTGACACCCCCATAAACCCAAGTCGATGCATCAATGATACACATTGTTGCGAATATTATAAACTACACACCTTATAGTAATGAATTTTTCCTTAAATCATCCCTGCAATGAATAGTCTATATTCATCACTCCCTTTATCGATTATTCTATGAATCATTATTGTATCTCCCATAAAATGATATTTCTATGATCAATAGATGATTACATGTCATATTTTGGTTGTTCTTTATCGAAAAAACATATGACTATTTCCTATCAAGTCATCCATAAAATTACATGAAAATATCATAGTTCAATTATCCCCTAGCTTTTCTTCATTATCATCTAATATTCATCATGTCTCAGTCTACCCTCGAAATCCACAAATATGAATCCATGAACCCTGTAATTGGTCATTGTGTGAAATGAGTTACTGGTAAATATTGAATCCATCATCCAATCAAACATCAGAGATAAATGCATGTTGAATGGAGGGGTTAAAACAAAAAAAAACATTGAAGTGAGGAATGATCAATGGATGTGTTTGGATTGGCCACCATTTGATTATTGATAATGGATGATTATAATCAATTACACAAATCCCAAAAAAATATGAAATACTTATAATGGAGGATGTCAATTATATGTTACATTTTTCAGTACAAATCATTAATCAGATCATTACAAATACAATGATAAAATTATAAAGTAATTAATAACTAAATAATTGATCTATCATTAATAAAGAAGAAATATTGAGTAATTTTCATTGAAATAGTGATTAAATTATGAAATATTCATCAGCGATTCTTGATTCAATGATTTTATCTAGTTTATACAAGTAACCCTATACAATTCATAAAAGGGATATTATAAATATATTACAAGGATTTGGAAATTTATTTAACTAAAATATATGAAATTAAAAAAATAATCAGTTTATTTCATCTATTATCTACACATGACTTTGAAACACATCAATATCCTAGGAAAATGAAACATATCGCATGTGTAGGGCAAAAAACAATGTCCAAAATCAATGATGGATTGGTTTCCTCATTCATGAATTTGGTCTTAAAAATAGAATAATTCATATTTGGGTATATTAAATATTTTAATAAATTAAAATACATCGTGTTGTGGTTCAAACAGACCCAGATAATTACACCATCACCCGAAAAAAAAAATCAATGGAATTCATAAAAAGTTAAAAAGGGTCCAAACTCAACTACCAACATTGTAACATTTTACCCAACAACAATTATTTTACACCAAAAAGAAAAATTAACTTGAGAAAGATATGATATTGAACTCGGTTCATGTTTTCATGATCAAAAAATTTCTCTTAGAGATTCTCACGATGCCACATGAGACATAAAAGGAGAATTACTCATCTATGGAGGATTCTATATTTATGATCCATAATATCCCTTAGGTACCCCACAAAGGCCCATCTGTATTTAATTTTTTCTTTCCCTAGTATATTACATGTATCAGATCATGCGTGTATCTCCTCATCTGTGGAACATAGAAGATTTCATGGACTCAGTATATTAGAATGGGTAAATCAAGGTGGTATTCAACCTTTCCACCCTAATGTAGAATCTAGAACAGAACGGTTTACCTTGGAGATATCGTCCCACCTCATCCAAATCACAATAATCCTTGTCAAGGAGATATCCTTAGGAACACATGATCACCCTCCTCAAAATACAATGGCCACTATTTAACTTATAAATAAGGCTTATGAGGTATTTTTTCTATACTAATCCATTCATGAAACATCTACACCTTCTCAGTTATCTCTTTCACCAACTCGTGCACCATGAGTAATGTCTCTCTCTACTCAGACAAGCACAAGGGTAACCTATAGGTTTTTCATAGAGGGTCTCAAATGGAACTATTAAAATCATGGGGTTATAGTTATTATATTATAAAAATTCCACATGTTGATAAAATCCTCCCATCTCCGACTAAAATCTAAAACACAATCTTTTAGTTTATCCACAAGAACTGAAATGATTCACTCAATGTAGCCAGTAGTTTTGGGGTGAATATTTTCTTTCATTCACATAAAATTAATGAAATACTCTTTCATACATCTCGAATATTGGGACATAAATCTAGAATTATAATCAAATACAATCATTAATGGTTCTCTATATAATCATACAATATCCTATATGTACAAGAATCCTAGGATTTCAACTGAGCTCTTCTCCTTGATGGAGAGAATGTGAGTCAATAAAGGGAGTCATACTATAAAAACATAGAAAGAGTTATGTACTTTCATTGAAAGTTAAATTCATATCATAAAATATATGGATATGTAATCCCATTTCCACTTAGAGACCTTGATGAGTGGGAATATACTGGGTGAAACATGATGATAAACCTTTACTTATTCATGGGTAAGGTGTAATGAGAGAAACTCCACATAACTTCCCTTTATCACTATCCACTAAATATCCTAGTACACCTATACCGCACTCAAATATACCACTAAGGGAGATGTATGGAATAATTAAAGAACCTCCCAATTAAGTATGACTGAAACCATAGTCCACCCCTAGATGAGAATGAAATGATCCCCACCTTCAAAGAGTCCATGAGAACCATTCCATATAGACATCTAATAAAACAAGACCTCAAAGTTACCACCTATAAGATGATATTTCCTCATAAAATGGAGATGTGGTGGATTCAAAACCCTTGATAAAAGGTATGATACTCCATCCCTATTTAATAAGGATAACTCTAATGAGGAAAATTTCTCTCACACCTCACCTTGAAACTGAGAATGTGATTTCATACAGATAGTCTCTACCACCACATTTCCCTTTCAAATAGTATATTATATCGCAAAGTCATAGTCTTCTATGAAATAATTCATTCACCAATACCTCATATTAAAGTCATTCTAGGTAAAGATATACTTTATACTCTGGGGGTATGAATAAATAAAACCCCACTCTTCTAGAAGGCAGTGTCACCAATTATTTGGGGAAAATACCTCACCTTCTAATTCCATTTCATAGGTTTTGTAGTTATAAACATGGGGTCTTAGGTCTCTAGACCCATATTCCATCACGCATTTCCTCTACATCAAAATCCACTTAATCCTGACATAGAGGCATCACAATGCACTATGTAAAAAACCCAAAATTCTATAAACTGCAAAATTAATTTTCACATGAACCTTTACTACAAATATTCAAATGCATGCTGTCACTTATCCAAAATAGATGTCCTCCCCAACCATGTTAAGGTAGTCAAAGGTGTTTCAATATAATAGAAGTATAGCATGAATCTCCAATAAAAACTATCCAAATCCTACAAAACACTTAACCTTAGACATGTTTTTCGGTGGATCCCATGTAATTAGTTCCTCAATATTCATAGTGGTCATAGATACACCCTCAATTAATATGACATGTCTTATAAATTGAAGATATGCAATCTCAAATAGACACATCATGATCATTCATTATATTTGATGCTCTCAATGTTTATCTAGGCCCATCCCTAAATGATCTTCATGTTTAGCCTCTCGTGATGATTAACTGAGAATGACATTGATAAAAACTACCATGAAATGCCTAGAAAGGTATGAAATATATGATTCCTGAGTTCTATAAAACATAATGTGGGATTATTCTTGATAAATGGAATCACCATGTACTCATAATGATCATCATGAAATTAGGAAGGCATTTTTTTATATCCTGGTAGCATACCCTTAGATAGTGATTGTATGACGTGAGTTTAATGTTGGAGAAAAATTGTACCCCTTTCAGCTGATCAATAAGGTCATTAATCATTGGTATTGAATATTTATCCAAAATTTTAACCTTATTTAGTCTATAATAATCCAAATATAACCATATTCTTTCATCCACCTTATTTTTGAAGAATATTAGATCTACCAAGGGGGACACACTAGTTCTGATAAATCCTTTCCACTAAAGGTCCTCCAATAACACCCTCATCTTTTGAAGAAATCTGGGAGCCATCTGATATGGGACCATTAATAAAAAATGATATTTTTATATGCCTTTAAATATATAATTTGACCTCATGATGAGGATGGAAACTTGGTACATCTTTGGGAAAGATATTCGGGTACTCCTCTATAACAATGGAGAATCAAACATCAACTATGTAAAGTACACTAAAATCCAGGCTATCCAATTGGTGAAAGATTTTATACAATATCTTTCACAAAGTTCCATACTAATCTTCTAAAAATTAATTTTAACTAGTTAAGGATATTACTGACCCATATTTCTATGTCAATTGTACATTTATATTATAATAATTAACATTGAAATGTATGGAAGAAAACCACTATATACCAACAATGACACCATTATGTCTAATCGTATCTTCAAAAATTTCCAACGATAATGTTTTTCCACCAGACTCTAAGTTAGGGAATCAATAAAAGAGTGTGGTTACATAATCTTCTCTAGTGGAAGTCTCCATCCATAATAGTTAGAATATAGGCTCTTATAGTATCCTCGGTTCTCATAAAAGGGGAAGTATTATAAAGGAATGGATCACACCAATTTATATCATTACAGAAGGAAATTTACAAAATACACAAAAAATACCTCAAATCATTATTTGATCCTTTTGTTCATAATCCTCTACATTCTGCATCTTCTCGTATCCCTAACCGGTAGCTCCCTAAGCCTTATCAGATCCTCTAAGAGGTGGTGGTTGTAGTGTTGCATCATGATGTAAACTAACTCATATATATCTTCTATATCCTCTACCAAGACTGCCACCCTACTATTACTCCAACTCATGCTGCTACATTTTTATTAGTGACACATCAATAGTATACCCATTTAATTCACACTACATGGTTGATAATCCTTGGTGATGTGAAATCAGCCATTATAATAATAGATTTCCCTCCCCGTTGGATGAATATAATATCATTATAAACCCTAGGATAGAGAATATTTGGTGTGATGTTTCATATGCCGACACATTGGGTGTTGTGACCCCGAGGCCTTATATCTTTCACTAATAAATGAAGTCTCATATCCTCAGTAATTTCTAATCTCACCAACCTACTATGATTAGACTACTAAAAATATCTATACTTGAAATTCATGCTCTAAAACATTGGTATTGGTTTGGAGGAAAATGGCAGAAACTATGAATCGAATATCTCTAAGTATAACATTATAAAACAATGAATCCAATAAGAATGAATAATAGACCATGTGAAAATTGTATAGTATGAGGTTATTAAACATTGATGTGTTCTCAAACACTAGTATGTTTCCCTGCTAATGTAATAGAATCTCCAAGATACATACTGACCATGGTGTCTCTATGAAACTCTCCTACCAAAAGAGATTCTCAAACTATGTATGGGGGAGAGTCGCATAATCAGGGGTCAACATCAACAAAATCCATAAAACCAAACTAATCCATGAAGAATAATTTTATCAATAACCACCATTAAATCTGTAAGGGTCATAGAGGACTAAAAATACTCATACCTTGTTCTTTAACTTGTACTATACCACATGTTGGTCAAGATCATCTTAAAACAAAGGCAGTGTCTGGATTTTATATGCTTGATTTTTTCTCATTAATTTTACACTATCATACTTATCTTCTAGTATGATCTACTACCCATTATAAGTTAACACTTCTTCATGAACTATTTGGAAGTCTTCTTGCGACATGATAGGTGAATGTACTACCCACAATCTTCCTAGTGGAAAACCCTCATGAAAAATCCCTAGAACTAAGGCATCATCATTGATCTATTCCTAAAAGTGAACCTATCACCTGAGCCAAGTTAGATTTATACAAAGAAGAATCCATAAATATTAAAGACACACCACTTTCAAAGACCATATATGTGGATCCTACTTAAGAAGGACCTAGAAACAACACCCCATTCCTATATGATGAATTTCCATTCTCCTCCTACAATTGATGTCTCTGTGTAATGAGTTAACAAGTGAGTTGTCAGAATCCTAATGAATAGATACATGAGTAGGAACACCATAACTCAGTTACGGGGCCAGATAGCCAAACTCAAGCACTACAACACCATTTCCATAATCCCTAAATGTTTGAACACAACTAATTACTCCAATCACTATCATTAAAATATAACATTAATTTGATACCACTCTGTTGCATCATACCCAATCAGGAAACCACTTTGAATGAAGGCATGTTGGTAGGGACACCCTGAGCCACCATCCAATAGGGCATGGTGACAAGCATCGTGTATGATTAATATACATATGGGAGGGTTTTTTCTAATTCACCTATACATAGTCACACTCTTATATCCAAAAATTCTATAGTTAAGAGGGAAGTAGCCAACTAGAATGTTAAATTCATTGAAAACCTATAGAATCAAATAATGAGTATGCCATAACATAATCAATGTAAAGGGGGAAAATATAGGCCCAATAACTGAAATATTAGGTCCAACCTATTGAGGATAGGAGAAAATATCACATCACATAACACAAGTACAACCAAATGTCTCTCTACCACAAACTATGGGAACTACATAGTACCACCAGCACCATGTACTCCAATATCATTATCATATAGTCAATAATATATATATAATATGTAACTTGTGGGAAGATACCATATTGGTTTACATATATATATATATATATCCAGTATGACACCCCAAAATAACTAAGAAGTAAAGAATCAAAGAAAATGTCAACTCATACCCATAACCAAGATAGTAAAGGTAATAAGAACACCAAAATAAGCTCATAAAAGAATACGCATCCCAGAGTATAGTCTCAAACTCAAAACCTTCCATGAAACTTAGCATCTGGTGATTTTGATCCATACATAACATTGGACTAAATGACTATTCCCTCACAGGATGTTGGATTATCTCTAATCCATGAGTATGGGTGAAATAAAAACACTAGTGGAGGATATATATCTCATACAATCTCTATGTATTGGTAAAATTATAATCTAATTATTTATGATCAATACCTTTTACATGTGGTGGAGATTGCCGACTCTATATTATTATATACATAGAGGATCGAATCCCTATTATTTCATAGGTTAAATACCACTCCAATGGAGCATCCTAGTACCAACGGGTGAGATATCAATGCTACATTAGAATAATGAAGGCAGAATCCATGTCTAAGGGAACAAACCAATGAAAAATTAAGTAAATAACATGCAATAGGGATACATTGTGTATCTTCTCTCTAGGGGAACATGATGTGTATGCCTTCTTTTTGAGCCATGTCTCGCCGATTGGTATATATGGTGAGGCCCATCCCACATGACATGTGGGGAGACATGGGCCCCTGGGCATTCACTCATGGAACACAATGACCTGAGAGGGTAGGTGTAACAAGGAATATGAGACGATCACATGGTCATGTGATATTTAACTCCATTGGAAACCCTAACCTCCTTATCAATGGGACACACAATATGTGTTCTTCCAAAATAAACCATGTGTAGTCATGCATATTCTTAAAAATAAAACTCAAGATGCCTCATTAAAACCCATTTCCCCATTCTAAAATCCCACCAAAATATTTCCCATAACTCCCACAATACATGTTTTCCATCCTCAATGGTCATCCAAAAGTTAAATTCGGGTAGTTATTCATAGAATGTTTTTATTTTAGTTACCTACCAAGATGGTTTTGCACCATACCTAAGAAATACCATTTAGTTCCCCTATAATATTCCATCATCATCATAAAATCTTAATTGTGTTATAATACACACTAAAAAATCAAACTCTCAATCTTTGAAACCACTGTTCAATCATGAAATTAAATAGTCCTTAGTAAATAGCTGAATCAGTGGACAATAAAATGTTAGTGATAAACCCACGTAGAATGAAGGTGGAAAATCAAATTATGGAATGAACAATGTCCATTTTTTGTTTTGAAACCCTTAATTAATGGAGGATTAATGGACATAATTAATTATTAAAATTACAAAATGAAATCCTGAATTAATTAGTATAGCGTGTGTTTATTTATGATTAGTTAGTTCGAGACAAGTTCACAATTATTCCTTTACCAAATACAAGGATAAAATCTTAAAACAATTTCCTACATCAAGAATTGATCAAAAATTGATAAAGATAAAGTATCATGTCGTTTTTGTTGATTTCATAAATCATTTATGATGTGTTCATGATCATTTCTAGATTCCATGGCTTCCATCAATGATCTTTACTATGGATATCCTCTCAATACTCTATCTGGTCTATGAGAATAACCCTACATGAGTATTCAACAAGATATTATAAGGAGATAATTATGATTATGTAATTTAAATAAATTTTAAAAAATTAATTAAATAAAACAATTAATTTATTTCATTTATTACCAGCCTGCAATTGAGTAACGCATCAATACATGATACAAATGAAACTTATAGTGTACCTATGGTAAATAACACTTTCTATACTAAATTACTACCTTAGTTTCTCCAAATGAGACCTTGATCATAAAATATATCATAATACATGAATGTGTATAATATAAAATTAAATAAATGAAAATAATATTTAGGATGATTCAAATACCCTCTAATAATTACACCATCACAAGAATATAATTCAAGGGTATTCAAAAAATTAATAAGGGGTCATAATTAGACAAATACAGTTGTTCCAATATATGTAGTGAATAATTATAAATGATTATTATTAAAGTTTATATATATAAATAAGGCCCTAAAATAGGTGACTGATATGGTATTTTTTATAAAATAGATTATAGGGTTGTAGTGGATATCCAAAATTATGGTAAGGGGTTCCCTATCTCAAATTTTATTTCATGAGGAATTTTTCTCATTATGCACTATAATGTCTAAAATATGGCATGATTACTACCTAATCAATTTATTTTACTAGATTCATGTAATTCATTGTGTTTTGAATATCCTTACCATGTTATTTCTACAAATGGATTGTGATTGAAAGGATATAAATATTTTAATGGTTATTTGTCTATATTTTCTATTCCCAAAGACTTGATTTATATTGAACTGTACAGTTTATTTATTTTGATTATTCAAAACCCTACTACTTTCATGTATTAAAATTATCATTAATTTAATAATATTTTGGTCTCTGTTTTATTATCTACCTCTCATTTTATTTTGAATCTTAATTTACCAAATACATGGGGGATTTTGATTACTCAAATATCAATTTTTAAGTTATAATTCCTCTTCATGAACTTCATTCTTTTATCAATGGTTTCTTATATACTATGATTTCAATACATTATAGTTTAATTCAACTATTAATAATAATTAAATTTAAATACCAGTATTTTATTTTTACAAATTTCTCTTTAAATGAGTATATTATTATTGAGATTAATTCCCAATAACTTTAAAAAAGTGTTCCCATAACTATCTATATGTTTCTTTCTCTCCAATATTTTACATTATATATGGAACCCAATTGTGTAAAACGAAATGTGAAAATCAATTTCTTATTTTCATATTTTGAAAATGTTGTTTTGTTATCCCTTTTTTTGTTGGTTTCAACCAACATATTTTAAAATATCATAATTATTTTTCTTCCATGATCATTTGATTTATCATCCACTCCATATTTCCTTAAGGTAAACATTATTTCATTTTCAAGGATTCATTATGGAGGATTATTTTTATTATTAAATGTTTTAAAATGTGTTCGCATTACCTTTTCAAAAAAGTAAAAAGTGGCCTATAACATCTTCCTGTAAGAAAATTTTAATGAAATTTTGTAAAAACTCTTATAGTTTCACATCAATTTTACTATTTATCAAAATGGTTATACTTATATGGAAATTATTTTTCAAAAATTTCCTATAAATTATCTTATAATATATTTGGGGATTAAACTCAAGGGAATCTATTAATTATTTTATTTTCCCAATCATCCACTATGTATAAATATTATTTTTCACCAGATTTATTTCCCTTGGTAGAACTCTATATTTCTTTCCTTTGATTGAAGGGTCTTCACTTAGATGTCATATATCAATTTATTTTGGAAATTATTAACTTAACTGTGTACATTTTATCTATATAATTTAAATATCACCTAGTTTTTTATCTTTATTGAAGGGAATGTACTTCTAATGTAATTTAATATTTTGAATACTCATTTATTAGTTATTGGTTTATCAATTTATGATTATTCTTGAATTAAGGTTGATTTTTTTATGTGATTCCATTTGAAATTTTTCTGAAGAAAATTTTATTCCTATGTTTTTCGTGATATTTTTAATGATTTCTATATTATGGAATATATACGTAAGGATGATTATAGTTTTGTTACTATAATATACTCTAATTCATTGGTTATTGTTTTTCATGTCATGAGATAATTTATAATTGGTGTCCATGGATATGATCACAAATTAAAGGGTGAGACTTCTTGGATATACTGAAAAACTAAAGGGTTTTCCTTCTTGGATATTTTCACAATATGATGATATCCTCTAATTATGTTTGTTCTAATGTTATTTTTTATTCTATATCTCGAGATTATGTCACATTTCCATTCCATAGGTGAATGATTATACTGATGGATCGTTTTTATTATATCTTGTTTACACACTCTTTTTATGTGGTATATGTTTATTCATTATATATTTCATGTATATATATCATGATTTAGGGAAAAAAATATTCCTACATGTTCTTTTTAATAATATGTTCGTTTTCTCTTGTTTTATCTTATGGACTGATGATCTATCCCTTAATTTGATAGTGATTTGGTTTCCCTTAATTGTTTTTTGATCAGACCACTATCTTAGGATTCAATTTCCCCATATTTTAATAAAATTATTACGTATGGTGTTTTTAGATGTGAATCACATGTGAAATTTTTTTTGGGTGATCCTAAAGATGTGTTATAGATAATGAATTTTCTTATATAGTGGAAAAATATACATTAGTTGAAAAATAAGTTATTTGGGTTAGTTAATATTTTTTCATAATTATCTAAGAAACAAAACCTAAAAGATAATGGGAATGTATTCTAATGAAATATTTTATGTACGTTATGTAACTGAAAGACTGTCGAATTCATTGGATATTACATTGAATAAAACCTATGGTCGCTTCCTCACCTTAATGATTGTTAGTTCCTGATCATTTTGGATACACTTTATTATTACTTTTTTAATGGAAATGGTCAATTAAATTAAACATAATAATTAATCCGAGTCCCTTTGATACTTTTAAAATTTCAATCTTTCTCCTTAAACCTTAATATAAACATGTTTCATGTTTCATGGTTTCTTTCCCTAAACCAATTTTACTCTTTAATATAAAATATACCCAAATATATAACATAGACTATATAAAATATTATGTATCCATAGAACATGTATCCAAATAACATTTTGGTAGAAAATAACTCAATAAATCATTCCTCTTCCTATATAATTTATCCACATATATATAATATTTCTCCCTAATTCACATGAAAATATTTCACTATATTGATAATATAAAATTCCTTCGCTAGAAGGTTTTGAATCCAAAACATGTCATGTTAAGTATAAATATAACATTTGTCTTTACATTGAATATATATTCTCAATCCATGAAAAAATCTCCAATACAACGCATATACATTTCGAACTAAAAAAATAATTCATTATAATACATTCCAAAACGTTATCAAAAACATACATTACTTAATAATTTTAGGCATTATTAGTTAAGTACTTCAATGCCAACCATATCCATCTTAGTAGGGGGTATATCACTACATAACTTTCATCTGACCTTACTAAAAATTATAATGTCATTAGTTATAGAAAAAATGGTTGTCTCAAGACATAAAGGAAAAAATTATCAAATATATGAAACATTAACATGAAAAATATTATTTATAATACTTCTTAGAATATAAAACATGATTTTAAAAAACCCATCCTCGATATAAAAATATTTTCCTTTATTCTATATAACATCTCCACCATATAAAATTCATTTTTTGCTAAATAAATTTTTTTTATGACTCATTCCAAAAAAATCATATTACATTTACTACTCTTCACTGGAAAATACATTATTTTTAATGGTGCTCGATGCTTTTAAAACACCTTAAAACCAACTATCTTATTGTGTTTGTTCACTCGTAAACTTTTTTTGTGCTCTTTGATGCATCATCTGTACTGATTATTATTTACCTTCACTTATTGAAAAATATCACTATACTCAAATTCCTTGGTCTATCAATTGACTCAAAAAAGCAAAATAATTATCATTATTTATCATAGTAGTTATTTTCTAATTATAATTATTAAAAATAATAATTAATTTTAATAGTTATCATTATTGAGGATAATAAATATACCAATGATAATTATTATTTTAATTTATTATTAAATAAAACTATTATTTATAACAAAGTTAAATTAATTTTTATTAAAATTAAATTATTTAAAATACTGATGTAAATTATTTTATTTAATAACAATAATTTTTTTTATTTTATTATTAAATGTAATAAATATCATTACTTTTTTTAAGGATATTTATTTATGATATTAAATATAATAATGATTATTATTTGTAGATGCCGAAAAGTTCGTAACTACTGAAGGAAGTGTCGAAATAAAAAAGCGAAGTCATATTCGGACCCGGAGGCTCGGTCCGGAGGGCCCGGAAGTGTTGCACAGAAAAAAGGGGAATGCGCGTGGAAAAAATGTGCCGCACAGAAGGGGTCCCGGATTCGCAAAATGTCCCCGGCGCTGGTGCGCAAAATATTGTATGCCCGCCCCCGCGTGGTAAACATTCTATGTCGCCGTCCCTGGTGCGCAAATTTTGCGTGCCAACCTGCATTCCACGCTGCCGGATTCCTATAAATAGAAGGATACCCCTTCCATTTTAGGGTTGTGGAATTCGAATCGGCTCTCATGCATGAAATAGGACTTCCGCGCGCGCAAGATTTCCTTTAGATACTGATCCTTTTCGTGCCACCTCGCCCCGGGATCCGCCTTTGTGCGCAATCTCACTGGCTTAAACATAATTCCAAACCCTTCCGGGTTCTTCCCTTGCACGAAATTCCTTTTGCTATGCGTAAAACATTCCAATTGCACGCAATCCCTTTCATTGGTTGTGGCCTTACCCTTGGGTGCGGCCTTTTCCACTTGCGCGTAATTCATATCCCTTGTGCGTGATCCTACTAGTCACGTGCAAACCCTCTGCACCGATTATGTGCCATCCCGGTGTTTTGCGCACCAACCATTTCTTTGCGCGCAACCCCTGGGACCCCTCACCTTGGTGCTTCGTGGGTGCCTCCCTACGTAGGCGCCCGATGTCCTCCTTCTGGATGCCCCGGGCACACACACCAGGCATACACACCATACGTTGTTTTTTCGTACGACCTTCCAGGCTCGTACGAAGTAACCTCAAGGTCCCTTGGGTGGTTTTTTCCGTTGCGTTTCTTTGCCTCATGATTCTTCGCATAGGCATGCTAACGGCTATTGCTTCTTCGCATAGCCACACTAACGTGGACCCCTCGATGGTTCGCTCTGCGACCCCCCTTCACTACGGCCTTGCCGATGCCTTCACTCTCACAAGGGGTAGAGGGTACCGATCATGTAAGTCCTAGGGGGTGGAGAGAACCCACCTCGTCCGAGATGCAGGACGTTAAACTTCCAAGCACTTCGTCCTCAATACATGACGTTAAACTGTGATCCGGCTACATGCCTCGCACACAGGGTCCCCTTGGCTCGGACATTCTTTACGACGCTCGTCTCCACAGGGATGGGATCACCCCTCACATGGGATGATATCATCCCTCTCGGAGTGGCGTTTGTCCACGGGGGAAGGGAAACCTCCTTGGTGTAATCCCCAAGCCCCTCTTGTGGAAGGTATCACCCATGCACCTCTGTACTTCCCAACCACCAGGGCCAGCGGGGAGCATGATTGGAAGTGGGACTCCTCATTTTTGCGGTCCCAAATCCCTCTCCCTCTGCGCTTTGTCGCCCCCTGGCCTCCATCCTCGAGTAAGTCTAGGCACCATGGGCCGCTCAACATGTAAGCCCCTCTTCACTTCCCACGGACACTCCCTTCGTGATGTGATCGTCAGGTCTCTATTGTCTCTTGTTTCTCTCACCGAGCATGACTCACGGAAGCTTAGAGTGAGCACCGACCCTGACCCCTGCCTATAGAGAACTACGAGGACTTTGATCCGTGCTAAGGCATGGTACGTAGGAAGCCTCCATGAGGTTCAAGCCCACCTCCTGGTCGTTCTGACCCCTTTACATCGGTTCACCACCACCTTGGGCCGCCTCAGAGCGTAATCCCCAAATTCCCCCATCCTGCATGACGTTAAACTGTACACCCAAACTACAGGGACTTTGACCCGTGCTAAGACATTTTACGTAGGAAGCCTCCATGAGTTCCAAGCCCCACCACTATGGGCCGCCTCAGAGTGTAAGCCTCATCCAACCTGAAATACGGGGACTTTGATCTGTGATAAGGCATGGTACGTAAGAAGCCTCCATGAGGTTCATGCCTCACCACTATGGGCCACCTCAGAGCGTAAGCTCCATCCAACCCGAACTACGGGGACTTTGATCCGTGCTAAGGCATGGTACGTAGGAAGCCTCCACAAGGTTCAAGCCCCATCATCATGGGCCACCTCAGATCATAAGCCCCATCAAAACCAAACTACGGGTACTTTGATCTGTGAAAAGTCATGGTACGTATGAAGCCTCCACGAGGTTCAAGCCCCACCATTATGGGCCGCCTCATAGCGTAAGCCCCATCCAACCTAAACTACGGGGACTTTGATCCGTACTAAGGCATGGTACGTAGGAAGCCTCCATGATGTTTATGCCCCACCACTATGGGCCACCTCAGAGCATAAGCCCCATCCAACCCGAACTACATGGACTTTGATCTGTGCTAAGCCATGGTATGTATGAAGCCTCCACGAGGTTTAAGCCCCACCACTATGGGCCGCCTCAGAGCGTAAGCCCCGTCCAACCCGAACTATAGGGACTTTGATCAGTGCTAAGGCATGGTACGTAGGAAGCCTCCATGAGGTTCAAGTCCCACCACTATGGGTCTCCTCAGAAAGTAAAGACTCATTCCATCCTGAACTACATGGACTTTGATCCGTGCTAAGTCATGGTAAGTAGGAAGCCTCCACGAGGTTCAAGCCCACCACTCGGTCATTCCGACCTCTTCACCAACCATCATGGGCCGCCTCAGAGCATAAACCTCGTCTATCAACCATCATTGTCCGCCTCAGAGCGTATGCCCCATCCATCCATCATCATGAGCCACAACATAGCGTAATCCCCATCCAACCCAAACTATGGGGACTTTGATCGGTGCTAAGGCATGGTACGTAGGAATCCTCCACGAGGTTCAAGCCCCTTCACTTCATGTCCCATCCTAATTCTTACCCGAGCAGCCACATCCCGATGGGATCATGCCACCTCATTACACTCTACAGCATTTAGGAATCCGCCCACGTGCTGGCCCAAACATCGGTGTTCCCTCCAGGGGTTCCTCAATCTGATCCCCTCTCAGTGTTCCGATCAGTCCAATACATCTCCGTTGGACGTTAAAATCAAGGCATTCCCTGTATTAAGCATGGGAAGATGAGGAAAACCTCAGATACATTCCTATGGCATACAATTCCCCGCATCTGATGTGGGATGCCTCAGGCTTCCGCGCCCTCGAGAACCCTATAATAAGGGACAAAAGATAGACATCCCAATCCCCCATCATCAAGACATGCCAACGATGCCTCAGCGTGATCACTCTCTTAACCGAAGGTTGCTGCCCCGACCAGACCCCTTGGAGCGTCTTGATGGAAGAAGCGTAATTAACTGGTGTCCATGAAGATATGGCACCGGGAACGAGATTCACGAGAACGTCTTAAATCTATGAGGGAGATCTGGACTAGGTGAAGAGCTCCAAGGAGGAATCCAAGGAAGGAAGAACTGACATCCCATCATCCTAGTTTCAATCAAGGTGATGACGTCCCTGAATAAGGAGGGAATTGCACCTACCTTTGGAAAGTGGGAATGCGGGGTAACAGTTGTGTATACTCCACATATGGGTGCGCGCACCCCGGTGGAAAGCGTCGGAAATAGAAAATGGTGAACCCGACGTAAATCTAATCTTTTCAATCTGAAGACTGGTAGTGTTTGGGGAATCAGAAGATTAGCATATCACCAGGTCCAGGCACCAAGCACTAGGACGTGAAACCCGCCAGGGGTTGGGGCAGTCAGGACATTGAGCACTCTGTTCTGCGATGTTGTCATCTTGGATCCCTCTTACCAACCACGGAAGATGGAATGGCATTGGGCTACTAGTTGTCGATTTCTTTTCCTGTCAGTGTTAATGGGTTCAACTCCCTACTTTCAAGAATCAGATCGCTGCATCCCGAGCTTGATCTCCACATGTCCATCAGTGTAGGGGCAGGGGAAGTACCAACGTGGACACCCCGCGCGATTCCGCCTCTTCCACAGCTGCTCCGACCTCCATGACTTCTGGGCGCTCATGCCCCCTCTCCCCATCAGAGATTATCTAATGAAGGGTGATTAACGACCTTGTACGTAGGTATGAGGAGGGGGGGTCATCCCCACTAGGGACATGACCCGTTTGAACCTCGAGGTAGCTGCGCCTCACCGCCAACGTCGCCCCTGAGGGCCGCGCAGGGAGCTGCTTCTCCCCACCCCGACATTCAACCTTTTTGGGAGCTTATCCCCAGAACACCTTGACACCTCCCTCCTCTACGCTGATGAGGTAGCGGATATCTGGGATCGCCCAATCGGAGACCTGCTTCAAGGGTTCACGGCAAGGGCCCCTGCCAGGCTGCGTCGGTGCCTCCGCCCATCTCCTCGGGCCAAGGAGCAGGCAATCCATGTGCCTGCACCACCAGCTCCAACCCACCTAACCCCACACCAGCGTCGGGAACGAGGGGAAGAGGATGCTCACCCCATGGAATCAACTTCAGCAACCACTGTGGCTCGATCTACTGCTGACTCCTATCATCATAACCCCGCACACGTTGAGTAGGGGAAGTTACATGCCTGATCCGGATCAAGGCTCCGACCGGCCCACGGGCATATTTGGTCGACTCCCCCATTTTTCGGCACAGGAAATGGCCGTTGCGGACCAATTCGTGGTAGTGCCATCCAGAGTGAAGGCCTACTCCGTGCCACCATTCTGGAAGGTATGGGCCCTCCCTATTTCCAAACTTGGCCTAGAGGCCTGGCTGGATTCACCCTCGCTACAGGTAATGGGCTTCCCTGTGATAGCAACACTTCGGGTGGGGCTCTCTCCAGTGCTCACTACACTGGGTACGGGGTCACTTCCCCTACCGTAGACCGCGAGTATAGAGCAGTTGTATATCTGGTCACTCACCTTCATGGAGGTCCTCCCCATGTCCCTTTCGACATTTTCCTCGGTGCTCCCCACACCCCGGCCTTCAATCCTCTCCGCCCCAGCACCAGTGCGGCCAGAGGACTCCGTAATGGAAATCAGCCCTGCCCTAAGGAGCCACCCAGGGGTAGGAAGGCAGGACGTCGTCGCCCTAAGAGAAATTCCAGGGAAGGCCAGATGGGAATCAGACCAGTCCGTTTCTCAGACTCCGAGGTGGAGTATGACTCAGCGATGGTGCCCTCTCCTCAGTCCTTTGAGTCAAGGGCTGGGATAGAGATGCGGCGCGTCAGCCTCGTACTCCCCAAATGCGAGATCCATATGATCCTTGCCTCCCTTCATAGGTATATCCAGGAGGATGAGGACTTGGTGTACCCCATGGGATCAAACTTGCAGTCACCATCGGCCTCTCTGGAAGAACCTTCCACCTCGACCAGAGACAGTGAAGAGCTTTTTTGGGGGTCGATGGCGGAAGTGCCGCAACATAACACACCCCCATAAAGCACCTAAACTATGAAAGGAGGATCGTTCGCTGGTCCATCCTATCGTGATGTGGCTTCTAGGTCACCGCAACCCTTGGAGGACGACCTAGGATTCGGCATCCAATCAGCTTGCTCGCCGTATTCTCCGACGGCCAGCCCACCGGCCCAGCGGCCTGCCTCGGCACCGCTTCCAGTACCCCATCCCCTTCTAGTTGATGAGAGGGTCCATCAAGGTCCGGATGCTGAACCAGAGTCATGGAGCTTCTGGACCATCCTCGCAGAAGTCCACCTCCCTAAGAAGTTTTGGCCGGTCGCAGGGTCGGATTTTGATACACCAGAATCGCTCACCCCGGGAGATTTTGGATGTTTCCTCCAGACCCTTCGGGTGACTCACTCCCGTCTTTTCCACCAGCAAGTTCCTTATCCCAGGATCCAAGAACACCTTGAGGATATTGGCGAGCAATGTCGTCGGGTCGACATGGCCACACTCCCCGCGGTCCGGCACCCCAAATCACTTGGCCACCACAAGGCCCTCCAACAACAATGTGTTCAGAGTTTTCAAGTAATTCAGAAATTTATCGATGAGGCTACCCCCCATGCGCACGTACGTGGATCGGGGCAGTACGCTTCTCTTCTCTTCAGTGCGATTCTCCAGCAGCCTGACTCACTGGGAGGCTCTGAGGACATGCCCCCGAGGGTAGCGGCGGTCAACATGGCTGATCTGTCAGGAGAGGGGAACGGTCTGGAAATTCTTGATGGGGACTTTACCCTAGAGGAAAATCTGCCACTGGACCCATCAGGGAGGATTACTCATCAATAGAGGAACCTCATAGGTCTCCCCGCACCCACTGACGCATTAACACTGAGCCGGAATATCGGCAAGGGTAAAGAGAATGTTGGGGCTGTCAATATCTTCGACCCATATACCTCATTACAGAAGGTATAGGAAGATCCCGAGAAGTCCACGATGTGCCAAAAACTTGCTGAGTAGAAGAGTTTAGTCGATGAGCTTCTGGCTGAACGCATTGAAGAGCGGCGACCTAACTATGGTGATCCTAGGCTGGGGCAGAAGGGGCATGAACAACTACCCCTCGGTGATATTCTACTAGGAAACCTCGATCATGCCGTGTTCACTAACAGAGGAGAGGACGGAGCACATGGAAATAGGGAACTATATGTTTCTCCAAACCCTCCTGAGCGGCATGATCACCCAAAAGACCCCGCTCGGGTTCCTCTTGTCGCCCCAAGGGTCACTCCGCCAGCTTCCCCACGAGCTGCTGAGCTGGTCTACCGAATTGAAGTGCCTGGTAATGCGCTTGTGGTTAGGGATCCCCGTCAGGACATGAACCTGTGTCCAGACGATCCGATGGCAGCACTCATCGCCCTCTTAGAGGCTTTGGAAACTCGACAGGTGGTGATCCCACCAGACGGCAAGCCATACCCAGCATGGGTGGATGATATTCCAGCACCTCCAGGATTTGGGAACCCCACTTTCTCCCCCTTTAATGGGACAGATGACCCTCCGCAGCACTTGTCCCACTTCAACTCAAGGTGTGGGTCTATGTTAGATACTCCAGCACAGTAGGAGGCCGCTAAGCTTCGTTGCTTTGTTCAAACACTGGAGGGGCCAGCATTCGTCTGGTGCATCTAGCTCCCTGTCGGATCTTTGACTAGCTGGGAGGACCTTCGTAGGAAATTCCTCTAACAGTTCAGTTCCACAACCCAGAAGACGAACATCGCAGACCTATTCAGGAGAAAGCAAAGGCCCGATGAGCGAGTCGCGAACTTCATCACCTGGTGGAAGGGGATCATGTACTCCATTGACTTTCCACTAACTCAATATAAATTACTAAAAATGTGCATACAGAACGTCAAGGTAGAGCTGGTTCCTTCTCTGATCACTCAGAATTACCCTGTAGGGTTCCGGGACTTCTCAGACAAGGCTCAGTGTCTCGAAGAATCCCTAAAACAGGCCAGTCAGACACGCCCACTACCTCCTGTAATCCCAGCAACAAGAGATTCTAGAGCTGAGCCCACTGATGCGGCCTAGATTAAGGCCCCCAGGTAGCTATAATTGCTACCAGTGAGGCCAGCTCCGCATCCCCATAGGTTTCCTCCCCCACAAGCACAACTTCCAGCCTAGCAGCGACTGCCTCAAAATCGGCAAGTGCCCCCGTGTAACGTTCCGACACCGCCTAGGCGAGATAATCAGGTTCCGCCTCCTTGGCATGCTCCTCCGGCCCCCCATCAGGGTCAGCCTCCTAGATCCCCCCTTCTGGAAAGAAGGAATTGGACCTACTTGTTTGATGAGGCTCAGGTCCCCGGTTACTTCCACAGTGCCTTGGAGTAGAGAATTGTGCGGCTTCCTGAGTGTCGGGAGCCAGAAGAGACACATCTCACTGATCACCCCAATTACTTCCTTTATCACTGGACCCTAGGGCACACCATCAAGTGATGCTACATGTTCATGGACTGGCTCTAAGACCAGATTGACATCAATATAGTCAGGTTGGGCCCAGCCCCGGCAGAAGTGGAAGGTGTCTTTGTGAGATCGGATGGCAGTAGCGACGACAAAGGTGAATAGAAGCAGGTTTCCGACCGTGGTTCCCAGAAGTATAACGACTTGATGGCCCATAAGACGGTCGCCCACACCCATGGAATCATTCGTGCCCGCCTGAATCATCCAGAGCCCCCAGAATCTATGGTTACTACTTCGACATCATCGTCTCAGCCAGCCTCTTCCTAGAAGAGAAAGTAGCAGCGGTGCAAGAAGAAACAACACACCCTGCCAATGTCGTCGTCGTCCTGCACTCTTGGAGACCTTATGACCCCAGAAATGGGGATCCCTCCAAGAATCCACCAGGTAGTGGACGACTCCTCAAGTGATAGTCAGGGGTACGCTTCGGTTAACACCATAGAGTTGGTAAATCCCTATTTGACTCCCGACGATGGGGAACGCCATGTAGACCTTCCCAATGTCCCCAGCCGTCGCCAACGGCGTCGGAGCCGTGGTTACATGAACCACCGTGGCATGTCAGTTGGTACTTCTAGCCAGGTTGTGAACACTGCTGAGACCAGACAGTAGGCCCAGTGAAGAGCTTAGCACATGCGGCCCCTTCATCCGGTGTTGACAGGTTCGCCTCCACCACCGTTTGTGTTACTGGATCAGGCGGAACCACATCGGCCTTGCTGCGATCAGCATCGCCCTGCCACCAGTCGACCCCATCCTTCCAGTCCTCATCTAGTAGCCACTCTTCGGGCTTCGACTAGTGAAAAATGAGATATGCCTAGTACCAGTCAGCTGTCGGTCCAGCCGGTAGGGCCCACCGTGCCTCAAATTGCAGAGTGGCCTCTTGTAAGCAGAGGATCGCGTTTGGCCCGGAAGTATGATGTTCTGAATCACCTTGTCAGCATTCTAGTGAGGCTTTCTATCCTTGAAGCTCTTCTCCTATCGTCTGAAATGCATGAGGCTCTTGTCGAGGCCCTAAGGAGCCCCCTCCAGTTCGAGATGGAGGTAGCTGCTGCAGAAGCCTTCCACACTGAGGCAATTGAGAATGCCGAGTGTCGGGCAGTTATCTCGTTCTCTGGTGAAGATGAAGACCCTCCTTTACAGGGGCACATTTTCCCACTATACATCACTATCCAGTTCAATGGCGTGGAAGTCCGACACTGTTTTTTTTTTGACACGGGTTCTGAGATTAACTTAATCCCGACTCAGACACTGTGGAAGCTGGGTTTGTCTGAGTATGATTTAACTCTCTCCGACCTCAGAATCCAGGGATATGATAGGACCGAGCAGACCTTGGTCAGCAAGATCCGCTTGAAGACCCAGTTTGGTGGCCTAATTGCCTGCACCAAATTCATGGTTGTCTCCCAGGACACCGCGTACAATGAATTGATGCGTAGGTCATGGCTCCACCTTCACACGGTGGTCCCCTCATCATATCACCAATGCCTCAAATAATCCCTTAATGGTCGAGTTTGCGTGCTCCAAGGAGATGCATCTCCTTTTGCCTCTTGTGAAGCCTGTTATCTGGATGCCGAATATTACCAGAGTAAGGATAAGCAGATTCTGGAAGGTGAGATTGAGCCTGCCACTATCAAAAGCTATCCCTGGGCAGGTCTGAATGGCTCTTGCGTCTTCCCAATCCATCGGTTGGATGCCACGACCCCCGACATGGGGAAATTCTTTTTCATTTCAAGTACAAGAGGAAGGCATATTCACAGGTTCAAGCGACAGCAGAAAATCACCTCGTACTCCTACACCAACCAGGCTCGGGTGATCCTGGAACCTCCTACCCCTGTGCAGTATCGGGATGTCAGGCTCATGGAAACGGTGGTACGTCATACGTGTCTATTTCACCAGGATGGAAATAACTGGATCAAGCTGACGCGCCACTACTGATTTGATGTCATCAAGCGTGTCCCCTTAGGCCGAAGACTGGATGGGATTGGATCTACGGCCTTCATCGCTATAGTCTTAGTGGTGCATCAATCTCCTGATATGATAACCACTACCGTTAAAGCCGGCACCAGCCTCCCATCTGAGTATAGTGGCTCGAAAGCAACCCACCCCCCCCCCCCCCGCAGAAGATCCCTCCACAAGTGGAGAAGGGGATCTAGGGGATGCTCCCCCTACCTTTGAGGAAGGCGTCTCCACCACGGTCGACGAGTTGGTACAGGTGAACCTCGGTAGCGAGGAGGACCCGAGACCCACATTGGCCAGTGCTACCATGTCCCCCGAGGAGTAGCAGCGGTATTTGGAATTCCTCAAACAACACTGTGATGTGTTCGCTTGGAGTTACGACGAGTTTCCAGGACTACATACTCAGGTAGTCGTCCACCGTCTTGGTCTCCCGGCAATCCATGGCGGGTTCAAGTAGCCTCCCAGAAAGATTCACCATTCTCATGGTGCCATGGATGAGGCCAAGGTTGATAAGCTCATCAAAGACAACTTTGTTAAGGAAGTCCAATATTCCAAGTGGCTAGTCAACATTGTTCCAGTCAGGAAAAAGAATGGAAAAATCTGGATCTGTATCGACTTCTGCGATCTCAATCTCTACTGTCTGAAAGATTATTTTCTCCTTACAGTGACAAAGTTATTGATTTATGCCACGGCTGGGTTCCAAGCCCTCTCCTTCATGGATGCGTATTTCAGGTAGAACCATCTCCGTATGGCCCCCAAAGACGAGGAGTCCACTGCCTTCAGGGCACCCCAAGGTACTTTCTGTTATCAGGTTATTCCCTTCATCCTGAAGAATGCAGTTGCCACCTAACAGCGGGCCATGCATCGCATATTCAAGCCGATTCAGAGAACATTGGTGGAATGCTACGTGGATGATCTGGTGGTCAAATCTCGCCAACTTCAGGACCATCTCAAGGATCTTGGGAAAGTGTTTGGCTTCCTCCATTCCTGCCACCTAAATATGAACCCATTGAAGTGTTCTTTCGGGTTTACCTCCATCAAGTTCCTTGTCTTTGTAGTCAGGTACCGAGACATTGAGATAGACCCGGAAAAGATCAAGGTTATCAGCCAGATGCCTCCCCTGAGCAATATTCGGGATCTTAGAGGTCTCCAAGGCCACTTAGCCTACATACGCCGATTCATTGCGAATCTGGTTGGCAAGTGTAGGCCCTTTTCACGGCTTATAAATAAAGGCGCCACCTATGAATGGGATGAAGAGTGTTAGACCGCCTTCGAGGAAATCAAGCAGTATCTACTCCAACCTCCAGTCTTGATGCCACCTGTCTCCGGGAATCCATTGGTCCTTTACGTGACTACCCTGGAATGGTCCCTTGATGCACTTCTTGCCCATAGGAATAAAAAGGGGATAGATAAAATCATATACAACCTCATCTGCATGCTCCTCGATACGGAGACCAGATATTCTCCTATTGAGAAGAGCTGTTTGGCGCTTGTATTCGCTGTACAGAAGTTGTGGCACTACTTGCAGCACTACGAGGTACAACTGGTCTCTCGGGTAGACCCACTGAAGTACATTCTGAACCAACCTATGTTGACTGTCCGACTAGCGCGGTGGGCGGTGATCCTCCAGCAGTTCAACATCAGGTTTGTGCCTCATAAGGCTATCAAAGGATAGGCATTTGCAAACTTTCTAGATGCCCACCCAACCTCTGCGGATTAGCCGTTGGACCTAGGTTTTCCTGATGAGGCAATCCTCTCAGTCGATCATGTTGTCCCATGTTGGCAGATGCACTTTGACGGTGCCTCCTGGAGCCCTACTGGTAGGAGACTCAACGATCCTAGGCTCAACAGAGAGGGATTGTGTATCGTCTTCATCACCCCAGAGCAAGTCATTCTGTCATACTCATTCCTATTGTCAGAGGGCTGTACCAACAATGAGGCAGAGTATCAGGCTCTCATTACTGGTCTCGAGCTATCACTTGAGATCGACCTGCCCTATCTGCATATGAAAGGGGATTCCGAGTTAGTCATCAAGCAGTTCAATGGAGACTATGTTGTCAAAAAGCTAGAACTCATGCCATTATTTGAGTTCACCCTCCATCTAATGGACCAGTTCCCTTCCAAGCCAGAGGTCATTCACATCCCTCGGTCACAGAATGGTCGAGCAGATGCTTTGGCTAGTTTGGTTGCATCACTCGCAGAGCCCGAACAAGATGACCTGATTATCCACATGGCGCACCAGAGATTCATTGCTTCTGTTACACCGGAGGATGATCATGGCCCGCGGATAAACCATATCACCATCAGAGCCCCTATGTCAGGAGCCCCGGGTACTTCAGATGTGGTGATCAAAATAGTTCCTGATTGGAGGACACCCTTGTTTGAATACCTCCAACACGGTAATCTTCTGTCAGACCGGGTAGAGCGCGAGCGAATCTGAAGCCGCATGCTGCAGTTTACCCTTCAGAGCAGTCCCATCCTTGAGAAGATCCTCTATAAACGTGGATCTGATGGTGTTCTCCTTCATTTCCTTCAAGGAGTCAAGATTCCATAGGTCATGCAAGAGGTTCATGTTGGTTCATGTGGCACCCATCAGGTCGGGTCAAAGTTGTCTCAATAGATACGGAGGATGGGGTACTTCAGGCCCTCCATGATCCATGACTACATCAAGTTTTCCAAGAGGTGCCCTACATGCCAAGTTCAAGCTAACTTTGTGCATCGGCCACCGGAGCCTCTCCACACTACCATGTATTCTTGGACCTTTTCAGTCTAGGGGTTGGATGTCGTCGGACCTTACCCACCAGCAACGGCTCACCAATTCTAGTTTATTCTGACCGCTACAGATTTATTTTCCAACTGGGCAGAGGAAATTTTTCTCAAGGAAGTCAGATCCCATTCTATCGTCGATTTTGTGAGTTCCAATATCATATATAAATTTGGAGTACCTCACGCTATTCTCACTGATAATGGCACCAACATCCGAGTGGTCGATCTGAAGAAATTGTACGCCAAGTACAACATTCGCTCTAACCATACCTCCCGCTATCATGCACAGGAAAATGGATAGATCGAGGCGTTTAACAAAACCCTCTCTAAAATTATGAAAAATATGGTTGGTCAGAACAAGAAGAGTTGGTCGAATAAGCTCCCCAACGGCCTCTGGGCTTATCGGACGACGACTCATAATTCCACCTAAGTGACCCCATATTCCCTGGTGTACGGAACTGAGGTCGTCCTACCCATCGAGATTCAGTTTCCCTCATTACGCACAGCGGTCTATGACCAGCAAGTGCCGGATAGAGTTTCTGAAATCTGTCTAGCTGAATTAGAAGTGTTGGACGAGAATATTATTCATGCTTTGCACAACCTGGAAAGGAATCAGAGCAGGATGGATCGAGATTTCAACAATAAGGTTCGCCTTCACTCTTTCCTGCAAGGTGACCTGGTACTGTCCCTCAGGGCACCAATGATCCTTGGCAGGAAACCACCCAAGTTGGAGCCCAAATGGTAGGGGCCTTTCATTGTCCATAATGTTTATCTCAATGGTGCATACTCCCTGGTGACAATGGATGGTGAGCGTATAAGTCCTCCCACCAATGTCAAGTTCTTAAAGAAGTACTTTGCCTGAGCACATTTTTCTGGTCCCGCATGACCCTAAGCTGCATTAGGTCTTGCATGACCTTAAACTGCATTTGGTCCAATATCTGGGGCCCTTTGGTCTGACATGACCCTAAACTGTTGGTTCCTCCATGACCTTAAACTGCACCACAGTCCCTCAACACATTAAACTGCATGCTCATCCTGCATGACGTTAAACTGCAAGCCGGTTAGGCCTCCCTGACCGAGTCCCAGCCTCGGGCCCCCGTCCCAGGCTCACTCCTGTGGGATTTTATGGTGTGGTGTGGGATTATGTCCTCATTCACATTGGGTTACTCACTGTACCATACACATTCCTGGATGAAATTCCTTTCATTATACTACACGACTTTAAACTGTTCTTCTAGAACTACATGTGGCTTGATTCCCATCCTTATGGGATACGTAGGACCACCTAAACACCCAGGTTTCAGGTCCAACCCCATATCTTAAGAGACCCCACGATCTCCCAGTCACCTCAGCCTCTTGCCCTATAACTCTCCACAAGGAGGATATATAGGTGTGGTACAGGGTTTTTGGCGCCATGCCCCCTTCTCTCGAGAATCCTCCATATTTTGGCTGCTCTCAAAATGAGCCCTTTTACCCTTTTCAGTTGTCCGCTAATGTGTTTAGAGTACTCTGGTCTAGGACCCTGAGTGTTATATTCAACTTAGGCAAGTTTTGTCCACTTGTCAAGCCTCGTGCTCCCCTTCATTCGGGCCCCCATTATCTTTCACACCCAGAGGGACCCCCAAGAACTGTTTCGATACAATGCCTAATGGCTCTCCTACCATTACGGTCTAATTCCCCTAAGGGTTTCAGACAAAAAATTGATACAAGTATCGTGTTGTGAACATGGTCAGCGGTCAACGCTCATTTTGTTTCCCCATTTCAGGCTAACGTGACGAGATGTTGTGTTACGAACATGGTCAGCAGTAATCCTCTGTCATCACACCAACTCCTTCAGGCCCAGAATGTTGGTTGCATGATTCACATTATGTTCCACCCCATAGTGTCAAGGTGGAGTATTGGCACTCCTTGCACTAACCCTCAGTGCACCTCTACAGGTTAGGCAGACAATGCAGCGTTACGACATCTCTCGGGGCTCCGGCGATCCGAGCGCTAAGATTATGGGCTTGGGTCTTCTCTATGAACCACGCACATCTTGACCCTCATCCCCATGGGAAATGAGGTGTCTCCCAGACATTTCATTTCAGGACCATCTTAGATGGATGCTAGTGCCTCCTTCCCCTTGATCTTTAAACCTTCACTGGCCCCTTGGCCCGAGGATCTTCTCCCGGAACTGCTCGTGGTGATGGTATGGGATTATGTCCTCATCCACATTGGGTATGCTTTATCACATCGTGTGCATTCCCTAGGGTCCAATCCATATGACCTTAAACTGTGCTGGTTGGTCCTACCACATGACCGTAAACGGTGATGACATCATCTTGGTCGCACGATGAAAAACGGCACTGCATTGTGATGACCTCTCCATAGAGGACATCACGTTGGGTATTGGTCATTTACCATACCATTTTTCAATGCCCGTATATGGATTTACTATTGTGGCGGTACTAGGAATTTCTACCCTAGGCCGGTCACTCCTTAAAATAAAAACCATTCACCTTCAAGGACAAACAAGATACATCAAATGTCGCTTCTTTTGGTGCGAGGGATGGACCCGCACGCCCCTTTCATCCTTTTCACGGGTACCATTTCGTGCCATACCACCCCCCAAGAACTACGTATGGATTGATTCCCATCCTTATGGGATATGTAGGAGTGCCCAGAAACTTCCCCACATGTCCATCCTAACGTTTGTGTTCACTCCCTTGACCGGAACACTTTTCCAAGGAACACATGGTAAGCAGGACCTCATCTTCATTCACGTCGGGTTTCGTAATCACCATACCATGTGTATCCCGCCCTGATTACCAATCCTTGGTCCGAGTTCTAGGACCTTAAACTAAGATCCTTTCCAGAACTACGTGCGGCTTGATTCCCATCCTTATGGGATACGTAGGAACAGTCGGACATTTCTTCTTGGGTCCAGCCCCAGGAATCACAAGTCTATTCCCCCCTCACTGTCGGCCCTTTGACCTGACTTCACGGGGAGTTGTGTAACTACATCATTATCCCCGAATAAGTTTGGGATGCCCAATAGTGATGTTGGGAAGCGGCTGTTCCCTCACTATAGAGGTCCTGTCTAAGAGTAGGAATGGTCCATGACCAGATTAATGCACCCGCTTAATGTGATTTTGTTGCGGTGGCGTAGTTTCAAGAGTGTTGGATTTTGTTTTAACAAACCACAACTTCACTTTCCATGATTTTTGTGCCCCCTTATTCGGATCTTCATCCTCTTTCATGTTTGATGGGACCCCTAACAATATGGATGCTCGACCTATGGTCCACCTGCTGTCCGGGGCCAACGTTCCGGAAGACTGGTCATTTTTTATGGGACCCCCTAATAGTATGGATGCTCGACCTATGGTCCGCCTGCTGTCCTAGGTCAACGTTCTGGAAGACTGGTCATGTTTGATGGGACCCCCAAACATTATGGATGCTCGACCTATGGTCTGCCTTCTGTCCTGGGCCAATGTTCCGGAAGACTGGTCATGTTTGATGGGACCCCCTAAAATTATGGATGCTCGACCTATGGTCCACCTTCTATCCTGGGCCAACGTTCTGGAAGACTGGTCATGTTTGATGGGACCCCCTGACAGTATGGATGCTCGACCTATGGTCCGCCTGCTGTCCTGGACCAACGTTTCGGAAGACTGGTCATGTTTGATGGGACCCCCTAACAGTATGGGTGCTTGATCAATGGTCCGCCTGCAATCCTGGTCCAACGTTCCGGAAGACTGATCGACGATATTTGAGTTAGGCCCCGTGTTGCGAACATGGTCAGCGGTCAGCCCTCATTTTTTGTCCCCATTTTAGGCCAATGAGATATGGATGATGCATTTCTGCCATGGTCAAAAGCTATCCTCATTGCCACGCCTCCCTCACTGTGTTCCGAATTTGGGGTAACGTGATTCACATTTTCCATCCCCCTATGTTCGGACTGATTTCAATGCTCCTGGCATTGCCCCGCTCATGCGTTAGAGCACATTGAGAAGATGATACATCGATCAGGACTGAGGTCCCATTCCTTTGGATGGGCCTCCCTCTTCTCCTCGGGAATTTGGGCTCAATTTCAAATGCTCGAATCTTGGTTGATGCCCCACGGTCGAACGAAATGATAATACAAGAATCCTTTATTTCTCAAATTGGGTACGGCCCAAATGAGCTTAGGAATGAATTGTTATTTATTTCGGGAGTATGGACGAGCATGCTAAACCAAAGGTACAGATAAATGGATTTTTCCATACATAGGAAGAAAAAAGTTCATGAGTTGGCCAAAACAGGGCCCTTAAGGGTCAGCTTCTTGGAGAGATCTTTCCAATGCTGCTACCCTTTGGCTGGTGGCCTCCAGGACTGCTTCTCGCTCCCTGAAGACTCTCTCTTCATCAGCAGCCGCAGAGCGCAGTTCTCCAATCCAAGCTTGTGCCTGCGCCTATTCAGTTTGAAGCACGGTCATCTGGTGACTCACCTCCATTATTTGTTCTTAGGCGTCAGCAAGCTAGGCCATCAGTTTCTCCACGAGCTCAGATCATGTTGCAGTGAAGGCCTCCTTCTTTGTCGCCTGCTCTTCGAGGCGTCGGACTTCCTGCTCCACCCTCAGGAACGCTCGGGTGCTCACTAATTCATCCCGACACTCGGAAACGTCGGTACGCCGGCTACTCTCATGTATCTTCTCGGCCATGTAATCACGGACTGTCAGATGAAGCATTGAGCATCATCCCCTCTGGAAAACAGGAAATGCACCTATTTCTGGATTGATCCCATCCGCCTCAGCCAATCCGTCTGAGGCTGCCTGACAAAACGCTGGATGCACTTCCACCCTTTGCTATGTGTCATCCGGCTCTCCTCGGCCGCTTCCGAATCTGAATCATCTATTTCTTAGGGATCAGCAGGCTGGTATACAGGGAATACAACCAGCAGGTCAGTAGCAGGATCTGCCTCAGCTATGCCTTCCTGAGTAATAGGATCCTCAGCATTTGGGCGGCCTTCCTCTCTCGCCCCGACAGCGGTGATGCCTTTGTCAGTTTTCGGCCTCGCTCCAATGACAGCACCACTGATGTCCGCCGCCCCCTGGTCACCAATTTTTGGGGCCGAACCATTTTGAGAAGTATGTTTTGGAGGAGGTGGCGTGTCCGCCACTAATTCACTCACGGACGGCCCGAGCTCAGCATCCTAACGAGCCTCCAATACCGAGATCAATGTACAGGGAGTATTCTAATTAGTTTATTTCTCTGACAGTAAGCACCAGTAGCGAATCAAGGGACTTACAGAAACTTAGAGCGTCATCCTCTGGTGCTCTGACCGCTGCAAGAGCTATCGTGGCAGGAGATCCCTCAACACTCGTCAGCTCAATAATGGGCATCGGTACCCCACCTGGCCCTATTGATGCTTCCTCCCCTCCTTCAACTGGAAATGCTTGATCGGCACCAATGTGATCCTGAGTAACATAAGAAAGATGAGATATGGGTTGCAAAGGGAAGAGAGTACAAGTATGGATGAGGGTAGAAACATACCTCGAGTATCTAGGTTATGTCAATGTCAGAGCCGACAATATCACCGCTCTCCCAGAGACTCCCTTGGTAGGGAGCCCCTTGCGACCCCTCACATTCGGGTTCTCCTTCACCTTCTCCTTTATCTTATCCTTCATTTTCTCTTTCACTTTCTTCTTCTCCTCCCACTTCCCCTCTGATTTCGTCGTCCTTCGACTTGTCACTGTCACCTTCTCCTGATGGAATCACTTCCGGATCATACTCTTGGTCGAGCATTACTTTAACTAGGAAAGGTGGCTCCACACGCCGACCCTGTTGGCGCGCATATGTGTCCATGGCTGTTAGATATGCATGTCGCCGATGGAAGTTTACTCTGTCGGAAATCCAGACAAGCCCGAATTCTGGCAGCTAGACTCCTTCCCGCATTATCTTATGCCAGAGAGCTTCGAAACCCATAGACTACCGCAGGGTTAACCAGGCTGAACATAGTGCTGGGAAGATTGCATCATGGGAAGGTTGGAGCAGGTATCTAATCTGCTTCTCGGGCAGTTCTCTGACCCCCCCCCCCGTGTGACCCTCCTCCGGGCAACGAGGTCGCATCAACACCATGCGATGTCCCCGCTACTGAGGTCCCGGCCTGTGCAGGCCTTTCTTCCTAGAGCTCCCCTGGTCTGCCCCTTCTAGCGGCACCTTGCTCGCTCTCTCATCACCCGGGTTCCATGTGGGTAGTCTCGAGTTTACGAACTCGCTTGCGCAAAAGCCCCTCGGGGTATGCGATGGTCCAGTGTTCGGCATACTCGGTTGTTAGGCCAGCATCGGCCCTAGTGGGAGGAAGGGTAATGAAGTCACCAAAGCCATAAGTTGTAAACATTAACCACATATGGCGAAGTACGTAGGGATTCCTTTACTCCTAGACGTTCGTGAATACCCTCTTCAGCATTCGCTGGAGGCACCCGAACTACCTGGAGAAGCGAGACGGCACGTAAGGCTTGCAGAAGATCTTCCCATCAATCCGATCCATGAGCACCCCACCTCGGATGCTCTGGAAGTATTCATGTTGCTCCATCGAGCCTTGCCCATTGTCTACCATTTGGACAGTCGGGGTGGGGAATGGGCTGAAGGAAAAGTTAGCATGGTTACAAATTCTGATCCTTACTCCCTCCTCGCTAAGCGTCATTGGTGTGACCCCGGAAATGTTCAGCAGAGATGGTTGTTGGCTGTTTCCCAGAGGAAGAATGGTGTTTGGGAATGTGTACCCGCCAAGATGAGACACCACCCAGCCGTGGAAGATCTTGAAGGGGCCACACACCCTCCGAGGTGACCCCCCTCTTGGGATGCATCCCAGAATGGCATACATCCGGCCAGCATGGGGACCCCTATATTAAACCCTTTGTTGAAGGACATGGTGCCCGCCATCACCAGAGTTGTTGGACGAACGCATGTCCTTTCATCCTGCACCGGCAGGAGCCACCCGCTCAGGAAGGTGGCGAGGAACCCAGCATATCAAACATTCGGGTCCAGAGCCTCATTAACGCGGTAGCCCCATGATTGGTATTGCCCCGCCTCCGGGATCCTCCAGTATGATCCATTATTGCTCCTCTGAGTAGTCGTTAGACATCATTTTCCCCATCCCGGTATCTTGACTGTCGGGTTCTTCTCCAGGAACAGGCTGAACCTGTCCTTGTAGGTGATGTCCTTCAGGAAGTCCTTGACCTCCAGCATCTCTTTGGCCAGCTCCAGTAGATGCCATTTCAGCATGGGGGTCTGTGATCTGTCCTCCCAGGTGTTAATCGGAGGATGGAACTCGTCATATTGATAACCCTCTAGTGGGATACCTCCGATGCAGTGGACGTCCTAGATACTGATACCAAATTCTCCATGGTGAAGATCAAATGTGTTGGTGTCACAGGACCACCGAGTGAACAGCTCCGACCCGAGCTCAGGATGACGGTAGAAGTGGAACTGCGGCGTCCACACTGCCTCAAATAGACCAATGTGCCGCAGCTTGGCCCCAAATTGGTTGCACGTATGGCGAACCCAGTATTCCAAGGACCACTCACTGGTGAAGTTTCCTCTGGACCGTAAATCTCATTCTTGTAGCTAGCCCTTAGTATCATCCATGATGCTATGACAGAATGTGCTTGCGTAGAGGGCTGGGGAACTCTCTGCAACAGGATCACCCCCAGCAATGGTCATGGTCCTCGGGTTCGGGACATATACATCCATGTGCCTGGTCTCCCTAGTAGGATGACAATTGTTGGTGATATTGTATCGAGGAAGGCCATCCTCCCAGGTCACCCATGACTGTAGTGTATCCACCTCGAATCCCGGTAGCGGAACCTCCTCCAAAATGCAGAAGTTCCATAGCGGAAGGTTGTTGGACAAAGGGTACTTCTTCTGGGAAGGGGTTAGCAGGTTGAACAGAGTATGGTTGTTGGAAACAACCACCCTGGCGCCATAAACCTCCTCATTCGCCACCATTTTATCTTTGTGAGCGGTGGTTTCAACCTCATCTACTTGGTTTGCAGACATCTTCTTCCAGCCAAGTGCTTCGAGAGTGTTGCGCAGAATCTGGATGTGTTGCGCGAAATTTGGAAGCTTGGCGCAAAATCGGAGAAGTCAGCGCGGAAAATCCCGGGTTGGCGCGTAAATACAGCCAAAACTCGGAGTAATTACGCACAGGCACAGAGGAAATTTCTCACACAAGATCTATGAGCCTATCACGCGAGAAAGATTGGGTACGGATCATGGGACCCATGGCCCCATTTATAGGCGAATTCGGGGTTCCGTGCCGCACGGAAGGCAGATTCCGCGCCAGCCAGAGTTTTGCGCACCGCAATGTTTTTTGCGCACAGGGGGGCCACGAAGCC
Organism: Viscum album; assembly: GCA_963277665.1. Taxonomy (NCBI): domain Eukaryota; kingdom Viridiplantae; phylum Streptophyta; class Magnoliopsida; order Santalales; family Viscaceae; genus Viscum; species Viscum album. The sequence goes on from OY728130.1 coordinate 734,597,741, forward strand.
CAACACTTCGGTGTTTCGGCGTTTCCCTCGGAATCTGATCATTACGACCTCTCACCAATCCAATTCCTAGGGGTGAATTTGTAGACACCGAAAAGTCCGTAACTACTGAAGGAAGTGTCGAAATGACAAAGCGAAGTCATATTCAGACCCGGAGGCTCGGTCCGGAGGGCCCAAAAGTGTTGCGCAGAAAAAAGGGGAATGCACGCAGAAAAAATGTGCCCCATTGAAGGGGTCTGGGATTTGCGAAAGGTCCCCGGTGTCGGCACACAAAAAATTGCGCTCCCTCCCCCGCGTGGTTAAAATTCCACGCCACCGTCCCTATTGCACTAGTTTTTCATGCCAACCTACATTCAGCGCTACTGGATGCCTATAAATAGAAGGATACCCCTTCCATTTTGGGGTTTCGTAATTCGAACCGGCTCTCGTGCGCGAAATCGGACTTTTGCGCATGCAATATGTCCTTCAGGTACTGATCCATTTTGCGCCACCTCGCCCTGGGATCCGCCTTTGCGTGTAATACCACTGGCTTAAACAGAATTCCAAACCCTTCAGGGTTCTTCCCTTGCGCGCAATTCCTTCTATTGTGCACAAAATGTTCCAATTATGCGCAATCCCTTTCACTGGGTGAGGCCTTACCCTTGGGTGTGGCCTTTTCCACTTGCACTTAATTCATATCCCATGTGTGTGATACTACTAGTCGCACGCAAACCCTCTGCTCTGATTACGTGCCATACCGGTGTTTTGCATGCCAACCATTTATTTGCGCGCAACCCCCGAGACCCCTAACCTTGGTGCTCCCCTGGTGCCTCCCTGCATAGGCGCCCGATGTCCTCCTTCTGGATGACCCCGGCACACACACCGGGCATACACACCATGCGCTGCTTTTCCATATGACCTTCCAGGATCGTACGAAGTAACCTAAAGGTCCCTTGGGTGGTTTTTCCCATTGTGTTTCTTTTCCTCATGCTTCTTCGCATAGGCACGCTAACAGCTATTGGTTCTTCGCATATCCACGCTAACGTGGACCCCTCGATGGTTCGCTCTGCGACCCCCCCTTCACTACGGCCATGCCGATGCCTTCCCTCCCACAAGGGGTAGAGGATACCGGTCATGTAAGTCCTAGGGGTGTAGAGAAAACCCACATCATCTGAGTTGCAGGGCGTTAAACTGCCAAGCACTTCGTCCTCAACACATGATGTTAAACTGTGATCTAGCCCTGTGCCTCGTACACAGGGTCCCCCCGGCTCGGACATTCTTTACGCCGCTTGTCTCCATGGGGATGCGATCACCCCTCACATGGGATGATATCCTCCCTCTCAGAGTGGCATTTGTCCATGGGGGAAGAGAAACCTCCGTGGTGTAATCCCCTAGCCCCTCTTGCGAAAGGTAGCACCCATGCACCTTTGTACTTCCCCACCGCCAGGGCCAGCGGGGATCATGATTGGAAGTGGGAATCCTCCTTTCTGCGGTCCCAAATCCCTCTCCCTCTGTGCTTTGTCACCCCCAGGCCTCCATCCTGGAGTAAGTCCCGGCACCATGGGCTGATCAATGTGTAAGACCATCTTCGCTTTCCACAGACGCACCATTCGCGACGTGATCGTCAGGTCTATGCGTCTCTTGTTTATCACACCGAGCATGACTCACGTGAGCTTAGAGTGAGAACTGGCCCTGACCCCTGCCTACAGCGAACTACGAGGACTTTGATCCATGCTAAGTCATGGTACATAGGAAGCATCCACGAGGTTAAATCCCACCACCCGGTTGTTCCGACCCCTTTACGTCGGTTCACCACCACCTTGGGCCGCCTCAGAGTGTAAGCCCCAAATGCCCTCGTCTCGCATGACGTTAAACTGCGTCCCATCCAACACGACATTAAACTGTATGCCCCCATCCCGCATGATGTTAAACTGTACACCCGAACTATGGGGACTTTGATACATGCTAATGCATAGTGCGTAGAAAGCCTCCACGAGGTTCAAGCACCACCACTATGGGCTGCCTCAGAGTGCAATCACCATCCAACCCGAACTACGGGGACTTTGATCCGTGCTAACGCATGGTACGTAGGAAGCCTCCACAAGGTTCAAGCCCCACCACTATAGTTCGCCTCAGAGCGTAAGCCCCATACAACCCGAACTACGGGGACTTTGATCCATGCTAAGGCATGGTACGTAGGAAGCCTCCACGAGGTTGATCCCCATCATCATGGGCCGCCTCAGAGCGCAAGCCCCATCCAACCCGAACTACGGGAACTTTGATCCGTGCTAAGGCATGGTACGTAGGAAGCCACCACGAGGTTCAACCCCCACCACTATGGGCCCCCTTAGAGCATAAGCCCCATCCAGCCCGAACTACGGGGACTTTGATCTGTGCTAAGGCATGGTACGTAGGAAGCCTCCACGAGGTTCAAGCACTACCATTATGGTCCGCCTCAGAGCATATTTTCCATCTAACCTGAACTACGGGGACTTTGATCCGTGCTAAGGCATGGTACATAGGAAGCCTCCATGAGGATCAAGCCCCACCACTATGGGTCGCCTCAGAGCGTAAGCCCCATCCAACCCGAACTACGGGGACTTTGATCCGTGCTAAGGCATGGTACATAGGAAGCCTCCACGAGGTTCAAGCCCCACTACTATGGGCCGCCTCAGAGCGTAAGCCCCATTGCATCCTAAACTATGTGGACTTTGATCTGTGCTAAGGCATGGTACGTAGGAAGCCTCCACGAGGTTCAAGCCCACCACTCGGCCGTTCCGACCTCTTCACCAACCATCATGGGCCGCCTCAGAGCCTAAGCCCCATCTATCAAACATCATGGGCCGCCTCAGAGCGTAATACCCATCCATCCATCATCGTGGGCCGCCTCAGAGCGTAAGCCCCATCCAACCTGAACTACGAGGACTTTGATCCGTGCTAAGGCATGGTACGTAGGAATCCTCCACGAGGTTCAAGAACCTTCACTTCATCACACATCCTGATTCTTACCCGGGTCGCCACATCCCAGTGGGATCATGCCACCTCATTCCACTCCACAGCATTCGGGAAGCTACCCACATGCTGGCCCTAACATCGGTGTTCCCTCCAGGGGGTTCATCAATCTGGTCCACTCTCTGTGTTCCGATAAGTCTGATCCTTCTTTACTAGAAGTTAAACTCACGACATGCCCTATGTTAAGCATGGGAAGCTATGGAAAACCTCAAATACATGCCTATGGCATAAAATTTCCTATGTTCGATGTGGGATGCCTCAGGCTTCCATGCCCTCGAGAAGCCCTATAATAAGGGAAAGAAGACAGACATGCCAATCCCCCAGTGTCCAGACATGCCAACGATGCCTCACCGTGACCACTCTCCTAACTGAAGGTTGCTACCTTGACCAGACCCCTTGGAGCGTCTCAACGGAAGTAGTGTAATTAACTGGTGTCAATGAAGATATGGCACTGGGAACGAGATTCACGAGCACGTCTAAAATCTATGAGGGAGACCCGGACTAGGTGACGAGCTCCGAGGAGGAATCCATGGAAGGAAGAACCGACATTCCATCATCCCTGTTTTGATCAAGGAGCATAATTCCCTGAATAAGGAGTGAATGTCTCCCACCTTTGGAAAGAAGGAATGTGGGGTAACATCTGCTCGTCCTCCACATATGGATGTGCACGCCCTGACGGAAAGTGTCGGAAACATTATTATAAAACACTAATAAATATAATATTTATTTTTATTTATCAAATATAATTCCTATATTTGGATTTTTCATCATTATTATTAAGTAATTATAATTAAATAATTTTTTTATAATAACAATAATAATTTGAACATTACTATGGAGGTACATATATTACGAAACATCACAGACACATCTAATGAGTCTAATTGGGTTAAAACACACCCCCTCAAAGAGTTTGTCTACCCATAATTAGACTATGAATAAAACATCTCGTAGGACTATGAAATACTTAACCCAAAGGGTTGGATTTTTATTATTTGAGCCAATAGTCCAAGTTTTTTATCATCTGGTCAAATTAGTTTTTCCTTAAATCATATCAAAGGGATTTTTTCAACTAGGTTTTAAATCAAGGTAAACAAATGCACCATCCTTGTTCCAGGATTCCTACCATGCCCCAAATCTATCCAACCTTACTCACCCCCCCCTAAGAATATCTATGCATTCCAATAAAAAACTACATCATCCCTTATGTAGGGAAACATAAATTACTAGTCCCCATTTACATATAATTAATCCATATATACCCTAATTCCTTTAGATACTCTACCCACATCGATACCCTATGGAGTAATCATCATCATCACATAGTATTCCCAAATTTCATCCCAAAAAAATGCATCCTCAATGAAAATTAAGGATGTCATATAGTTGATATGATTTGAACCCCCAAACCCTTTGATTTTAAGCCCTATCTCAACCCACTTTGATATTGGATAATAGTCTTTGTATAATTTCTAATAATATTTATTATTCTAATTAGTTTCAATTCATTATAGGGATAATAATTTATGTCTAATTATATACTACTTTATAGTGTGTCAATATAAATTAAAAATGTACTAAAAATTGTTATATTTTTTTATAAATTTATATTTATAAATTAGTTGAAACCCTAGTATGATATTTTGTATGGTGTTGTATGGCTGTAGATTCCATATGCAGTTTACTGATATATCTCATGCAATTTTTCACCATATTAATATTTTCATACATCTAAATTGAACTCATTTGGGTTTCTTTATTTTCTATAAAGGAGTAAGAGAAGGTGATCACTAATCAACACTTCTCATTGGTTGAGTAGAAGACTACATAGAAAGATGCCTTTTAAAATCAATTAAAAATGGTGTGTTCTATCCTATTAGAGCTTCTACGAATCTTATTTCAATCTAAAACATTTTATATTATGTATAAATTATATTTTTTATGATAGAAGTAAATAATCATTTATGGTTAATTAAGATATGTTTCGTCAGTTTGAAATAGTTATATAAAATGATTTTATTTGGAGAAACTTCATTGTTCTATTTTAAGTGGAATAATTCCTTTTAATGAGAATGAAATAAATGTGTTTCTTAATGTTAATAAATGAGATATACCCTATAGTTATATTTGATCTCCTATGTTTTTTGGAATAGTGAATTAATCTATCTTTAGGTTATTGCCTCTAAATTTACAACCCATCTTGCTATCTGGAAAGGGAAGATATTATCTCATGATGGAAGATTTTACCTTCTTAACTCTATTATTACTTAAAATTTTCATATGTGTTTTGTCATTATCATTTTACAATGTAGATCATTAAATATATTTATAAATATCTTATAAATTAAATTTAGACTAGGTCTGTTGAAGATAAGATGTCATTCACTCTTTCATTATTAAAATGCACTAAACCATTGGCTATAAGGCTCTTAGAATTAAATACATATCATATTTATATAATAATTTGATTACTAAATATGTTTGGACCATAAAATAAAATATATGTTCTTATATATTGTTACTTTATAAATGTCTAATCCTGAGAAATTTAATGGGAAATAATATATATTTCTTTAATCGTATGTTTTTCTTGTAAATATAGACACATATTCTAACATTATTCAAGATTAAATCTGGTTTCCTTCTATCAATTTAAATAAGATTATTTTTATCTCATTTGGATATTGATCATTCCCCATATATTTCTTATTGGTTTTTTAACCCCCGATTGGATCCAATTTATTTTATTTTTTGGGACATATTGGTTGAAAAATCCATCCCTAAGTCGTAGGAATTTCAATTCAATGTTTTAAAGGGGAATTTTTGGACACGTTCATGATGTTTATTTCAGGTTTGGTGGAGGTATATGGGTACAAAATCATGAATTGGAAGATTTATAATGGTTTGGGTGTGTGATGTGTTATTAAAGGGAGTGGTGAAGCACTAGAAATTATCTACCCTCTACAGATCATCCATGAAAACAATGTGGGTCATTATTTAAGTGGAATATGTGTTATCACCTTCCTAAAGTGCTTCCTTATAATATTATATAAAAATATATAATATCAATAATAATTTTACCACTCATCCATGGAACATTAAACAAATTTAAACATGTTCTTTTTGAATATTATATGATTGGATCAACATCTATCTGATTATGATGATGTTGTAAGACAACTTATAAATATACATTTATTCATTTTTATATATAATTTTGGATCTCGTTCCATGATATTCCCATAAACTATTTATTAAAATATTTATTGTTTCATCTTGAGTGAGTTTGACACTGTCTCATGGTCCGTTGATAGGTTTCATGTTCGAAATACTATATCATACTAATGGAAACTTCATGTATAGTATATGATCACTCCAATTTGGATGGAGGATTTTATAAAGAAAAACATTCCTCCATAAATATTCATATTATTAGTAAAATATATCCTAATACATTACATATTGTCGATAGGTTTTAGATGTTAGGTATTTGTATCACTTCTAGATGTCTTATCCATAAAGAACACATGGAGGACTTTTTGGGTTTTCTTTTTCGCAGTAATTTTTTAGAAATATTTGGACATAAATTGGTGAACTATATCAATGTAACATAAATTATAATAGTTTATTACATGAATTTATGTTATGGATATCTCTTTTTAATTTTAATAGTAAAATTCACATTATTTTAATTGATTCCATGGTGCCTACATTTTATCAAATTTGTTCATTTTGTAATAAAATAATATTTGAGGATATGGGTGTCTTATTGAAGAATGAAACTTCTAATTTTCATATGGTCATCTTATTGGATATTAAAATACATGATGAATATATGTATAATACTCCAATTCATTTAATTATTACTCATTCAAAGGGTGATAAATCCATTCCATGGAAACCATTCTCATACAAATATGTTAAATGGATCCATCCATTATCCTCCTTGATAATGGAAAATATTTATATGGGTTCTATCTTTAATCCATATTTTATATGATTTATTAGGATCTTAGGACATAATAAGGTATTATTTGTGAATTTTTCTTTTTAATTCCTTTTTAACATTTATGCTCTTTAAGATGAACATTTTTTTTGGATATTTATAATATGAGATATGCCAAGATTCATGGTTAGTACAACATTTGGATCCAAAGAGATTCATATTTGGTGGTTGCTTTTACAAATAAGCACCTAAACAATGTAATTAAATACTTTTATATGAATTTAGATAATATAAAGAATTTATCAACAATATCCTGATTATTATCACCCACACTTACCAAGAGGGGAAATAAGTTTCTAAAATGTTTTCTAAAAAGTCATGGAGTCATTGGTGTTTTTCTCCTTTTGGAATTTATGATGATATCCTGAATTTTCATTTTTTTCACACTTATAGTGATACTTAGATCTTTTTACATAACTCCCCTATGTAAGCACTTTTCTTTATATTTTATTTATGAAATAGTTATGGTCATTGATCAGAACCCAATATTGTCTTAATATTAATTATAATAATGATGATTATTAACAATAATTACATATATTATCATTATTATAAATATAATAAAAATATAATTGATATTTTATAATATTAATAAGTATAATTTATATACTTTAGTATCATTAAACCTGATTAATTATAATTTTTATATGAATGATCCAATTTTGAAAAAAAATCAATGATTATTTGAAAATAATTTAATTATTTTAATTAAAAAATTCCATTTATTTTTTGAAAAATAATAACATAATATTAAGGGAAAATTTTTAATTTTTTGAGTAGTTTTATTTACAAATGATTAATTGATTCTTCGAAAAAAATTGATTCTTTTTAGTGGGAGGTGAAAATTTTCAAAATGATTTATTTACAAAGTGTATAGGCAACATTTGACTAGACCCTATCTCTGATCTACTACTATAAATAATTATATATGATAGAGAAGATGAAAGTTTTAGCTACGTAGTAAATCATGCAGAACATACTTGGGGACTGTGAGTTGGAAATAGTCAACCATGTATTTATAAAAAAATTATCATTAAAAAATTGGTGGTTTTCATGTGTAATGATAAGATTTGATTGTACCGATGATCATGTAGGCCTCGAATCAAATCAAAGAGGCCATCAAAATTATCTTGTCCTGGATGCATCAAATTATAATTTAACACCTATGGAATTCACTATAGTGGAAAACCATGGATAATCTCTCATAATGAGGATTTTTTATATGCACTTAATGTACTATATAAATTATTTTCACTTAGTTTTCTGTTTTTATTTTTAAATGATTGATAAATAATGAATTGAATATGGGTTATAGTTATTAATTATTGGAAACATGGAAATTAATGTAAGGAGAATTTCTTTAAAATTTATTCTATATTGATTATCTAGTTCATTAATAGTTTATTTCCTAAAAACTATTTGTTCTTACTATTCTTCCATCAAATGAGAGAGATCCACAATCACAACCTCTTCACTTATTATTTTTTAATGGTTTAGAAAAAAATCAAGACCTAAAATATATATTATCAATCAAGTGTAAGAATATAGATTCACTAGAAACTTCCATGTGTTATGGAACAAACTCAGACCTCCTGGTCATTACTCAACTCTCAACTGATTTATTGATTTAATTTCCTCACATGAAATTGATTTCCGAACACTTTAGTCAAATATTAGAACATTTCATTTAATATGATCTAATTTAATAAATTAATGAAAATAATATATTGTATAAGAGGAAAACATACATGTAAGAATAAAAGGGAAATTTCCACAATCATTCATGAAACAATGTAAAATCATAATAAAATGGAAATGTATAAAAACAATATGTCATAAAAAGACTCTAGATAATTACAAATACATTCACAATAAGAATGGGATATAGAGTTATCCTTTCATTTTCCATGGTCGAGAGCTTCCTCGTCTTAAAATAGTGAACCCTCTCAAATGTGGGGTGCCTTCAACATGTATGTCATGATCCCAATAATAAATAATGTAGATTTATGGATATTATCCTTGTCAAGAATCCCATATGGAATAATATCTATTCCATTCATCTAGAAATTCCTTAAATTCTTCTAATTCATTCACATAATATTTATAAACTAACATTATCATACATCTACTCCACTAACAAATTACAGCTTATCCTCATATACCAAAGATTCTATTTCTTCCAACAATTATTTTTTAGATCCCAATATTTATTGTTTTACTTATATAGAGAGAATACTTTATCTCTTGTTAGACATGTGAATAATAAATTCCATCTATATATTGTGTTTATTGTTTTATAGTTTTAGAATCACCCAAATATTCCTTTCACATTCTCCATGTGCTTGAATGTATTTGAAATAAACCATTGTTTTTTAATTATTTAAATTACATGTTTAATAATATATTGATATCGTATTTTTGGCATAGAGTTACTCAGTTCATTTATTATATCATTATTTTTTTGATATATGCTAGTTGTAATTCAGGATTAACCTTTCTTCCTAGTCACCTTCTCTGACATTAAGCTATCAAATAGCACAACATCTTAGTTCTCTTTATTTCATCTAAAAATAATTTTTTTATTTTTTTATTAATAGGATATCATAGATTATGGCAATCTTTAGTTACACTGTAGTTCATCCCCTTCTAAATAGTGATCGTAGCTTGTTAATAATAGGGTCAAATTGAAATATTTGATGGGAATTGTGAATATTATTTCATTTTGTCACATTAGTAATATGTACCATCTCCCATACATATAAAATTTTCTATCATTTTATTATTCTAAAATAATCTAATCCCTATTTAGATTTAAAACATGGAATCAAAAATACCTTCTTCCTTAAATATTAAAAATATCACTGTTTGGATATTATTCTAACATGAACTTTTCTTGAATAACATGTTTGATAGTTATCACATACTAGGGGTGAAAATTTTTGTTTAAATTTCTGGTTTATGTTTGGGTAACCGTAACATGAACAAATTTATCCAAACTAAAATATAACCCATTTAAATAAATTGGATTAATTGACACACCTATTTATAAAATGATCAACTAAAACATTAACTACCAAAAATATTTAATCAAAATAAATTAAAACCAGGTTTTTTAAAACCCATTTAATTCAAATAAACTATATAACCTGGCCCATATATCCTTAATAAACTAAATGAAGACTTAAAATTTTATCAGGTTAATAGGTAAAACAGGTTATGATAGTTCAACAAAAACCCAATACTTAATAATATTCCAATTAGATGGGACAACCTAATTACAACTTGAATCCAATTATACTCAACATAAACCTATTGAAATGTGTTTATGTCATTTCAGGTCAAATATTTCCATATCTATCATTCACCATAAATTCTAACATATAAAGATATACTTCAAGAATGTATAGTATTACTATACATCACTTTATTATACATGACACATGCATGTCCTCTATACGCACATTAACCATACACTACATAGTCTAACCATAAAAGTTTTCACATTAGTATTTCCCTTCCCCCAAAATGAAATACTTAAAACAAAATTATATGGAGTTTCATTGATTCTAGTTTATATGAATATGTTTCTATCATACATATCTCATTCTTAATTTCATAATCATTATCATATATCATTATACTATCATGAAATGTTATACCATGTTAAGGTCCATTATTTTGAAATATTGAATTATTTTACATAACATAACAAAAAATATAGTAGCATGATCAAGTTCTCATATTAGGATATAATGAATAAATGAAACCTGAGTATTTTGGTCTCTTGAAATATCATACAACTCGACCACTTTGAAGTTTTCGTTCAATAAAAACTATCATCTTCGTGGGATATAGATGATAGTAATAAGATTATCTTACAATGAAATGTAACATTTGAATAAATTAAAAATGGACCTCCTTAGTCATGTATATCCAGTTATAAGACTAAATAAACAACTATATATATATGTGTGTGTGTATATATATATAATATAATGATCCACAAATAAAAATAAGAAATATGGTAGGATTTACTTAACTCAACACCCCTTGAATTTAAATCTTCTAGAATTCCTAATTTGGTTGAAATAAATTAATTTAATATTGTACCGAATGGTTCAATCAAAATGAATACTAGTTGAAAATTGAAAGTAATATATTCCATTTTAATCAACCAATTTTAATCCTCTAATTAGTGGAATAATAATCAATATCATGATTCTTGGTCTATTCCTTATATCATGTAATGGTAAAAATAAGCCAAGCTGCATTATTATAACATCAAAGCATTATAGTAGGCTCAACCAAAATAAAAAAACATTAGGAAAAAGCCATCAACAACTGTTCACAATAAGTGAAATCCATACTATGATATTAAAATTCATCATATTAGAGAGAAATTATTGTTTTCTTTTTAATTATCAATTAAACTAATGAATTTTCCAAGAATATAAAGTATCTAGTTTAGTAAATATGTGTCATTAAATAATAATACAACTAATATTTTGTAAATGCATTGAATTTATGGGTTTTATAAACAGGAAAGAACAAAAAAAATTGAAAACCGTGCTTTAATATATTGATGAAGATACTCAAAAACAACTTTAAGAGGTTACTAGAGATTCAAAAATAACAAGATGAGTTATTGAACAACATAGTAAATATATGTACATGTCATGCATAAGTACAATAGTTGAACGATTAATATTTTTTAATTTTTATAATCAATGATCATATCACCTTTATAATGTGTATGCATTAACAATTATTTATGTGGAAATTGAGTTCATTTGTATCTTTAGAAATTGGAATATATTAGAATACAAAGAATATTTTTTTATCATTTCACCAAATGGAGTAGTAAAAATTTTCTAACAAAGAAAATAGTTTTTGGAAACCAGAATTTTTTATATTTAACTACTTTTCAAGAGAAAAATTAGATTGATCAATATCAATGGGATGAATTCCCATGATTAGGAAATCATCAATATTTGTAATTAACACTATAACAATGACACTATAATTATTGATCCAAAGGGAATAATAAATCTTATAATGTTTTTATCCATGACTATGAAAATATTGAGTGAAATCTTGATTCCACGGTCATGCATATTGTTACAATCTATCAATAGATATGGTATGTTTTCAAAATAATTTAGAAACATTGATATACTATCCTCTATGAATATTAATATAAATATCCTCATCAATATACCTATAATGGATATATTTTTTATTTCCTAGTCGGTTTATCCCATCCAACAGCCAGAAGGCCTTCAAATATTTAATTATTATAATATAAAACCCCCTTTTAAGGGATGAAGGGGGTGAAAACCATTAAGACTTCATAGACATAGGACAAATCACACTCAAAGGGTAGATATAATAAAACCATAATGACAACATGAGACTGATCCTCCCTAGAATTTGATCATGATGATGCTCTCCACCATTGCAAGGTTATTTGGAAAACAAGTGTCATGTGTCGAAGCATGGGCCCGATCCGATGGCTAACGCCATACCCTCTCAAAAAACCAAATCCAAAAAACTCTGCCAAGATAGATCTCCAGCTCTAGATCCTCCTCTGAAGGAAGTTCCATGAAGTCAAGTCTGGTTCCATAGACTTCCCTCCTTCGGAAAAAAAACATCCAAGAAAACAAGTTCCCCATTCAACCAAAACCAACAAGAATTTCACAGACCATTCACCAAGAAGCCTCAAGGAGAAGCCTTCACGAGCAGCAGCTCCTCCACCGAATAGCAATGCGATGCAAACACAGCAAAAAAATGCCAAATTCGTGACCATTGAAAATCACTAAACATCAAACCTTCAAGGAGATGCAAAACAACGGAATCAAAGAGATACCTCCCATCCGGGGGTTTTTTTTTAAATACGTTTTTCAAAAAAAATATTTTTTAAAAAACGCCCAGGTTAAAAATATTTTTAAAACTGCCCCTCAAAGGCGGCAGGCGCGATGCTGCCTTTGTGTTTCGGGGCAAAGGCGGCATCGCGCCTGCCGCCTTTGGCCTTTACCCGAAAGGCGGCATCCGCGATGCCGCCTTTCCCCTAAAAAAAATTTAATTTTTTTTTTTGAAATTTTTTATTTTTATTTTTATTTTGTTTTGTTTTGTTTATATATATATATATATATATATATAAATAAAACAAAAAATTTCAGCAGAATTTCTCTGCTACTAAATATCCATCGGTACTGCCATTACAGCAGTCTGGATTCTGACAGAAACCCTCACCCAGACCTCCCTTTTATAAGATTCATTGCCCTGGAAATCATTCTGCATTTTCGATGTGGGATTCAGGTTCTCCCTTTCCTGCGCAGTACATTCTGCATTTCCGATGTGGGATTCTGTTTCAAGTGTGTGACTTTGAAAGACAATAAAATATAAACTATAAGACCAATATAAATGAAATTTTAAATATTGATTAAACATATAATTAATAGTTGAAATCAAAAAGAATTTCCTTAAAAATGATGATGCAAAATAATTTATAAGGTTTCAAAACCGCTTACTTGAAATTTAAAAAAGTTTCAAGTACGTGAATTTGAAAGACTATAAAATATAAAATATAAAACGAATATAATTGAAACTTTAAAGATTGATTAAAGATATAAGAAATAGTTGAAAACAAAAGGATTTTCATAAAAAATATTGATAGAAAATAATTTATAACCTCTCAAAACCGCTTACTTGAAATTTAAAAATGTTTCAAGCACGTGAAACTGAGTGACTATAAAATATAAACTATAGAACAAATATAATTGAAACTTTAAACATTGATTAAACATATAAGAAATAGTTGAAAACAAAAGGAATTTCATAAAAAATGTTAATGGAAAATAATTTATAAGCTCTCAAATCCGCCTACTTGAAACTTAAAAACGCTTCAAATACGTAAATTTGAACGAGTATAATTATATAAGTAATAATTAATAAGTAATAAGTAATAATTATAATGAATAATAATAATTAATATTTATATAACTTATTAATAATTAATAATTAATAATTACTAATTACTAACTAATTAATTATAATTATTAATTATATTACCAATTAACTAAATAATTAGTATATATATAATAATTAATAAGTAATAAGTAATAATTATTAATTATTAATTATAATAAATAATAATAATAATTAATATTTATATTACCAATTACTAATTAATAATTAATAATTAATAATTAATAATTACTAATTACTAATTAATTAGTTACAATTATTAATTATATTACTAATTAACTAAATGATTATTAATTATATTACTAATAATTATTAATTAATAATTAATTAATCATTATTAATTATTAATTAGTAATTATTAATTAATAATTAATTAATAATTAATTAATCATTATTAATTATATTACTAATAATTATTAATTACTTAATTAATAATTATTAATTAGTTAATTAATAATTATTAATTAGTTAATTAATAATTATAAATTAGTTAATTAATCATTAATAATTATTAATTAATAATTAATTAATCATTATTAATTATATTACTAATAATTATTAATTAGTTAATTAATTATTAGTTAGTTAATTAATAATTAATTAATAATTATTATTAGTTAATTATTAATTAGTTAATTAATAATTATTAATTAATTATTAATTAGTTAATTAATATTTATATTACTAATTATTACTAATAATTATTAGTTAATTTTTATTAGTTAATTATTAATTAGTTAATTAATAATAATTAACTAATAATTATTAGTAATTAATTAATCATTATTAGTAATTAATTAATAATTATTAGTAATTAATTAATAATTAACTAATTAATAATTAACTAATTAATAATTAATTAGTAATTAATAATAATTAACTAATTAATAATTATTAATAATTAACTAATTAATAATTAATTAATCATTATTAGTAATTAATTAATAATTATTAGTAATTAATTAATAATTAACTAATTAATAATTAATTAATAATTAACTAATTAACAATTACTAATAATTAACTAATTAATAATTAATTAATAATTATTAATTAACTAATTAATAATTAACTAATAATAATTAACTAATAATTATTAGTTATTAATTAATCATTATTAGTAATTAATTAATAAGTATTAGTAATTAATTAATAATTATTAATTAACTAATTAATAATTAACTAATTAATAATTATTTATTAATTATTACATATATAATGAATAATAATAATTAATATTTATATTACCAATTAACTAATTAATTACTAATAATTATAATAAATAATAATAATTAATATTTATATTACTAATTAACTAATTAATAATTAATATTTATATTACTAATTAACTAATTACAAATTAATTATTAATTAGTTCATTAGTAATATAAATATTAATTATTATTATTATTCATTATAATTATTAGTAATTAATTAATATTTAATTTGTAATTATTAGTAATTAATTATTATTATTATTCATTATAATTATTAGTAATTAATTAGTAATTATTAATTATTAATTATTAATTAGTAATTGGTAATATAAATATTAATTATTATTATTATTTATTATAATTAATAATTAATAATTAATACTTATTACTTATTAATTATTATATATATACTAATTATTTAGTTAATTGGTAATATAATTAATAATTATAATTAATTAGTTAGTAATTAGTAATTATTAATTATTAATTATTAATAAGTTATATAAATATTAATTATTATTATTCATTATAATTATTACTTATTACTTATTAATTATTACTTATATAATTATACTCGTTCAAATTTACGTATTTGAAGCGTTTTTAAGTTTCAAGTAGGCGGTTTTGAGAGCTTATAAATTATTTTCCATTAACATTTTTTATGAAATTCCTCTTGTTTTCAACTATTTATTATATGTTTAATCAATGTTTAATGTTTCAATTATATTTGTTCTATAGTTTATATTTTATAGTCACTCAAATTCACGTGCATGAAACATTTTTAAATTTCAAGTAAGCGGTTTTGAGAGGTTATAAATTATTTTCTATCAACCTTTTTTATGAAATTCCTTTTGTTTTAAACTATTTCTTATATCTTTAATCAATCTTTAAAGTTTCAATTATATTCGTTTTATATTTTATATTTTATAGTCTTTCAAATTTACGTACTTGAAACTTTTTTAAATTTCAGGTAAGCGGTTTTGAAACCTTATAAATTATTTTGCATCATCATTTTTAAGGAAATTCTTTTTGATTTCAACTATTAATTATATGTTTAATCAATATTTAAAATTTCATTTATATTGGTCTTATAGTTTATATTTTATTGTCTTTCAAAGTCACGCACTTGAAAAAGAATCCCACATCGGAAATGCAGAATGTACTGCGCAGGAAAGGGAGAACCTGAATCCCACATCGAAAATGCAGAATGATTTCCAGGGCAATGCATCTTATAAAAGGGAGGTCTGGGTGAGGGTTTCTGTCAGAATCCAGACTGCTGTAATGGCAGTACCGCTGGATATTTAGTAGCAGAGAAATTCTGCTAAAAATTTTTGTTTTATTTATATATATATATATATATATATATAAACAAAACAAAACAAAATAAAAATAAAAAAATTCAAAAAAAAATTAAAATTTTTTTAGGGGGAAGGCGGCAGGCGCGATGCCGCCTTTGCCCCGAAAGGCAAAGGCGGCATCGCGCCTGCCGCCTTTGAGGGGCAATTTTGAAAATATTTTTAACCTGGGCGTTTTTTAAAAAATATTTTTTTTTTAAAACGTATTTTAAAAAAAAATCCCCCATCCGGACCACCCAGGAGACGACTGCGAGCCACACCAGAAGACCACGTCGGAGCCATCGCAGATCGCGCCGTCGCAATGCATAGAAGGCCGGAGACAGCCCGATCCACACTGGAATAACACTGAGGCAGTCGATACATGCCAAAGCCACCAATGTATGCTGGAGACAACCGGATCCACTCCGCCATGCCGAGGTCGTCGATCCAGCAGATGCCATCGACACAGGATAAACCGGAGGTACTCTGCCACACCGAGGACGACAAACCAAACCGAAGCCTCCATGCCACACCAGATTCATATGGTGGAGGCACACCGGATATCGGATCCACAACGCCTCCAAAACAGTATCCAGGTGATGCCGATGCTGAGTCGCTGAGCTATGCCGGAGGAGGGAAGAAAAACGGTTCCTGAGGAGAAACCCTAGACGCGAAGTAGTGTAGTGACCCACTGCTCAAAGGCTATTTTTTCTTAGTCGGTTCAAAGTTCAAGGATTAATAATAGAAAAAATGAATAATAACCTGCATAGTTGTAATCACATAAATCTAGATTAACATAATCTTATAATCAAGAAATTTCTTTTAAATATATTCTTAAAAATCCAAACAATATTTTTATCTTTCCATTTATCCATTTGGGTTGAAGTTAACTTGATACATCCTCATAAAATGAATAAATTTTATTGTAGGAGGTATAGATACTACTTCATTGGATTCAATGTGTTGAATAGAAATTAATTCCATTTCCATATCATCCACCCATATAGATTTTATTTATTATTTGAATAATAATAATTTTCCTCTACTGATAACACATTGAATAAAAAACCCAAGGAAATGTTTTTCTATCGAGATCTGAATAGTTCGGAAAATAAAAAATGGGTTGTGTCTATTGATTATATCAATTTAATGGTTTGAAGAAACCAATATATATATATATATATTTTAATCACAAAAATATCAATTATAAATCTTAATTTAACTCATTTCCTAGCTACAATATGCTTAGTTTCATATTCTTTATCTTACTCAAAATTATTGAGAGTGAAAAAAACTTATCAAATATTATTTATGTTCCTAAAATATAAAATCTTATATAATGACATCCTAATTTAATCACATAAACATAAATTTTTTTTATTTAAATATCCACATAAGTGTTACTTAGATTCATTAAATTAAATTTTATGGTACCCACTTATATTCTACCAACGTGATATAGTGGTGTCATTGATCTCAGGATGGTGAGATGGGAACATTCTCTGCATTGAGAAAAATAAACTATATGGGTTATTGGCTATCATTATTTTCTAGGAGAATTTATCTTCATATCGGTTTTAGAGTTTTCGATTTCCAGGATTCAATGTGTGGATTAGTTGGACCCAATGAATTTTTTTTATAGATTTTGGTGAACTACTCAGAATCAAGTTTCTTTCGGTGCTGAATAAATGATATGGTGAATGCTAGGAATAATAATGCGATCTTTATTTCATATTATTTTTTTTCATAATGATTGTTTTTGTGTTTAAATCATCTCATTATACTGATTGTGGTGAAAATTAATGGGTTCATACTTATCATGAAATCTATTTAGGTTCCACTTACCAAGTGAATTAATATGGATATCACAGTATTCAAACATTAAAAATCACTTATAAAAACATTTGAGTTAAACATTTGACTCAACCTAGTGAGAATACTTTATTCATTGTATTTTTTTTGGAAAAATCCATGTAGAAAACTCATATACTCTTATTTTTCTTTAAGTTCAGTATGTGAGTTAGGAATGGATTGGTTTTGGTATCATAACATATATACCCCACATGAAAATATTGATTTAAGAAACACACCTAAAAGTAGAAAAATATGATGTAGGATTTTATGAGTTTATGACTTCAATCAAGTAGAGTCGAACAACTCTATGTAGACTCTATAGTTTTACCACATTTATGGATAGATGCTTTGTGGGTATAAAATTTATATTCATTGGCCTAGATGGAAGTTTCTCATTTTATTTTTACGTCCTAACTATGTGATTAAAAATTGTTATTTTTGGATTAAGTGAAATCTTAACTCTTTGGGTACCACCCAGGTTGAAAAACTCAAGAGTCTATATACCAAAACTTACAAGATTGGGAGTCAACTCATCCCAATGAGTATACACTCTTTATAACACTTGTTTAAACAAAAAAAATAGTAAATTCCTAGACTATTATTAGCCTACATGTCATGTAAATCTATAAATTTATGAAACTTTTGTATTATATCACATGTATAGTTATCCACAACATTTGGGGTCTTCAAACCCATATGGGATTAAAAACATTCCTTATAGTAGGTGATGATTCATGAATCAAGAACCATATTGAAATTCATAGTTCCAATACATATCATGGGGGTACTCCTTCTGGAAATTTTAGAGTCCCATGAGGTGTTTTATGTGCTCTAGTAGATTCCAGGGAAAATACAAGATGAACTTGATAATTATTATATTATAGATGATTAGTGAAGCCACAATATAGGGGAATTATGCTCTGGTGGAGGGAACCATGCCTCCAAGGTATAATATCTCATATATTTTATTATAAGATATTATATTAATAAGGAGACTATGATGATGTAAGGGTGGATATTCCATTGTTGGTTCTTGTGTGGGAATATTTTTCAAAGTAAATTTTCTTACACTTGTTTGGGACATATCCCTATAGACATGTCACAGTAGAAGAAAATATTAGGTGTACATTCTAAATATTTATAAGGGACAATACAACATCATAGCTTGACAGGTTACATTGTATGTGTTACACAATAGGTTAATAATTGTTCAACAACCACAGAACTATGTCACAAAGTGTCCTTGAGAATCACAGGTATGAGGAACTATCAAGAAGAGTCTTATGACGTAGAGCTTGGAACTATGTCGTAGAAGGTTCTCAACTGTGGGTCTTTTGCTGAAATCCAAGGTGTTAAACCATAGGGAACCCTTAGGTGATGTTATTTTTATTTTAGATCATATGGTCCTCTATGATAATGTCTTTCTACCCTATTTTTTAACAAGATAAGACCCATCATTTCAGGGTTACCCCCTTCATTTTTGGTTGAAAAGCCACAAATGGAGGCCCATTTTGACTATATCCTCTCTCGAGTTGTATATTTTTAAAATCTATTTAGAGAAGATTGATTTATTGGTCCTCTATGCAATAATTATGGTGAGTTATTCCACTTTCTCCCTTCATTATCCATTTCATTTATAAGCCACTTTCTTTGGTGTTACCATCTAGGATTTTAGTGATGATATCACCAGAGCATGGGGAAATCGTAAAGGTCTAGAATACTCTAGATCCTTTCATATTTATTCTAGGGTGTCTGGTTTTTTTTATATGCTCATATAAATAGAAATATAATATTTTCAATAATATATTTCCATTTATGCATAATTTTTTAGTTGTGTTAAGGTAAGGATGTTTTTAATGCTTATATATGGGTATACTATCTTTCAAACAAGATATATAAGTGTAGGATATTTATCATAAATCATTATTGTCACGTCCCAGCTCTCGAATACCCGGAGCTGGTTCCATCCAGAGGATCGAATTCGGTTCAGGCTCTGAGAAACCAGTGACTTCTGAAAACTACTTTCATAAAAAACCCATACATGAAAAAAAAATTTAACAGAACATATGGTGAGCACATGAATGCCCGGTAATGGGGGTTCTAAAATAAACCAATATAACTTTTGAAAACATTATTTAAAAACCCATAAAATACTCTGTCAAAAGAAAACCTGCAACACTAGTACACATTATAAAAGTGCTCGATCAAAACATGATGTAGGAATTACAGGGATATATAGTTCAATTATAGGCATGCTGAATAAATGAAATTACAAACATGAGTGACATAAGAGTATGTAGCACAAATTAAACAGCTTAGAGTAATGAATGATCAGAGGTGCAGATAAAGGTAATTATTTCATTTTCATACATCAAATACTAAAATCACTGAATGTTATACATATATCATATCGTAAACTTTTTCTTTTCTGATACTCTTAAATAATGGATCTTAATAAACTTATACATAATGAGGGGTTATAATGCAGAACATTAAGTAAAGATTTTGTCAAGGTCTTGGCCAAGACATCTATTGATTAAGGCCTCGACCTTAATCCATAAGCTCTTTAACAAATATTCTACTAATCAAATATTTTCTAGTTAATTAAATTACATAGTCATAATGAGGGAAGTGAATATGTCGGACCGTGTCAAGGCCTCGTGCCAAGTCCTAGGGGGTTAAATGTAACTGAACCCCAACCCAGAGAGCCTCTATAATCAGACTCTAACCCGAAGTGCCTCTGTAACCAGACACCAACCCAGAGTGCCTCTGTAACTGGACACCAACCCAGAGGGTCTGCTGTAACCAGACCCCAACCCGGAGGGCTTACTTTTACCAGTCCCCACCTTGGAACATACTATGTCTAAAGCATTACTCATTTCTCTAAATCAACGTGCACATACCACATTGATTTATTAAATACTTATCATTACCAGTACATATATTACTTGGTTTTATAATTCACATGATTCAAAGTGTCCCATACCACTTTGAATATTTTATTGATGTTACCCAAGGTGTCTCATACCACTTTGGGAAATTTAGTTCTTTGTTCATTATCATGGTATGTCATATGCATGCATGATGATCAATAATATGGATAACTAAACCATTATACAATTGGTCTAAAAATACATGACATAATAGATAACATTCCAAATATGGAATAATTAATCAAAAGCAAGCATGGTTTAGTAAACAATCTATGTACACAGGATAATTACTAAAGCACATAAAATGGTAAGGTTTGCCATAAGAGGTGTTAAATGATAAATCTTTAAAATTCCAATACATGCAAATGAAACACTTAAAGAAAATACTTGACAATAATTATTGTGATAATCATGACTTTGAACTTGCAATTTAACCATAACTAGATTAACCACTAATAAACACTGCACTAGGTTTAACATTAAATAATAAATTGATACTACATGATAACATAAACCCATGAATTCTTGGTCCTTTAATTTAAAATAGGTCAAAGCACATTCTTTTAAATAAATAAATTACATCGAGGGTATATGACAGTATGACTGCTTAATTAAACAGGCTCTTTAATGTATACTCATACATAAAATACATATAATCTTAGGAAAACACTAAAACCTTACATATGTTAAAAAATCAATTAAATCCTGGGAATTGTATTTGAAAATAGGTTTTATTACATATGATACCATAAGCACATAAACATATAAAACCTATAGATTTAAAACCATAACTTAATTATACTTAAACTAATAGACTAATTTGAATCTAAAATATTATTTATGGGTTAGAATTCATGTATTGAAAATCACAATCAATTTCATTTGAAAACATATATGACCGGATGTACTTACATATACAAAAAATTAGGGTTTCGCATACCAAGTATAAATCCAATTGAACACAAATGACATTTCCCATCTAGAACATTACCTAAGTCATAGAAATAATCTTTTAAAATTTATAAAATAGATTTGGATTGTGTCACATAAATGTATATATATATATATATACATATGTAGATATAATTAGGTTTTAGAAACATAATTCTATTTGACCCAAAACTTAGTTCGTACATAAAATATTATTTAAGGATGGATATTCAAGTCTTAAAAATCATAAATCTTTGTATTGGAAAACATACATACATAATTACATAATTACATAATTACACATATATATAATCCAAGGACTTTCATATAAACTTAAAACATCCTTAATGTGTATATAAATATTATATAGCATACTGACTTATTTGAGAACCTTTACAAAAATTGATTTGGGTTGGGAAATATATATATATATATATATATATATATATAAACACCAAAAAAATACATATAATAATTTATAGGTTAGGAACGAATGAAAACCTTACATAAACTACTTAGACACATAAACAAGAATAATCTCTAGGGGAGCTTTTAAAACAAGGGGGTTTGGGGTGTATATATTTATATATACTCGTTTTAAAATTATATATATATATATATATACGAATACACAGTTTGTAGAAGCTAACTGAGAGATATCAACCCCTATACCATTTAGGAAAAACCCAATCAAAAACCATACACCCTGTTTTAGAGGAGGAAGGGAAATGATACTTATACTAATTATATATATTTATATATGCATACTATATAAACGAATATATACAGTGGGTGTATATCATGCTTTGCATCACAAAAAAATGGATAAATCCCCTTACAACATTAAAAACTCTTGGATTCAAACGTCTGGTATTTGAAATTGTTAAATAACTTGGATTTGAAATAAAAATAAATATATCTATATATATCTTATTATATACAAAACTATATAATCAGTTTTTTATAATAAAAACAATTTAAAAAGACCCCTTACATCATTTAAACCTTAAATATTATTGTAAACACAACATCCACCATTTGAAAATATTATTTATTTTCGATTTGAAATACATGTAAATATATATATGTATATACCCGAATATACACATAATTATATATTGGGTTCTATAAGAATTAAAAATCTAATTGAACCCAAAATATAATTTTCAACTAAAATATTATTTGAAGATTGAAAATCATCCTTTAAAATCCATAATTCAGGTTTGGATTGAGTCTTAGGTATACATGTACATACCCGAATATGCATATAAGTATATATTGTGTTTTTCATAAGAAGTACTATTCTAATTGAATCCAAAACTTAATTCGCATCTAAAACATTATTTGAGGGTTGGAAATAATTTCTTAAAATTCCTAAAACAAATTTCTTTTGAGTCACATAAAATTTGTTTATATAAATATATATATTTTAATATTTATATTTATATTTATATACCAATGTATATAAAAATAGGTTTTCCTTAATGAAAAAAAAACATAAAACACTCTTACAAAGACTATACAAAAATAAACTCTAATAAAGCATCGATGATCTCCTTTGATAAACCTTAAAATAAAAGGGATTGAATTATACATATGTAAATATTTAAAACTGTATGTAATAGAGGATTTATAAAATGGAAACGATTGAAAAATAGACCCTTACCAGAATTAAATCGAAGAGGGTAGTGGGTAAACAAGGGAGAGCCTGACAGAAAGCAATTTCAGGTAGCGATTGGGGGTGTAGAGTGAGGTTCAAGTCTTCCTATAGTATGAGAAGTTATCAATTAATACCAAATGAAAGGGGTTCCATAATCTTCTCTAGGAAGCATAGTTTTATTTTTATTTTTATATATTTTCGTTGTTTTCCCTATTACTCCATAGGTTCCCTCATTCCCACAATTATTTTCACCCCTTTGTGACTTTTATTCTCCCTTATCGCATCTCACATTATTCAATTTTTTATGATTTTATCCCCCCCTTTTATTTGGTGTGTGAGTCACACCTCACCAAGGCGTCTTTCAAACCTTTTTTTGTTTATTTTTTTATTCTCGCACGTTGACATATCTTCGACTTTTTATTATTATTTTATTTTTAATTTTTTTAAGCAAAACAATTCATCATTATTTTTAACAAAATGTGTGTATATATATATATATATATCAATTTTTTAATTATATTAATATATATATATTAATCAAAATGTGAAAAGTATACATATGTTTATATATAAATTTGTTTTTTTTCTTCAAAAAATGTATATAAAAGTATGTTTTTTATACATATATACCATATTATCATATTTTATATAAAAATATATTTATAATTAGTTTTATTAATATAAATAATTCAAATTACATTATTTTTATTTAAGACATATATATTAAGTGCGATTTTTAATAATAATTATATATATTTATAATTTATAAATTTTATAAACCAAAAACGTAATATATTATCTTAAGAATAATAATAATGGGGTTTTTTATGAACAATGTTATACCCTTAATTATTATTACTTTATTATTATTACTATTATCATTAAAATATTAAAACAAGTTATATTTACTTTAAAATACCATTTTAAATAAATTAATACAACATTAAAAAATACATTTATTTAAACAACATAATATTTTTGGAAGTAATATTTTATAATTTTGAAAATATATATATCTATTTAAATATATTTTGATTGCACAATATAATTTTTTTTACAAAAAAGACATTATTAAATACCCTTATTTAAATAATTAATAATTAATTAAAATAAATGTACCATTTTAAATTCTTGGGGTGTTACATTATTTCCCCTAAAAACAATTGCATCCTCGCAATTCTAAAATGCTCGTACACAAACCACAACAACACTAGACACACGTCACTCCCGAAGTCCCTTTACTGGGAACACCACCTATGGTAGGGTGCTGACAACCTCATCTGGATCCCTAAGGTGGTATTCAGCTACTCTATTTCCTTGGCTCAGACACATTGTGAACAGTTGGGGTCATACTTGTGCCTAAAGCACTCGGCCTTCCATAGAGAGGCACGATAAGTGTGGAGGTTTGAATGTTCAGAGTGAACTAAATCCCTATAAGTCCCACGCACCACGTCGCTCTTGAAAATATTGATGTCGTAAAGTTCTCCGTACATACTAAAACTCAGGACCTGGAATATGTAGGTCGCTCTATGGTCACCATCCAAAGAAGCTTCTAGAAATTTACCGACAGCTAGGTAGGTGTCAGCCAGAGTGAAACATAGAAAAAGGGCTTCGTGAAATTTTCTTGTTTTCCTATATGCTGTAAACTATGCAAATGTGATACGGTAATAGACCACATTGCTTCCTTGATAAAGATGGAGGATATTTGGGCGGTTCGACACCTGATGGTGTTGTTTACAAGACAATTGAATGTTTTTGAAAGTCCCATAGTCCACTGGACATAACTTGGCCACTATGATTTCCATTATCTCCATTGGGAGAGACAGAATGTGCGATTCAATAGCCATCTGAAAATTCAATGAAACTACTACTTATTAACACATAACCATGTTTTTAGTTTTGTTCTAATTTTATCAAATGTCTCTGAAGAGACATAAGACTGGTTTAATTTTTTTTTTCAAGAAACATCATACTTAGTAATGCTTAAATAAATTTTTATTTATTCAGTCATGGTTTTACAGAGTTAAATAAACTGAATCCTCTGATGCCAATTGTCACGGCCCAGCTCCCGGAAACCCAGAGTTGGTGCCATTCAGAGGATCGAATTCAGTTCAGGCTCTGAGAAACCAGCTACTTCTGAAAACTTCTTTCTTAAAAACCCAAATCTTAAATTTTTTTAAAACAAAACATAGGGTGATCACACTAATGCCCAGTGAGGGGGTTTGAAAATAAACCAATATAAATTTCGAAAACATTATTTAAAAACCCATAAAATACTCTGTCAAAAGAAAAGCTACAACACTAGTACATATCATAAACTTTCTTGATCAAAACATGTTGTTGGAATTACAAGGATACATAGTTCAATTATAGGCATGCTAAATAAATGAAATTCCAAACATGAATGACATAAGAGTATGTAGAAAAAATTAAATAGCTAAGAGTAATGAATGATCAGAGTTGCACATAAAGGTAATTATTTCATTTTCATACATCAAATACTAAAATCACTGAATGATATACATATGGCATGCCGTAAACTTTTTCTTTTCTGATACTCTTAAATAATGGATCTTAATCAACTTACAAATAATGAAGGCTTATAATGCATAACATTCTGTAAACATTTTTTCAAGGCCTCAGCCAAGACATCTATTGATTAAGGCCTCAGCCTTAATCCATAAGCTCTTTAACCAATATTATACTAATCGAATATTTTCTGGTTAATTAAATTACATAGTCATAATGAGGGAAGTGCATATACTGGACTATGTCAAGTCCTCATGCCAAGACCTAGGGGGTTAATTGTAATCGGACCCCATCCTGGAGAGCATCTGTAACCGGACTCCAACCCAGAGTGCCTCTATAACTGGACACCAACCTGGAGTGCCTCTATAACCAGACACCAACCTGAAGGGTCTGCTATAATTGGACCCCAACTCGGAGGGATAACTTTTACTGGTCCCCACCCCAGAACATACTAGTTCCAATGCATTCCTCATATATCAAAATCAAAGTCCACATACCACTTTGATTTATTAATTACTTATCATTCCAAGTACATATATTAATTGGTTTCATAATTCATATGATTCAAAGTGTCTCATACCACTTTGAATATTTAATTCATGTTACCCAAGGTGTCCCATACCACTTTGGGTAATTTAGTTATTTTTTCATTATCATGGTATGTCATATGCATGCATGATGATCAATAATATGGACAAGGAAACCGTTATACAATTGGTCTACAAATACATGACATGACAGATAACATTCCAAATATGGAATAATTAATCAAAAACAGGCATGGTTTAGTAAAAAATCTATGTACACAGGATAATTACTAAAGAACATAAAATAGTAAGTTTTGCCACAAGAGGTGTTAAATGATAACTCTTTAAAATGTCAATACATGTAAATGAAACACTTAAAGAAAATACTTGACAATAATTATTGTGATAAACAAGACTTTGAACTTGCAATTTAACCATAACCAGATTAACCACTAATAAACACTGTAGCAGTTTTAACATAAAATAATAAATGGATACTACATGATAACATAAACCCATGAATTCTTGGTCCTTTAATTTAAAATAGGCCAAAGCACATTCTTTTAAATACATAAATTACATCGAGGGTACATGAAAGTATGACTACTTAATTAAACAGGATCTTTAATGTATGCTCATATATAAAATAACCCCATGATGAAGAACATTATATGGAGTGGAAGTGTGATGGACAGAAATATTATAACTATGAAATGGAATACTTGTTGCATGCCTAGCAAACAGGGGGCTCTGGGAATTAAAAACTTAAGTTGTTTTAATCAATCTTTACAAGATAAATTTATCTGGAGACTTATTCATAGAAAATATGCTTCTCTTGGCTTCCTGAAAAAAATAATTCTTCCAAGGCTCATTGATGGGCGGCATGGTTATATGGATTCATCAATCTAGCCAGGCCTTCATTCAGTGTACAACACAATGATGAAGGATTCACGCTGGGTGGTTAATGTAGACTCAAGTTTTAATTTCTGGTCTACTAACTGGATGGGCACCCCTCTTATGGGAAGGATAAATACTAAGGAGAAAAGAATTGATAGAAAATTATCCATCAAAGAACAACTTCAACGTAGAGAAGACCTTCCAGACAAAATCATTTCCATTATTGAAAACTATGAATATATTGGACATGAGGATGTGCTGATCTGGGAAGGATCTCAAGCTATAATTCTAAGCCCTAGAAGCTTCTATAATTACCTGTTGAAGGGTGAGGTAAGCTGGATTGACTCAATGAACACAAAATAAATTCCTCCCTCCAGATTTACACTTTTCTGGAGGTTCTATCACAACAAACTTCCTATTGAGGTGAAAATTCAATAGATTGAAATTTCATTATGCTCTCGATGTACTCTTTGTGGTCAGCATCGAGAAGATATTGACCACCTGTTCCTATCCTACAACACGGATTCTACACTTTGGAACACAGTGCTCAATGTTTTTGAGATGGATCCTCCTAATACATCATCAGTTGTACAGTTCATCTACGAACTGCTTGGAGCTCAGCAATCAAAACAGATCACAGCATTGCTGCAGGTGGATTGAGTTGAACTGATTCATACGGTCTGGAAGGCCCGCAACTACTCTATAAATCGACATGCAATATTTAATGAAGCCACTGCTACTCACGGAATCCTCATGGCAGTACAAAATTCCAGCTCACTGATTCATGAACACTGTGATGCCTCGGTTAGGGAGTTCATGGTTCTCAAAAGACTAAAAGTTGCATACCACTACCCCAAACCAAGGGGCATGATGTAAGTGATTTGGACTTCCCCTTCAATGGGTGGCTAAAATGCAACACGGATGGAGCCTCCAAAGGGAACCTTGGACCTTCAGGCTATGGGGTAATCTTCAGGAATCATAACAGAGAGGTGGTGGAATGCAATTATGGTCTGTGCGGGCACACAACATCTTTGGAGGTTGAAATGATGGCTCTCATCAGCATGGTGGATATCGTTTTCCAACGGCATTGGAACAACATTTTGTTTAAAAGCTACTTGTCCAAAATGGTGCATGAAATTAGAATGGGTCAGACAAGGTTGGCTTGGAAGCTAGCAGGTAAATGGATGAATTGTCTCGATAAACTCTCCTCCCTAAACTACTTCATCACGCATACCTTCCGGGAGGAAAATCACATTGCAGATGGACTTTCAAACAAAGGGGTGTCAGAAGGGAGGAGCAACATCAACACCATTCCTAATTACATGGTCCCTCTTCTTAATGGGGACAAATGTAAAATTCCTTATTTTTTTCCTCTTGTAATGTTTCAACTTTATCAATTTAAGAGCCTCTCTGCTCATCTTTCTCAAAAAAAAATATAGGCTTAGGCAAACACTAAAACCTTACAAGTGTTAAAACATCAATTAAATCCTGAGAATTGTATTTGAAAATATGGTTTATTATATATGAAACCATTAACACATAAACATATAAAAACTATGGTTTTAAAACCATAACATAATTACACTTAAACCAATAGCCTAATTTGCATCTAAAATATTATTTAAGGGTTATAATTCATGTCTTGAAAATCATAATCAATTGCATTTGAAAACATATATGACCGGATGTACTTACAAATACAAAAAAGTAAGGTTTTTCATACCGAGTATAAATCCAATTGAACCCAAATGACATTTCGCGTCTAAAACATTAATTAAGTCTTGGAAATCATCTTTTAAAAATTATAAAACATATTTGGATTGTGTCACATAAATATTTATATAGATATATATATATATATATATGTGTGTGTGTAGAGTGTGTAGATATAATTAGGTTTGAGAAACAAAATTCCAATTAACCCAAAACTTAGTTCGCACATATAATATTATTTAAGGATGGATATTTTAGTCTTAAAAATCATAAATGTTTTTATTGGAAAACATACATGCATAATTACATAATTGCACAAATATATAATCCAAGAAGGACTTTCATATAAACTTAAAACATTATTAATGTGTATATTAACTTTGTATATCATACTAACTTATTTGAGAACCTTTGCAAAAATAGATTTGGGTTAGGAAATATATATATATATATATATATATATATATATATCTAAACAACCAAAAAATACATATAATAATTTACGGGTTTGGCATGAATGAAAACCTTACATAATCTACTTAGACACATAAACATGAATAATATCCCGGGGAGCTTTTAAAATAAGGGGGTTTGGGTGTATATATTTATATATACTCATTTTAAAATTATATATACATATATATATATATGAATACACAGTTTGTAAAAGCAAGCCGAGAGATATCAACCCCTATACCATTTAGGAAAAACCCCAATCAAAAACCATATGCCCAGTTTTAGAGGAGGAAGGGAAACGATACTTATACTGAGTATATATATTTATATATACATACTATATAAACGACTATACACATTGGGTGTATATCATGCTCTGCATCACAAAAACAAATGGATAAATCCCCTTATAACATTATAAACTCTTGGACACAAATGTACGGTATTTGAAATCATGAAATAACTTTCATTTGAAATACAAATAAATATATCTATATATATCCTATTATATAAAAAATTGTATAATCGATTTTTTATAATAAAAACAATTTAAAAAGACCCCTTACATAATTTAAACCTTAAAAATAGTTGTAAACACAACATCCACCCTTTGTAAATATAGTTTAATTTCGATTTGAAATACATGTAAATATATATATGTATATACCCGAATATATACATAAGAATATATTGGGTTCTATAAGAAGTAAAAATCTAATTGAACCCAAAATACAATTCGCAACAAAAATATTATTTGAAGATTGGAAATCATCCTTTAAAATCCATAATTCAGGCTTGGATTGAGTCTTAGGTATACATGTACATACCTGAATATGCATATAAGTATATATTGGGTTTAGCATAAGAAGTACAATTCTAATTGAATCCAAAACTTAATTCACATCTAAAACATTATTTAAGGGTTGGAAATCATTTCTTAAAATTCCTAAAACAAATTTCTTTTGAGCCACATAATATATATATATATCTGTATATACCAAAGTATATAAAAATAGGTTTTTCTTAACGAAAAACAAAACATAAAACACTCTTACATAGACTGTACAAAAACAAACTCTAATAAAGCATCGATGAACTCATTTGATAAACCTTAAAATAGAAGGGATCAAATTATACATATGTATATATTTAAAACTATATATAATAGAGGTTTTATAAAATGTAAACGATTGAAAAATAGACCCTTACCTGAATTAAATCGAATAGGGTAGTGTGTAAACAAGGGAGAGCCTGACATAGAGCAATTTTAGGTAGCGATTGGGGGTGCAGAGTGAGGTTCAAGTCTTCCTATTGTATAAGAAGTTCTCAATTTATACCAAATGAAAGGGGTTCCATAAGCTTTTCTAGAAAGATTAGTTTTATTTTTATTTTTATATATTTTCTTTTTTTTCCTATTACTCCACAGGTTCCCTCATTCCCACAATTATTTTCACCCATTTTTGACTTTTCTTCTCCCTTATCCAATCTCACATTATTCATTTTTCTATGATTTTATCCCCCCCCCCTTTTATTTGGTGTGTGAGTTACATATCACCATGGAATATTTCAAATATTTTTTTGTTTGTTTTTTTTATTTTCTCACGTTGACATATATTATCATTTTTATTTATATTTTATTTTATTTTTTTAAACAAAATAAGTCATCAATGTTTTTAAAAAAACGTGTGTATACATACATACAAACATATATATATATATATATATATATATATCTGTTTTTAATTATATTAATATGTATATATTAATCAAAATGTGAAAAGAATACATATGTTTATATATAAATTCGTTTTTATTCAAAACTTGTATATAAAAGTGTGTTTTTTATACATATATACTGTATTAGAGTTTTTTATAAATATATATATATATATATATAATTCATTTTATTAATATAAATAATTCAAATTACTTTTTTTTTATTTCAAACATTTTTATTAAGTGCGTTTTTTATTAATAATTATACATATTTATAAATTATAAATTTTATAAACCTAAAACATAATATATTATCTTAAGAATAATAATAATGGGTTTTTTTATAAACAATGTTCTACCCTTAATTATTATTACTTTATTATTATTATTATTATCATTAAAATATTAAAACAAGTTATATTTACATTAAAATACCATTTTAAATAAATTAATACAGCATTAAAAAATACATTTATTTAGAGAAAATAATATTTTTGGATGTAATATTTTATAATTTTGAAAATACATATATCTATTTAAATATATTTTGATTACACAATATAATTTTTTTACATAAAAGACTTTATTAAATACCCTTATTTATATAATTAATAAATAATTAAAATAAATGTACCATTTTAAATTCTTGGGGTGTGACAATTATTAAAGGTAAAACCAATTTTTACTTGCTTCATAAATGAAACCAAGTTATATCGTTATATTTATAGTGTAAATACCAATTTTGTATGTGTTAACCGCTATTTTTATGAGCTATATAAAGGTACCTCCTTGTTTTCATAAAGGTACCATTGAATCCCCTATAGTCACATAAAGGGATCCTAGTCAAAATGTTTCTTGTTTAAGGGTACTCTATAAATATTTATTGTTGTATAAGGGTATAATGAGTCTCACATAAGGGTAATTATGAATTCCTGAGTCCCATATAATGTAACATCCCAGGTAAATAAAGAATAAAACATTTTCATATTTATTAATATTTTCGAATTAAATATTAGTTTTACTTTAAAGGGGTTACTATGTTCGATAGCATACCTGATACGCAACAAATAGATTCTTTGAAATCTTACATTTCACACTAGTAATAAAATAATATTTTTTTAAATGTTAGTTAACACGTAGCCGTTGTATTGGTGAGAATGAATAGAAATAACTAAAATATGATTATATATGTTTGTTAAATGTTTTTACATTTATCCAATAAAATATTAAGGCTTAAAATACGAAAAGAATTCAATTTTAGGCATATATACTCTAATTTTCACTAAAGGTCCACTTATCACCTTTTGATGGCGAACCGTCATTAAATATAGTTTTGGTCACTCTTATACATTCTATTGGACCAAATAAAACTCTTATTTAGAATCGGGAGAACAAAATTTACTTTGTGTAAATTTTTGGTATTTTTCCGATAAAGTTCATTTTTTAATGAATAGTGAAAAATGTTGTATTTTAATTCAAAACCTCTTTTTAATATAATTTGTTAATATGATTAGATTATATTTTGAATTGGTTTTAAAGTGAAATTAGAATATTTTTTTACCATTTAATCCAATATTGGTCGTTGAAATTAATTTCACTTTTAAATTGGACTTAAACTAGTGTCAATCTTTTGATATATATTGTTTCATAAAAACACGTTATTTGTTCTGACAGTGGGAATTAATTATTAAATTAATTACTGTAACTTATATTTTTTTTAATTTTGTAAAATAGACATCATTTTTTAATTCGGAATATCAAATATTTCTTAGGATGAACTTTTGGTATTTTCTGAAAAACTTCAATTTTTGATGAATAGTGAAACCACTAAGTGACAGTTAAAGAAACTGATTTTTCGTTTAAATGAAATTTTACCACCTCTCTGTTTTGAATTTCAAAAATCCGACATACACGGTTGTCATTAGGAAGTAAAATGTGGTTCAATGGGATTAAAATAATTTTTGGGTGAATAGTAACTTTTATGTTTTTAATCACGATTAGAGGTAATTAGTGTAGTTTAAGGTAAAAATAATGTTTTAATAATATGAAATGACCTTGAAACATGTCCCACCCTTATTGGATGTGTCATGGACGACCAATACAATCCATGGGTCAACTTGGGGACCCCATGGAGCCACTTTGGTAGGAAAATGACATTAATAACTTTTTATTTAATGTTAAAATAAAAATGTCACAAACATGAGATGTTTTACTAAAACAATTTTTAAATGGGGTTATACAAGTCATAATTTTGACTATAAATATTCATTGGAAATATAAAAAGATTTAATACATCATGATATTTTTTTTATAATTTTTAGACATTAAATTTATTAAATTATTTATAACACCATGATGATGCAGCGATTACCTCATTATTTAACGATTTAAATAAAATGAAACGATAATGTAAAATCTATTACCTAAACTTCTAAAAAACCTATTGGATGGGTGTATTTCGAACCCTTATCACCTTATCCTCTAAATTTATAATTGTGGGACCTTTTTTATCCGAAAAATCATTTTATAATAAAGTATCTTTTCTTAACTTTCCAAGAGTGCCCCTCCTCTCCTCTTATAAAAGGCCCCCACCTCTACCACCTTACTCACACATCTCAAGATTTTGGGTCAGCCAAACCCTGACCATTTTTCCTCTCCAGATCCCTCTCTTACTCCTAGAATCCTCACTTTGGGCAGAAGTCTTCCCAAGTAAGCCTTTGAGCTCAAATCAAAAAGAGTTACCTGTTTTAAAGGTAGTGTTTTCTCTTGTGTTCTTATGTTTTATTTTGCTTCCCCCACCCACTAAACTCTTTTTATTACATTATTTTGTAACAACACCAGTATCTTAAATATTATAGGATGTTGTTATGTGAAGTATTTGAGCTACAATTATACACACCTACATATAATGGTTAAAGAACATACTGTTTCTGTGGATGGAGAATTTCTGCCTCACGAAATGATGATTGTTCAACACTCATATAACACATTCAAAGGTGGCCATTAAGATGTAAATATATTCATATATGATATATAATATGTTTATGTTTTACTTGAGCTTATTTATTTTTCATTTATGGCATACCTTTATGGTTTCCATTATGGGTAAACGCGATATCTTCATTTTAGGAAGCACGGACTATCGCCCCCTCCAAGTGATTTGATTCATTAATGCCATATATGGGACATATAAAGGATGGAGTTAAAGTTATTATATATGATGTTATATTGGAATTATAATATACCTTTACATCATTATTATTTCTTTCCATTAAAGGATGAGATAGAAATGAAAGTAGCGTTCATGCGTACGTACGGCTTACCGTCTCCATGAATGGTGCATTTCATTTCTTATCCCCAAATGTAATGTACTATTATAAGTACATATATATAATGGATATATATGATGTATGTTACATCTAAATGATGAATATAATTCTGGAATTAAAATATACATATCTATCATTTAGTTTTAATTCCATTAATATGACATAGAAATGAAAGTAGCGTTCATGCGTACGTACGGCTTACCGTCTCCATGGACGGTGAATTTCATTTCTTAACTCTAAATGATTGTGTAATATTATAAATGCATGTATATACTGGATATATATGATATATATTATATCTACATCATGAATATAATTCTTGATATAATGGATATTTTACCACATGAACATCTTGTAATTATAAAGAGTTTATTTTTGACTCAAGTACCAATGATCGAAAAAACGACCATTATTAACTTAAATAATTACATAGTGTTAATGATATGGTAATAAGTGATATAAAAGGAATAATTAACTTGAAAAAAGTTCTCAATCAAGTCTAAATTAACTCAAGTTTATTATTCAGAAGGTTAAAGAACGATCGAGTCAAGTCGGACACGAGGTAAGGGACTTCGTCTCAATCTCCTTTCATTAAGGCATATTTTGTTCTAATACAAAAATTTCTTTTATAAAGAGTATAAACCCCTTTGACTTTTAATTTTATACAAAATAAATATTTTTATATGAAGCGTTTTACAAAACGACAAAAAGGAATGTTTCTATTAACGTACGCGGTGACAACGACCTTTTCCGCCGCCGCGAGTATTATTTGGTCTTTGGCTTCCTCAACAAGCCGTAATGTTTTTTAAAATGAAATAAATACCATATACTCTTTAATGTATTTTGGTATTGAAAATGGTTTTTATAATGGTTTTGTTATGTCATGATATTTTAGTAATATATTGTGGTTGAAATGTGGAAATGTTTTCTTTCCATTATATTTGTTTTATGTCTTTTGATTTTATAATGTTACTTGGACATTTGACGGGTGGTTACGTGATAAACCATATGAAGGGTGGTTTCGTGAATACTAGGATGGGTGGTTACGTTATAACCTCCAATGCATTGGGTATGGAAGTCGGCCGTATGGCTATTCCATTAAGTGATATGTGTGGAAGTCGACCATATGGTTATTCCATTTAAGTATGTTTATGTCCCAAGTTACCTTTATATGTTATGTGTTCTTTATATGGGTTTTATGGTAATATTTTGGTTACAAAAGGGTAAGTATTTATCTTTTATTCATTGAAGAGTTTTTACTATTTCATAAAGGTGAAAAGTATTACTTTGATAAAGTATACATGGTTTACTTGTTGTTTTGAAAAAACTAACAGTTTTCATTCTTTGTGTTTCCCTTACTGAGATTTTTATGCTCACCCCAAGTTTTTTTGAAATGTTTTTCACAGGACTTAATGTGGAATTGGATCATGGATGGGATCAAGGTAAAGTCATGCTATCTAAAACATGGAACTAGACATGTTTATTTTTAAGAGTTTTTATTTTATGGAAACTTAGTAGAAGTGTATACTTTATAATCTTTTGAGATGTAATAGTTATGTCCTAATTATCTAAAACTCTATACCATGAAAAGATCCTCAGTGTGAATTATTCATTTAATTCAATATTAAGTAAGGTTTAAGGTTGGGGCCTTATAGTTGGTATCAGAGGTCGGTTTAGACAACTTTAGGAGTTAGAAAATTGTTAATTTATAAATTAATTTATGGTATGATTGAAATGATTAGCATTTAAAGATTACCATGTTGCTTTGTCTAAGATATATCTCTGTTAAGAATTATTTTTCATAAAAAAAATAGAGAAAATTTTCTCGAAAGTCATACATAGTATAATTACTTTCTGAATCAGCAACCAAAGATGGTCGGAATCAGAATTGAGCAGTTTACTACAGTGATGACTCAGTTGAATCAGGTGATAAATGGTGGTTGTGTTTATTGATTATATTTTGGTGTTTTCTAAAAGTAAAGAGGACCAGGAATGTTATTTAAGGGTTATCTTGCAAACCTTAAAAGAAAATAAACTGTATGGAAAATTCAGAAAGTATGAGTTTTGGTTACAACAAATTTCTTTCCTTGGTCACATTGTTTCAAAAAAATGGTGTAATTGTTGATCCTTCTAAAACAAAAGTTGTTGAAGAATGACCAAGACCCACAAATGTAACCTATATCCATAGTTTTCTTGGTTTGGTAGGTTACTACCGAAGGTTTGTTGAAAATTTTTCACGGTTATCTAGTCCAATGACTAAGCTAACTCAGAAGGGTGTTAAGTTTATCTGTACAAAATAATGTAATGATTGTTTTCAGGAGTTGAAAAGAAGATTGGTGAATGATCCAGTTTTGGCACTTCCTTCCAGGAATGGTGAGTTTGTTATCGACAGTGATGCTTCATTGAAAGGACTTGGCTGTGTCCTTATGTAGAATGATCAGGTAATTGCATATGCTTCACGTCAGTTGAAAACTCATGAGGTAAATTACCCTACACATGACTTGGAATTAGCTGCTGTTGTTTTTGCTCTAAAAATTTGGAGGCATCATTTGTATGGAGTAAAGTGTGAAATATATATTGATCACAAAAGTGTAAAGTATATATTCACTCATAAAGAATTGAACATGAGAAAGAGGATATAGCTAGAATTAATCAAGGATTATGATTGTACAATTCATTACCATCCGGGAAAAGCAAATAAATTGGCTGATGCTTTGAGTCAAAAAAGTAATGCTTCATTGACAATGTTGCATTTGGAACGTGATCCTTTGGTTGAGGATTTGATGAACTTTGGCATAGAAGTTGTTGGTGCAAGAAGTTATTCTGTTTTGTTTCAGGTATCAGTGAGATCATCTTTATCAGACAGAATTAAGAAAGTGCAGCAGAAAGACAGTGTGTTGTAGAAAAAGATAGAGCTGGTTCAGAAGGGTAAGTTTCCTGAATTTAATATTGATAATGATTGTGTTTTGAGGTTTGGGAAGAGATTATGTGTTCCTGGTGATTCACAGTTGAATAATGAGTTGTTTTTTGAGGCTCACAGTTCCTCGTTTTATGTTCATCCTGGCAGTACTAAGATGTACAGAGATCTGCGGGAGTATTACTAGTGGGATGGAATGAAAAGAGATATTGCTAATTTTACTATGAAGTGTTTGACTTGTCAATAGGTAAAAGCAGAGCGGAAGTTACCTAAAGGGATGCTTCATCCTTTACCAGTGCCAGAGTGGAAATGGGAAAATATATACATGGACTTTGTTGTGGGATTACTGAGGACATCTCGAGGTAATAATGCAATTTGGGTTATTGTTGATCGCTTGACTAAATCTGCTCATTTCCTTCCTATTTGAGATACTTTCTCTCTAGATCAACTTTCTCGATTGTATCTTAAAGAGATATTCAAGTTGCATGGATTTCCCCTTTACATTGTATCTGATCATGATCTCAGGTTTACTTCTAACTTTTAGAAGGACCTTCAGAAGTCGTTGGGTACTGAATTAAATTTTAGTACAGCTTTTCATCCTCAGTCAGATGGGCAGTTAGAACGAACAATTCATACTTTGGAGGATATGATACGTGCTTTTTCAATGGATTATCAGGGATGTTAGGACCAACATCTTTCTTTGGTTGATTTTTCATATAATAACAGTTTTCATTCCAGTATACAGATGGCACCATTTGAGGCATTATATGGTAAACGGTGTCGAACTCCATCTCTTTGGGATGAAGTGGGTGAAAGGAAGCTGATGGGACCAGAATTGGTAGAAGAGATGGTAGAAAAAGTTCAGTTGATTCAGAAACACATGAGAACAGCTCAGAGTAGGCAGAAGAGTTATGTGGATAACCGGAGGAAGGATCTATCTATCGAGGTAGGTGATCATATTTTTCTCAAAGTTTCGTCGTGGAAAAGTGTGCTGCGATTTGGTAAGAAAGGAAAGCTGAGTCCAAGGTTCATTGGAACATATGATATTCTGGAGGGAGTTGGATCAGTTGCATACCGAGTGGCTTTACCTCCGAGTTTATCTCAGGTACATAATGTTTTTCATGTTTTGATGTTGAGAAAATATATGCCAGATCCATCTCATGTTTTGAGCCTAGAGGTAGTTCAGTTGGAAGAGAATCTCTCTTATGAAGAACAACCAGTCCAGATTCTTGACCGAAGAGAGAAAGTGTTGCAAAATAAGGTAATTCACTAGGTAAAGGTTTTTTGGAAAAACCATATGGTTGAAGAGGCAACGTGGGAATCTGAAAATGCTATGCGGGATAAATACCCCCACTTATTTTGATAAGTGGGTAAAATTGCGAGGATGCAATTACCAAAAGGGGGGAAGGATGTAACATCCCAAGTAAATAAAGAATAAAACATTTTCATATTTATTAATATTTGCGAATTAAATATTAATTTTACTTTAAATGGGTTTCTATGTTCGATAGTGTACCCGATACGCAACAAAGAGATTCTTTGAAATCTTACGTTGCACACTAGTAATAAAATAATATTTTTTTAAATGGTAGTTAACACGTAGCCTTTGTATTGGCGTGAATGAATATAAATAACTAAAATATGATTATATATGTTTGTTAAATGCTTTTACATTTATCAAATAAAATATTAAGGCTTAAAATATGAAAAGAATTCAATTTTAGGCATATATACTCTAATTTTTACTAAAGGTCCATTTATCGCCTTTTGATGGAGAACCGTCATTAAATATAGTTTTGGTCACTCTTATACATTCTATTGGACCAAATAAAACTCTTCTTTAGAATCAGGACATCAAAATTTACTTTGTGTAAATTTTTGGTATTTTTCCGATAAAGTCCATTTTTTAATGAATAGTGAAAAATGTTGTATTTTAATTCAAAACATCTTTTTAATCTAATTTTCTTATATGATTAGATTATATTTTGAATTGGTTTTAAAGTGAAATTAGAATATATTTTTCCCATTTAATCCAATAGTGGTCGTTGGAATTAATTTCACTTTGAAATTGGACGTAAACTAGTGTCAATCTTTTGATATATATTGTTTCATAAAAACAGGCTATTTGTTCAGATAGTGGGAATTAATTATTAAATTAATTAATGTAACTTATATGTTTTTAATTTTGTAAAATATAAATCATTTTTGAATTCGTAATATCAAATATTTCTTAGGGTGAACTTTTGGTATTTTTCTGAAAAACTTCAATTTTTGATGAATAGTGAAACCACTAAGTGGAAATTAAAAAAACTGATTTTTCATTTAAATGAAATTTTACCACCTCTGTATTTTGAATTTCAAAAATCCGACATACATGGTTGTCCTTAAGAAGTAAAATTTGGTTCAATGGGATTAAAATAATTTTTTTGTGAATAGTAACTTTTAAGTTTTTAATTGCGATTAGAGGTAATTAGTGTAGTTTAAGGTAAAAATAATGTTTTAATAATATGAAATGACCTTGACACATGTCCTAACATTATTGGATGTGTCATGGAAGACCAAGACAATCCATGGGTCAACTTGGGGACCCCATGGAGCCACTTTGGTAGGAAAATGACATTAATAACTTTTTATTTAATGATAAAATAAAAATGTCACAAACATGAGATGTTTTACTAAAAAAATTTTAAATGGGGTTATACAAGTCATAATTTTGACTATACATATTCATTGTAAATTTAAAAATAATTCGTACATCATGATATTTTTTTTATAATTTTTAGACATTAAATAAAATAAATTATTTATGACACCATGATGATGCAGCGATTACCTCATTATTTAACGATTTAAATAAAATGAAACAATAATGTAAAATCTAAGACCTACACTTGTACAAAACCTATTGGATGGGTGGATTTAGAACCCTTATCACCTTATCCTATAAATATATAATTGTGGGACCTTTTTTATACGAAAATCATTTTATAATAAATTATCTTTTCTTAACTTTCCAAGAGTGCCCCTCCTCTCCTCTTATAAAATGCCCCCACCTATACCACCTTACCCACACCTCTCAAGCTTTTGGGTCGGCCAACCCCTGCCCATGTTGTCTCTCCACATCCCTCTATTACTTCTAGAAGCCTCAATTTGGGCAGAAGTCTTCCCAAGGAATCCTTTGATCTCAAATCAAAAAGAGTTACCCGTTTTAAAGGTAGTGTTTTCTCTTGTGTTCTTATGTTTTATTTTTCTTCTCCAACCCCCTAATCTCTTTTTATTCCTTTATTTTGCAACAAAACCAGTATATTAAATATTATAGGATGCTTTTATGTGAATTATTCGAGCTACACTTACACACACCTACATCTAATGGTTAACGAACATATTGTTTCTGTGGATGGCGAATTTCTGCCTCACGAAACGATGATTGTTTAACACTCATATAACACCTTCAAAGGTGGCCATTAAGATGTCACTATATTTATATATAATATATAATATGTTTATGTTTTACTTTATCTTCTGTATTTTTCATTTATGGAATACCTTTATGGTTTCCGTTATGGGTAAACGCGACATCTTCATTTTAGGAAGTGTGGACTACCGCCCCCTCAAAGTGATTTGATTCGTTAATGCCATATGTGGGACATATAAAGGATGGAGTTAAAGTTATTATATATGATTTTATACTGTAATTATAATATACCTTTACATAATTATTATTTCTTTCCATTAAAGGATGAGATAGAAATGAAAGTAGCGTTCATGCGTATGTACGGCTTACCGTCTCCATGAACGGTGCATTTCATTTCTTATCCCCAAATGTAATGTACTATTATAAGTACATATATATAATGTATATATATGTTCTAGGTTACATCTAAATGATTAATATAATTCTGGAATTAAAATATACATATCTCTCATTTAGTTTTAATTCCATTAATATGACATAGAAATGAAAGTAGCGTTTATGCGTACGTATGGCTTACCGTCTCCATGAATGGTGCATTTCATTTCTTACCTCTAAATGATTATGTAATATTATAAAAGCATGTATATACTGGATATATATGATATATATTATATCTAAATCATTATATATAATTCTTTATATAATGGATATTTTGCCACATGAACAACTTGTAATTATAAAGACTTTATTTTTGACTCATGTACCAATGATCGACAAAACGACCATTATTAACATATATAATTAAATAGTTTTAATGACATTGTAATAAGTTATATAAAAGGAATAATGAACTTGAATAAGGTTCTAATGAAAGTGGAAATTAACTCAAGTTTATTATTCAGGAGGTTAAAGAACGATCGATTCAAGTCGGACACGAGGTAAGGGACTTCGTCTCAATCTCCTTTCATTGAGGCATATTTTGTTCTAATACAAGAATTTCTTTTATAAGGAGTATAAACCCCTTTGACTTTTAATTTTATAAAAAAGGAATCTTTTTATACGAATTTTTTTACAAAACGACAAAAAGGAATGTTTTCTTTTAACGTACGCTGTGACAATGACCTTTTCCACCGCCGCGAGTATTATTTGGTATTTAGCTTCCTCAACAAGCTGTAATGTTTTTTAAAATAAAATAAATACCATATACTCTTTAACTTATTTTGGTATTGAAAATGGTTTTTATAATGGTTTTGTTATGTCAATATATTTTAGTAATATATTGTGATCGAAATGTGGAAATGTTTTCTTTCCATTATATTTGTTTTATGTCTTATGATTTTATAATGGTACTTGGTCATTTGACGGGTGGTTACGTGAAAAACCATATAAGGGGTGGTTCTATGAATACCAGGATGGGTGGTTACGTTATAACCTTAAATGCATTGGGTATGTAAGTCGGTCGTATGGCTATTCCATTAAGTGATATGTGTGTAAGTCGGCTGTATGGTTATTCCATTTAAGTATGTTTATGTACCAAGTTACCTTTATATGTTATGTGTTCTTTATATGGGTTTTATGGTAATAGTTTGGTTACAAAATGGTATGTATTGATCTTTTATTCAGTGAAGAGTTTTTACTAATTCATAAAGGTGAAAAGTATTACTTTGATAAAGTATACATGGTTTACTTGTTGTTTTGAAAAAACTAACTGTTTTCATTCTTTGTGTTTCCCTTACTGAGCTTTTTATGCTCACCCAAAGTTTTTTTGAAATTTTTTTCACATGACTTAATGTGGAATAGGGTCATGGATGGGATCAAGGGAAAGTCATGCTATCTAAAACAAGGAACTAGACATGTTTCTTTTTAAGAGTTTTTATTTTATGGAAACTTAGTAGAAGTGTCTACTTTGTAATCTTTTGAGATGTAATAGTTATGTCCTAATTCTCTAAAACTATAAACCATGAAAAGATCATCAATGTGAATTATTCATTTAATTCAATATTAAGTAAGGTTTAAGGCCAGTGCCTTATATATAATGGTAGGATGTTTCCACATAAGGGTTCCCTGACATTTCTCAATGTTTTGTATGGGTGGCCAATCGTGTAAAGGTAAAACCTTGTTACCCT
The DNA here is from genome assembly GCA_963277665.1 of Viscum album. Lineage (NCBI taxonomy): Eukaryota > Viridiplantae > Streptophyta > Magnoliopsida > Santalales > Viscaceae > Viscum > Viscum album. The sequence goes on from OY728130.1 coordinate 734,641,275, forward strand.
TACATAGAATGTATGTGTTGCATATGGGAATTTGGATTTTATAAAAAAAAATATTCTCCATTTTTGATCTATAATGTTTTTAATGTAAATTATGGAATTAAATGAAGAATTTAGATGGTTATGAATCTATTCAAGGACATAAAATAAATATTTGGACCTATTTAATCAAAGGAGTTTTAAAATGACTCCTTTTAAGTAAATTAAATGGATACATTTTTAGTATGAATTTAATTTGAACTCAATGGAATGTTTATCTGATACTTCCAAGAAGTCAAATAGGGTTGGTTTCTTTAATAAATCTAGGGAGTCTCTTTCCCTCATAGGAGTTTCCTTCTTTATTTGACATTGGATGATTCGAATGTTTCAATGAATATCATAGTGTCTTATATAATTAATTTAATCCATTCCTACTTGTTTATAGTCTTATTTTTTAAAATGAATTTTCAAGTATCATTTATATCTCTCCACTATTTTTTATTTTGTTGGGAAAAGATTCAATTCTCCAGGTAGGATATTAAAGTTTTCATTATTTTATATATATCTATTAGATTATCATTATTTTTATTTCCACAAGTTAGATATTATGGATTGGAATAATTAAGATAATAATATATACTAATGAAATTTAATTGAATGGTTTGATACACATGTTATTACTATTTTTCCTTGAGATCATTGTTGTTGTTGTTGGTAATATTATTATTGTTTCAAGTTATATTATTGCAATGAAATAATAATTAATTAATTAATTAATTAATTAGTTTTTTTTCTAGAATACTTGTAATGATGAAATAATCTAGTATAAAATTAAATAATTAACATCCTCATCATCCCATGGATTAAAAGATCCAAATGCCAATCCAGGAAATAAAAACAAAATTAATACTTTGGAGAATGTTATCACATGCAGGGAAATATTGTTATGTTAATTAATTATAGAATTAGATTATTAAAAATATTACATGTTGTATATAATTTTTATTATCATAATGTTTTGGAAAATTTAATGATTAAATATATTATTAATATTATTTTTGATACATTAAATGGTAAAAATTACCAGGGGAGAGAAAACTAATTATCACATATTGTGATATTTTTTTGTTAAAAATTATCACATGATGAATAAAAATTATTATTATTATGTAAATTATCAAAGAGTGAAAGTGATAATCTCATATTATTTTCAATTTATTAATTTCTAAAATAAAAATGATAGCAGGGTGTAGTGTTAAAATGATTAAATAATGTTGATGTTAGTTATTATATAAATATTTTAGAAAAATGAAATGGGGATTATCGCATAATAATGATGATAAATATTTCTTATTGGTAATTAAATTTTATATTATTTGTAGCATGATGACTCACGTTGTCGGTGGATTAGTGGCCAACATATGCACGAATTAGTGTCCTTTGATTTGTTTAGCTTTGTGGCCTTAGTTGTGATGTGATGGTGCGACGTAGTCATTACTATGTAGTGGAATAGTAACAATTCAATAATAATTTTTAAAAAATATATTTTATACGGCTAAAGAATATGATAGTGATTATTTAAAAACTAAAAACTATATTTATAAATCTTTTTAGTTGATCGTTAAATAAACTATGGTAAATGGAACTATGATTACGACTCTTTGTGTAATGCATGTAGTTGGTTGTTCTGCATTAGAGGCATTTCATGGTGGCAGATATTTATAGTGACCTAATAGTGGTTGTGTTGTAGTTTCTTGTGTGAAACCAAAGTTAATGGCTTGTGAAAGAAAACTATATACTAGTATTATTTTATGATTAGTCTGCAGACCCCGCCAAATTCATGTAACATATCTCACAATTAGATACCCTTTGGTTGTTTTCCTTAACATCCATGATGGAGAGGATATAGAAAGATGATTTTCCCTTCTCCATCAATCACCCTTCAGCTGTATCTTTTGGTGAAACTAGTATTGGATGATGATATTTTTTGTGGGGTCATTTTTGGTAAGAGTAGGACACTAGTTTTATCTCCTACATAGTCATGTAACACTAATACCTTGGATACCTAATATGAGATGTGAAATTTGATCCACAATAATTGATTTATGGTTGGTTACACGAGACATGACATACCATTTGAATTTTTATTGGTGGATATTTAGTACTTAAGAGAAAATGATATTTTCTAATTGGGTGATATGAAAAAATAGTGTGTAAGTGGTTGTGGGGTTCCATTAACTACAATCTTAAGATATTACGTTATTACTCTTGGATTTGTTATTTGGTGATAGATCCCTGGTTAGGATCGGGGAAAAACTGGTCCACCATGAATTTTAATTTTATATATTCATTTTTCCTATAGGGAATTATTAATATTTTTTGAATGTTACATGGGAGACTTTGGGTATGATCCTACTTATTATACATGTTATTTTCACCCTATGTATATATAAACTATTTTTGTAATGACACTTTTTTTACGATACACTTTGTAATATTTTATAGAATATAAATAGATTTTGGTAAAGAGTAAGAAAATAATCCTAATTCTTAGGGAGTCATGATGAAAACATGTTAAAAATATTAAATAAAATATATCACATGTATGCAGTTTTTTAGAAAAAATGAAATATCTCTCAGATAATGTCATTGATGTGAAATATTATACTACTGTCAAATCAATAGTGTGCATCTTTCCCTAGGCACGACATAAGTATTTTCAGCATTGGATGCTTCTATGGAGTGTTAACATGGGTTAATTAAATTAATATATTAATTTAAAATTCATTTAATTTTCAAACCCTAATAACACATCCTTTATAATCTTCTCATGGGTGATTCCCCTAGTGTTAGCTACATAACCAGAGGATTGAGATAATAAAGAGAATGGTAATGGGGAGTGCATCGGGGTTTGATCAAATGTTCATGGATATGGGATCAGAGTACCGTGAGGCTCATCCTCATTGATGGTGTTCTTAGATATATCCAACGATAATGATATAAAAATGTTCTACATTAATGATGATTATATCCCATGGTATGGAACGTTTTTTGGGTCAATACCCATTTATGGTTTGAGATGAACATAAATTAATTCTTTCTAAATTAATTCAATGGCCATTATTAATTAGTTTTTGAAATATTTGATGTATTTTCCTAGATCTAATAATTTTAGATTTATTCACCACTAAATTTTTATTAATTTCATAACCCGCCCTATTATTCATATTTTGATGACAATGGCCGAACAAACACAACCACCAACCAAATCCCACTTTTTGTCATGTTCAGATATCCATCAGTATTTCAGTGTTCATTGATGTTATTTTATTAGATTGAAATTTTGATGATACCTAGGATGAATATTCATTGTACATTAATTATTTGGAATAATTGATCATGATCGTTGTTTTTGTTTTGCGTTTTGGACATGTGATTGAAGTGTGGAAATGATGATGAAAATCTGACGATGGTTCAGGTAACAGTGGATATATGAGCTAAAATGGTAAGGTATCTCTAGAGGACCAATGATAATAAATTTCAATAAATATGTGGATGGAATAGGACCTTTGATAATGAATAATATCCAGTTGTTTCATAGGCAATGCTATTTCATGTTGTTGGACTATTCAATGCTTCTGGATAGGGGTGCTGTCTGATTTTCTAGTGGAGAATGGTTAGAATATGACTTCTGACTAGCCATTGATGGTGGTAAACCAAATTATAGGAGTTATGGAAAATATTAGTGGAGAAAATTAAGTAAATTTTTGTGTTTGTAGATGTGTGGAATAGGCTACAGTTTATATGAATTTCCATTATACATGATGAGTTCTATGGAAGAACACACATAGTGGGGATGCCTCTATGAGGAGGATATGGTTAAACATTTAGTTAAATATCAAACATAGTGTGGAAATCATGCACACTATGTGACCATTGGTTTTCCAACTCATAATATAAAGAAATTACATGCCTAGTAAGATATGTGGCCTTACACATCATGTGTGTTGGGGAACACCTTGTGTACTTATGAATAGTAAACGGTTTTGGCTAGGTAGCACATTCTGTGTGTTGGCTTGGCCTTTACATGCCATGTGTGATTTTGAGTACACCTCATGTACTACATAAAGTGAAAAGGGATGAGAAAATGACACATGTTGAGTGGCAGCCTAACCTATACACATTTTGTTTTGTAATAACATGATGGGTATACTCTGGAAAATATGTCACGTAATATAGATTGACATTGGCTGTACTTTACCGAAGGACACATGATGTTTACTCAATCGGGAATTCCGTTAACTTCTACCAGTGTATGTTAGATATCTTTTTCTCCTCAAACAATATTCTAGAAGAGGTTGTTCTCTTAGTCGAATGTTACATTTGACATTATAGTAGAATCCAACACTGATAGTGAGGACATGATCTCACATTGAGAATTTGTTTCTACTTTTGAGCATTTCTAGGTTATCATGTTTATTCATTTGGATTTGGGATTTAGATCTAACTCTCTCTTTAATTATTTATCATTGGAAATTTTTTGGGGTCCTACTAGACATGTTTATACTCACCCTTACATGGGATATCCACACATGTGTCATTTCTTATATAGAATATAGATCATTCAATGAAGTTATAGTAGGAATACGAGTAGGCAGAGCTTAGTTGTGATAGATGGATCACATATGGTTTGAGGAGTTTGCATCCTGATTGATGTCCCCTTTTGTTAGCAGGCTAGACTCTTTTTCAAATTTTTAGGATTTGATTTAGAACTTATGTATTTTTTATACCCTCATAATTATCTAATATGGGATTGATTTTTATTCATACATTTATAGAGTAAGTTTTTTATCTTTTATATACTATACTAGTGTATGGAGATGTGTGTTCATGTACATGTACATTATTCTATGTCCTCCCATGTGTGGGTTACGACTACTCAGTACTAGTTTCAATATCATATCCTATTTAATGTGGTCTTTGGGTGTCATTATCATCTTACAACTATCCATGCTAGCCTCAGTAGGTTTGGTAGTGATATTGTGATGTTAGAGTACTTCATCTTTGGATCGGAGTTTAGATATTTTGTAGCTATGGGTTATGATTTAGGAAATAGAGAAACAATGTTAATGTTCTCATGTTTTTATCTCAGTACAGGGAACCCAATGATTGTATACCAAACGACATATACATTATCCAAGAATATGATAACATTCTTGATGAATTTGAACATGTGGGAACTGATTTTACAAAAATAAATGCACATTTGTCATACTGGAATGGTTTTGGTTTATATGCCATTCTTTAGTAGGCTCCCTAGATATTCTATTTGACCACAATGAATCTATAATATTACTAAATTCCTCCAAAACAACAACAAAATCTGATTCCAAAACAAGATCATGATTTTGATCCACCTAGAAATGAATATTTTTTCTACATTCTTATGTAGGAGGCAAAGTATCTTGGTGGATAATGAGCAGTGTATCCACCCATTGAGTTTAATATTTCCCCACCAATGGTAGTTCAAGTGGATTCTCCAAATTAGGTTTAGAAATAACCAGTACTAGTAGTATTATAATATTAAACTCATACTAAGTGAACTTTATGGGTTTTAGAGATAAGTACTACCTAGGATTAATAGGGAGACTAACCCTCATCATCTAGTGGAAGAAGACTAGCTGGATTCATTAAATTAAATTTTATGGTACCCACTTATATTCTACCAACGTGATACAGTGGTGTCATTGATCTCAGGATGGTGAGTTGGGAACATTCTCTGCATTGAGAAAAATAAACTATATGGGTTATTGGCTATCATTATTTTCTAGGAGAATTTATCTTCATATCGGTTTTAGAGTTTTCGATTTCCAGGATTCAATGTGTGGATTAGTTGGACCCAATGAATTTTTTTTATAGATTTTGGTGAACTACTCAGAATCAAGTTTCTTTCGGTGCTGAATAAATGATATGGTGAATGCTAGGAATAATAATGCGATCTTTATTTCATATTATTTTTTTTCATAATGATTGTTTTTGTGTTTAAATCATCTCATTATACTGATTGTGGTGAAAATTAATGGGTTCATACTTATCATGAAATCTATTTAGGTTCCACTTACCAAGTGAATTAATATGGATATCACAGTATTCAAACATTAAAAATCACTTATAAAAACATTTGAGTTAAACATTTGACTCAACCTAGTGAGAATACTTTATTCATTGTATTTTTTTTTTGGAAAAATCCATGTAGAAAACTCATATACTGTTATTTTTCTTTAAGTTCAGTATGTGAGTTAGGAATGGATTGGTTTTGGTATCATAACATATAGACCCCACATGAAAATATTGATTTAAGAAACACACCTAAAAGTAGAAAAATATGATGTAGGATTTTATGAGTCTATGACTTCAATCAAGTAGAGTCGAACAACTCTATGTAGACTCTATAGTTTTACCACATTTATGGATAGATGCTTTGTGGGTATACAATTTATATTCATTGGCCTAGATGGAAGTTTCTCATTTTATTTTTACATCCTAACTATGTGATTAAAAATTGTTATTTTTGGATTAAGTGAAATCTTAACTCTTTGGGTACCACCCAGGTTGAAAAACTCAAGAGTCAATATACCAAAACTTACAAGATTGGGAGTAAACTCATCCCAATGAGTATACACTCTTTATAACACTTTTTTAAAGAAAATAAATAGTAAATTCCTAGACTATTATTAGCCTACATGTCATGTAAATCTATAAATTTATAAAACTTTTGTATTATATCACATGTATAGTTATCCACAACATTTGGGGTCTTCAAACCCATATGGGATTAAAAACATTCCTTATAGTAGGTGATGATTCATGAATCAAGAACCATATTGAAATTCATAGTTCCAATACATATCATGGGGGTACTCCTTCTGGAAATTTTAGAGTCCCATGAGGTGTTTTATGTGCTCTAGTATATTCCAGGGAAAATACAAGATGAACTTGATAATTATTATATTATAGATGATTAGTGAAGCCACAATATAGGGGAATTATGCTCTGGTGGAGGGAACCATGCCTCCAAGGTATAATATCTCATATATTTTATTATAAGATATTATATTAATAAGGAGACTATGATGATGTAAGGGTGGATATTCCATTGTTGGTTCTTGTGTGGGAATATTTTTCAAATTAAATTTTCTTACACTTGTTTGGGACATATCCCTATAGACATGTCACAGTAGAAGAAAATATTAGGTGTACATTCTAAATATTTATAAGGGACAATACAACATCATAGATTGACAGGTTACATTGTATGTGTTACACAATAGGTTAATAATTGTTCAACAACCACAGAACTATGTCACAGAGTGTCCTTGAGAATCACAGGTATGAGTAACTATCAAGAAGAGTCTTGTGACGTAGAGCTTGGAACTATGTCGTAGAAGGTTCTCAACTGTGGGTCTTTTGCTGAAATCCAAGGTGTTAAACCATAAGGAACCCTTAGGTGATGTTATTTTTATTTTAGATCATATGGTCCTCTATGATAATGTCTTTCTACCCTATTTTTTAACAAGATAAGACCCATCATTTCAGGGTTACCCCCTTCATTTTTGGTTGAAAAGCCACAAATGGAGGCCCATTTTGACTATATCCTCTCTTGAGTTGTATATTTTTAAAATCTATTTAGATAAGATTGATTTATTGGTCCTCTATGAAATAATTATGGTGAGTTATTCCACTTTCTCCCTTCATTATCCATTTCCTTTATAAGCCACTTTCTTTGGTGTTACCATCTAGGATTTTAGTGATAATATCACCAGAGCATGGGGAAATCGTAAAGGTCTAGAATACTCTAGATCCTTTCATATTTATTCTAGGGTGTCTGGTTTTTTTTATATTCTCATATAAATAGAAATATAATATTTTCAATAATATATTTCCATTTATGCATAATTTTTTAGTTTTGTTAAGGTAAGGATGTTTTTAATGCTTATATATGGGTATACTATCTTTCAAACAAGATATATAAGTGTAGGATATTTATCATAAATCATTATTGTCACGTCCCAACTCTCGAATACCCGGAGCTGGTTCCATCCAGAGGATCGAATTCGGTTCAGGCTCTGAGAAACTAGTGACTTATGAAAACTACTTTCGTAAAAAACCCATACATGAAAAAAAAAATTAACAGAACATATGGTGAGCACATGAATGCCCGATAATGGGGGTTCAAAAATAAACCAATATAACTTTTGAAAACATTATTTAAAAACCCATAAAATACTCTGTCAAAAGAAAACCTGCAACACTAGTACACATTATAAAAGTGCTCGATCAAAACATGATGTAGGAATTACAGGGATATATAGTTCAATTATAGGCATGCTGAATAAATGAAATTACAAACATGAGTGACATAAGAGTATGTAGCACAAATTAAACAGCTTAGAGTAATGAATGATCAGAGGTGCAGATAAAGGTAATTATTTCATTTTCATACATCAAATACTAAAATCACTGAATGTTATACATATATCATGTCGTAAACTTTTTCTTTTCTGATACTCTTAAATAATGGATCTTAATAAACTTATACATAATGAGGGGTTATAATGCAGAACATTAAGTAAACATTTTGTCAAGGTCTTGGCCAAGACATCTATTGATTAAGGCCTCGACCTTAATCCATAAGCTCTTTAACAAATATTCTACTAATCAAATATTTTCTAGTTAATTAAATTACATAGTCATAATGAGGGAAGTGAATATGTCGGACCGTGTCAAGGCCTCGTGCCAAGTCCTAGGGGGTTAAATGTAACTGAACCCCAACCCAGAGAGCCTCTATAATCGGACTCTAACCCGAAGTGCCTCTGTAACCGGACGCCAACCCAGAGTGCCTCTGTAACTGGACACCAACCCGGAGGGTCTGCTGTAACCAGACCCCAACCCGGAGGGCTTACTTTTACCAGTCCCCGCCCTGGAACATACTAGGTCTAAAGCATTACTCATTTCTCTAAATCAACGTGCACATACCACATTGATTTATTAAATACTTATCATTACCAGTACATATATTACTTGGTTTTATAATTCACATGATTCAAAGTGTCCCATACCACTTTGAATATTTTATTGATGTTACCCAAGGTGTCTCATACCACTTTGGGAAATTTAGTTCTTTGTTCATTATCATGGTATGTCATATGCATGCATGATGATCAATAATATGGATAACTAAACCATTATACAATTGGTCTAAAAATACATGAAATAATAGATAACATTCCAAATATGGAATAATTAATCAAAAGCAAGCATGGTTTAGTAAACAATCTATGTACACAGGATAATTACTAAAGCACATAAAATGGTAAGGTTTGCCATAAGAGGTGTTAAATGATAAATCTTTAAAATTCCAAGACATGAAAATGAAACACTTAAAGAAAATACTTGACAATAATTATTGTGATAAGCATGACTTTGAACTTGCAATTTAACCATAACTAGATTAACCACTAATAAACACTGCACTAGGTTTAACATTAAATAATAAATTGATACTACATGATAACATAAACCCATGAATTCTTGGTCCTTTAATTTAAAATAGGTCAAAGCACATTCTTTTAAATAAATAAATTACATCGAGGGTATATGACAGTATGACTACTTAATTAAACAGGCTCTTTAATGTATACTCATATATAAAATACATATAATCTTAGGCAAACACTAAAACCTTACATATGTTAAAACATCAATTAAATCCTGAGAATTGTATTTGAAAATAGGTTTTATTACATATGAAACCATAAGCACATAAACATATAAAAACTATGGATTTAAAACCATAACTTAATTATACTTAAACTAATAGCCTAATTTGAATCTAAAATATTATTTATGGGTTAGAATTCATGTATTGAAAAATCACAATCAATTTCATTTGAAAACATATATGACCGGATGTACTTACATATACAAAAAATTAGGGTTTCGCATACCAAGTATAAATCCAATTGAACACAAATGACATTTCCCATCTAGAACATTACCTAAGTCATAGAAATAATCTTTTAAAATTTATAAAATAGATTTGGATTGTGTCACATAAATGTATATATATATATATATACATATGTAGATATAATTAGGTTTTAGAAACATAATTCTATTTGACCCAAAACTTAGTTCGTACATAAAATATTATTTAAGGATGGATATTCAAGTCTTAAAAATCATAAATGTTTGTATTGGAAAACATACATACATAATTACATAATTACATAATTGCACATATATATAATCCAAGGACTTTCATATAAACTTAAAACATCCTTAATGTGTATATAAATATTATATAGCATACTGACTTATTTGAGAACCTTTACAAAAATTGATTTGGGTTGGGAAATATATATAAATATATATATATATATATATATATATCTAAACACCAAAAAAATACATATAATAATTTATAGGTTAGGAACGAATGAAAACCTTACATAAACTACTTAGACACATAAACAAGAATAATCTCTAGGGGAGCTTTTAAAACAAGGGGGTTTGGGGTGTATATATTTATATATACTCGTTTTAAAATTATATATATATATATATATATACGAATACACAGTTTGTAGAAGCTAACTGAGAGATATCAACCCCTATACCATTTAGGAAAAACCCAATCAAAAACCATACACCTTGTTTTAGAGGAGGAAGGGAAATGATACTTATACTAATTATATATATTTATATATACATACTATATAAACGAATATATACAGTGGGTGTATATCATGCTTTGCATCACAAAAAAAATGGATAAATCCCCTTACAACATTAAAAACTCTTGGATTCAAACGTCTGGTATTTGAAATTGTTAAATAACTTGGATTTGAAATACAAATAAATATATCTATATATATCTTATTATATACAAAACTATATAATTAGTTTTTTATAATAAAAACAATTTAAAAAGACCCCTTACATCATTTAAACCTTAAATATTATTGTAAACACAACATCCACCATTTGAAAATATTATTTATTTTCGATTTGAAATACATGTAAATATATATATGTATATACCCAAATATACACATAATTATATATTGGGTTCTATAAGAAGTAAAAATCTAATTGAACCCAAAATATAATTTTCAACTAAAATATTATTTGAAGATTGAAAATCATCCTTTAAAATCCATAATTCAGGTTTGGATTGAGTCTTAGGTATACATGTACATACCTGAATATGCATATAAGTATATATTGTGTTTTTCATAAGAAGTACTATTCTAATTGAATCCAAAACTTAATTCGCATCTAAAACATTATTTGAGGGTTGGAAATAATTTCTTAAAATTCCTAAAACAAATTTCTTTTGAGTCACATAAAATTTGTTTATATAAATATATATATTTTAATATTTATATTTATATTTATATACCAATGTATATAAAAATAGGTTTTTCTTAATGAAAAAAAACATAAAACACTCTTACAAAGACTATACAAAAATAAACTCTAATAAAGCATCGATGATCTCCTTTGATAAACCTTAAAATAAAAGGGATTGAATTATACATATGTAAATATTTAAAACTGTATGTAACAGAGGATTTATAAAATGGAAACGATTGAAAAATAGACCCTTACCAGAATTAAATCGAAGAGGGTAGTGGGTAAACAAGGGAGAGCCTGACAGAAAGCAATTTCAGGTAGCGATTGGGGGTGTAGAGTGAGGTTCAGGTCTTCCTATAGTATGAGAAGTTATCAATTAATACCAAATGAAAGGGGTTCCATAATATTCTCTAGGAAGCATAGTTTTATTTTTATTTTTTTATATTTTCGTTGTTTTCCCTATTACTCCATAGGTTCCCTCATTCCCACAATTATTTTCACCCCTTTGTGACTTTTATTCTCCCTTATCGCATCTCACATTATTCAATTTTTTATGATTTTATCCCCCCCCCTTTTATTTGGTGTGTGAGTCACACCTCACCAAGGCGTCTTTCAAACCTTTTTTTGTTTGTTTTTTTATTCTCGCACGTTGACATATCTTCGACTTTTTATTATTATTTTATTTTTAATTTTTTTAAGCAAAACAAGTCATCATTATTTTTAACAAAATGTGTGTGTATATATATATATATATCCATTTTTTAATTATATTAATATATATATATATTAATCAAAATGTGAAAAGTATACATATGTTTATATATAAATTTGTTTTTTTTCTTCAAAAAATGTATATAAAAGTATGTTTTTTATACATATATACCATATTATCATATTTTATATAAAAATATATTTATAATTAGTTTTATTAATATAAATAATTCAAATTACATTATTTTTATTTAAGACATATATATTAAGTGCGCTTTTTAATAATAATTATATATATTTATAATTTATAAATTTTATAAACCAAAAACGTAATATATTATCTTAAGAATAATAATAATGGGGTTTTCTATGAACAATGTTATACCCTTAATTATTATTACTTTATTATTATTACTATTATCATTAAAATATTAAAACAAGTTATATATACTTTAAAATACCATTTTAAATAAATTAATACAACATTAAAAAATACATTTATTTAAACAACATAATATTTTTGGAAGTAATATTTTATAATTTTGAAAATATATATATCTATTTAAATATATTTTGATTGCACAATATAATTTTTTTTTACAAAAAAGACATTATTAAATACCCTTATTTAAATAATTAATAATTAATTAAAATAAATGTACCATTTTAAATTCTTGGGGTGTTACATTATTTCCCCTAAAAAGAATTGCATCCTCGCAATTCTAAAATGCTCGTACACAAACCACAACAACACCAGACACACGTCACTCCCGAAGTCCCTTTACTGGGAACACCACCTATGGTAGGGTGCTGACAACCTCATCTGGATCCCTAAGGTGGTATTCAGCTACTCTATTTCCTTGGCCCAGACACATTGTGAACAGTTGGGGTCATACTTGTGCTTAAAGCACTCGGCCTTCCATAGAGAGGCACGATAAGTGTGGAGGTTTGAATGTTCAGAGTGAACTAAATCCCTATAAGTCCCACGCACCACGTCGCTCTTGAAAATATTGATGTCGTAAAGTTCTCCGTACATACTAAAACTCAGGACCTGGAATATGTAGGTCGCTCTATGGTCACCATCCAAAGCAGCTTCTAGAAATTTACTGACAGCTAGGTAGGTGTCAGCCAGAGTGAAACATAGAAAAAGGGCTTCGTGAAATTTTATTGTTTTCCTATATGCTGTAAACTATGAAAATGTGATACGGTAATAGACCACATTGCTTCCTTGATAAAGATGGAGGATATTTGGGTGGTTCGACACCTGATGGTGTTGTTTACAAGACAATTGAATGTTTTTGAAAGTCCCATAGTCCACTGGACATAACTTGGCCACTATGATTTCCATTATCTCCATTGGGAGAGACAGAATGTGCGATTCAATAGCCATCTGAAAATTCAATGAAACTACTACTTATTAACACATAACTATGTTTTTAGTTTTGTTCTAATTTTATCAAATGTCTCTGAAGAGACATAAGACTGGTTTAATTTTTTTTTCAAGAAACATCATACTTAGTAATGCTTAAATAAATTTTTATTTATTCAGTCATGGTTTTACAGAGTTAACTAAACTGAATCCTCTGATGCCAACTGTCACGGCCCAGCTCCTAGAAACTCGGAGTTGGTGCCATCCAGAGGATCGAATTCAGTTCAGGCTCTGAGAAACCAGCTACTTCTGAAAACTTCTTTCTTAAAAACCCAAATCTTAAATTTTTTTAAAACAAAACATAGGGTGATCACACGAATGCCCAGTGAGGGGGTTTGAAAATAAACCAATATAAATTTCGAAAACATTATTTAAAAACCCATAAAATACTCTGTCAAAAGAAAAGCTACAACACTAGTACATATCATAAACATGCTCGATCAAAACATGCGGTTGGAATTACAAGGATACATAGTTCAATTATAGGCATGCTAAATAAATGAAATTCCAAACATGAATGACATAAGATTATGTAGCAAAAATTAAATAGCTAAGAGTAATGAATGATCAGAGTTTCACATAAAGCTAATTATTTCATTTTCATACATCAAATACTAAAATCACTGAATGATATACATATGGCATGCCATAAACTTTTTCTTTTCTGATACTCTTAAATAATGGATCTTAATCAACTTACAAATAATGAAGGCTTATAATGCATAACATTCTGTAAACATTTTTTCAAGGCCTTAGCCAAGACATCTATTGATTAAGGCCTCAGCCTTAATCCATAAGCTCTTTAACCAATATTATACTAATCGAATATTTTCTGGTTAATTAAATTACAAAGTCATAATGAGGGAAGTGCATATACTGGACTATGTCAAGTCCTCATGCCAAGACCTAGGGGGTTAATTGTAATCGGACCCCATCCTAGAGAGCATCTGTAACCGGACTCCAACCCAGAGTGCCTCTATAACTGGACACCAACCCGGAGTGCCTCTATAACCAGACACCAACCTGAAGGGTCTGCTGTAACTGGACCCCAACTCGGAGGGATAACTTTTACTGGTCCCCACCCCAGAACATACTAGGTCCAATGCATTCCTCATATATCAAAATCAAAGTCCACATACCACTTTGATTTATTAATTACTTATCATTCCAAGTACATATATTAATTGGTTTCATAATTCATATGATTCAAAGTGTCTCATACCACTTTGAATATTTAATTCATGTTACCCAAGGTGTCCCATACCACTTTGGGTAATTTAGTTATTTTTTCATTATCATGGTATGTCATATGCATGCATGATGATCAATAATATGGACAAGGAAACCATTATACAATTGGTCTAAAAATACATGACATGACAGATAACATTCCAAATATGGAATAATTAATCAAAAGCAGGCATGGTTTAGTAAAAAATCTATGTACACAGGATAATTACTAAAGAACATAAAATAGTAAGTTTTGCCACAAGAGGTGTTAAATGATAACTATTTAGAATGTAAATACATGTAAATGAAACACTTAAAGAAAATACTTGACAATAATTATTGTGATAAACAAGACTTTGAACTTGCAATTTAACCATAACCAAATTAACCACTAATAAACACTGCAGCAGTTTTAACATAAAATAATAAATGGATACTACATGATAACATAAACCCATGAATTCTTGGTCCTTTAATTTAAAATAGGCCAAAGCACATTCTTTTAAATACATAAATTACATCGAGGGTACATGAAAGTATGACTACTTAATTAAACAGGATCTTTAATGTATGCTCATATATAAAATAACCCCATGATGAAGAACATTATATGGAGTGGAAGTGTGATGGACAGAAATATTATAACTATGAAATGGAATACTTGTTGCATGCCTAGCAAACAGGGGGGTCTGGGAATTAAAAACTTAAGCTGTTTTAATCAATCTTTACAAGATAAATTTATCTGGAGACTTATTCATAGAAAATATGCTTCTCTTGGCTTCCTGAAAAAAATAATTCTTCCAAGGCTCATTGATGGGCGGCATGGTTATATGGATTCATCAATCTAGCCAGGCCTTCATTCAGTGTACAACACAATGATGAAGGATTCACGCTGGGTGGTTAATGTAGACTCAAGTTTTAATTTCTGGTCTACTAACTGAATGAGCACCCCTCTTATGGGAAGGATAAATACTAAGGAGCAAAGAATTGATAGAAAATTATCCATCAAAGAACAACTTCAACGTAGAGAAGACCTTCCAGACAAAATCATTTCCATTATTGAAAACTATGAATATATTGGACATGAGGATGTGCTGATCTGGGAAGGATCTCAAGCTATAATTCTAAGCCCTAGCAGCTTCTACAATTACCTGTTGAAGGGTGAGGTAAGCTGGATTGACTCAATGAACGCAAAATAAATTCCTCCCTCCAGATTTACACTTTTCTGGAGGTTCTATCACAACAAACTTCCTATTGAGGTGAACATTCAATAGATTGAAATTTCATTATGCTCTCGATGTACTCTCTGTGGTCAGCATCGAGAAGATATTGACCACCTGTTCCTATCCTACAACACGGCTTCTACACTTTGGAACACAGTGCTCAATGTTTTTGAGATGGATCCTCCTAATACATCATCAGTTGTACAGTTCATCTACGAACTGCTTGGAGCTCAGCAATCAAAACAGATCACAACATTGCTGCAGGTGGATTGAGTTGAACTGCTTCATACGGTCTGGAAGGCCCGCAACTACTCTATAAATCGACATGCAATATTTAATGAAGCCACTGCTACTCACGGAATCCTCATGGCAGTACAAAATTCCAGCTCACTGATTCATGAACACTGTGATTCCTCGGTTAGGGAGTTCATGGTTCTCAAAAGTCTAAAAGTTGCATACCACTACCCCAAACCAAGGGGCATGATGGAAGTGATTTGGACTTCCCCTTCAATGGGTGGCTAAAATGCAACACGGATGGAGCCTCTAAAGGGAACCTTGGACCTTCAGGCTATGGGGTAATCTTCAGGAATCATAACGGAGAGGTGGTGGAATGCAATTATGGTCTGTGCGGGCACACAACATCTTTGGAGGTTGAAATGATGGCTCTCATCAGCATGGTGGATATCGTTTTCCAACGGAATTAGAACAACATTTTTTTTAAAAGCTACTTGGCCAAAATGGTGCATGAAATTAGAATGGGTCAGACAAGGTTGGCTTGGAAGCTAGCAGGTAAATGGATGAATTGTCTCGATAAACTCTCCTCCCTAAACTACTTCATCACGCATACCTTCCGGGAGCAAAATCACATTGCAGATGGACTTTCAAACAAAGGGGTGTCATAAGGGAGGAGCAACATCAACACCATTCCTAATTACATGGTCCCTCTTATTAATGGGAACAAATGTAAAATTCCTTATTTTTTCCTCTTGTAATGTTTCAACTTTATCAATTTAAGAGCCTCTCTGCTCATCTTTCTCAAAAAAAATATAGGCTTAGGCAAACACTAAAACCTTACAAGTGTTAAAACATCAATTAAATCCTGAGAATTGTATTTGAAAATATGGTTTATTATATATGAAACCATTAACTCATAAACATATAAAAACTATGGTTTTAAAACCATAACATAATTACACTTAAACCAATAGCCTAATTTGCATCTAAAATATTATTTAAGGGTTAGAATTCATGTCTTGAAAATCATAATCAATTGCATTTGAAAACATATATGACCGGATGTACTTACAAATACAAAAAATTAAGGTTTTTCATACCGAGTATAAATCCAATTGAACCCAAATGACATTTCGCATCTAAAACATTACTTAAGTCTTGGAAATCATCTTTTAAAAATTATAAAACAGATTTGGATTGTGTCACATAAATATTTATATATATATATATATATGTGTGTGTGTGTGTGTGTAGATATAATTAGGTTTTAGAAACAAAATTCCAATTAACCCAAAACTTAGTTCGCACATATAATATTATTTAAGGATGGATATTTTAGTCTTAAAAATCATAAATGTTTTTATTGGAAAACATACATGCATAATTACATAATTGCACAAATATATAATCCAAGAAGGACTTTCATATAAACTTAAAACATTATTAATGTGTATATTAACTTTGTATATCATACTAACTTATTTGAGAACCTTTGCAAAAATAGATTTGGGTTAGAAAATATATATATATATATATATATCTAAACAACCAAAAAATACATATAATAATTTATGGGTTTGGCATGAATGAAAACCTTACATAATCTACTTAGACACATAAACATGAATAATATCCCGGGGAGCTTTTAAAATAAGGGGGTTTGGGTGTATATATTTATATATAATCATTTTAAAATTATATATACATATATATATATGTGAATACACAGTTTGTAAAAGCAAACCGAGAGATATCAACCCCTATACCATTTAGGAAAAACCCAATCAAAAACCATATGCCCTGTTTTAGAGGAGGAAGGGAAACGATACTTATACTGAGTATATATATTTATATATACATACTATATAAACGACTATACACATTGGGTGTATATCATGCTCTGCATCACAAAAACAAATGGATAAATCCCCTTATAACATTATAAACTCTTGGACACAAATGTCCGACATTTGAAATCATGAAATAACTTGAATTTGAAATACAAATAAATATATCTATATATGTCCTATTATATAAAAAATTGTATAATCGATTTTGTATAATAAAAACAATTTAAAAAGACCCCTTACATCATTTAAACCTTAAAAATAGTTGTAAACACAACATCCACCCTTTGTAAATATAGTTTAATTTCGATTTGAAATACATGTAAATATATATATGTATATACCCGAATATATACATAAGAATATATTGGGTTCTATAAGAAGTAAAAATCTAATTGAACCCAAAATATAATTCAAAACAAAAATATTATTTGAATATTGTAAATCATCCTTTAAAATCCATAATTCAGGTTTGGATTGAGTCTTAGGTATACATGTACATACCTGAATATGCATATAAGTATATATTGGGTTTAGCATAAGAAGTACAATTCTAATTGAATCCAAAACTTAATTCACATCTAAAACATTATTTAAGGGTTGGAAATCATTTCTTAAAATTCCTAAAACAAATTTCTTTTGAGACACATAATATATATATATATCTGTATATACCAAAGTATATAAAAATAGGTTTTTCTTAACGAAAAACAAAAAATAAAACACTCTTACATAGACTGTACAAAAACAAACTCTAATAAAGCATCGATGATCTCATTTGATAAACCTTAAAATAGAAGGGATCAAATTATACATATGTATATATTTAAAACTATATATAATAGAGGTTTTATAAAATGTAAACGATTGAAAAATAGACCCTTACCTGAATTAAATCGAATAGGGTAGTGTGTAAACAAGGGAGAGCCTGACATAGAGCAATTTTAGGTAGCGATTGGGGGTGCAGAGTGAGGTTCAAGTCTTCCTATTGTATAAGAAGTTCTCAATTTATACCAAATGAAAGGGGTTCCATAAGCTTTTCTAGAAAGCTTAGTTTTATTTTTATTTTTATATATTTTCTTTTTTTCCTATTACTCCACAGGTTCCCTCATTCCCACAATTATTTTCACCCATTTTTGACTTTTCTTCTCCCTTATCCAATCTCACATTATTCATTTTTTTATGATTTTATCCCCCCCCCCTTTTATTTGGTGTGTGAGTTACATATCACCATGGAATATTTCAAATATTTTTTTGTTTGTTTTTTTTATTTTCTCACGTTGACATATATTATCATTTTTATTTATATTTTATTTTATTTTTTTAAACAAAACAAGTCATCAATGTTTTTAAAACAACATGTGTATACATACATACAAACATATATATATATATATATATATCTGTTTTTAATTATATTAATATGTATATATTAATCAAAATGTGAAAAGAATACATATGTTTATATATAAATTCGTTTTTATTCAAAACATGTATATAAAAGTGTGTTTTTTATACATATATACTGTATTAGAGCTTTTTATAAATATATATATATATATATATATATATATAATTCGTTTTCTTAATATAAATAATTCAAATTACTTTTTTTTATTTCAAACATTTTTATTAAGTGCGTTTTTTATTAATAATTATACATATTTATAAATTATAAATTTTATAAACCTAAAACATAATATATTATCTTAAGAATAATAATAATGGGTTTTTTTATAAACAATGTTCTACCCTTAATTATTATTACTTTATTATTATTATTATTATCATTAAAATATTAAAACAAGTTATATTTACATTAAAATACCATTTTAAATAAATTAATACAGCATTAAAAAATACATTTATTTAGAAAAAATAATATTTTTGGATGTAATATTTTATAATTTTGAAAATACATATATCTATTTAAATATATTTTGATTACACGATATAATTTTTTTACATAAAAGACTTTATTAAATACCCTTATTTATATAATTAATAAATAATTAAAATAAATGTACCATTTTAAATTCTTGGGGTGTGACAATTATTAAAGGTAAAACCAATTTTTACTTGCATCATAAATGAAACCAAGTTATATCGTTATATTTATAGTGTAAATACCAATTTTGTATGTGTTAACCGCTATTTTTATGAGCTATATAAAGGTACCTCCTTGTTTTCGTAAAGGTACCATTGAATCCCCTATAGTCACATAAAGGGATCCTAGTCAAAATGTTTCTTGTGTAAGGGTACTCTATAAATATTTATTGTTGTATAAGGGTATAATGAGTCTCACATAAGGGTAATTATGAATTCCTGAGTCCCATATAATGTAACATCCCAGGTAAATAAAGAATAAAACATTTTCATATTTATTAATATTTTCAAATTAAATATTAGTTTTACTTTAAAGGGGTTACTATGTTCGATAGCATACCTGATACGCAACAAATAGATTCTTTGAAATCTTACATTTCACACTAGTAATAAAATAATATTTTTTTAAATGTTAGTTAACACGTAGCCGTTGTATTGGTGAGAATGAATAGAAATAACTAAAATATGATTATATATGTTTGTTAAAAGTTTTTACATTTATCCAATAAAATATTAAGGCTTAAAATACGAAAATAATTCAATTTTAGGCATATATACTCTAATTTTCACTAAAGGTCCACTTATCACCTTTTGATGGCGAACCGTCATTAAATATAGTTTTGGTCACTCTTATAAATTCTATTGGACCAAATAAAACTCTTATTTAGAATCGGGACATCAAAATTTACTTTGTGTAAATTTTTGGTATTTTTTCGATAAAGTTCATTTTTTAATGAATAGTGAAAAATGTTGTATTTTAATTCAAAACCTCCTGTTAATATAATTTGTTAATATGATTAGATTATATTTTGAATTGGTTTTAAAGTGAAATTAGAATATTTTTTTACCATTTAATCCAATATTGGTCGTTGGAATTAATTTCACTTTTAAATTGGACTTAAACTAGTGTCAATCTTTTGATATATATTGTTTCATAAAAACACGTTATTTGTTCTGACAGTGGGAATTAATTATTAAATTAATTACTGTAACTTATATGTTTTTAATTTTGTAAAATAGACATAATTTTTGAATTCGGAATATCAAATATTTCTTAGGATGAACTTTTGGTATTTTTCTGAAAAACTTCAATTTTTGATGAATAGTGAAACCACTAAGTGATAGTTAAAGAAACTGATTTTTCGTTTAAATGAAATTTTACCACCTCTGTGTTTTGAATTTCAAAAATCCGACATACACGGTTGTCATTAGGAAGTAAAATGTGGTTCAATGGGATTAAAATAATTTTTGGGTGAATAGTAACTTTTATGTTTTTAATCACGATTAGAGGTAATTAGTGTAGTTTAAGGTAAAAATAATGTTTTCATAATATGAAATGACCTTGAAACATGTCCTACCCTTATTGGATGTGTCATGGACGACCAATACAATCCATGGGTCAACTTGGGGACCCCATGGAGCCACTTTGGTAGGAAAATGACATTAATAACTTTTTATTTAATGTTAAAATAAAAATGTCACAAACATGAGATGTTTTACTAAAACAATTTTTAAATGGGGTTATAAAAGTCATAATTTTGACTATAAATATTAATTGGAAAGATAAAAAGATTTAATACATCATGATATTTTTTTCATAATTTTTAGACATTAAATTTGTTAAATTATTTATAACACCATGATGATGCAGCGATTACCTCATTATTTAACGATTTAAATAAAATGAAACGATAATGTAAAATCTATTACCTAAACTTCTAAAAAGCCTATTGGATGGGTGGATTTCGAACCCTTATCACCTTATCCTCTAAATTTATAATTGTGGGACCTTTTTTATCCGAAAATCATTTTATAATAAAGTATCTTTTCTTAACTTTCCAAGAGTGCCCCTCCTCTCCTCTTATAAAAGGCCCCCACCTCTACCACCTTACTCACACATCTCAAGATTTTGGGTCAGCCAACCCCTGACCATTTTTTCTCTCCAGATCCCTCTATTACTCCTAGAATCCTCACTTTGGGCAGAAGTCTTCCCAAGTAAGCCTTTGAGCTCAAATCAAAAAGAGTTACCTGTTTTAAAGGTAGTGTTTTCTCTTGTGTTCTTATGTTTTATTTTGCTTCCCCCACCCACTAAACTCTTTTTATTACATTATTTTGTAACAACACCAGTATCTTCAATATTATATGATGTTGTTATGTGATGTATTTGAGCTACAATTATACACACCTACATATAATGGTTAAAGAACATACTGTTTCTGTGGATGGCGAATTTCTACCTCACGAAACGATGATTGTTCAACACTCATATAACACATTCAAAGGTGGCCATTAAGATGTAACTATATTTATATATGATATATAATATGTTTATGTTTTACTTGAGCTTATTTATTTTTCATTTATGGCATACCTTTATGGTTTCCATTATGGGTAAACGCGATATCTTCATTTTAGGAAGCGCGGACTATCGCCCCCTCCAAGAGATTTGATTCATTAATGCCATATATGGGACATATAAAGGATGGAGTTAAAGTTATTATATATGATGTTATATTGGAATTATAATATACCTTTACATCATTATTATTTCTTTCCATTAAAGGATGAGATAGAAATGAAAGTAGCGTTCATGCGTACGTACGGCTTACCGTCTCCATGAATGGTGCATTTCATTTCTTATCCCCAAATGTAATGTACTATTATAAGTACATATATATAATGGATATATATGATTTATGTTACATCTAAATGATGAATATAATTCTAGAATTAAAATATACATATCTCTCATTTAGTTTTAATTCCATTAATATGACATAGAAATGAAAGTAGCATTCATGCGTACGTACGGCTTACCGTCTCCATGGACGGTGAATTTCATTTCTTAACTCTAAATGATTGTGTAATATTATAAATACATGTATATACTGGATATATATGATATATATGATATCTACATCATGAATATAATTCTTGATATAATGGATATTTTACCACATGAACATCTTGTAATTATAAAGAGTTTATTTTTGACTCAGGTACCAATGATCGAAAAAACGACCATTATTAACTTAAATAATTACATAGTATTAATGATATGGTAATAAGTGATATAAAAGGAATAATGAACTTTAAAAAAGTTCTCAATCAATTCGAAATTAACTCAAGTTTATTATTCAGGAGGTTAAAGAACGATCGAGTCAAGTCGGACACGAGGTAAGGGACTTCGTCTCAATCTCCTTTCATTAAGGCATATTTTGTTCTAATACAATAATTTCTTTTATAAAGAGTATAAACCCCTTTGACTTTTAATTTTATACAAAAGGAATATTTTTATATGAAGCGTTTTACAAAACGACAAAAAGGAATGTTTCTATTAACGTACGCGGTGACAACGACCTTTTCTGCCGCCGCGAGTATTATTTGGTCTTTGGCTTCCTCAACAAGCCGTAATGTTTTTTAAAATGAAATAAATACCATATACTCTTTAATGTATTTTGGTATTGAAAATTGTTTTTATAATGGTTTTGTTATGTCATGATATTTTAGTAATATATTGTGGTTGAAATGTGGAAATGTTTTCTTTCCATTATATTTGTTTTATGTCTTTTGATTTTATAATGTTACTTGGACATTTGACGGGTGGTTACGTGATAAACCATATGAAGGGTGGTTCCGTGAATACTAGGGCGGGTGGTTACGTTATAACCTCCAATTCATTGGGTGTGGAAGTCGGTTGTATGGCTATTCCATTAAGTGATATGTGTGGAAGTCGACCATATGGTTATTCCATTTAAGTATGTTTATGTCCCAAGTTACCTTTATATGTTATGTGTTCTTTATATGGGTTTTATGGTAATATTTTGGTTACAAAAGGGTAAGTATTTATCTTTTATTCATTGAAGAGTTTTTACTATTTCATAAAGGTGAAAAGTATTACTTTGATAAAGTATACATGGTTTACTTGTTGTTTTGAAAAAACTAACAGTTTTCATTCTTTGTGTTTCCCTTACTGAGATTTTTATGCTCACCCCAAGTTTTTTTGAAATGTTTTTCACAGGACTTAATGTGGAATTGGATCATGGATGGGATCAAGGGAAAGTCATGCTATCTAAAACATGGAACTAGACATGTTTATTTTTAAGAGTTTTTATTTTATGGAAACTTAGTAGAAGTGTATACTTTGTAATATTTTGAGATGTAATAGTTATGTCCTAATTATCTAAAACTCTATACCATGAAAAGATCCTCAGTGTGAATTATTCATTTAATCCAATATTAAGTAAGGTTTAAGGTTGGGGCCTTATAGTTGGTATCAGAGGTCGGTTTAGACAACTTTAGGAGTTAGAAAATTGTTAAATTATAAATTAATTTATGGTATGATTGAAATGAATAGCATTTAAATATTACCATGTTGCTTTGTCTAAGATATATCTGTGTTAAGAATTATTTTTCATAAAAAAAATAGAGAAACTTTTCTCGGAAGTCATACATAGTATAATTACTTTCCGAATCAGCAACCAAATATGGTCGGAATCAGAATTGAGCAGTTTACTACAGTGATGACTCAGTTGAATCAGGTGATAAATGGTGGTTGTGTTTATTGATTATATTTTGGTGTTTTCTAAAAGTAAAGAGGACCATGAATGTTATTTAAGGGTTATCTTGAAAACCGTAAAAGAAAATAAACTGTATGGAAAATTCAGAAAGTATGAGTTTTGGTTACAACAAATTTCTTTCCTTGGTCACATTGTTTCAAAAAAATGGCGTAATTGTTGATCCTTCTAAAACAAAATTTGTTGAAGAATGACCAAGACCCACAAATGTAACCTATATCCATAGTTTTCTTGGTTTGGCAGGTTACTACCGAAGGTTTGTTGAAATTTTTTCACGGTTATCTAGTCCAATGACTAAGATAACTCAGAAGGGTGTTAAGTTTATCTGTACAAAATAATGTAATGATTGTTTTCAGGAGTTGAAAAGAAGATTGGTGAATGCTCCAGTTTTGGAACTTCCTTCCAGGAATGGTGAGTTTGTTATCGACAGTGATGCTTCATTGAAAGGACTTGGCTGTGTCCTTATGTAGAATGATCAGGTAATTGCATATGCTTCACGTCAGTTGAAAACTCATGAGGTAAATTACCCTACACATGACATGGAATTAGCTGCTGTTGTTTTTGCTCTAAAAATTTGGAGTCATCATTTGTATGGAGTAAAGTGTGAAATATATATTGATCACAAAAGTGTAAAGTATATATTCACTCATAAATAATTGAACATGAGAAATAGGATATAGCTATAATTAATCAAGGATTATGATTGTACAATTCATTACCATCCGGGAAAAGAAAATAAATTGGCTGATGCTTTGAGTCGAAAAAGTAATGCTTCATTAACAATGTTGCATTTGGAACGTGATCCTTTGGTTGAGGATTTGATGAACTTTGGCATAGAAGTTGTTGGTGCAAGAAGTTATTCTGTTTTGTTTCAGGTATCAGTGAGATCATCTCTATCAGACAGAATTAAGAAAGTGAAGCAGAAAGACAGTGTGTTGTAGAAAAAGATAGAGCTGGTTCAGAAGGGTAAGTTTCCTGAATTTAATATTGATAATGATTGTGTTTTGAGGTTTGGGAAGAGATTATGTGTTCCTGGTGATTCACAGTTGAATAATGAGTTGTTTTTTGAGGCTCACAGTTCCTCGTTTTATGTTCATCCTGGTAGTACTAAGATGTACAGAGATCTGCGGGAGTATTACTAGTGGGATGGAATGAAAAGAGATATTGCTAATTTTACTACGAAGTGTTTGACTTGTCAATAGGTAAAAGCAGAGCGGAAGTTACCTAAAGGGATGCTTCATCCTTTACCAGTGCCAGAGTGGAAATGGAAAAATATATACATGGACTTTGTTGTGGGATTACCGAGGACATATCGAGGTAATAATGCAATTTGGGTTATTGTTGATCGCTTGACTAAATCTGCTCATTTCCTTCCTATTTGAGATACTTTCTATCTAGATCAACTTTCTCGATTGTATCTTAAAGAGATAGTCAAGTTGCATGGATTTCCCCTTTACATTGTATCTGATCATGATCTCAGGTTTACTTCTAACTTTTAGAAGGGCCTTCAGAAGTCGTTGGGTACTGAATTAAATTTTAGTACATCTTTTCATCCTCAGTCAGATGGGCAGTTAGAACGAACAATTCATACTTTGGAGGATATGCTACGTGCTTTTTCAATGGATTATCAGGGATGTTAGGACCAACATCTTTCTTTGGTTGAGTTTTCATATAATAACAGTTTTCATTCCAGTATACAGATGGCACCGTTTGAGGCATTATATGGTAAACGGTGTCGAACTCCATCTTTTTGGGATGAAGTGGGTGAAAGGAAGCTGATGGGACCAGAATTGGTAGAAGAGATGGTAGAAAAAGTTCAGTTGATTCAGAAACACATGAGAACAGCTCAAAGTAGGCAGAAGAGTTATGTGGATAACCGGAGGAAGGATCTATCTATCGAGGTAGGCGATCATATTTTTCTCAAAGTTTCGTCGTGGAAAAGTGTGCTGCGATTTGGTAAGAAAGGAAAGCTGAGTCCAAGGTTCATTGGAACATATGATATTCTGGAGAGAGTTGGATCAGTTGCATACCGAGTGGCTTTACCTCGGAGTTTATCTCAGGTACATAATGTTTTTCATGTTTTGATGTTGAGAAAATATATGCCAGATCCATCTCATGTTTTGAGCCCAGAGGTAGTTCAGTTGGAAGAGAATCTCTCTTATGAAGAACAACCAGTCCAGATTCTTGACCAAAGAGAGAAAGTGTTGCAAAATAAGGTAATTCACTAGGTAAAGGTTTTTTGGAAAAACCATATGGTTGAAGAGGCAACGTGGGAATCTGAAAATTCTATGAGGGATAAATACCCCCACTTATTTTGATAAGTGGGTAAAATTGCGAGGATGCAATTACCAAAAGGGGGGAAGGATGTAACATCCCAGGTAAATAAAGAATAAAACATTTTCATATTTATTAATATTTGCGAATTAAATATTAATTTTACTTTAAATGGGTTTCTATGTTCGATAGTGTACACGATACGCAACAAAGAGATTCTTTGAAATCTTACGTTGCACACTAGTAATAAAATAATATTTTTTTAAATGGTAGTTAACACGTAGCCTTTGTATTGGCGTGAATGAATATAAATAACTAAAATATGATTATATATGTTTGTTAAATGTTTTTACATTTATCAAATAAAATATTAAGGCTTAAAATATGAAAAGAATTCAATTTTAGGCATATATACTCTAATTTTCACTAAAGGTCCATTTATCGCCTTTTGATGGAGAACCGTCATTAAATATAGTTTTGGTCACTCTTATACATTCTATTGGACCAAATAAAACTCTTCTTTAGAATCAGGACATCAAAATTTACTTTGTGTAAATTTTTGGTATTTTTCCGATAAAGTCCATTTTTTAATGAATAGTGAAAAATGTTGTATTTTAATTCAAAACATCTTTTTAATATAATTTTCTTATATGATTAGATTATATTTTTAATTGGTTTTAAAGTGAAATTAGAATATATTTTTCCCATTTAATCCAATAGTGGTCGTTGGAATTAATTTCACTTTGAAATTGGACGTAAACTAGTGTCAATCTTTTGATATATATTGTTTCATAAAAACACGCTATTTGTTCAGATAGTGGGAATTAATTATTAAATTAATTAATGTAACTTATATTTTTTTAATTTTTTAAAATAGAAATCATTTTTGAATTCGGAATATCAAATATTTCTTAGGGTGAACTTTTGGTATTTTTCTGAAAAACTTCAATTTTTGATGAATAATGAAACCACTAAGTGGAAATTAAAAAAACTGATTTTTCGTTTAAATGAAATTTTACCACCTATGTATTTTGAATTTCAAAAATCCTACATACATGGTTGTCATTAAGAAGTAAAATGTGGTTCAATGGGATTAAAATAATTTTTTTGTGAATAGTAACTTTTAAGTTTTTAATCGCGATTAGAGGTAATTAGTGTAGTTTAAGGTAAAAATAATGTTTTAATAATATGAAATGACCTTGACACATGTCCTAACCTTATTGTATGTGTCATGGAAGACCAAGACAATCCATGGGTCAACTTGGGTACCCCATGGAGCCACTTTGGTAGGAAAATGACATTAATAACTTTCTATTTAATGATAAAATAAAAATGTCACAAACATGAGATGTTTTACTAAAATAATTTTAAATGGGGTTATACAAGTCATAATTTTGACTATACATATTCATTGTAAATTTAAAAAGAATTCGTACATCATGATATTTTTTTTTATAACTTTTAGACATTAAATAAAATAAATTATTTATGACACCATGATGATGCAGCGATTACCTCATTATTTAACGATTTAAATAAAATTAAACAATAATGTAAAATCTAAGACCTACACTTGTCCAAAACCTATTGGATGGGTGGATTTAGAACCCTTATCACCTTATCCTATAAATATATAATTGTGGGACCTTTTTTATCCGAAAATCATTTTATAATAAATTATCTTTTCTTAACTTTCCAAGAGTGCCCCTCCTCTCCTCTTATAAAATGCCCCCACCTCTACCACCTTACCCACACCTCTCAAGATTTTGGGTCGGCCAACCCCTGCCCATGTTGTCTCTCCACATCCCTCTATTACTTCTAGAAGCCTCAATTTGGGCAGAAGTCTTCCCAAGGAAGCCTTTGATCTCAAATCAAAAAGAGTTACCCGTTTTAAAGGTAGTGTTTTCTCTTTTGTTCTTATGTTTTATTTTTCTTCTCCAACCCCCTAAAATCTTTTTATTCCTTTATTTTGCAACAAAACCAGTATATTCAATATTATAGGATGTTTTTATGTGAATTATTCGAGCTACACTTACACACACCTACATCTAATGGTTAACGAACATATTGTTTCTGTGGATGGTGAATTTCTGCCTCACGAAACGATGATTGTTTAACACTCATATAACACCTTCAAAGGTGGCCATTAAGATGTCACTATATTTATATATAATAAATAATATTTTTATGTTTTACTTTATCTTCTGTATTTTTCATTTATGGAATACCTTTATGGTTTCCGTTATGGGTAAACGCGACATCTTCATTTTAGGAAGTGTGGACTACCGCCCCCTCAAAGTGATTTGATTCGTTAATGCCATATGTGGGACATATAAATGATGGAGTTAAAGTTATTATATATGATTTTATACTGTAATTATAATATACCTTTACATCATTATTATTTCTTTCCATTAAAGGATGTGATAGAAATGAAAGTAGCGTTCATGCGTATGTACGGCTTACCGTCTCCATGAACGGTGCATTTCATTTCTTATCCCCAAATGTAATGTACTATTATAAGTACATATATATAATGGATATATATGTTTTATGTTACATCTAAATTATTAATATAATTCTGAAATTAAAATATACATATCTCTCATTTAGTTTTAATTCCATTAATATGACATAGAAATGAAAGTAGCGTTTATGCGTACGTATGGCTTACCGTCTCCATGAATGGTGCATTTCATTTCTTACCTCTAAATGATTATGTAATATTATAAATGCATGTATATACTGGATATATATGATATATATTATATCTAAATCATTATATATAATTCTTGATATAATGGATATTTTTCCACATGAACAACTTGTAATTATAAAGACTTTATTTTTGACTCATGTACCAATGATCGACAAAACGACCATTATTAACATATATAATTAAATAGTTTTAATGAAATTGTAATAAGTTATCTAAAAGGAATAATGAACTTGAATAAGGTTCTAATGAAAGTGGAAATTAACTCAAGTTTATTATTCAGGAGGTTAAAGAACGATCGATTCAAGTCGGACAGGAGGTAAGGGACTTCGTCTCAATCTCCTTTCATTGAGGCATATTTTGTTCTAATACAAGAATTTCTTTTATAAGGAGTATAAACCCCTTTGACTTTTAATTTTATAAAAAAGTAATCTTTTTATACGAATTGTTTTACAAAACGACAAAAAGGAATGTTTTCTTTTAACGTACGCTGTGACAATGACCTTTTCCACCGCCGCGAGTATTACTTGGTATTTAGCTTCCTCAACAATCCATAATGTTTTTTAAAATGAAATAAATACCATATACTCTTTAACTTATTTTGGTATTGAAAATGTTTTTTATAATGGTTTTGTTATGTCAATATATTTTAGTAATATATTGTGATCGAAATGTGGAAATGTTTTCTTTCCATTATATTTGTTTTATGTCTTATGATTTTATAATGGTACTTGGTCATTTGACGGGTGGTTATGTGAAAAACTATATAACGGGTGGTGCTATGAATACCAGGACGGGTGGTTACATTATAACCTTAAATGCATTGGGTATGTAAGTCGGTCGTATGGCTATTCCATTAAGTGATATGTGTGTAAGTTGGCCGTATGGTTATTCCATTTAAGTATGTTTATGTCCCAGGTTACCTTTATATGTTATGTGTTCTTTATATGGGTTTTATGGTAATAGTTTGGTTACAAAATGGTATGTATTGATCTTTTATTCAGTGAAGAGTTTTTACTAATTCATAAAGGTGAAAAGTATTACTTTGATAAAGTATACATGGTTTACTTGTTTTTTTTGAAAAAACTAACTGTTTTCATTCTTTGTGTTTCCCTTACTGAGCTTTTTATGCTCACCCAAAGTTTTTTTGAAATGTTTTTCACATGAATTAATGTGGAATAGGGTCATGGATGGGATCAAGGGAAAGTCATGCTATCTAAAACAAGGAACTAGACATGTTTCTTTTTAAGAGTTTTTATTTTATGGAAACTTAGTAGAAGTGTCTACTTTGTAATCTTTTGAGATGTAATAGTTATGTCCTAATTCTCTAAAACTCTAAAACATGAAAAGATCCTCGATGTGAATTATTCATTTAATTCAATATTAAGTAAGGTTTAAGGCCAGTGCCTTATATATAATGGTAGGATGTTTCCACATAAGGGTTCCCTGACATTTCTCAATGTTGTGTATGGGTGGCCAATCGTGTAAAGGTAAAACCTTGTTACCCTTACATAGAATGTATGTGTTGCATATGGGAATTTGGATTTTATAAAAAAAATATTCTCCATTTTTGATCTATAATGTTTTTAATGTAAATTATGGAATTAAATGAAGAATTTAGATGGTTATGAATCCATTCAGGGACATAAAATAAATATTTGGACCTATT